>CM053592.1:88900774-88966068 GCA_028646515.1 Pseudochirops corinnae | reverse complement strand
TGCACCTTCCACACTTAGCACTTAGTACTGTCCCTCCACTTAGTACTAAGTGCTAAGTATCCTGCTAAACCAATTACTATTACACCTTCTTGCCTTTTTCTCTTCTTTTGTTCTTTCCCTCCCCTCCCCGCCCCGGTCTCTTTTTGTTTGGCTCTGTTTTTATCTCTGGGATTCTATCTCTCTATTTCCATCTGTCTCTCCCCCTCTGATCTCTCTCCTCCTCCTTTTCTTCCTGTCCTATTCCTCACTCTCTTCTCTTTTCCTTTCTTTATCTTCCTCCACATTTGTTAACTCTTCTCTTATATTTATCCTGCTTCTTTCTCTCTTTTTGGTCCTTCCTTTTCCCCTTTCTCTTCTTCTCTAGGACCTTCCCTAGATATCTTTCTTTATTGTTGTGTATGTCATTTGCTACACACACATACACATACACACACACACACCCACATGCACGTGCGCGCATGCACACACACAAATGCAGGTTGGATAGAGGGGAATAGGTCTATGAACTTCCAGACATAGATATTGATGCTTGTGTAGTACTACACTTAGTTTATGACAAAGCAGTGTAATTACCTTGAATATCAGTCTTTGGAGAATCCTGAGCTACTTAGGAAAACTGGTAGTTGAACTCTTATACTATTCCAGTGGACTCTAATTATATCTTTCTAAATACTCTCTCTGACTCTATCTTTTTTCTAGTCAGTTCTTATGTATCTGCCAAAATAATCTTCCCAAGGTATGGTTTTTTAACATCACCCCCTGTTTAAAACAAACACACAAAAACCCTTGCTTGCCTAATAAAATATGAACTCTTTATTCTGACATGTAAGGCCCTCCATGATATGGTTCTAACCAACATTCCCAAACTTCCCTTTTACTCTCCTTCATACATTCAAAATTCTAGCTAAATAGACTAATAACGATTACCCAGCCTCAATCTGCTCATGCTCAACTCCATTCAAATTATTCCCTCCTCTAACCCATCCCCTCCTTATCATTATTTATTACAATTCTTCTTTTTGGAGAAAGGCTCTGCTTAGACACTACTTTCTCTGTCTAGTCTTCCCTTATCCTGTTAGCTAGATATGTTCCCCCCTCCTCACATTTTCTGAGAGCAATTTTGCCCAGCTTGCTACTTTGCCTGTATCTCATTCTATCTTGTGATGTGTGTGTGTGTGTGTGTACCACACACACATATATATATATATATATATATATATATATATATATATGTGTGTGTATATATACATATGTAATACATATACACTTATATATATTATACATACACACATATCCACATATATATGCATATCTATGACTACCTATATATACACACAGATCTGTATTCAAACTTAAAACTTCCTCAACATTCATTAAAAACATTAATTCACATTGTTCTGGTCCTTATTAGTAATAACCATCAAAGAAGTCCTCTAGAACTCCAGGAAGCAAAACACTGTTACTAAGGTTTCTCTTAGTGTCAACTCTAGATCACCTCCCCCTACCTCCTCATGAGCATGGGGACCAACATTAGTCAAATAAAGTTCCTCTTATAAATCACTGAGTGTCTAGTTTCCTGAGAGTAAAAATTTCCAGTTGAAAAAAAATCCTCGCACTTCCTGGGGCATGGAAGGGGGGAGAGGGGGTTGGTTACTAAAGGGTTCCTTATATATTATTTTAAGAGTATTTTGTGGAACAAATTTTAGGCTTAAATAAGTCAATTTCTTGAAAGAAGTTATTACTTTCTTCTTTCATAAGTCAGAATTACTATAGGGGATCTCCCATAGGCAGTGTAAGTTTATATATGTACATATGTGTGTGTGTGTGTGTGTGTGTGTGTGTGGCACAGATATTGTGACACCGACTAGTGCCCTTTAAGCACTAAATATTCCAAATATAGAAAATTCTACTTCAAGAGCAACATAAGGTAATCATACAGATGCTGGGTTTGTGTTGGCTTATCATGGAACTCATCAGACTAAAGCACTTTCCTGATGCTTGGGACATTCTATTTTCTTGTAGACACCAAAACCCATTCTTTTTATGTTCCTAAATACCCATTTCATTGAAAAAAAATTCCTTGATTAATATCTCCAAATTCTGATTTGCCTGATAAGTCTTACAGTTAAGATGTGAAAGTATGTGGGATCAATATAAGGAATTCCTTACTGGATGAATAATTTTCTAATAATTATTGAAAACTTTATTTATTGACTCAATCCAAGACTTGCTGCATGAGATCTAGGGAAGTGCCTAAAGGATGCAGGTAGTAGGTAACTTTCCCTGGTTGACATAACCTCTTCATATGTAAAAATTTCCTCAAGGGAAAATCTGCAATAATTATTAATTAAATAGAGTGTTTCTCAAGTTTGATCAGTAGAAAGAAGACAGACTCTGGAATCAGAGGGCTTGAATTTCAATCCTGTTCTGAAACCTAATACCTGAGGGACTTTAAACAAGTCACTGACCTTCCTGATGCTCTATTTCCTCATTTGTAAGTGAATGGCTTCTGTGGTCCCTTCAAATTCCAAATCTACCATTCTAAAATGCTCATCTGCCCATCACCACTTCTTAATAATTCCTTGCTTGTAACATGTTGCCCACTCTCACCCATTCTGTGTCTCTTCATCAGTCTTTGGATAATACTCAGATTTATAGAATCATAATATAAATTGGTTCATGGATTTAGAGCTTGAAGGAATCGTTGAGATCCAGTTCAACCCCTTCATTTTGCAGATGAAAATTGAGTCCCAGAGAGTTTGTGACTTGTCCAGAGTTATATGGGGTTGAATCAGGTTTCAAACCCATCAACCCTAATTCTAGATCCAGTATAATTTCCCTTGTATTGTGGCATTTCCAAAAGCCAGTTTATTCAATTAATTTAGTTTAATTAATATTTGTTCAGTGATGTTGTATGGAACACTGATCTCTTAATCAATGTTCCATACAACATCACTGAAAGAATATGAATTAATAAAAGAGGAAAATATGTAATCATTAAAATAATTGCCATTTCCAAAAGGCATGTAGGTGGGAGTTTTAATCATGTACAATATCTTTTTTTTTTCTCATTTTAATTCTTTTTTCTGCTTTAATATTAATTTTGATCTCTGCTCAATCAATTTAGAGGCTTCTTGTCCAAACAACTGACTCATAAATGAGTCTCCAAACAATAATGAGCTTCTTTTTTCTTTAAATTTACATTAATTTCAATTTTTGATGATGATATTCCATACTTAGCAAGTCCAGTGACTTTTCATTCTTTTCTTTCTTAGATCTCTCACATTCTTTATTCCTGAATGTTTCCCTAACATTTTCCTCTAACTCCCTTTTGCCTGCCTATTTTCACTTCTGCAGTTACATGTTGTTAAATGTCAAATATAATGTTGTTTTAATTTGTAACATCATAAGTTTTTTCCTAGAATTTCACAATCTCTTCATCCTCTTCACTTTAATATTCTATAACTATGTAGATCATGAATTATTTTGGGTTGAGTGTACACGTGATAAAACTAACTGCCAACTTCTTTATCTTCCTCTTCAAGGAGAACTTAGAGCCATCCTTTCATTTAGCAATAACTTCTTGGACTTTATTTAAGCAATTCAGGTCCATCAGTAGCATTTCCACTCATTGGTTTTTGGATAAGGATTTAGAATATCTTTAGTTAAATAAAAATTTATGGAATATCCAATAACACTTAGCGCTTCATTCTGTCACTGCACAAGGGGCAGGAGAATGCCACAGGAGTGAGAGTTGCTTTGTATTTTTCATTTTGTCATGGCAAAGAATTGATGACCATGTACACAGAAAATTGTTGATGATCTTTTCCATACCTAACTAGTTTTGTCCTCAGAAAATACATGTAGTCATCTGTAAGCACTATGCTTGAAGCCTTTCCAGGATGATAGACCCTACTAGAGCTTGCTGGCATAGTTTTCAGGAATCTGGGATTATTTCTGCCCCAGACTGAGGCATAGTGTTAGCACACATTGAAGCAGACTAATAGCATTGTTAGTTAACTGTGAATTGGTCTAATCATCATTCTGGAAAATGATGTGAAATTATCTGCAAAAGACATTGGACTACAATTCTGATCCAGTGGTCCCACTCCTAAATATACACACCAATAAAGTCAAAGGCATAATAAAGTCCTTTATAAAATGAAATATTTATAGCTGTACAACAAACTGAAATCTAATGAAGAATTATTGAACAAAATTCTAGTTTTAGGATGTAATATTATGTTTTTACAGCATATGAAAAGGGAAATAAAAAGAATTCAGAGTAATAAAGGAGACTTCTATGAACTCATGCCCAGTTTTTAAAAAAAGAACCAGGAAAATATGAAATTATGACATAAATAGAACTTAAGAATAGTCTTAAAAAGTTGCTGAAGTGAGATTAATTACAATTATCTTATTTCTCACTAAGAGATAATGAAACAACTCTCCCCTTCTTGGTAGAAGGGTAAAGGACCACCAGGCACCAATGCAATAAATACTGTTAGATATAGTCATCTTCTCTGGTCAGTTTTATTTAACTGTTTTGCTTGGTTATAAGGAAGAAATTATTTAGTGGATTGAGTATTAGGAACGGATTCGATATATAAAAAGATTTAAATTAAAATCTTTAAAACTTTATAATGTCAGTTATTATTGTTCTACCATCGCATATTTACTCATAATGTTTTCTGAACTGATGATTAGGTCATAGAAAAGTTCTGTTTAACCTTTCTATCATCATGAAAACTTGCTTTCCTTTGCTCTCTTGTCAACTGTTTTCCTGAGGGATCAATTCTAATGACATTGAATAGTGTGAAACAAAGAATCAGTTTGCAGTAATCATGAAAGGGAATGTTAACCAAAAGAAAATCAAATGCATAAAAACACAATGTAGCTTATGAAGATGAAGGTAAAGTACATGAAAATCTTTTGTAGCAATTCTATTTTACTCAGTGCTCTAGATTCATATGTTGTCTTCTTTATTTACATGTCTAAAAGCACAAGTGCTGAATGTTAGCAAAGAACTGAAAGATCCTAGCATTTACCAAGTATCTTATATGTGAAGATAAATATATTTGTCCTTAAGATATCTGGTCAGTGTTAGGAAATTACAGTAAATATGGCCTTAGAAAAGTCATTAATGATGATGAGAGTGCTTCCCTTAAAGAAGGATAGCCTACTACTACTACCATCGTAGAACTACATAAACACAGTACTACAATGGCACAGTGGTACAGGGCTTTATAATTTACAAAGAATCTGACATTATTGTATTTTATTCCCACAAGCATTGTCATTTCCATTTAGATGCTTAAATTAAACTTGTTTAACCTCTCACAGCAACTGTGGACCTTTAGGAAAGTCATATAACCTCTCTGAGACTCAGTTTTTTTCATTTGTAAATAAGAAAGTGCCTAAGTAATTGACTTTTAAAGACCCTTGTAGCTTTATTCAAATCAAGATTCCAGATAGCAAAACTAGTGCTTTCCTTTACATAACTACAATCCTCTCTTAAAACTGTCTTTTCAAGTCACAGACCACCAGATTAGTGTTTGTTGTTTCATAAATTTTAAAAAGTGATAATAATTAGGACAATTTCATCAAAGTTGTTGACATGCTGAATATCAGCTCACATAGATGACATTATAATAGTACAGTAACTACACTATTATTTAGTTTGAATTAATGGAGATGTCATTCAACCCAGCTACATTTTTACCTCACTCTCAATCTGTATATAAAATGGCCAGTCTAAGACATTTTAATATTCTTACTGCTGTCTAGACAAGTCAGAGCTAGATCAAACTCAATAGTCTAGTTTAATTTAGCTGTTTTTTTTTTCTGTAGAATATGATAATAGAATGCATAATCCCTGGAAGGCTTATTTTCAAATAAATCCCTACCTCTGAAACACTTTTCCAATTTTTCTACTATGTTTAAATTATATGACTTCTGTGATGGAGACTGTCCCATTGCTGTGGAAGTCTTGTTTGGAGGTCTTGTTTTCTTGACCCAGAGGTAACATGTCAGCCTGTATAAAGAATTACATTGTACACAATTCTATGTGTGTGTTTTCCAAGTAAAATATAAAATTCTGATTGAATCAATTGGAAAGTTTCATAGGTTTTAGGAAGACAATGTTTTCTAGAAAGTCATCATCTGTTGGAATCAATTACATTCCTTTAAGATCCAGCAGGTTATGTTTTTACTCTTCCTTCAACCTGTACTTTCATTAGTGAAGGTAAGAAATCCCAGCTGAGAACTACCCTCTGATAAGACAGATGAGAAATTGTTTAGCAATTTATTCTTAGAGAGTTGCCTCCAGTATAGTAAGGTTAAGTGATTTTTCTAGATAGCACAAGCCAGCATGTTTCAGAGTCAGTCTTGAATCCAGATTTTAGTAACTTTAGATACTGACTCTCTACAAACTATTATACACTACTCCTGATGAATCTGGGACTTTAATTCACCCTTCCCTAGAGTAGAAACCATCCTTTCATGCCATCTCATGTTGGTTTTTGCCTGTTTTCCCGCAGTTCCTATGTGGATGATCTATCCATTATAATAGAGACTACTGCTTTAACCTTTAACCTGTATATTAAAGTGAGGGCAAGTTGTATTACTTGGGGTATTTTGTGTGTGTGTGTGTGTGTGTGTGTGTGTGTGTGTGTGTGTGTGTGTGTTTGAGGTTGAGATGCTTTCCTGAATTTGCTATTAGAATTACACCAGAATTATGAAAGATTTATTTTCATGTCATTAAATTCTATGTCCTTCAATTTTGCTAAAACAGTTCATTATTTCAAGTAGTTACAGTTTTGATGCTAGTAATTTTATTTTCTTCATTCTTTTTTTTTAAAGATTAAATTAACCAATGTTTCATTTATTTTATTGTTTTTTTCTTCCATAAAAACCAGCTTCTACTTTTATTTATTAGTTCAATAGTTTTCTTAATTTGAGTTTTTTAAATCTCTTACTTTTCAGAATTTCTAATTTTGCATTTCATTGGCTTTATATATACACATATACATATATATGTATACATAGATACATATACATCCATTTATGCCGTTCCTTCCCTAAGCCAAATTCAATGAGAGTAAGATTGACTCATTCCCTTTCACCTCCCTGTTCTTCCCCTCCATTGTAATAGTTATCCCTTGCCTCTTTAGTCTTGCTTCTGATTTTTACGGGGATTCAGAAGCTAGCTGCTTGCTTGTACTAGAGGATTCAATTACATTCTGACTTGTACTATGGGATGGTCCTCCCTCTTAACCTTACCAGGGTATTGGGTTTCTCTGCTGGTCTGCCCCAGGGGCAGGGTGTCACCGCTGGGTTGCTTTGAAAATAGTCTTTCTGTTGGTTGTCCCTAGGCGAGGGATCTTGTTGCCAATCTGCCTGAGGGGTGGGGCCCTGCTGCAGTGCTCTATTGCTTTATAGGTGCATGGGACTTTGCAGGTAGATTGCCCCAAGCTAGAAGCCCTCTGCCCTGAGACTGGCTGCTATTGTTCTCCCACCTAGGTTTCCTCCCACCCCAGTGAGACAGACCTTTTCTCCAAGTCTGGTAAGCTGCATTTCTGCTCATAGATCAGTTCTGAGGTGATTTTCAAGGTTTTTTTGGGAGGGAATTTGGCAAGGCTTCAAAGGGTTACTTCCTTACTCTGCCATCTTGGCACTGGAAGTAATTTCCAGCTTTTGATTAGAAATGACTTTGATAATTTTCACATTAATTGAGCATTGAAATCTGAGAGATATTTGGCTTTATATTTTTTAAACTTCTATAAATTTGTCTATTATCTGATTTCTTTCCCTAACATTAATTAAAATTTAGAGTTAAGATAAAATTGATGAACAAATGGAATGCAGGATGGCCATAGATATAATGCTATAACATTAAAAACTTTATCCTAATGATCAATTGCATAAAAAGAAAAATTTTCCCAGAAGGGATTTTTTGCTATCAATTAATCTTTTTTTTCTTCAGAATCTGCTTTGTTCATGTATGATAATATTTTGTGACAGCACCAGAAAGTGCTTACTTTACAGTAGTAAATTATACAAAGACTTTCTGCATACAAATAAACTATTTTAAATTAGATCCATTGTCTTATCAATATAAATTTTCAGTATATAACAAATCATTTTCATAGAATGATAGAATTTCTAGAACAAAAGCATATCTACAAGTTTTACAGTTGGAAGGAACTTCTATCTTCACATAATCTAACATCCTCCTTTTACACATTAGAGTGAACTAACTTTTATATAACTTGCCTATCTTTACATAAGTATCAGGTAGGTCCATCTTCTTTTTATAGATGGGAAAACCGAGGTCCAGAGAGTTTAGGTGATTTGTTTGGAGTCAGTAGCACACATATGTAATGCCAAAGTTGTCCCTAGGAATGCTCATTACTTGACTTCTGGTACCATGTTCATTTTATTAAATGACATTCAATTTCTCATTTTACTTTGAATTTTATTTAGTCATTTTTATATATTCCATGGGAAAAGTATTTTTTTAGTGAAGTTTAATTGGTCAAGTGGCTTTTAAGCTTTTTTTTTTTAGTGGCAGTCTATAGACTGTTATTTGTTTCATTTTGTTTTCATAGCATTGACTATAAATTCGTTACTGACCCTAGAGACTCTCTCTAACTTCTATAAGAAGATTCATTCATGAATATACTGTCTCTTGAGTGGAATAATTTTTTGGTCATTAGATATCTTGGCATTTATCTAATCCAACAGAATGGATATAGTCTGGCCCAGTTTATTACCACTCAATCTATGTTTAAAGATTGGAGTATTCTACATTTTATAGTGGGGATTGTATAACTGAAAATTAAAAAAAAAACAGACTTAAAAGAAATTACACAAGTAACTCACAGGACCAGGATTTACAAGCCCTGCCAGAGAGTTGCAGAAGCCTCAGGCAATTTCATTTAGATCATAGAACTGTAGACGTGGGTGATGGAAATGATTTATATAGTCATCTTAACCACTCTTCCCTGAAGACAAAATTTGTTCCTTCAAGTAGAAAAATTTCAAAATAGTCCTAAGTAGGTTAAGTAATGTGGCTGCCACAACTCTTCTGGGAAGATAAATTCAAAATATAGTATTTTGTAGAAGGGAAAATTTGTCTATGAAATTAGCTATAATTTGTTATTCTCCCTCCAAAAGCATCTGATTTTATTTATTTATTTATTTATTTATTCATTTTTTGGAGTCAAGCTTTGTTTCTCCAGTAGCTGTTCATAGTAACAGTCCTTATCTTCAATAAGCTCAAAGGCTGTTTACCTATATATTTTTAAATAAGGGAACATTGTGCTAATCAATGAAAACATAAATATTATAAGCCAGGCACATCAATCTGGTTTTTTAGGAATGTAGTTCAAAGGTCATCAAACCTATTTCATGCCTGCAGTGTTGCTATGAGAAACTCAGGAACAATTTACACAGATTTGATAGTAGTTTTCAGAGACTATGATAAGTATTGAAAGGGGTTTTCTTGTAACAGTCAACTGAACCTGAAAAAGTTCCAGTTTGTTTATCAACAAGGTAAAGTTATTAAAGTAAAAGTTTTGAAGGATTGTTGCTATGCTGGCTGGTGAAGCTGGGGGACTGGCTCAAAAAATAGCTGGAAGAAGACTTTGTTTTAAGCTGGATCAAAAGGAGCTATTAAAAACTACTTGGAGGTATTACTGGGATAATAACTGGGATAATACTGGGATAATCAGTTCAACCTAGAGAAATTTGAGAAGCAACTGCCTCCCTTATAATTTTTTAAACTTTGAAGGTCATCAAATAATGCTATAAATAGCACTTTTTCTTGGGTTTTCCTTCTGCCCAAATATTTTATGTATATATTTCTTTGTTTTCTTTCTTTCTCTGAAAAAAAGAAAAACAGCTGAAGAATACAGGGCTTCCTTTATCCTTGGACAGAATATGCACATTTTTAAATTTTCTCTCATCAAAAGTACTGAAATAAGTTAAAAGGTATCAGGTTCCATAATTTCATTGTCCAGGATTTGTCTATGCAAGCTACTTGTTTGAACATTTTGTTTGGCTACTAATTAATAAGATTCACTCAATAATCTTTGAGAAACATTTGTCAAACACCCATTGTGTAGGTGTGGGAAAGTGTTATAAAGGAAATCTTTTAAAACACATTCTTTTAGCCTAAGACAATTTAGATGACTAGACTTATTTGGTTGTCCCTGCTGCTGTTATTAATTTTTGTATCTGACCCTTGCCACCAGACACAAGTTCTATGGTTACCATGTACACTATACAAAGCTATTGTTATTATATCTCTATTAATCTACCTACCTATCTGTCTTTCTATCTACTTTTAAGTCACATTTAATTCATGGATTCATTTATTCTTCAGAAGACATTTTCATAGTAATGACATTGCATACTGTTCTATTCCATATGCAGAGGCTATTTAAAGTATGCAAATTTATGGAAAGTGATGTTTTGGTACATATGCTCATTCATTTGGTTCTCCCATTCCATTTCATGTGAATTCCCTATTCTTCTGTATTCTCCATGTAAGCTAACCATGTTTCTTAAGATGCATGTAACACAAAGTTACCAATTCACAAAGGAACTGTACATAATAGTGAATGACCCAGCCACATGCTTTATCTCTCCCTTTTTCCCCTGTACTAAAATTTTTATGGTAATTTTATAATGAATATACTTAAAGTTTGTAGAATATCAAAAAGTGAAGAGTGGGAAGAATATCTAAAAAAAAAAAAGAAAGAAACAAGTGAAGAAAGCTGAACTCTGATATTCCTCAGTAGAGTTGGCCTGTTTATGTGGGAATACATTTCTCCCTAATTATTTCCTCCCACTTTATTTTTATATTGTCAGAATTCTTTTTCTTTGCCTAAATTTGCTTACTGTCTGAAATTCTACCAATTAAAATTCATATTAACCCCTTTAGTTGATGAAAATAGATAACAATGATTTGCACATTTGATTGAACTAACTATCCTATATTGATTTCCCTTCTAACAGCCAAGATCATCTGTACTGAGGGAACTAAAGTTTTGATTGAAGTCAGCATAGGGAAAGAAAGAAGGGAATTGTAGAGCATAGAGAAATCTATGAGTATAGAAAGGGATGACATAGTGGGAGATTTAAGGCACCTGGAGAACTGAGGAGAAAAGATCTGGGATCATTGACTGGGGGAAGCCAAAGACAAACCAACTAAAATTTTATGTAGTACTGACCTTACCAAAGAAAGTAGAAGGAAATCCTACTAATATACTATATGACCCACCTGCTCTTACTAACCACCCAAAACTCAAAACTCAGGTTAGTACTTTTATTACTCTTGTTATTAAGATCCTGTTTTGGGGCTGTAGAGTTACCAAAACTGTATTTTATATAAATAAAGATAGAAAATTAATTTCTCATTAAAGTCTCATTAAAACACACATGCATATTTTCTTTTCTGGATATTTATACTATCCTAGAAAATGAACCATATTATAGCTTAAAGACTAACCTAACCACTATTTCAAACATTTTTTTTTTCTATAGAATGACACATTCAAAGTTCCAAACTGATATACATATGAACTTTTAAAACACATTCTGTTCGTGAATTAGGGAATGCCTGGATTGAATTTCAGAAGAAAATGTATTCAAAGATTATATATTCAAAAAATTTTAGTGAAATCAGATTTATTGATTCTAAAACATTTGAATCTAATATCAGATGTATAATCAAAATGAAGTTTGTAAATATTTTAATTCTTCTAGTCTCAATTTCAAAATTATTCTAAGCACTTTAACCCAGCTACAGAACTCATTTCTCAATTTTAGCAAGCTATTATTGTGAAAAAAAGTAGAACACTGCAATGGAACAAATTGATAACAATGTACACATTCCTAGGACATATGCCATGAATCCAATTAGCATATGTTTTGATTATACTCATGTAAATTTTATAGGAATGGTGGTTTTATAGCTTTAGGGATAATTGCCCACTAAAAATGTGCTAGAGGTTTTGTGCGGAAAAAAAAAGAAAAGAAAAAAAATATAACAACTATAAAAATAATATTCCACTCTCATAGCTCCTATTCCCAGAGAACCATGTTTTTTCACAACTTTCAGTGTGATCTAATTAGCAATACAGTTTTCACATAGATGAACTCTGTTACTATATATAGTGTCCTTAACATTCAAGTCAGGCATTACTACATTGATGATAAACTAAATAATATTGGCAGAGCTTATATGGGTAGATATTTAGAGGGAAAAAGTATGGGTACCGACTAAATTTGTTCAGTTCACTTTTCTTTATATTTACATATGTATGTATGTATATGTGCATACATACATTTGTGCATATATGTGTATATACATGTGTGTGTAGTCTCATTTATGTTTGCTTCTGATCCTCAGAGAAACAAAGACCTAATTTCCCCCACAAAACCTTTAATAAGCAAAATGTTTAGAGAGTGAAATATTATAGTTAGTTGAAAAGGCAAAGTGAGTAGTGGAAAGAGAGCTGGGAAGATCTGGGTTCAGGTGAAACCATTAGCACATAATTGTGATCTGGGGAAGTCACTTTCTTAATGCCCCCAGGCACCTCTCTAAGATTACAATTCTCAAAGCAGTTATTACTCTGAATCAGCAGAGGAATTTGTTCACTAGGAGCTCACTACTTGAAATCACATCACTGACTCAAAAGTTAAGATCATACTTTTTTATTTGAACCATGTTGCTGAAATTCATTCTAAATGATCATAGGGCCCTTCCCTAACTTCACAAGCCAACTTCTCTCCATACAATTTCACGTATCATCATCGTGTATCTGTATATAATTTAATCATTCCTGAGACTTTCAGTGAGTCCGAGTAATCATGCCAAACATCAGTGATCGTTTTCAAGTAATGTAGGTATCAGAAGAGTTAGAATGTTGAATTCTTGCTAGGATATTTACCAGTTGGATTGCATGGCAAGCATCATTTGGTCACTCAGGACCTTGGCTTCCTTAGCTCTACAATATTGATGACAAAATTTGCTTTACTTACTTAGAATCCCTTTCAAGTTTCAATGTTTATTTATAATACCACCTCTTATAAGACGTCATTTCTAGTGCTTCATCCCTGAAATCGTGCTGTATGTAGTTTGCATATATTAATCTGTGTATATATTATTCCCTCTTCCCAGTAGACTATAATCTCTTTAAGGGTAGAGATGATTTCATCTTTGATCTAACTCCAGTGCTTTCCATAGTATTTTTTACAGAACAGGTGTTTAATAAAGACTTGTTAAAATAGGGAGAATATTGAATTGTGCTAAACAATTATGTAAAGCTTAAATGTATAAAAACATTTGTGATTCTGTTATTCTAATAATAATAATAATAATAATGAATTTCCATTACTTATGGTTTCTGACACATAGTAAGCACTTAATTAGTACTTGCTGCCTTAATTTTATTAAAAGCTTGAGATTTATTAATTGGAAGTGAGTTGAAAAAGCCTTAGGTTATCCATTACAGATAAGGCTCCAATTAATGACCCGTGAGTTCTTTAGCCTTGGTGATTTGGAGAATGTCCAGTTCATTAATGATGCCTTCCTCTTACCTTATCTCTAACTGTAGGATTTCTGTTATTGTTCTTTGATTCCTTCCATGGTGTTTTCCAATGAGTCTCTCTGCTAAAAGGCAGCATCATGTAGTAGAAAGAATGCTGAATTTGAAGATAGAAGATTAAGATTTTTAATCTTGTCTCTGCTACCACTTATGTGATCTTAGGAACCACTGAAAAGTTGTTTATACTATTTTTCACTGGTAGGCTGTCTTATAAGAGGGTTCATACATGCATATCATTTTTTTAAAAGTACATGTTGCTTACTATGCCACATAAAACAAATGTTTTCTTTATTATTGAAAAAATAATTTGTAGACAAATATCTTACACAAAATAGTTTAGTAACAAATGTCAGTTAAGTTTAATTAACAAACTATCTTTTTTTTAAGAAAATAAAACTTATTCTCACTTTTTTGGCTTCTTGTCTCCAGAATCAAGTATAAAATCATTGTTTTAGCATTCAAAATCCTTCACAAACTCACTCACTTCTACCTTATCAGACTTCTTACACCTTAAACCCCTCACCCAACAATGGGTTCTGCTATCCAATGACACTCACCTCCTTGCTGTTCCTCACATAATATGTATATAATAAATCAAAGATAGTCAATAGATGGAAAGTACTAACATTAAGAGTGGTGGTGATATAGTTTGGGACTTTAAATAGTCCAGAGAAGATAGGAGGTAGAAATGAGGAGGAGAGAGAGAATTCCAGGCATAGGGGACATCCAATGAAAGAACACAATCTTAAGGCATGGATTGTTGTATGTGAATAATATCAAGGAGGCCAGTGTCATTGAAGCACACTAACAGCAGGATAGGTAAAGTGTAAGAGGCCTGCTAAGGTAGGAGGGAGCTAGTTTATAAAGGGCTTTGAATGCCAAATCAATTATCTATATATTATATATGTTACATAAGTATACATATAATCATATGTGACATTTACATGGATATATGTATGTATATATAAATATGTATGTCTTACTTGATATTGATATTCATATGTTATAGGGCATATGCATATACATACATACACACATACACATACCACACACACACATACACGTATGGTATATGTATGTGTGTATGTGTGTGTGTGTGTGTGTGTGTGTGTGTCCTTAGTAATACTGTGAGCTTTTTGAGAGCAGGGACTGTCTTCTGTCTTTCTTTTTATCCCCAGAACTAATCATGCTGACTAGCACAATGAAAAAGTTGGGCAAAATCCTTGAACACCAACATTTAGGGTCTAAGTGGAAGATTACGTAAGGGTTAGAGAGGGAAAAAAAAAAATGTTTAGTCAGAAAGGTATAAGGAGATCCAGCAGTTCAAAGAAAGCCAGTGAAAAAGTATTAAGAAGAGAATTATTAGCACCAACCAATGGTACAGTGAACTCAAGCAGTATGAGTGCTAAGGAGTTAATGTCTTCAGGATTTTAAGAAATCATTGGTAATCTTCATTAAAATGGTTGGATAGAAGACATAAGTGTCATACTTGTCAAATTTTCCAGTGAGACTAAGCTTGCTGTCATGACTAACACGTTTCATGACAATCAGAATTCAGAGAGTTCTTTTCTTGTTTCTCCTTCCCTTCTTCCTTCCTTCCTTTTTTCCCTCCTCTTTTCCTCCCTTCCTTCCTCTTTTCCTCCCTCCCCCTATTCTTCTGTCTCTCCATCTGTAGCAAAAAAACCAGCATCTTTTTAAATGTAAGGAGATTCAAAACAGCAGCTCAGGTACCAATGCAGTCTGGCATCTGCTCTTCAATTTGTAGTCATGGAGAGTTGCTTGGGCATACTGAGCGGTTCAATGACTTACCCAATGTGATGTTGCTAGTACATATCAGATAAAGAATTTATACTCAGGTCTTTCTGATGTCACAGATGGCACTCTGTTCAAAAAGATACCCTTCTTTTATAAGTTTAAACATAATGGAATAAATCCAATAAAATGAAGTTTAATAGGCTAAATGGGAAACACTGTATTGGCTCTCAAAAATAATTTCCCATGTACAATATGGAGGATATATGACTAACCAGTAGTTTGCCTGAAAAGGATAGCCCCAAAATGAATGCAGCCATGAGCTTCACTGAGACCCATAGAATCCCAGATGGCATTCCTTCTGACTAAATGAGTATGACTAAATGTTTAAGGAGTAAGTAGGTGGCATGTGAGTAAGTATGGACTGTTCTTTTAACTAATTTAACATTCCCTGTAGCAGCTCTTCCCTGAGTAGCAGATATTTGCTTCATCTCCCTTGCATTTTCTGTACCCTTAGGTCTCAAAGAGACACAAAGTGCCACGTGATATCTTTTGGGTACATATGAGTTACTAGAAGGAACTGTCAATCAGAATCATACTAGAGCAGACATTCTTAAGCTTTTTTTATGTGTTAGACTCCTTTTGGTAATCTGGGCTGCTTCTGCCACTTTCTTGCCCTGGGGGCAGAGGGCTGGACTTGCATCTCTCCCCCAAATTTAGCCGAGTTCCACTGACCTGTCACTTTGTCCTTGGTTCTTATGTGTTGATAATTCTGGAAACTGCCACAGCTGCCAGTTATCCACTCTCTTATGTGCTCCAGCCATGGCCTGTCTTAGCCACCCCAGGGCCAAGCCACAATTTCAGGGCCGGCTAGTTTCAACTCTCAGCACTCTGCTATGAGCCCTTCCCATCTGCCTGCCAGGCTGCCTTCAGCGGAAGATGTGTTTTTCTGTAATTTTGTGGGTTCTGGAGCTCTAAAATTTGTTTAGAGCCATATTTTATAGGTATTTGGGGTGGTTATGGGGAGAGCTATGGGGTTCTCCTGCTTCTATGCTGCCATATTGACTCTGCCCCCTTGCTATTTATTTCTTCCTCTAGCATCCTTAATTCCTCCTTTTGGGATGTAGATGCTGTACCACTTGGTGCATAAACGTTTAATAATGATATTGCCTCATTTTCAGTGGTGCCTTTTAGCAGGATATAGTTTCCTCACTTATCTCTTTTAATTAGGTCTATTTTTGCTTTTGCTTTATCTGTGATAAGGATTGCTACCCCTTGCTTTTTTTTTTTCCTTTAGTTGAGGCATGATATATTTTACTCCAGCCTTTTACCTTTACCCTGTGTTTTCCCCTGTTTCAGATGTGTTTCTTGTAAACAGTATGTTATAGTATTATGGTTTTTAATTCATTCTGCTATCTGCCTCCATTTTATGGGAGAGTTCATCCCATTCACATTTACAGTTATGATTACTATCTGTGTCTTTCCCTCCATCCTGTTCCCTCCCCTTTTTATGCTTTTATTTTTCCCTTCTCCCTTCCCCTTCATAAGAGTTTTCCTTTTGACTGCTGCCTCTCTCAGTATTCCCTTCTTATCAGCCCCTCTCCCTTTTCCTACCCTTCTCCCTTACTACTTCTTCCCTCCCTTCAAATCCCCCCCTTTCTTTCCCCTTCCCCTCTCCTACTGCCTGTATGATATGATCGATTTTTGTACTCAATGTTATGTTATTTCTTCCTTGAACCAAGATTGATGAGAATAGATCTCATGCAATGATCTTCCCCTCCCCTTTTCCCCTCTATTATGATAAGTTTTATGTCTCTTCTCAATAGATTCCTATACTTAACCAATTGTGTTATTCCCACCTTGCACCAGAACCAGTGAGGGAAAAGCTCATATAATAGTCATCTCCCTCCCTTCTTTCCCTCTACTATAATGTTTTTATGCCTCTTTGTGTAGCATAATTTACCGTTTTCTGCTTCATTCTTTCCTCTTCTTCCATTGCAGTCCTTTAAGGTTTTTGATCATCATTTTGTGTAATTTATACCCACACCCTCTATTTATGTATATCCCTTTTAGTTGTCACTGTAGGCATAGAATTCACGATATTTACAGGTATCAGCATCCCATATAGGGATGTAAGCAGTTTGCTCTTGGTAAATAACAAGTAATGTGTATGTGTGTATTTTTTCCCTTATCTACCTTTCTATGTCTCTCTTGGGTCTTGTAATTGGAGGCTGAATTTTCCGCTGAGCTCTGGCTTTTTCATCAGGAAGGTCTGGAATTCGGTTATGTCACTGAACACCCATCTCCTTTCCTGGTAGGTTATGCTCAGTTTCACTGGACAGGTAATCTTTGGTTGTAACCTGAGCTCTTTTGCCTTGTGAAAAATCATATTTCAGTTCCTCTGATCTTTCTACCGTGAGGCTGCCAGATCCTCACTGTGGTTCCATGATATCTGAATTGTTTCTTTCTGGCTGCTTGTAGTATTTTCTCCTTTACCTGATATTTCTGGAGTTTGGCCACAACGTTTCATGGACCTTTCAATTTGGGATCTCTTTCAGGAGGTGTCTGGTGGATTCTCTCAATTCCTATTTTACCCTCTGGTGCTAGGATCTCAGGGCAGTTTTCCTTGAAGAGCTCTTGTAGGATATTGTCCAGACTCATTTTTTCATCATGATTTTCTGGTAGACCAATAATTCTCAAGTTATCTCTCCTACATCTGTTTTCCAGATCAGTTATTTTTCCACTGAGACATTTTGTGTCTTTTTCTAATTTTTCAGTCTTGATGTTTTGTTTGACTGATCCTTGGTTCCTCACAAAGTAATTAACTTCAATTTGGTTGACTTTAATTTTTAGCAAATTATTCTCTTCAGTTAGTTTTTGAAGTTCCTCTTCCATATGCTCAGATTTCATTTTTGGGTTCACACATTTTACTTTTTAAGGAGCTGTTTTCTTCACTGTAATGTTTTTCTAACTTTGCAATTTTCTTTTTAAAAGAGGTGTTGATTTTATCTTCTACCTCTCTAATCTGGATTTCAAGTATCTTTTTGAGCTCATCTAGGAATGCTTTCTGTCCCTGAGACCAGGTCATAATCCCTGTTAAAGCTTCAGCCATGAGTGTAGAGTCAATACTCTCTCCTTCTGAATTTGGTTCCTCCCTCTCACAGTAATAGGATTCCAGAGTCTTTGTCTTTATAACCTGCTTTCTTCCCATTTTGAGGCAGGACCTTAGCCACACCCTTCCTCCAGGATTCCTAAGCCTTTACTCCTTAAAATTTTTCTCTGGGGCAACAATTACTGTGTCTTCAGGGTCAGGGTGTGGGATTTGAGCAATGAGGTTTCACTTTGCCATCCTAGTCCCTGAATGTTCAAAGAGGTACTTCTTAAATTTCCAGGCTATGGATGGGTAGTCCCAAGAGTAGCTGCTGCCCCTGCTGTGGGCTCTGCCTTTTTCTCTTACCATGCTCCGAGGTGATGGGCTTGCCAATTGCCCTTGTGGTTGGTGGATCAGCGGGCCTCCTCCAGGGGCCTCTCAGCAAAAGCTGACCATCCTTATCTTCCAGGGGCCACTCCTTGGCTGATAGATATTGTTCTTACTTCCCCTGCCCAGATAAGCATAATGCAAGGATTTTATTTAATGTATCTTTAATCTATGAATCAGGTTGATTTAGCAACCTCTTAAGCTAGAAACAACCTAGAGCAAGTTCTGAGTTGCCATAGTGACCTGCTCAGTTTTGAGTTCCCCCAAAGTCAATTACATAGGAATTACTAATATCTTCTCTTATCTCATTTTTATAATTTATATTTTTACAGCTATAGTTTGAACTAGAACTGAATTCGATATCTAGGAAGACCAGACATGATAAAATATGAAGTTGTAGTCTACAGACTTTTTAGGAAAATTATAATAATTTTATTCAGTTGTCAGAATGATTCAAAATGCCTTGTAAATTGATTGTATTGCAGTAGTTGTAGGAAACTTGCATCATAAGTCTTTTAAAAATTGTACAATAAATTAATATTTTAAGTGAGGTTGGTTTAAAGGAGCCTTATGAAGTTATTAGATTTGGTCATCACCTGTGTCCTTGAAGTATTGACAGTATAAAAATGTGGATTTTTTAATCTCCTTAAAGTTCAAGGAACATTAATTCTTATGTATTCTGCATACAAGAAATGAAATTAACTTTACTCAATATCCTTTGTGCTGTTTCACTGAAAAATTTTATGTTACAAAGTTCATTTTTATATTTTAAAAGTATGTTAGAACCTTTAAATGAATATTTTCACATTGCCTATTTCAAAATAATCTTCTGTCACCTTCAATTGTGTGTTTAGATGTCTATTTGGTTATAAGAGCTCATATTTAGAAATGACAAGGATCTTAGTTATAATCTAGTCCTATTCCCTTCATTCTGCACTTGAGGAAATTCAAACCTGTATTCAGGTCACGCATATCATTGGTAACAGACTTGGGGTATGAAACTAGATCCTCTAACTATAGAATAATTGTTCCTTCCAATAGAATGTAAGTGCCTTGAGGGCAAAGACTGATTTGTGTTTTTATTTTAATCTATCATACATGACATAGTATTTTTTGGGTAGAGGAAATTTAATTTATTAAATTTATGCATTTATGTTTGATGAATTTAATTTTTACTATATCGTGCCTTCTTATAGTCTGTCTAAATAGCATATTAGAAACTACCTCATTGACATTACTAAAAAACGATCATAAAAATAACATAATGTAGAAAAAATAATTTATTGACTTAATCAAAATATCAGGTTGGCTATAAGAAAATAAGAGAAAAGGAACAAGAAGAAACCCTCACAGTACTTGGAAAACTCAAAGAAGTCTTGTGTGAGTACAATGACTTCATAGTATACATATGTATACATATTCATATACATATATATACACATACATACATATATACATATACATACACACACATATATACATATATATATATATATATATATACCTTCAGGTATTAGGATCTTATAAAACATATTAAATGAAAATATCTTTCCTTCCCTGCTCCTCTCCCAATCAACAGCTCCAGGAGGCTGTATACATATACATGTACATACATATGTATATTTGCATATATGTATATACTATATATTACATGTAGATGTATAATATATATGCTATATATAGTACATATACTATATATTGTATGTATATAATATATGTACATATATAGCCTTTAAATTTTATGTAATCAAAATAAATAAAATAAAAACAAAATAGATGTTTATTATTTTTGTTTTTACCTCTGTTATTTGTTTTTACCTTTTGTTATTACCTCTGTCCCTTGAGCTGTGAAATACACCTGTGACAGTTCTCTTGAACAATTGAAAATATTTGCAGTGTAACATTTAATAGTGAATCTTCATAACCACTTTGCGTTACGGTAGGTGGTATTAAATATTGATTTAAGCCCCATTTCTACTATACCGCTTTCTAGTTCTTATCAAATAGGGCATCCTCCATAAGCAACTTGTGTCTTGGACTTACTGAGTACTGAGTCCTGGTGTTTGTATGTTTCTAGTTTTCCCTGAACCAACCTGTTCCAGGGATCTTCTTTTCTATTTTTAACCATTCAGGAGCCATTTTGATGATTACCACTTTATAGCATCATTTTAGGTTAGGAAATTCTATTCTATCTCTTTATTCCTTTTTTCTTCTTATTTCCTTTTATATTTTAGATGTGTTGTTTCTCCAAATGAATATTGTTCTTTGTCTAGCTTTACACAGTAGCATTTCATACTCGTTTTGTTATAGCACTAAGTTTGCAAATTTGTTAAAGTCTTATTGTTATAATTGTATTGTATTAATATTTGTCTTATGCATTTCTATATTTTAGAGTGAATTTCCCTTTCTTTTATTTTGTTTTTGTTTTTAAGCCCAAAATCTCATTGGACAACAACAGTATCATTAAATCCAGGATTTTGTTGGTATTGAAATGTCTTCCACAGAACCATTTATATAACTCATTTACCTAAATCTCAAAGCAATTAAGCACATGTCCATTGTCACACAACTAGTCAATTGTCAGTTTGGATTTGAACCAAGGTTTTCTTGACTCTGAGACTTACTTGTTTTCTTCTATTCTCATTGGATTATAGTTTTTATACAAATAGTACACTGTTGTTAATTAATAAGTATTTATTCAGTAATTCCTGTGTCCTAGGCAGTGGGGATACAAGACAAAATTGAGACAGTCTCAGGTGGGAGGAATCAGGAAAATCTTCATGTAGATGGTGGCATTTGTTTGAATCTTGAAGGACAGTAATGATTATAAAAGAAGGAATGCCAGAGGAACTATATTTCAGGTATAAGTGAGAGCCAGTCTAAGAGACAAGAGTTAGAAGATGAAGTGACTTGTTTGAGGAATACTAAGGAGGGCAGTTTGGCACATCCATGTGTGCATGAAGGGGAAAAAACAGATAATAAAGAAAAAATAAAATCTAGGTTGGTGCCAGGTTGAATGACAACTTGAAAAGTTCACAGTTATTCATTAAATGATAATTGTAATTCTTAAATATTGTGCCACTAGTACTGCTAGAAAGAATATACATAGACAGAGGGTTATAGGTATAAGGTGAATTTGAGGGAATAATATAAAAAATAATTAAGGGGTGAGAAGGAGGAGTACACTGGATGCAGAACTAAGGGAGGGGTAAAATGGAGTAAAATATTTCACATGAAGAGGCATGAAAAACCTTTTACAGGGAAGGGTGGGTGATGGTCATTGCTTGAACCTTGTTCTCATCAGTATTGGCTCAAAGGTGGAACAATGTACATAGTCACTTGAAGACAGAAATATGGAACTAATGGTGTTTGGAAGTGATGACTTTCACTTGAAAAAAATCATTTCAGCAGCTCTGTGGAGAATAGATGAACATGAGGAGAGATGAAGCAGTGAGGTCCATTTACAATTTGTGCAACAGACTGGGTGAGAGATGTGGAAAGACTAATGTAGGGTGGTGGCTGGGTGGGTGGAGAAAAGGAAGTGATGAAAGAAATGTAGAGATAGAAACAATTCTTAGCAAGTGATTGGTTATGAGGTGAGTGAGTGACAGATTAAGGAAGACATTTAATTAATCTGGGCACCTTAAAGGATCTTACTCCCTCACAAGAAATAGGAAACTTTGGAAGAGGGATATATTTGGGTAAAAATGTGATGAGTTGATTGGGACTTCCAGGAACCAGTATGGTAGATTAAGTAGTAAACCACCATAACGTTCTCATATTCAACAAACAACTATAAAATAAGGCCCAAAACAAATCCTGGAACAGCAGAAGCAGCAAAAAGATATGTTAAAACACTCTTTTAGCTCAAGACACTTGGAAGATTGGCAAGAAAGTTCTGTCTCACTTAGGTAAATGGGAAGCACAGCCCAGGATGGGAAGTATCCCAGCAAGCCAGAAGCAAGGCTCACCTCAGCAAATCAACCAGATATTCTGAGCCCCAGGGTGGTAGAGCAGGCAAACACCTACATCAAGTCAGCCCTCCCCCCCCCCCCCCACATGCTTTACCATAGTCAGGGGAACTGGCAGACTCCATTTCCAAGAACCACCATTTTAGTGCTTCCGCATGGCTCTCGAAAACAGGCAGCATCCAGAGCCTTACATCATATGCTGTAGCCAATAGGAAATGTAAAAACAGCCCATTGGGTCTCAGCACACACCAGATACCACCAATAGGACAGCAGCTCAACACCAGGTACAACAGACCCCCTAAGGCCTCCAGCAGTGCCAGTCAACTTCAATTCCACCCCTGAAGAGCAACACAAGACACCAGGGTTCTCTGTGGGCCTCAGGACAACATCAGTGCAACATCAGTTAAACAGGCAGAGCCTGAAGCCACTAGTACAAGAAACCAGAGATACTGCCCTTTCCACTCTGGAAGCAGAGCTCAAATTTAACAGAAAGGGAAAAGGTCAAAAAAGGGGAAGGGGAATGAACAGAAAACAACAACAGTAAAAATCTGACCATAGAAAGTTATTTTGGTGACTGGGAAGATCAAGATGCAAACTCATAAGAGGACAACAATGTCAAAACACTTATGGGCAAAATCCCCAAAGAACAATAGGGAATGTTCTCAAACCAAGAAAGAACTTGTGGAAGAGTTCAAAAAAGAATTAAAAAATAAAATAAAGGAGAAAGAAGAAAAAAATAGGAAAAGAAATGAAGGTGATGCTAGAGAATTATGAAGAAAAGAATCAACAACCTGAAAAACTGCTTTAAAAAGTAGAATTGGGTGAAATGGAAAAGGAGATACAAAAATCCGCTGAAGAAATCAACTCCCTAGAGGATACAGTTAGTTAAATGGAATAAAAAGTACAAAAAATTTATTGAGGAAAATTACATTAAAGTTTAGAATTGAGTGAGTGGAAGCTAATGACTCTGTAAGACATAATGACTTAAACAAATTCAAAAGAATAAAAAAACAAAGTTCCTCATGGGAAAAACAACCAACCAAATAGATTTGGGAGGGACAATATCAGAAACATTGGACTACCTGAAAACCATAATCAAAAGGTGGACATGGACAGCATATTTCAAGAAATTGTAAAGGAAAACTTCTCTAATGTCCTGGAACCAGAGAGCAAAATAGACATTGACAGAATCCACTAATCACCACAGGAAAGAGATTCCAAAATTAAAACTCCAAGGAACAGTATAGTCAAATTATAGAACTATCAGATCAAGGGAAAAAAAAACTCCAAGTGTCCAGAAAGAAATAATTCAAATATCAGGAAACCACAATAAGGATTTCCCAGGACTTGGAAGCTTCAACATTAACATGACATTCCAGGAAGGCAAAGGAGCTAGAACTACAACCAAGAATCACTTACCTGGTAAAATTAAGCATAATACATCAAGGGGAACAATGGTCATTCAATGAAAAGAATGATTTCAAGCTTTCATAAAAAAAAAAAAAAAAGGAAAAGGAAGCATAAAGAATTCAATGGAGCTGAATTATTTATATTCCTGCACCGCAAGATGATACTTGCAATTCTTAAATATTGTACCATTACTACAGCTAGAAAGAATATACTTAGACAGAGGGTATAGATCTTGGCTGAATTTGAGGGAATAATATAAAAAATAATTAAGGAGTGAGAAAGAGGAGTATACTGGGTACAGAAGGAATGGAGAGGTAGAATGGTATAAAATTTTTCACATGAAGAGGCCTAAAAGACCTATTACAATGGAGGGAAAGATGGGAAGGTGGGCAATGGTCATTGCTTGAAACTTACTCTCATCGGTATTGCCTCAAAGGTGTAACAATGTGCACAGTCACTGGAAGATTGAAATCTATTTTGCCCAACAGGAAAGTAGGAGGGGAGGAGATTAAATAAAAATGGGAAGAGGGAACTGGCCGAAGAGAGGTGCGGTCAGGGGAGGTGATGGACATAAGCAAAACCCTAGTGAGGAGGGGAAGGTGGAAAGGAGAGAGGACAGATAGGAGGAAAACTAGGATGGATGGAAATACACCCTTAGCAATACTAACTGTGAATGTGAATTGATGAACTCTCCCTCAAAATGGAAGTAGATAGCAGAATGAGTCAAAACCCCAAACCCTACATAATTTTTTTTTTTACAAGAAACACATCTGAAGCAGAGATACCCACACAGAGTAAAGGTAAGAGGCCAGAGCAGATTCTGCTATGCATTAGCAGAAGCAGCAGTCCTGATCTCAAACAAAGCAAAAGCAAAATTAGACATAATTGAAAGAGATAAGTAAGGAAACTACATGTTGCTAAAAGGTACCACAGACAACAAAGTAATATCTGATATATGATGACATATATGCACCAAATGGCATAACAACCAAAATTTTTTTTTTGGAGGGCAATTGAGGTTAAGTGACTTACCCAAGGTCACATGGCTAGTAAGTGTTAAGTGTATGAGGCTGGATTTGAACCCAGGTCATCCTGATTCCAGGACTGGAGCTCTGTTCACTGCACCACCTAGCCACCCCTGGCAACCAAATTCTTAAAGGAGAAATTAAATGAGTTACAAGATCATGGCCAAATAAGAGATAGAGAGCGTTATGGAACGTAAAACAGGTAATTTTTGTTATATTAAATTAAAAAAAAAACCTTTTGCACAAACAAAACCAATTCAACCAATATTGTAAGGAAAGCAGGAAGCTGGAAAATTGTTTTTACAGTGAGTCAAATTTATAAGAATGCAACCCTTTCCCCAATTGAAAAATGGGCAAAGAATATAAGCAGGCAGTTTTCAAATGAAGAAATCAAAGCTATCAATAGGCATATAAAGAAATGCTCTAAGTAAGTTTTTGATTAGAGAAATGCAAATTAATACAACTCTGAGATACCACCCATACCTATAAAATTGGCTAATATGACAAAAAATACATGTTAGAGAGAATTGGGGAAAATTAGGACACTAATGAATTGTTAATGGAGTTGTGAACTGATCCAACCACTCTGGAGAAAAATTTGAAACTATATCCAAAGGGCAACCAAACTATGTATACCCTTTGATATAGCAATACTGCTACTAGGTCTGTAACCCAAAGAGACCATAAAAATGAGGAAAGGACCTACATGTGCACAAATATTTATAGTAGCCCTTTTCATGGTGGTAAAATATTGGAAACTGAAGGGATGCCCATCAATTGGGTTATGGCTGAACAATCTGTGGCATATGAGTGTAATGGAATGCTATTGTACGTTAAAAAAAATGTTGAACAGGCAGATTTCATAAAAACTTGGAAAGATTCGTAAAAACTGATACACAGTAAAATGAACAGAACTAGGAAAACATTGCACACAGTATCACTGACATGGTATAATGGTCAACTGTGAATGACTCAGTCTTTATAAGAAACACAACCATCTAAGGCAAGTACAAAGGACTCAGGAAAGAGAATGCTGTCCACATTCAGATAAAGAGCTGAAGGGTTGTGAATGCAGATTGAAGCATACTTTTTTCACTTTATTCTTTTTCATGTTTTTTTTTCTTTTGATGTGTTGCTTCTTTTACAACTTTAACTAAGATGGAAACATGTTTACCATGATAATATGCACAACCCATATCAAATTGTCTTTTTTGAAAGAGAGAAAGGGAAGGGAGAAAATTTTGATGTCAAAATCTTGTAAAAATGAATGCAAAATTTATCTTGACATGTAATTGGGAAAAAATAAAATACTACTTAAAAGGGAAAAATGAATTATAATTGATTTATGGATACCTCAAGATCAAGATATCTGTAGAACATACAGGTCAAAATTTCTAGTAGATGTTTGGTGATACATGAATGAGAATTGGAGAGGGAGAGAACAACTGGTTGTCATCTGCGTGACGTGATGATTAAATACATGGGAGTTGATAACGCCACTGAAAGAAATTGTAGAGAGAAAGAAGAAAAGAGGACACTGGGCAGAATCATGGAATATACCATTAATTAGGGTGTATTATGTTGAGGAGGATGAAAAATAATATGAAACTAAAAAAGAAAATTCTATAAGTACTAGTTGATTATAAAATGCAAAAAAATGACTTCAAGTCATGATGACATTGTCAGGCAAGAAAATACAGTGTGTGGAGGGTTCTGTGTGTATTTCCATCCTTTTATTTTATTTCCTTGCCAATGTGGATGATGAATTGTATTAGAAAATCAATACTGAGAATTTTATCTGACCTAAAGGAATGTTTTATAGAACAACTTATTTTCATTCACTCACTCCAGGCAGCCATTGTTAATGCCCTGCTGGTAGCTCATGTTGTTTGTTCCTCAAGTGAGTGGAGCCATAGGGTTGTTGCATGAAAACAGCATGCATGGTCATGTCTCTCTAAATAGTTATTAGATAGACATGATTCAATTTAAACCTTTGTACATTGTGTCTCACATACTTCATTTATTATTAGAGGGTTGAGAGATGCTGTTGATTCAAACTAGTCCTAAGTGAGCTCCAAGGGCTTACAAAGGGAATTTTGATGAAAATGTTTATAGATAGAATGCCAGGACCAGGTTTACAGGTTCAAATAAACTAAATCTCTTATATAATATGCTGTGATTTTGTGCTAGAATTGTCATTTCATCTACATGGGAAACTTGTGTTTTTCTTCCTCTAATATATGCAGACAAAAAACTCATTGTTAACATATCCTGGCCCATGGTCACACAAGTAGTCTGGAAAAGAGGAAGAATGTGAATTGAGTTCTCCCTGGTTCCAAGGCATCCCTCTACTCACTGTCCCATGATAAGTAGTGGTTATCTTTATGGTAGTTCCATTATAATTCTGTAATAATTTCGTACTTCCAACCAATTTAATCCAACAAATATTTATTATCCCTAGTTTTCTAGGTATTGAGGATAAAAACAAAAAAATGAAAAACAGTGGTATACTTGAGAAGCTTACATTGCCCTGGAGGGAAACAATTTACATAAAGTTACACTTATCTTTGGAGAAGAAAAGAAAGAGCACTAAAAATGAGGAGGATGAGTAAAGACCCATTCTTGGTGGTCCTTGACTGTGGGCCTTGAAGGAAATTAGAGGTTCTACAAGGCAGAGGGGCAAAGAGAGTGTATTAGTGCTTTAGGGATAGTCAGTGCAAAGAAAAAGAGGCAGAGATGGATGTTGAGTTTAAGTGAACAGCAAATAAGTCAGCTTAGGTGAAACTTTAAATGTGTGGAAGGTAATAAATATGTAATAAGCCTGGAAATGAAGACTGGAGCAAAACTTGATACCATCATTAAACATATTAACACTGTTATGAGCATCTGATAAGGAGTCTATCAAACTTTTGGATGTATAAAAAGGTAGAGGGGAAAAAAAAGAAAGGGCAAGTTGTACAATTTGTTTTGTTGTTTTGGTTCATTTGTTAGTGGTTTTTGTTGTTATTGTTATTATTTTTAATCCTAGAGGTGATAGGGAATCACTGGGTGTTCTTGAGAAGGGTGGCTGCATTTTTGGAGTTCTGGTTTTGGATAATTATTGTGGGGTAGAAGAGGAACTGGAGAGATTGGAAGCAAGGAGACCAATTAGAAAGCTATTGCAGTAGCAGAGGAGAAAGGTGATGAGGATTGGAATTAGGATAGGGACTATGTAAAGAAAAGGGAGTAGCTGAGATACATATTGCAGAGTTAGAATTGACAAGTCTTCAAAACTAATTACAAATAGAGATAGAGGAAGAGGGAAGAATAGATGACTCAAGTTATGAACCTGAGTGACTGGAAGGATGGTTGTTCCCTCAACAGACATAGAAAGGTTTTGAAGAGGGGAGAGTGTGTGTGCTAGAGGTGGATAAAATGAATTTCATTTTGGAAATGCTTAGTAAGAGATGTTTATTGAATAGTATCCCAGTGAAGCTATTCAACAGAAGCTTGGTGATAGAGGCTGAAAACTCTGGAGAAAACAGGGTTGTATTTGCAAAAATAGTATAATAGTAAAAATAATGTATTGACATGAGAATCAGAACTTTTAACCTGTAGCTCTCTACTAAAATGGGGGGAAATATTATTTTACATTTTTTTTGATATTTGTTTTGAAAGTCTTATTTTAATGGGAACATGATATGTCTTAATAAGGTAAGAAATTGACAGCCAGTTATCAAATCAGCTTTTTTCAATGACATTGTTTTCTTAACATATTTTCTTCATTTTAAAAACAAAAACTTTAACTCAATAATTTGTGATATTACTTTTGTTTTTCTTTTGGTGTGTTGTGCTGATAGTTGTCACCTTCTGACCCAGTAAATGGCCTTTTAAATGCTTCTAGGGTTGACAAATTCACCACCCTGCAGTCAATTTGCTGATAAGACTATATAAACTTAGCTAGGTTGCTCCTCAGATGACAGAATGATGATCAAGGACTGGGTCCTTAATTAAAGCCTTTTAGTTTGGTAGGATCTGCCAAAACGTGATGCCATCATTAAACATATTAACACTACTATGAGCATCTGAGTAGGAGTCTATCAAACTTTAGGATGTATAAATATGGTGATGAGATTATAGTTTGGAGCGTTGTACATTTGCTTGATGCTATATAGAATTTTTTTAAAATTTTGCTATTAGTACATTTGAGACAATTTATAATCACTTTTAATTATGTAGAGATTCATTAAATATTTTATTGAAATCTTGTTTTTATATCACTTAAATTTCCCCTTGTAAACCACATTGAGAGATATTTTTTATGGCAAATACTATTTTTAAAGAAAAAATCAGGAGACCTAATTTTATATACACACATGTATATAGATATATGCTTATATTTAAATCTGACAACATGTGTACCCAAATTTTGCAAAGAGGTGTCTTTTCGTGTTTCTTAATCTTTGTAATTATATAGCATTCTTTATCAATTAGTATGCAATTGGTGTTCCTGTTAACATTTTTGTAGTCATTGTATATATTATGTCCTTGAGTCTGCTTACTTTGCCTCAATTTAGGCAATTTTTTTTTCCCATGGTACCCTGTATTTACAACATTCGTCATTTCTTGCAGGATCACAGTATTATTTTATGTCAACTCATTGAATATGATGTGTGCAGATATTTTTATGCATAGAATTCTGACTCTGAAACCGTCATTAGAAATGATGTTGCCCCATTCCTTTACATTACAGCAAAGAAAACAGGCTCAGGGAAAATGAGAGAATTGAGTTATATGGAGAGTTCACTGTAGATCATGGAGCTAAACCAACCATATCTTTTTTTCTCTTCTATATGAGTCTTTTCCAAATAATCTGTTGTAGAGACACAGACATGTGTGTATATCTAAATCAGTATACACATATCTTTTATGTATTTGTATGTATACATATAGATATGTATGTATATAGTTTATTGGTTGATTGTTGAAGAGGACCAAAATGACAGTCAAGTTTCAGTGTGTCTGACTGTCTGATCAGACCAATATGAGCTCAGTATGTTCTACCACAGGTTGGATACAAATAGTCTGTGTGAAGATTTGGGGTGGATTCTCTAAATTTATTCATCCTTCACGCCCCTTAAATTGTTTCAGTTATGCTTTGCTCATAGAGCATAGCACCTTCACTGATGCGGTCCTATGTCATTATCTTCCATGTCACACAATCCATTCCAAAGTTCTTAAAAGAGACCTTTGGAGTATTGTTGCATCGCTTTTTCTGACCATGGTGTGGGCACTTACTCTGTGTGAGTTCTTGATAAAATAATCTTTTTTGGCATGAACATGTTTTGCATTTGAACAATGTTGCCAGCCCATTTGAGTCGCACTCTCTGAAGAAGAGTTTGAATGCTTGACAGTTTAGTTTGAGAAAGGACCTCAGTCACTGTCTGGTATCTTATCCTGCTAAGTGACTTTCAGATTGTTCCTAAGAAAATTCAAATGGAAGTGATTCAGTTTCCTGGCATGGATACTGTCCAGGTTTCATAGGCACACAACAATGAGGTCAAGTACAATGGCTCTGTCCTTCAATTTGGTAGTCAGTGTAATACCTCTTCTCTCCCATACTTTCCTTTGGAGTCTACCAAACACTGAACTGGCTTTGGCAACGTGTGGGTCAACTTCATTATCAATGTGTACATCCCTAGAAAGTACACTATGAATGTAACTTATCCATACCATTCAAAACTTCTCCATTTGCTGTAACTGATGGTTCCATATATGGATGGTGTGGGGATAGCTGATGGAGCACCTGTGCTTTTTTTGTGTTGTTTGGCCAAAATTAGCTCAAGCAGGAGAGAACTGCATCTCAGAATTGTTGCGTCTCAATTTCAGAAGATGCATTGAGTGCACAATGATCTGCAAACAGAAAATCATATACTAATATTCCCTCCATTTTGGTCTTAGCTTGTAGTTTTTTTAAGTAGAAGAATTTACCATCAATGCAGTAGGTGACCTTGATGCCATGTTCATCTTTATTGAAAACATTTGACAGCATGGCTGAAAACATCATGCTAAAAAGCATGGAAGCAAGCAGACAGCCTTGTTTCACTCCATTGTTGTATGTATATACAAATATATATTCAAGTACATATATGTATGTTTCTCTACTTGTATATTTATGTTTATGTAACAGTATATGTATCTATCCATATATAAATATACATACACATATACATATATGTGAAATCAATGTCCAAATTCGACCATTTTTTTCTAATTTAAAAATCTCTCTTTAAAAAAGTTTAGTTGTTTATAGTGTCATTAACACTATGCTACCCAGGGAATTACAAACTTTTTATTTAGAGACTCAAAAAGAGGCTTTGTTATTCAAATCATCAAAAATGAGTCACTATAGTGACCCAGCCAACAGAAGCTTGTCTTCTGGGTATATAAGTACCTAATATTCAGACTAGTTGCTGACAGAGATCACTAGTGCCTCATAAGATATTCCTAATTGTACAAATAAAGTGCCTAGAGAAATAACCAAACTCTTTTGTGCATACATACCCATTTAATTTAAGGCTTTAGTAACTCAAATTACAAAAGTCTATCAGATTACCAAATTAGGGCAAAGTTATTGAGTTCAGAATTAAAAGACAGATCTACTGTTTCCTTGAATAGTAGAGCTATTCAAGCTAAATCAAAGCAAAATGCCTCCTGGGTAGAGCTAGATTTTGTCTTTCACTTTGGAATTGCCATAAATAGAAAGTAATTTAAAATGTTGAGTACAGGATCCCTCAAATATTTTCTTTCCTGGATAGTTTAATTTAGTTAACTTAATTTAATGGCATAGTGTATCAAGATCCCCTTATATATTCCATGGGACATGACCAACAGCTAAGTAATAGGCTAGAACTTTTATCATTTTAATTTTTTTTTTTTCCATGGCAGGGAGGGGCTGAAGAGTAGAAGTAAATAACCCAGGGTGCATCCAAATTCATAAAACAAATAAAATAATATTAAATATTATTTAGATAAATTATGTATTATATGTATAATAGCAGTGTTATATCTAGTTTGAAAGTATTTTGCATACTTCTTAAAATTGTAAATAGTTGAGCACATTTGTGAGTATGCTTCTCATCAGACATACAATTATGTGACCTTTTCTTTTCTCTCCTTTCCTTAAGCAGATAAAGTGTTCTTTTCTTGTCCTAGCTTTCCTTTCTGAAAAGTCCATCTCAACCTGCAGTTTTTTTTGCCGTGGATCTCTGGAGAAACATTATGAGACATGAAGCCTGTTTACTTTCTTTCAAGCCCTTTGTGTACTGACAGAGACTTGCCCTTTTCCAGATGTCTCTTTTTTTCCCCTCCATTTGTGGCAACTGTTTAAAGGTTAGCAGACTTGGAAAGGCAAGTCCCCAGCATATTAGCCAGACAGGCCATGGAAGGTCTTTGCAGCTTCTCACAAAGTGATTGTAGTTTCCCATCAGACACTTTAGCAATCTCATCTAGTTGCCATCAGAAAAGTCAATATTTGCATTCTGTTGAATATTCATGCCCACCAGTGTTTGGAGAAAGGGCTACTTGATATATGCACTTGTATGAATATCTTGTTTGCATTCAGAAGATACTATCTGCAAGTCCTCTAATGATTCAAAGACTTGCTGTAAGGGGTTATTTCATTATTAGAATTAGCTCTTTTGGAATTTAAAATTAAACAGACTTAGCATTTTATGTTTCTTAATTTACACTAGGTCTCCATAAGGGCATCTTAAAGAAATTTGGAAAAGAAAGCTGTTTTGTTCCTGAAATGATAGGTGTAAATACAAAGCTACTCTGACTTTTCCAGTGCATTCCTTACTAAATGGATATATGGGTATGTGGACTGATACTATTGATAACCAAAATATTTCAATAAGTTCAGGAAAATTATGGATCAAATGATCATAGATTTTAGAGGTGGAGGGGACTTTTGAGATTATCTAATGATTGACCTTTGAGTTGGACCTAACATATAGTTCAAATCTGGACATTTTACAAATGAGGAAGCTGAAATGCAGACAAGTGGCTTGACTTTGAAATTGGAACTCATGCCCTCCATTTCTAAGTTTAACATTATTTCATATTATTTAACATGAGATGATGCTTGTTTCTCAGTGACAATTCTGGGGTCATTTAGTGTTGTAATTGATGAACAAGTTTAATTCCCAAGCATAAATTCTTCAGCGTTCTTTAGAGAAACAATCTTTCTTACTAAAATCTCTTTATCCTTACTCCATTGGTACTCTTCCCTGTAGTGTATGTCTAGAATCTTGGACAGCTATGTTGAAGCTTCCCTAGCTTCTTGTACCTGGTTTATTGGTAAGATGCCCTGCTCAGCTTTCCTCTTTGAAATCTAACCTCGCTGGCTCAGTTTAATTTATCATGTCATTAAGTTTCAAGTTCATTAACTACAAAGTTACTTCACTTACTTGAGAGTAAAGATTGATGATTAAAGAATGCAAAGGTTAGAGACCATCTAGTTGATTTTCCTCATTTTACAGATAAAGAAACTGAGGTCTATCTAGGAAGATAAAGGATTTACTCAAGAGTAAATAATGATGCTTCTTCCCAATGGCAGAGACTTTTTACCATCTTATTCCTTCACATTCTTCACAATATCCATGAAAGTCAGATTGTTTTTTTCCTATGCTCTGGAGGCATATTTCAGGCTTTACTATCTTTCTTTTTGTGTGTGTGTGTGTGTGTGTGTGTGTGTGTGTGTGTGTGTGTCCAATTATTGAAGTCAGAGTTGGGAGAGCTGGTTTAGGTTTGAAAGAATTCACTTAGACCTTCTCTTTAGCCAATGGGGGCTTTATTGCTTCAAGAGCATGTGGGTCTAAGATTTAGCAAGGAGGTAAACAAAGGCAAAACTTATAGAGTCAGAAAGCTACACAGCCTATAGGATGTAATTTTTAAGGTTTCTAATGGGTGTTGGAGATTAAGGGACAGGATGAGGAAGATGGATGACACAAGATAAGATAGTCTGGGGGCATTTTATGATCCAGGATGGGGGGAGTAAAGGAATTCCATGGTCCAGGACAAGGAGGAAATTTTATGGTATTTCAAGATAAGGGAAGAGACTCCAGGATGCCCTCAGGCTCAGGAGGGCTTCAAAAGGAATTGAAAAAGCATTATTATGAATTATTATTATTATTATTGATATTAACTCTTAGCGCACCTTTGTATCCATGTCACAATGACTCCATTTTAGGGTGCAGGAGGGAGGATTCAGACCAATGAAGGAATTTTCATTTAGCAATGCAACAAAGAATTTCCATTTAGCCATGTAGATCTCTAACTTTTGTGAGCAATTAAAAAAGTTGCCTGTAGGTACTAAGAGATTATTTAATAGTGCCAAGGTCATATAAACAATATGTATCATATGGAACTTGAAATAGTAAGGTTTCCCTTAGCTTGAGTCCAGTTCTACATCTCCTATATCCACTAATTCTCAGATGTCTATGTTCCATGTCTTACCATGCCCACCCTTCCATTCTCAGTGCTGTTTATTTATGTATCCTTAGGGCCAAATATTTGATTATTAGCCCTAGTGCTATCTCACTGTTCAGATTCAACACTTAGGAGATATTTGAGGTTCATCTGACTAGAGAGCTCTGATGTTAAGATGGAAGGTAATCTGGTGTGTGATACTTCATAAAAATTTCAGCTACTTTTCTCCTGTACTAGTGAACTTCCCTGCCTATCCTACCATGTTTCAGCCTATGAAACAGAACCTCAGAAGATCTTATTCCTGACGTGCAAGTTTATTCCTCACTGTGTCATATTGAGTTAGGTTGTGGAACTTACATAGGATAGCCTCATATATAGTGGGGGAAAAATGTCTTTGTAGTATGAGAAGCCCCTTGTGCCATAGGATCTTTCCTGTCCACCAAGAGCCCCAATCTCCCTCATTGACCTGTCATAGATAGCTGAAAGTCCACCTATAGGGTCGATAATCATTTGAGCTACTGTATTAATTCCTTATACAACAATACACCAGTAAACAATGAATTCACAATAGGTTGTTAAGGCATTGATGAGAATGACTTTATGAGATCTATTCCAAGTGTCACTCAGCAATACTGGTCCAAAATCTGTGTGTTGGCTTGTCTGAACATGACAGGCCTAGATGACAGAGAAGAAAAAAATAACTAACATTTCTATACTGATTTGCTATATAAATACTAAATTTTACCCCTATAGCAATTCTGTGAGGAGGGACATATGTGTTATCATTCTCATTATTGCAAATGAGGAAACTGAGGTTCAAGTATATTATGTGACATATTTATGGTCCCACATATAGTAAGGGATAGAGGCAAAGTGACTCCAGATTGCTCATCTGATGGCATAGTGTCTCTCCAGTATAGCATGCCCTCTGAATAGCCAATACACAGTTGGAGAACATCTTATACACCTGCATAAAATGTCCTTCACTCTAGAATAAAGGTCCTTAATCTTTTTTTTCTTTCATTCTTTTTTTTTTGTTGTTTTTGGTATCATGGACCCTTTTGACAACTGTTGAAACCTATAAATTCCTTCTTAGAATAATGTTTTTAAATGCTTAAAAATACATAGGCTTACAAAGAAAATCAATTATAAAGAAATATGGTTATCTGTCTGTCTGTCCATCTATCTATCTAGTTAGCTAGGTAGCTATCTACTTCCCTATCTATAACTTCAGACATATTGAAGTTAAGAACCATTCCTCTTTCTTTATAATTTTGCCTAGCGCTGGCCTTGAACCTAAATCTTGAAATCAAATTTTTAAAATTGAACTTTTCAAAAATAAACTTAAATTTTAAGTGGAAATTTTACTGTCTCTTGCCCATTACTACACACTGATTTCCAAATACCCCTAATTCATTTCCAACAAAGGACCTAATACTTACATCTTCCTGTAATCAAGAGGGTCTCAAAATCAGGAAGGTCTGGGTCCAAGACTTACCTCTGATACATAATGACTGTGATACTTTTGAAAAGAACATAAATTCCTAGGCAATTGTCAATCATCATTGGCACAAGGAGTGGCCTCAATCAGAGTTCTGTCCCTTCAGTCGTGAAATCACATTCCTGACCAAAATGAAACAAATAAAAAACCAGTAATCTACTGATATAAAGTAAGAACATATATCTAGAGCTGGAGGATTTTAAGGGTCATCCTGTATTTCAGTCCATTCATTTTTCTGACAAATAAACTCAACGCCAGAGAAATCAAGTGAATCTGAACACAGGTGTGTTCCAATGCTAAACCTATGCTTCTTCCACTGTAGTACCCAACAGAAAGCCATAAGCAACAATTATGCAATTACAAATACTTTTAAACAAAACTAGAGCAATTTCCGTGCAGTTAATTTCCATTGCAATACCTAAACAACATGTTTACAATTCTTTCATTTTCCTTAAGTGTTAAGGAAGGTTCTCATTAATTCTATTGATGTTGCAATTAGATGGAGTTGATTGAAAGATAAGCATGCCATAAGATTTATGACAGAAGTAAATCTTGTGAAAAACAGCTGATACCCCTCTCCTTTTACTGGGCCTCTATCAGGCAGTTATTATATTGTGTCTATTTTGGGTCTGCAACTTAAATAATAAAAGAGCACTGTGGAGTAATTCTGGAAGCAAAAAGAGAATTTGTGAAAGTGTGGGGAAATAACCCTTTACCGCTATATTAAAGGACCTTAAGAGAAGAGGACGATGGAAGAAGAAAAGATTTAGTAGCAGCATTATAAATCTCTGTACAACTGAGCAGTGTTCTACTGTGGCTGGCATGGGCTTAATTTTCAATGGAAGACATTTCAGTAAAGCATTTGAAAGAATATCTTGTTACTTATTTGAGACAGTGATAAATATTGCAGCTAGATGCCAATTAGTGCAAATAATTAATCTCTTGAAGTGGTCACATCATTTGAATTAGGATTGCATATTTCCATTGGACTGCAACCAATTATCTTATTTCATACATTTATAACTTAGAAAAATGCATATTCAAATACATGTAACCAGTTCAGGGGATTCATTATTTGCACAAATCTGGACCTTGTTGTATCACAGATGCCTACTGAATAAGATCCAAACTAAATACTTAGTCTGCCACTGAAAGCCTTTCCCAGCTGGTTGCATTTTATTTTTCAGAATTATCTCACACTGCTCACTTATACTCTAGCCAGACTGAACCATTTCCTTTTCTGCAAGAATATTTTGAACTGTGTTTTCCTGTTTGTTTGCCCATGTTGTTCTTTCTAACTGAATTAGGCTAATAGTGTATAGATCAATGAACCTGGAAGCATGAAGCCCTGCATTCAGATCCCATCAGGCAACTAATAACTGTATGACTCTGGATAAAGTATTTAAACTCTCTCTACCTCGATTTCCTCATCTTCAAAAGGAGAGAGTTAGATTTGATCGCTGAAGGTCCTTTGTATCTTTAAATCTACGAGCTTATGACTGCCTGTTTCCCATTTCACTGTGCTTATTGATGTCTTGTCCAGTTTAATCTAATCAAGCTCATTTACCACTAACTCTGTCAGACCTTTGGTTCCCTAGTCCTCATAGGGTGCTGTGATTATTATACGTTTATCACATGTTATTTCATCTTTTATGTACTGGTGAAAACAAAAAAATTCCTCCATTATATCCATTACATCACATTTCTTGTATCTAGATCTTAAGATCACAGATCTAATTAGAGCTATAAGGGGCCTTACAGGTCCTCAGGCCAATTCTCTCATTTTGCAGAGGGTCCTGAGGATTAGAGAAATCAAGTCCGAGGCTACAAACACAGTAACTTGCATCACTGGACTATTCAAGACAACAGGAAAACACTCATTAAATTGTGAGTTTTTTGAGGGCAGGAATCTTTTCACTCACTGGACCTTTGGCTTCTCCAGTTATTGGCATAATACCTAGCACTTGATAAAAGCTTAATACAGGCCTATTGACTGATTGAATAACCTGAAAGGAAAATAATCCACTCTAGGGAATTCTAGTCCTTAATTTCTGCTTTCCTTTACCTATTGGCACTTTGGGTAGGAGAGGACTTCTGCATTCCCAGGGAACATGATGCATATTGCAGCTACTTCAGTTTCCTTAATATGATGACAAGCCCAGGGCAAGAACTGATCAGTATCTATCTATGTATCTCTTGGGTTTTTCACATAGTCCCAGCACATAGTAGGCACTCAATAAATGTCACTTAAATGGAATTGCACTAGTTTGGAGTCTGTGTTTTGGAAAATTTTAAAGGAAGTTTAGTCATCTTTCTTCATGAAAAGAAATGGACATGACAAGCTTTCTAGGGCACTAGAATTTAAAATGCCACATTTTCATTAAAATAGTGTTTCCATATTATCTGCTCTAATTATGGTTTATTTTTAGATATGTATTTTTTTTCTCCCACTACTACTGTTTTTCTGTGTACATTTGAGGATTTCAGTTTTTAAAATTTGTGCCTATCCTAAGGATGACTTATTGAAGAATAAAGTTTCAGATAACTAGCAAATCACTAAAGCTTTGTCAGTCTCATTCAATAGGTATATTGGAAACTGAACTTAGTTTTTATTCTAACATCTTTTGCTTTATAGTCATAGTACTTTTTTTCTAGACAGAAGATATTCTGCTTCTAGACTGGTGGCTCATTAATGGAAAGGAATCTCAATTCTTCTATCTTCCTTAACACTTAGCATAATGTTGACTTAGGTAATAAATGCTCGTTGAAGGAATGAATGCTATGTTCTTTTTTTTTTTTCTTTTTCTTTTTGAAGGCCAAAAATAGAACACTCTTTCCTTAGGAGGAGTTCACTCAAAGTCCCTAATGTCCTTTGTTATCTTTTTTACTCATTAATATATTATAAATATTTCTTGATTTTTGAAAACACTCAAAAGCAAACTAAACACTTTATTTTGTTCTAGTTTGAAATCTAGACATAAAGAACAGTGACATAAAAAAAAACATGATTGCATTTTTCGGTGGAGCGCCATTATATGGCAAGACTTTCAAGAGATGTATTAACTCTTCCAGTTTGGGTTTCATGGGACATTTATTAGAACAAATAATAATATTTCTTCATTTTCAACTTTTGGATATTTTATTATAAAAGAAACATCAAGTTTGGAGTTCATAGGCTACTCAAAATTGCACAAATCACAACTTGATCAGAAAGATGTCTTTCTTCATGAAAGAAAATGCACATAAAAGTCCCACATCTGATAAATACTTTGAACTTAAGAAAAAAAAAACAAACAAAAAACTGAACATTTACTATATTTGTCTTGGAGGATGAAATGAGAGTGGTGGTACATCTGGTTGCAGGAAAGACTTTTTGTTCCAGCTACTGTCTTCAACTGAAGAAAATGATGAAGTGTTAGAAAGGCCATTTCATTACCAATTTGGTAATAACCTAAACTTATTGGAATTCTTGCTCTAGGCACATAGGAACTTCCTTGCTGTAACTGCTATACATTAAAACATAGTTATAAAAGGTGTGTCACTACCTCATGAATTCTGTTATAATGTGAGATAAATTTTACTCTGCATATAATAGACCCCCTTTCCACTTTTATCTTCTTCTCAAAATCTGCCTTGTATTAAACCTAAAGGCAGCCTATAATGAGAATAATCAGAAATATTTTTTTTTCGGTGTCTCTATGAATTCTTCCTTTCAAAGTGATTTCATTTTATGGATGCAATTAATATATATGAAAGAGTAATAATTAATCCAATGTGGTAAATAGGAAAATGTGTTGAATCTTATGATATGGTAAGCTTCCAAGTAGGATCAGTGCCTCTTCACACAAATGTTATAAACATGGTTATATTGAAATTTTAGTCAAAATTAAAAAAAAATAATATTAAATGAAATTATTTTTTCAGAAAAAAAGTAAAGATTGCTTGATCTTACCTGAATCTGACTACTTCTTATTCACATAATACTCTAACTCATAGTTATAAACAGAATAAAATTAATAATATTCTGATATTATTGCTCTGTAGTTTCAATTGTGTCTACCTCTTTGTGAACTCAGTCGGGGTTTTCTTGGTAAAGATCCTGGAGTGGTTCACCATTTTCTTATCCAGCTCATTTTGCAGATGAGGAACTAAGGCAAACAGACTTAAGTGACCTACCCAGGATACCACAGCTAGTAAGTATCTGAGGCCAAATTTCAACTCATGGAGATGAATCTTCCTGATTTCAAACCCAATGTTCTATCCACCATGCCACCTAGTTGGAAATACTTTTTAAGTATTAAATTTGTTTCTATTATGGCGATAGTAGGATTCACTTTTAACTTACTCTTTGTCTGATATTTTTATATTGATCGAAATTTCATTTGACAGTATCAAATAGTGATGCCTATACAACTAAATTTGTGAAATAAAAAATGTTGATTTTTAAACGTGTATTTTTCCCTGAAAGAGAATGAGAACTTTATATATGTATGTGTGTATGTATATATATATATATGTATATATATGTATGTGTGTATGTATGTATGTATGTATGTATGATAATTCCATTTGCCTTGTATGATGTTAGAAATCAGAGTGAGAGAGGGAAAAACTCCATTAAGTATTAACTCAATCCACATTTTCTCTAGAGCACTCCTTCTGCAGGCAAGAACAGGAAATCTTTTTCTATCGATCAAATCCAGTATTTTTTTTCCCGATTTTTTTAAACACCATCTCCTTCATACTAGAAAGCAACAATCCCCCCCCCCCCGCCAAAAAAAAAAAAATCTAATGCTATAGCACAGGACTTTTTTTAGTTGTTTAGTAAGAGAGAGTAAAACATGGGAATTCTGGGTAATAAATCTAGAATACTGAAAGACTGAGTTAGTGTTTTAGGTGAATTGCCCATCCTTCCATAATCAAGGGGATTTATTTTATTTTGTGTCACAGTAAAAAGATATAATATCTTGCAAAAGTTTGGTTCAAGCCAGTCACAAACAAGCTGAATTTGTTAGCTTGTTTTTGACTCTTTGACTCTGATTCTTGTTCTGAATTTAGTGGGTGTGAACAACACTGAGGGTCTTCTGTCAGTATCTAAAACAAAGTTTAATAATGAGAAAACAAGAGGTAGAGAATGAGGAAGTTAACAATAAGTAATTCTACAATATATCAAGCTGACACCCCTACCTTAAGTTATTCGTCTTAGATGTATATTTTAGTGCTTGACTCAGGCTCCAAAATTCCTAATTACAGCTTTGAAGTCCATCTAAAGGGAGGGAGGTGGACAAGATAGTCTCTGGAATTATGTGATATTTATGTTGTAAAGCTGATACAAAGATAAATCATTATAATGCTGTCATTGTATTTTCTTTTTCTTATAATGCAGTATGACCTAGTGGCTGTCACATTGGACTTAGAGACTAGAAAACCTGTGCTCAAATTCAACTTTTGATGGGTATTAGGAGTATCAGGCAGGCCATGTCATTTTAATTTGGTATACTGCATCAGGAGTCCCCTAGGATTTACCAGATAAATCAGTCAAATCCAATCTAAATCTTAGAAGGGAGTGACCATACCAGGTCTCATACTGATAAAATCATGCATGATTTTACCTGCCAGTAAAGGATATGTGTGTATTGTGGATCATTCTGAGTTGAAAAAGTTACTTTTTGTTTTTAGCATATTATGTTCTGTGTTTAGCAAATAAATTTTTGGAAGTGGTTTTCTCTTTGCCTTGTCAAAGCTGTTCTGGGCTGCTCAGAATACTGCCTATATTAGGATTAGAAAATATGCCTAGAAAATAATACTGCAAGTGTGTGTAATTTCCATTTTATATGTTACAAAACACTTTCCTTGGAACATATGGAGTTTGAATTTAATTTCTTAGAGAATTTCCCTGAGATTGTGTGTGTGTGTGTGTGTGTGTGTGTGCGTGTGTGTGTGCGTGGGTATATTAGCCTACTGGGAGGAGGGGTGGAAAAGGAAAAGCACAGAACTACATTTTATAGCACAAATATAGGATTCTCTGACTTAATTTCTGTATGACCCAAGGAACAAATAAGAGTACAGGCAAATATTTCAGATGAAGGGAAATGGAGAGAAAACAAAAAATAAAAATAATAAAAGGGAGTTATACCAAAGCAGCAGTTTAAAAATAGGAAAATCTAGAAAGATTGAAATATACCATGTTTCTGAAAACAACAACAACAACAACAACAACAACAACACCACAAAAGAGAAAGGGTTTGGTATACTCCATTTTTATTTCTGCTGCTGCTTTCTCCTAAATCTATCTGCTTTCCAGTTTCTTATAGTGTTATGCTATACATTCTTATTTCATTTTGGCAATGGATGGGGGACTGCTTTCTTACAAACCCTTTGCACTTTGTCCTTAAAAACTTATATAATACTAAATTACTCAAATTATATAATAAATAATGAAATCTATGAATATTTTAGCTAATGAATAATGAAGATAGCATAATGAGAAAAAAATTATTTGATACTATTTTCAAATGAAACCAACAGAACAGTTTCATATAAATAATTAAGATAAAAAGGAAATTAAGAAGCAAGCTATTATTTCAAACTTGTATCAATTTGGAGTTCAATTATATGCATGTATCCTTATGTCCACACATGTATCCTTCAATTATATACATGTATGCATGTGCACGTGGTTAGAACATATGAATATGTAATGTATATCCATATTTCAATATATATATATATACACACATATACATATCTAAGTTGATATAAATTTTAAATAAAGGTTTTTCCCCTTCAATTGCATTTTATCTGAAATATTTTTACTAAACTGATTTATATGTAAAGAAGAACTCAGTCTCCTTAAACTGTGAGAGTATACTTATGTGGAAGTGTGCATATGAGCACACACTTGCACACCTTAAATTTAGGAATATTTTTCACTTGTTTGCCATAATATTTTACTCTTTAAATAGTAATACCAACACTAGAAAAATTAATGAACATGTGAACATGTCATCTGTTTGACTAACCACTTATATTTAACAAATTATCTCTCCTCATTCACGTCAAAACTGATTCCTTGCTTATTTGTATATGCTACACATATGATGAATGTCATATCACATGACTTTCTATGATCTTGTTATTTAAAATGAAAGCCTTTGTAATGGCAATTAATTAAGCAGGTACTTAGCCCTTAGTTACTAAGGGCTAAGTACAGAAGATGTAAACTCTGTGTCCTGTGTGAAAGAAACAGAAGGTGTGAACTCTGTCTCCTGTTGCTGACATAATCAGAAGGGGTTGCCTGAGACAGGAGTTTGTGTGTGTGTGTGTGTGTGTGTGTGTGTGTGTGTGTGTGTATAAGAAGAGTTCCGGAGACAAGAGACAGAATTGAGAATTTTCCTCCTAGTGGCTCCTGGTGCAGGAAGTAGAATTGTTCCAGCATCTGAGCTGGGCTGCTGGTCTGAGATCTGATTTGGAGTTTTATTGGAGACCAGAATCTGGTGAAGGCTGAAGTTGCTGATACCTGGAAGGCTGAAAAGGCTGTCTGGAAGGCTGAGATTTCTTCTGGGTCTTAGGGCCAGCTGAACTGGTAGAGGGCTGAAGAAGCATGACCAGGATAAGACTTTGTTTGTGGCTTGGTTGATCCTTGAGTCCCCAGCAACAGAAGTTGTGAAGGTTTTGAGATGTGCTGGACCCTGTGAACTTTAGTGTGTACCAAGAACTGCCTGGAGGACTGGACAAGGACCTGGGAGCTACCTGCTTCTGAATTCAGTGACTGTTTGGTAGATTCAGGTAGGAGCTGGGAACATGGAAAGGGATCCAGGGAATTTGAGAGATCACCCTGAGTTAAGATGAAGAAAATGCCTCCACTTGGATGCATGATGAAATTGAAGTGTACTAGACACTGAGGGGTGGAGGGTTTGTGTAATTTTCTAATGATTGTATTTAGTGATTAATGAATACTTATTGACTGATTCCTATAAGTTTATCTCTGATTGCCCCATGAGTGGAAGATTGATTATTGTATTGTGAAATGACTGAATGATTAAGTAAGGAAATACGCATATGCATATCTAAGTTGATATAAATTTAAAATAAAGGTTTTTCCCCTCAATTGCATTTGATCTGAAATATTTTTATTAAACTGACTCGTATGTAAAGAAGAACTCAGTCTCCTTAAACTGTGAGAGTATACTTATGTGGGAGTGTGCATATGACCACACACTTTCCCCTTAGGAAAACCAGATGATTATTCTTTTGTTCTTTGTTATAAATATTGTGGCCACTGTAGTGAAAGCTATGTGGCCATTCTAATGTTAAGTTGTTGTGAACACTACATTGTGATTTTCAGTGATAAGATGTAATGGTGTGGATATTATATTGTGATTTGTTGTCAATGTTTGCCTTGATTTGCAATGGAATAAATGTAGTGTTCACTATACTGTGTAATCTGAATCTTAAAAGCTGTTCACAGTAGCATTCTTTTGGCAATCTGCTAGAGCATGACATTACAGCCTTAAAATCAGAAGCTATCATTGATGAATTTGACTCTACCAGGACTTAAATTTTTTGCAAGTATTATCTTTTTTTATTCAAATATGTACTTACTTAATCACCATTCTTGCTACTCTCAGTTGGTGTCAGTCTTTACCCTTTATACTTCACAGAGTATTTTTTTTGCAACTTTTAACAGCATTTATTTTATAATATTATTCATTATAATTGTTTATTAAATGGCCTTACCCCTCTGCAAACCTATAAACTCCATGAAAGCAGGGAGCTATTTTACTTTAGTCCCCAGTAGTTAGGACATTGTTCTGTATTCACTAAACACAACACTTGAGTGAATTAAAGAATTCATGCTTTGTTGAATCCAAGTCCAGTGGTCCATCCAACATGCATATAGAAAGATAACACTTAAAAGCATTCCCTTAATATAAAGATAGTTACTGAAGCCCTGCTTTTAGATGAAAAGCATCAATTGAAGCCTTCGTTGGAGTCTATTCACTGGGTCAACTATAAAATGCTGCACAGTTAATATGAAATTCCTGGCTGTCAATTTCTTACCCTCTGAAGCAATATATAGATCAGTAATATGAAGTATTGGGTATATATTACTTTGGCCAAGTCTTGGTGAAAATAACAGTAGTAACAGTACTACTACTACTACTACTACTACTACTACTACTACTACTACTACTCCTACCACTACTGCTACTACTGCTATGAATACTGCTATAGCTGCTGCTGCTATTACCACCACCACCATCATCACCACCACTACTATTACATAAACAAATAAAAAAAAAGTCACATATTACTCAAAGGTTAATAAAGAACCTTCTTTACATCAACCTCACAAGATGGGCAGTGTAATAAATATAAATGGGAAATCAGTTATATGATTGCTGAGAAGTTATATTTAAATTAAAATTTATAATATTCCAGGCATGGAGTCAAAGTGGCTCATAGATATTAATTTTTTTTCCAAATACAATTCTTAATAAGGTCACTACAAATTATTATTGTTATTATTATTATTATTATTATTATTAGTTGCTTTTTACTGTTTCAAAAGTTTGAAAGAAAAATCAATCAAGTTTTTAGTCATGTAGACTTGGAACAACTTTTAATTGTCAGTGCAACTAATCACATGATTTTGTCATGGGTATTCTATTACTCTTGGAAAGCATTAGCTTAGGTTCTTAGAAGACACCATGATATAAATATAAAGGGAGGCCATGGGATAGAAGGAGATGGAATGGGATGAGAATGGATGGGATGCTTAAATGAGGTATTCACTTAAAATGAGGAACAATTAAGTTAAGGTTCGGCCTCTTCTTTTTACTAGCTGAATAACCTTGGATAAATCACAACCGCTTGATGACCCCAACAATTCTTTAAGAACTGAGTCACAGATAAATTCCTGATCTAAGTCAGGAAAATATTTCCTTCATCAAGAATTAACTATTGCAAGAAAATTATAGATCCAAGCCCAAAAGGGTATTGGAAGGGAGAATTGATACCAATGTCCATGTAATTGTAATAATGTTCATGTAATTATAGACTGGTAGAAATAACACTAGATTTGAAGTGGGAAGACCTGGGTTTGGGTCAAGGTTCTGCCTCTTACTTAAGCTGTGTTGTCTCTAGGGTAAGATAGGTCAGTTTTCTGAACCTCAAGGTTTTTGTTGTTGTTTGTTTGATTTTGGTTTTGTTGTTTTTTCTTGTCACAAATGGGGGAGGTTGGACTCCATGGCTTCTAGTGTCCTTTTCTCTTCTAAATGTATGATCCAATGATCTGCATAATGAAGAAAATAACACTTAAACTACTTATAAAAACCAAATAAGATATGTATAAAGACATTATAAGCAACAGAATGATGTAAAAACATAAGGTCATAACTATTCTTTGCTAGTATTTATATAATATCATTCATATTTGTACTGCAAACAATATTCAGGACCATTAGATTAGAGATAAACAAAACAGGAAACTTTGAAAAAACCAAAGAAACAAAGACATTTGTTTCCCCTGTGGATAGTAGATAATTCTTATTATATACATTATCTAGTCCAAACTCCCAGAAGATGCAACAGTTCCCATTTTATCCCCTGTGAGAGATGGTCATTTGTCCTGTATTTACATATTTCTAGTGATATAAAGTAAAAGAGTCCTACATTTGGAGTCAGGACATTGGTTTAAATTCCACTTGTAATACTTGCTACCTATGTGATCTCTGGCTTTCTGCACCTCAATTTCCTCAGCTATAAAATAGTGAACGCTGTATTAAATTGCCTCAGAGATGCCTTCCAGTTCTAACTGTTTAATCTTATGAGGCAATCATTACTGGACTCCTCTAATTGATCCAAAGTTTTTAATTTCTACTGAAGTAAAATATTCTTTGAACACTTTGGACAGTTGCTGTCAACCATCAATGAAAATAACTCTCTAAACAAAAATGAAACTATGGCTATTAAATCCCTGAAATAAGGGACATTTTGAAGCAGTCATATGTGGGGGGCTAGAATGCTGGATTTCAATCAGTAAGATCTGAATACAAATTCTACCTGTGCTACTAGTTACGAGTCTCTGTGCAAGTCACTTAACCTTTCATGACCTTAGTTTCCCTATCTGTAAAATGAGGGGGTTGAACTTAATGACCTCTAAGATCCCTTCTAGCTCCAAATCTATGATACTCTTCATGATGCTTAAACTCACATAATCTTCTAGGAATTTATAGTATTTTTAATGCCCCCAATCTTATCTCTAAAACAAATAGCAGTCTCTTTCATACCAAGATCCTTTTGGTGATACATTGTCATGAATCATAAACACTATAGCTTCTGAAGAATTGAGTGGAAGGATCACCCATGGAGAAACAGGGAAAGTACATAGAGGATGAGAGTTGTCACCAACAAATTACAAATGAAGAATTATATAGACAAGTAGTGTAAAGGCTGCCATTAGAGAAAAATATAAATGGAGAGAAATGATAGGCTAGTCAAGTTGCTAGCGTGAGGGATAACCCACAAATGGACAGTTTATGCTCTTCATTGGTATCCTCATAATATCGAATGCAAGGAGGTTTCACAGCATGTTGGAGAAACACCCTACAGTGCATATCTGTAAGTTGCACAGGATGAGCACCTGTGCACCAGTTGCAATATGCATCTCTGGAGGGAATACAAGAGGACACAGATCTGGAGAGAACTGGAGTACGTGTGCATTTATGTACTTGATTGTTTAGTAGCTGTGTCATATTGTATTGCTGGCCCTCTCATTGGGCTCATTTTTAGTTTAAAACTGTATATTGGTATCATACCAAGCTAGCTAGGTTGCCTCTAAAAATGAATTTTTTTAGACCTTAATATGTGCCTTTACATTTAAAAAAATGATAATCTTAGGATTCTAAGGGACTTAAGAGGGTTTTTTTTAGCCCTAAATCCCATCTAAGAAAGGAATTTTTCCTATACCATAACTTACATATGGAAATCAAGGTTCTCAATAAATTTTTTTTTTGTTTTTTTAATGTATTTTTTGGAGGGGGAAGGCAAGGCAATTGGTTAAGTGACTTGCTCAGGGTCACAGAGCTAGTAAGTGTGTGTCAAGTGTCTGAGGCCGAATTTGAACTCAGGTCCTCCTGACTGAGGCCTGGTACTCTATTCACTGCGACACCTAGCTGCCTCTATAATTATTTCTAATGATGGGGAACTTTCTGCGTTCTAAGTCTGCTTTATGCAATTTTTGAATAACTATATATTTTTTAATCTCTTATACTGAACTAAATTTGACTTACTTGTAATTTCTATCCAGAGTTCCTAGTTTTACTTCTTATAATTATCCAGAATTCCACAACTCAATCCTCAAATCCCCACACTGTGGAAACTCTTATATCCAAGGTCACAATTGACTTTAACTGTAAGATATAACAACCTCATCCTCCTTGACCTTTCTATAACAGTATTTTACATTGCTGACCACTCTCCTCTAGATGCTTAACAAAAGTCAGGCAAGTTCAGTATGAGGCAGCAGAGAGATACTTCAGTCAAAAATGGCATATTATTTCCATATAGAGGCATAACTTCCAGGGACATGAAGGTGATACTCTCAGGATAGTCTGCCTTGGTCTGACTTCATCTGGAGAACTGTGTTTAATTATGCATTCCTCAGTTGAACAATAAAATGTATACACTAGAGAGCGTCCAGAAGAAGGCAACTGGAATGGTTTAAGGGCCTTGAACTGATCCCATGTGAGGATTAGTTGAAGAAACTGGAGATGTTTAGCTTGGAGAAGAGATTCAGGGAGATGGATGAGGGATTAGATTTATTCTGTTTGCCCTCAAAAGGTAGAGCCAGGGACAATGACTGAAAGTTGCAAGAAGCAAAATTATACTTGACAGGGTTTCAAGTGGAAAATCATAATTTCCTATCAATCAAATGTGTTAAAAATTCAAAATCCTGCTTCAAGATTTGGTGGGAGGACCCTTCTTGGAGTCCTTCCAGCAGAGCCTATTGGAGCCTTTCATGAGTGAGTTGAACTACATGACTGCTGAGATCCTTTCTAACTTTTCAGTCTTCTGACACTTTGATTTGATCACACTTTCTACTATGCAATCACAAGTAGCAGCAAGCTTGCGCACAGACAGGGAAAATGTAGGTGTAGACACCTGTGTGTAGACACAGGGGCAGTAGCTGAGATATTTCCTCCTCAGTTACTACTAGAAGGGAAGACATTGACATTGGCCAAACTCTATCAGATGTGCACAATACACATTGATTCCTGTCTGATACTGAAGATCGTCCTTTTTTTTTTTTTTTTTTTTTTTTTTTTTTAGTATTTTCAAGGATCCTGTCCTTTACTATCCTATTATGTGACTTTGTGAGCTTTTCTCAGAATCTGCTGTTTTTGGAGTATCTCAAGATCCTGTCCAGTTGCAGCTGGGAAAGTAGGACTCCAACAGATCATCTAGCCAGTGGGAAGGAACAAGAGAACCTACTTGAGCTGGTCAGAATAACAGGAGTGAGTGAGTGGAGGCAGGTGGTATGTGTGCTAGTGAAGAGGGAGTCACCTATAAGGAATGGGAACAGATAAAGGTTAATGAAGCTTTTATATCAGGTATTGTCTGTAGTTCTTACTCTTAAGGAATGCACCTGAGGAAAAATGGTGAATCACAGTAACAAGATTCTTTCTTCCCCATAATAGTGGGTTGTAGGATCATTTTATGTCTACCAAAGCAAGAAATACAACTTTGTCTTTGAATTTGTAGTGCTGGGAATTTGGTAGTGGTAATTTGTATTCAAGAACAACTTCTGTACTCATAGTATCTCCCAGTTTCTCCTTTCCTTAGTGATAACAAGGATTCCAAATCTGCTTTGTGTCATTAATCTCATCGGCAATATGGCAAAGCTAGTGTCCCTTCTCAGAATATGTATTTTTATATGCATAAAATAAAATACTTTAAATTTTAAAACAAACTAAATTGAATAATTACCAATATTTTGTTAAAGTTCATGGATTCTGATAAAGAATCTCTATAGTATAATTTCTGATGTATTTTCTTTAAAACATTGCAATCATCTCTTCACTAGACCAATTAATTCACATCCCACTTTAAGGAATTTCCTTCTATCCAATAAAAGAAAAATCAGGTCTTTTAAACCAGGCCTGTGCTGCAGTGGCAGCGTAGTTTGGTCAGAGCAATCATACCCTTGTACAAGTTTCAACACGGTGTATTCAAGTAGTTATCCAAGAAGTCTGTAATGGTTAAACTTGAACCATTGTTTTGTTTGTTTCTTTGTTTTTGTTTTCCCTCCACTTGCCTTACTTAGTCTTGCTGTATGTGGCACTATGCCTCTAGAGCAGGCTGACACAACATGTACCCCGTGGGCCTTTGTGGCCTACCAAAGGATTTTAGGCAGTCCGTGAAAAAGGTAGAGGATGAAAAAGGAAGTTAAGAGTACTTTGTCCATGTCCTGCTTAACCACCTCCCACTAATTACTATTGTGCCCATCATGTAACTTGGTGGGCGGGTTGCCACTGCACACTCTCTCCTGTTTGTCATGTGATATGCAGCCACCAGCCATCATCAGTCTGTCTCTAGTCTGAGAGGAGTGAGTTCTGTCTTTTCCCTGTGTTTTCAGTTGTTACTAAATGTAAACATTAAGAAAATGTGAAAGACGTATTAAGACTTGTACAGCTTAGCAAAGTAATTTTTTAAACATTAATATGAGGTCATGTTAATTATAATCTTAAGTATTAAGTATAATTAATTGTTATTAATTGAAATTTCCCCTTTTAAAAATATTATTTATTTTCAAAGTTGTTTAATAATTAATTATACCTTTTCTTGAAAAGTGAGCCGCTTAAAACCTATCTGCAGCCCAAAGAAGTTTAGCATTTAGTTATGGCCCCAACCTACTGCCAAGTGGTGTAAGACTGCTCTAGAGAATAGAGAAAAATCCCTGGGGGTCTTCTGTGTTCCCTGGTTACTTCCTGTGCTGATTTGGAGCCAGTACCCAGAGCAAATCCAATAAGAAATATGAGTGGTGTTGATGTATCCTTTGGATTTGGTCTCACAACTACATATTTAGTCTTTTAAGCTCCTATAATTAGAGAAGATTGCCTGGAAGTGATCATTTTTTGTGACAGACTGTGATGACCACAGACAACCAATTTATGCCATCTTTTTGGGTAACTTTACTTCACTCTTGGTCTGCTTGTGGTTTCTCCTTCCTCTACCTCCTCATAATACTTTGCAACCCTCTTATGGCCTCTGTACTCTTCTTATCTCCCTAAGTAGATAATAAGTTCTTTAAGGAGACTAATTTCAGTTCCCTTGGCATCCAACACAGTACATAGCTCAGAGTCTTTTGGAATAGGGTAACAGCAACTATAGACTTTAAAACTAGTTGAAAGGGATTTTGGGTGTCTCGTAGGTTAATCACTTTATTTTAAGGGACAGTTTATCAAATGAAGGAATGAATGAAGGTCTCAATCCCTAGAAAACTTTCCTTTTTCACAAATTATCCTATTTCTTCCTTTCCTTTTTTCATAAAATGAACCAAAAACTCTTCTCCAAAACTCTTTTGACAACTAAAAAAGAATCAAGGATGGCTTTTGACCAGTCTTAAATTGTCTCAACACATAACTTGCTTGTATCATTATTTAGTTTTTGCTATAAAGAAACAGAATAATTCTTGTGCTCCAATCTGTATATATTTAATATGTCCTTGTGTTTTTTGCAGTTACTGTATTATGTACATATCTGGAAGTCACTTTAAAAATTTATATTTTATATTTATAAAATATATAATTTGAATACTGTGACGTAGTCTGAAGCTTATTGGTTTGTTTGTTTTCACAAGTGTTATGCCTGATGTTACTGTACCTAATCTCAAGTAAGTTTCATCCCTTTTTCAACTTTTCTTTTCATCATTAAGTTTTGTGTATCTTTTATATATTAGAAATTATATTGTAGAGTAAGAGATACAGAAAGCGGCCACCACCTTTGTGAACCTTTCTAGGCTTACTATACTGTGAAAGATAAGACACTTTGTTATGATGTCAAATCTCTGAGAAAATTTTACATATAATGGAGAAAATTAGGAATTCTAATCTCTTTTAAAATCATTTTTATTATATATATGTATACATACATACATATATGAAAATATATGTAATTTGATCTATTTAAACTTTTAATTAAATACCCAAAAAGATCAATGTTTTTTTTTAAAAATAAGTTCATGCAAAAGAATACCTTAGCTCCAGGTTAATATTTCTAGAAGTTATTTGTTTACCTCCCATTGGAAACTGACTAACATTAGAAGAAGATTGCTTCTTTAAAAGCAATTAAACTCTGTGTTCCTTTTAATATTTGGGACCTGGATTTATGTAGTCACTTTTCCATTCAATATAAGAGACTGAACTATTGTCTTAATCTTCTTTTGTTTTCAACTTCATGGTGTTAAAAAAGGCACAGGATTTTTTTTTTTTTAATAACTGGCCTCTCTTTACTTGTTGGCACAGTCCTATTGGTAAGATTCTCTTTAGGTTTTCTTTTGGCCTTTTTTGGAAAAAAATTATCTGGTTCAACACTAGCTCAACAAATACATTTAAGTTGCTTCATGTGTGAGACACTATTAGGTGTCAGGGTTATAGAAGACATAAAAATAGGCATATAAACTAACAAAAGACAAAAATTTCCTGCTCTCACAGACCCTATGGGCTAATGGGAGTAGTGGAGTTAGAAGGATATGACAGCTATAGAACTAAGCATGTTATGAATACAAAGAAGAAGTCTAAAGAAAACTTTAAATTCAAGAAGTAATTAATGTCATTTGGCTTTGAGAATCAGGTAAAACTTGGTGAAGAAAGTAGTGTTTGAGGTGGGCCTTGAAGGAAGGTAGATTTTACATAGAAGGATTAAATCAAGGGCATAGGATATAGGCTACTGAACTGGACAGAGTTGGAGAGAATTAAAGTATATCAAGAAATAGTTTAGTGTACCTAGAACTTTGACCATAAGACGAATAATGACGTGAATTAAGACTGAGAAAGTAGGGCTCGATAGGATTGAATCAGGCCTTCAATGTCAAGCTAGTGTGCTTTTATTTTATCTTCTAGGCAATGAGGAGCCCCTGAAGGATTCTGGGCAGTGGGAAAAAACAAAACAAAACAAAAAACAAAACAATGTTTTAGGAAGACTGGTAGATGTGTGAAGCAAGAGGAAAAGAAATTAGAGGGAAGATGAATTAGAAGACTGTCACAATTAAATAGGCCATGGTATCATCTGCACAGGGAGGATAATTCCATCCATGGGAGGAAGTACATGAGAACACCAAGGAAGGGAATTTAGAGAGAAGGATAGAGGTCCATGAAAAGAGCCATGAGAATATAACTATGGAACAATAAAAGGGGAAAAAGCAGTCAAAAAGATAGGAAGAACATTCAGAGGAAAAAATGGTCACAGAAAGGTCAAGGGGAATGTGAACTGAGGAAAAGTCATTGGATATGGTAACTAAAATCATTGGTGAGCCTGGAGAGAGCAGTTTTCATGGATCTATGAGTATGGAAACTATATTGGAAAGTAAAGAAGCATGAAGAAATAGAGGGAAGGAATGTAAACTGTTTTAAAGGTATTTTGTTTGTTTTTTTTCCTAGCAAAGGTAAGAAGAGATAGCTTGAGAGGCAGCAGATGAATCTGTTTGTAAATTCAGAGGCAAGATCCAACAGAAGAGACATGGAAACTCAGAGGTTAATAAATTTTGATGTGATAGAGAAAGAATGGTCAGTGGAACATGATCTGGAGAAGAAAAGAGTTGGGAGGGGTCCAAAGAAGTTGTTTTAATAAGGAAAAAAAAGATCATTTTTCCGGAGACTAAAGAAAAGAGAATGGGTTTTGAAGCATATAGGGAGAGAATGGAAATGATTTTAATCTTCCCTGTATTCTAAGATATGGTGGTCAAGTTGAAATTAGGTGAATGAAGACAAGGGTGAAGGTTTGAATTTCTGGGGATGTGACAGAGTCAGTCAAAGATAGATAAGATAATTGTGTAATAGTTAAGGCCTAGCTGAGTTTAAATTTCAAGAATCTGTGTTGGTCTCAGTGAGCAGTGTCATGAATTCTTCTAGAATACTCAAAATTTCTGGGTGCCAGGACCATCATTTCTCTGAAGCTCTACTTGGACTTGTAAAGTTACTTCCTCCTTCTTGTTTTACCTTTTAAGCATCCCTAATTGTGTTCAGGGTTTTCTTCTGTTTACTTATATCTCCAGTCTCAATTTATAGGATAGGGGCTTGTACATGAGGCAAACTTCACTGTTGTATTACTAGAAGGACCTGCTTGGTCCTGAATATTATGGCTAAGACTAATTCTCACTTTTTTTCAGGAATTATCCAACCTGTAAAACTGATTCAATGCAGTACCAGGCTGGGGTGATTTATGGCTTTCTGGGAACTACTCTTAGCCTATCTCCTGCTGTGGCTGGGACTGCTGCCCTACGCTGGACACTGCTTATGGCTTCTCTCCTACTATTGCTTAAAAGCTGCCTCTTGGCCTGTCTCTTGCTGTGGAACCCAGCTACTAAAAACTGAACCTTTCATCTCCCTTTACTTGCTTCCATTCAGTACTTATATAGGATTCTGGCAGCCTTTTTTTCATAGTCCTGAAATGGATGGAAGAGTTTTTTTTTCCTTTATCAATGATCTTTCTTGTATATTTTCTTTAGCACTCTACTGGAATATATTTTTGATGGAGGGAGGGGGCTATCTTTCTTCTCTTTCTCATGAAATAGTGAATGGCATGCAAACTTTGAGTCAGGAGGACATGTTGAAGCCTACCTCTCACACTTATTAGATATATACCCATGTATCAAATCTCTTACACTCTTATTTCTTCATCTGTAAAGTGAAGAAGACAAAAATATCTGCATTATATATACCTAATAGTGTTATGGTGAAACCCATATGAAATGTGTGTGAAAAGTGCTTTGCAAGCATTAGGGTATATATAACTATCTGGTCTTATTAAAAAACTGAAAACATAATTATTTTATTTCTTAGCCACATAATTTATCCTATAAAAATCTTCCTCTCACAGAGAACTATATTTTAATTGATAAGAAGCTAAATTTATATAGGTATGTGTGCATATGTGTTTGTGTATGCATACATACACATTTGTATCTTCACATCAATAAAAGAGTAACTGAAGATAAGGCATTGCCTCTTTTCTTTTGCCTTATCTTCCACATAGCTATAATCTATTGCTGTTGGCTTGATCTTTTTTTTTTAAAGTTGATTTTTTTTTCTCTAGCAGGCATAACACTTCAGCCTTTTTCACAGTTAGGCACACCATGAAATCATGTGGATGGGTTTATTGCATAGTTATTACCAAATGAGTTTTGCTAAGAATGTCTACATTAACGTAGTATAGTACTTGAAACCTAAAAAAAAAGTGAGAGGAAAAAGTTCCTGCCACAGAGTACACACATTAGTACTCAGCTCAGTAGAGCTGAGAAATGACTAACATATATATTCTTCCTATAATACTGCTTGAGCTCCCAAAAGGGAGGCTTTGCAAGTTAGGGTTGGCTAATAGAATAAATGCTGAGAGAATATAGAAATAGGTCCATGTGAACTTGTCATTATATACAGGTTTGCAATGCAGTTGTTTGGATCCCAAGAGGCAACATAAATGTCATTGTTGATTTAGAGTTATATGCCTTTTTTAATGAAAAAAATTATTTTGGAAACATCAGATGGAAGAGCCATGTTTTCTTGCCAGTTTTATTCAAACTTTATGAATACTTTTGTATGGCACTATGTTTTCAGTGCATTCTAAACTACTCTATGACCCTTGAGTGTGCCGAATAATAACTAAAGCCACCCCATCAAAGATGGTTTTTATTGTGGTATGATGAATGTCACTGAGCCTGGGTTCTGGATTGGTAACCATTTGATATTTGTGGAAAAATCTCAAGGCAGCTTTCGCCTCAAGCAGAAAATGATGTTTTCATAGTTATGCTCGCTGAAGTTTTTAAATTAAAGAACAATTCATCCAACTTTCTCTCAGGTTTCAGAATGAATTAGAGTCTTTTCCAGATTTAGATTCTGCAAGAGTATTTAGAAAATTATACTTTGGCCCCCATAATTATTTAGTGCATGGAGACCAAGCAATGACTTGCAGAAAATATTAGTTAATTTGTTTGTGTCCCAAGGAATAGTTTTTTTATTTAGCCCAGAGGACCTTATCATCAAAACTTGAGATGTGACGAGCTGGATAGAATATTTTATTTGCCAGCAGAATAACAAGATTAAAGGTTAAGTATTTTCAGGGTTTCCCTTGTTTTTCCTTACCAGAAGAAATGATACTACACTATTTTGGTCACTTTGACTTGCTTTCCCTCAAAATAGTATATATTTAATTTATAATGTTTGCTTTATTCTCATTCTTTAAATATTAATAACTTCTTGTTATTAGAACACAGCATGATGGTTATATCTGTAAAACATGGTTTTGTGTTGATATCCATAAAAGCTACATTTCAAAACAGTATCTTTCTGAATTTTTATAACACATATGGACCCTAATCAATAGTTAACAATTCTCTGCTTTCCTGTGCCCTGAAAAAGAGGAATTTTTTTTCTGTTATATAAAACTTTAGACAAAGTTCCTCATTTTGATCTTCCCTATAACTTGTGAATTGTAATACTATACCACTTGTGAGTGGTAATATTACACTGTTGTTGTTCAGTCATGTCTAAAAGTTGTCACCATTTGGGGTTTTCTTAGCAAAGATATTAGAGTGGTTTGCCATTTCTTTTTCCAACTCATTTTATACATGAAGAAACTGAGGCACACAAGGTTAAGTGACTTGCCCAGGGTCACATAGCTAGTAAGTGTCTGAGGTCAGATTTGAACTCAGTTTTTCCTGATTCCAGGTCTGGCACTTTATCCACTTCACCACCTAGGTTCCCCATTACAAATATTCCTATGGCCATTTTACAGGTGTTAAAACAGAAGCTTACAAAGGATAGATGACTTATCTTGATTATATAATTAATAAATATTAGAGGAAAGTTTCAAACAAAGATTTCACTATATTTAAGTCTCAAACCCTTTTCTAATACTCCATGTGATCTTTTTTTGAAAACTAACAAGTTGTAAAATTGTGGACCGAATATTGAATTTGTAAAAGTTCTTTCGTGAGATACCATTCATTTAAACGCCAGTCAATTACATAGCAATTGTACGAAACAATAAGCCTCCCAGGGGGTGGCTTAATTATCAACTGAATTAACCTCTTGTTTTGGGTCATTTTTGTTCAGGTGGGTGAGTGGTGTAGGACATGATATATTTGCTAACTTTTTTATTGGAAACCTACAAAATATTCCTCATTTAGTAATCATTAGTAGAAACAGGTAATTCATTGGAAGACAAAAATAGTATTCCTGAATTATCCCAATTCAACATTATGTAAATTCTATACAATTCTCCATAAGTGGCTCTGAGGGAGAGGAGAGAAGAAATGTGTATATGAGCAGGTAAAATACGAATTTGAATATCATTATATAAGCAGAATAAAAAAATTTATCAGGTCATATGAGGAAGAAATGACTTTCTGCCAGGATAATAAAAAAAAAATCAAGTAAGTTGATATCGCTGCTCAGGACCTATTTGTATTTGTGTCAAGAGGTGAAACATAAACTTTGCATCCTGCATGATATCTTCTACTCCTGGAATGGGAGGAATTATTGTGAGGATAATCATGTGGAAGACATGAATTTGTTCTACATACTCTTCAAATACCCTTGAAGTGTTATATACTGAAGATTCAACTACTAGAGTAACAAGGAAGCAGAAAAGAGGGGGGATAAGAGCAATGAGACGGTAGGAGAGCCTTTACTGAAGAATCGTTTCTGAAGAGTATTTCCCATGTATACCTAAACACATAAGTGGATCCATGATCATCTCAGTGTGTGTACTTTTTCCACTTGGTGTATATTGTCACCCATCCATACCATTTCTATGTCCTTACATAGAAATTCTGGAAATGAAGTGGCTTAGTTCCATGCTGATCAATGATGAGAACAGATCGTTGTGAAAATACAGGCAAATCAGTTACACTTGACATATTTCTTGTCTTACACCTTCATCAGTTTCCACTTTTTTTAATATACCACTTATAATAATATTTTCACCATTCTGTTTTTATTTTGTTTTGCAAATGAACTCATCCTTGTTATATAAACTTATCATCATAGGCTCAGAGATTGAGAGTTGGAAGGGGCTTTAGAAGCTATCTAATCTGACTTCTTAGTTCTATACATGAGAAAATTCAAACACAGTGACATCAGCTAATTTGCTCTAAGATCATATGTATCAAAAGGGTTGGAATGCCAATCCTAAGACTCCAAATCCATTCCTTTTTTTTTTTTATCAGACCTCATTGTTTTCCAAGAGAAACTTGTATTTCTCTTTTCTGCATGTGTTGTCTCTTTGGTTATTGAGGAAAACTGGTACTTGTTGGCTAATCAAGTTTCTAAGATACTTTGACTTTCTCTTTGTCACAGCAGCATTCTCTCTCTTCTTCCATCCCTTCTCAATTTATGGAGAAGGCAAGAAATAGATGCTAGTTATACATGTATAGTCATGGAAAGCATAATTTCACATTAGCCATGTTTAAGTTTTAATTAATTAATTAATTAGTTTTTAAGCTAAAGCAATAAAACTCAGAGAGGTTATTTGCTCAAGGTAAAAAGGGGGCAAATTTGGGATTCAAACTGATGTCTTCTGACTCCAAATTCATCATGCTATCTACAGTGCTACATTGATACCTCTTAATGAAAATTCATCATATAAAGATGTAAAGTTTTTAAATGGTCTGTGTCTTTAGTCAATTTAATTTCTTAATTTTTTTGTCATACTTTCCAAATAATTCTTTCATCTTTTCCTCCTATACCTATTACCAGTTTTAAGTCACTGAATATAACCACTCACTATTTGTATGTCCCCGTGGCACCCCCAATCTTAAGAACACACAGTATTGATAGTAGACAGTGTGGACACCAGATGGGCTTTTAGTCCTACAACAGTTCTGAACTGTGAAGTTTGAGTGATGCCCCATGTTCAGCAGCTCCCAACTGCAGGGATCACAGGCATGTTCCACCATGCCTGACAGACTCCATATATTTTCTCTAGTAAACCCATGCCTGAATTTCTTTTCTCCTTATATCTGTTCTCTGGCTTCCCTGACTTTCTTTAGGTACCAACTAAAATCCCTTCTTCTCCAAGAAACCTTTCCTAATTCATCATTATGCTAGCATCTTTTCTTGAAGATTATTTCCAGATATCTTCTTTGTACATAGTTGTTTCCATGTTGCTTCCGCAATTTGACTATGAGCTTCTTGTTTTTTGCCTTTCTTTGTACCCTCAGAATTCAGTATAGTACCGGGAACATAATAGGTGATCAATAAATGTTTGATTTTTGATGACTTTATTTGACTTGCAAGTTATAGGCACAACCACCTTAAGCTAGGAGATTGATTTGGAAAGGAATCTGTCATTATTTAGCAAACTTACAAAAATAATCATACCTTTGACCTCCCAAATCCATGCCCCAGTCCCAAGTAAATTAAGCCATTATCTTTGAAGCCCTAGCCCTTGGGCCCAGTCCAGGTGATGGATGACTTAATATAAACTACCAGATTTAGCCAGTTATGTCTACTAATAGACATAGGTGCCAGGCAGACCATGCTTCATCATCATGTGCCAACCAGTTAGTTCATTTTAACATCTTCCTGCCATGCTAATCTAATCTCTAAATTATTTCCTCCTATATTTTCCTTTTTACTCACAGCAATAAAGTAAACAGTATTTTTTATGGCTGGAAAGAGTGGATCAATTGCCTTCACTACACATCAATTCAGCATATGTAACTGTGAGTCAAATCAAAATTATTTCCCTGTCCCTTATTGTAAGGGTCACAAATAAGTACCAGATTGCAAATGGTAATGTTGAGACTCAGGCTGGGGAATCAGTTGGGTCACGTGGAGGTCAGAGCATATTGCACTGTCCCTGGCCAGGGGATGTTGCATTGCTCAGAACTTTCTTGTGTGGAATGCTTGAGGTTCCCCATTGATGTCTCCACACCTTGGGGTCTTCATGCCATTGTAATTACAATTTACCTCCCCTCTCTTAATCCCGCTGGGCTGGGCTGTGTCATGTGTAGGGTGTGGATCTGGGGTAGATAAAAGGATTCAAGCCTTGGAGGGACGGGCGGCCTTAGGGTCCTCTTAGAGTCCAGTGGTAAGGCTTCCTGGGTGTAATTTTAATAAACCTTTTTAAAAACATCTATCCTCCAGCATTACTTTCATTAAGGAGAAAACACCAGCGTTGTCTGCATTGAAAAGATAAGAACCTTCTGCCCCTTAGGGCAGGGCTGCCGAACCCTGACACCTTATTACTTTTACATTTTGTCTTCCCCTATTAGGACATAAGCTCCTTGAAAGCAGGGACAGTTCATTGTTTTATGTTTTATCTCCAGTGTTTTGCACAGTTCCTGATACATAGTAAGAACTTAACATTTTCATTGATTCATACCCTTTAACCTAATATTTCCCTTGCTGGGAATATACCTGGTTTTACCAAAAACAGGAGTTAGCTGTTCAATTTTATTTTATATTAGCAGAATTTATTTATTTTTAAATATAAGCAATCTCAAAGTCCAAAATTAGAGGAATTACATAAGGGAATTACATAAATTGTGCTACATTATTGTAATGTTACAATATTGTAATATTACAACTTAAATAATTAAAATTGCAGATGTGAATAAAATAAAAGAATATAGAAATATTTGTGAAATAAATCAAAGTAAGGTAACCAGAAAAAGAAGGAAATTGCACACTAAAACAATATAATAGGCAAAGTAATTAGGAATGAATAAGCTGAGAATCCTGATAGAGAATGAGTGATGAAAAAGTTGATATAAAATCTTATGTGTGGAAATTAATTATTTTTAAGAAGTTAAATAAATGCAAAGCTATTTTAAATTTCTGTCTTGGTGTGTGTTGTTAGATTTATAATAAATCCTTTTTTAATATGGAAAAATTTATTCTGTGACACTTTTGCTGATATTGATAAGATTATATATATATATATATATATATATATATATATATATATTTTTTTTTTTTTTTTCCTTTGTTATAGGAATAGGAAGAAATAGGAAGGTAAAACATAATTACATTAAAACCTTACTATGATTCTGGCCTTGGGGATTTTTCAATAGGAATAGTGTGATATATGAAGCTGTTTTATAATACCAACATTTTAGCATCTGTAATAAATAGAAATGATCATGTGTATCAGCACAGGCAAATCAATTCACCTCTTAGGCCTTCATTTCTTTCATCTTTAAAATTAGGGGGTTGAACTGAATGTTCATAGACATAATTTTCAGCTTTGTCATTATATGATTTACCTTATATTTATTTTGAATAATCAAATTTTAATATTGGTATCCTTGAGATTTACCTAATTGAAATCTGACTTTGCAGATGAGAAAACTGAGACCAAAATATACTGAAGTTGAGCTAAGATCACAGAGCTCAATATTGACAGCACTTCATCTACAATCCATCTTCTCTGATGCCCTGTCCAGTGCATTTTCCAATAGACAGCACTGGCTGCTTCAAGTTCACATGATAGCCGGCAATGGGAATTCAATGTATACCCAAGGACTGGAGGACAGTCTGCTTATTTACTACAATGTCTTCCTGAAAACGAATATTAAGATACTCGAGAAATTAGAGTAGCTAAGTGGTGTAGTGAATAGAGTGCTGGGCCTAGAGTGGAGAAGACCCTTCTGCCTGAGTTCAAATTTGACTTCAGATATTTATTAGCTATATGACCCTGGGCAAATCACTTAACCCTCTTTCCCTCAGTTTCCTTACCTATAAAACGAACTAGATAAGGAAATGGCAAACCACTTCAGTATCTTTTGCCAAAACCCCAAATGGGGTCATGAAGAGTCAGGCACAACTGAAAATTAATAACAAAACTTGAAAGATTACATTAGAGAGAACTGTGGGAGTTGAGGAGGAAAACCATAGATAGAAAACAAAGGGGATTAGCTAAGTATCTTCACCAGGACCTGTCTAGAAGGTTAAAAAAAATATGAGTTTTACTTTCCAAATATTAAATAATATTGGTTGTAAGATGTCTAAGTAGGTACAAATCATGGAATGCTACACTCTCCAAAGAATCTACATTTCTCTACAGGATAATGAAGACATGGATGTTGGATATAAACAAGTTACAACATTTTATCAACAAGTTCTTTGCAAAAAGGGTTATAAAAGAACATCAAAGAGCTATGATCCTAAAAGGTGCTTGGTTGCTAATGGTGCTATATTAAGAGGTAACATAGAGCAGTGGGGAAACATTTTGAATTCAAATGTGAACTTGGGTTTAAATGCTGTTCTCTGCTATGCTAACTGTGTTACCTGGTTCAAATCACTTGATCTTTCTTGAATCCAGGTCCTTATTTGAAAAATTATGGAAGTTTGACTATATGACCTCTAAAGAGCTATCTATCCCTAAATCTATGATGCAATAAGAACAGCCCAGAAGTCATTTGGGTACCTGTAATATTGTAGCAGCAAGCACCCTGGCATACCCAGGATGCCTGCTAGTACAGATTCTTTGATCTGCTTTTCTATAATCAAACATATATTATTTACGTAGTTCAGGGGAAAAAGTGAGCACCCTGAACTTCAGAGAATAAAACAGAAGTTACAAGTAGACAAAAAATACAGACAGAGAAAACAACTCAATTCAGCAGACCAACAGACAGGACTTCTAGCTATCTGACCATTACACACATACAGTGTTAGTTACCAGAGAGAGAACCACCACCATCTGGACTTTCAAGACCAGGAGGCTCTATGGCTGCTCAGAGTTTCATCTGGTCAAACCACACAACTCTTCCCATAAGCGAACCCCAAAGCAAATCCTCACCTCAGGGTATATATAGCTTTCTCCAGGGTCAGTGAGCATCACAACCCTTGTCACCCACTGTCCAATCACAAAGTAACACCTGTGGGCCTTACTGAAAAACAAGCCTGCTGCCAAAGGCTCCATGTGACTACATTCAGCCTATTAGGGAGCAGAGTATATTTTCAAATCAGGTAAAGTCCTAAAATTCACTTAAGCCTCTCAAGGGGCAGGAAAGATCTTCAAATTACCACTACCATTATAAATATTAACAGAACAACCTGGAAAAATGTAAAGAAGGCTTATTTGGTGGACCTCCTGTAGAAGATTAAGATGAAGATATGTCCATTGCATAGGATGAGAAAATATGGATTAACTGAAATCTGTAACTTTGGGAGAGTCATTAATCTTTTTATTTTTGTTTAAGATAAAATGAATATCTTCATATACATAATAGAACAGAAAAAAAAGCTAATGAAATTTAAATCCTCTCTATATATCATTTGATGCATATATGCAAATGTGTGTGTGTGTGTGTGTGTGTGTGTGTGTGTGTGTGTAAGACACTGGCTAACTTTCAAAGCTATCTTCCTTCTCTGTGAATCTGACTTTCTCTTCTCATTTTTGTGTTTAAAAATGCTTCAAAGGGGACAGCTCAGTGGTGCAGTGAATAGAGCACCGGCCCTGGAGTCAGGAGGACCTGAGTTCAAATCCAGCCTCAGACACTTAACACAAAACTAGCCATGTGACTTTGGGCAAGTCACTTAACCCCAACTGCCCTGCTTTCCCCCCTCCGAAAAACAAAAAACAAAAAAAAAGGAAAAAAATGCTTCAAGGTTCCTTTCTTTTCTTTTCTTTTACTTTATCCATAGTAGGCCTTTCCTCTCACCTGTCCCTTTCTCAACCATATAAATAAAGGAAAAGAAAAGGAGAAAAGAGAAGTAATAAAACAAAAAACTTGTAGCAAATGTGTATAACTGAGCAAAACAAATTCCTGCACTGGCTAAGTCCAAAAATATATGTCTTACTCTTCATCTTGAATCTACAAATCACCTTTCTGTAGGTGTAGGGGAGGCATATTTAATCATTTGTTGTCTGTGATTGTTGTTGGACATTACCTTGAATCAAATTCCTAACTCTTTCCAAGTTATTTTTCTTTAAATTATTGTTGCTATTGTATTAATTGTCCTGCTTGCTTTATTCTTTATTTGTTTATAACTATCTTCGCAGGGTTTTTTGGAACTATTACTCTCATCATTTCTCATGGCCTAATAATGTTCATATTAAATAACTTGATAAGCTATTACCTGATTGATGTAGGTCCTCCCACCCCCATTAGTTTTCATTGACTTTCTTCATCAACAAGAAACCTCCCTCTCTCTCTCTCTCCCTCTCTCTTTTTCTCTAACATATTGGTCCTTTCCCTCTTTTTGATCTTCTTTTATATGTAGACTTATAGTGATATTGCTGGGTAGAGGAGTATGAACAATATAGTTTATACACTAGGGTAGAGTGTCTTTATAGACCTAGTTACAATTGTTTTCCAGGATGGCTGAACTAATTCACGACCAATTGTGCATTGATCTGCTTGTTTTCCCATAGCCTCTCTAGCATGTCATTTTCTTTTTTCATCAGCTTTGCAATCTACTTTAAATCTGCTTCAAAGTTGCTATAATTTGTATTTGTCTGATTATGGTAATTATGTATAATTTTAATTATGCTTGTTGATAGCATAGATTTCTTCTTTTGAAACTGTATCTTCATATCCTTTGAACATTAATATATTGAAAAATAGTTCTTGTTCTTATAAATTTGAAAAAGTTCTTTACAATCTTGGACATGAGACATTTATCAGAAAAATTAGCTGCAAATAATTTTTAGTTTCATAGATCTGTGGAAATATTGAGCTGTGGCAGCCATTAATAGTTTTGTTGGTTTATGCACATCTCTAATCCTCCTTAGGCCTCATTATTTTATTTTTTTTTTATTTTTATTTTTTGTATTTAATTTTTGTTTATTTTTAGTTTACATCATTGATTTCTGGAAAATTTTGAGTTACAAGTTTTC
>CM053592.1:88870967-88900274 GCA_028646515.1 Pseudochirops corinnae | reverse complement strand
AACTTTAAATTCTAGTTTCTTTCCCTTCCTTTCTTGTCACCCACCACCACTAGAAAGACAAGCAATTCAATACAGGATGTACATGTGTAGTTATGCAGAACATCTCCACAATGGACATATTGTGTAACACTGATGATATTTCCCTCCTTTCTATCTTGCCCTCCCCTTGTTCTATTCACTACTTTGTTCCTGTCCCTTTACAGAAGTGTGTGCTTCTAACAACCCTCCCCCCCAACTTGCCCTCCTCTCCATCATCTCACCTCTCATCTCCTTCCCCACTACTCTCCTGCAGGGCAAGATACCTATTTTAGAATGTATGTCATTTCTTCCCTAAGCCAAATTCAATGAGAATAAGGTTGACCCATTCCATTTTTGTCTTCCTGTTCTTCCCCTCCATTGTAAGAGTTATACCTTGCCTCTTCTATATGAGATGATTAACCCCATTCTGTCTCTCCCTGTCTCCTCTCATTCTATTCCTCTCCAACCTCCTAATTTCACCTTTTAAAGTATCATCTCTTCCTATTCAATTGATCCTGTGCCCTCTTTCTATGTACACATATATACACATACTTTCATATATATTCATATGCACTATATACACATATGTGTATGTATACATATACATATATACATATATACACACACATATATGTGTATATATGTATATATATATATCTATATCTATGTGTATATATGTGTGTGTGTGTGTGTATGTATATGTATACACACACATATTTATATTCTCTTCACCTAACCTTTATCCATAGTAGGCCTAACAGTTTACATTTGTCTTGGAAACTTTTGGTGTGGGAGTTCTGACTGTGTTGTATTCCTCTACTTCCATGCTTTGATCCTTTTTGTCCCCAAAAAGGAATCTAAAGTTGGATTGCTGAGCTTTCTTTACTTCCTTTGCCTGCTCATGTTGCCAGTCAGTTACTTGATTTTTGGGCTCAGTAGAACTCTGCTTTCAGAGCAGAGAGCTCTGTCCCCAATTGCTGGGGTTTTCACAGATGTGGGAGCTATTAAGAGGCCACTGCCATCTCTGCAGCCCCCTCCAGCTTTGGCTCACTGAAAACGCACCTTAGGAACAACACCCAAGACCATGATCCCAATCCAGGCAGCTTAAAGCAGGGGCACTTAGTCTCTGAATGATTGCTTGGCTCCCCTACAATCTGAAGGCCTGGAGCTTCTGAAGGACTCATGTGGAGGTGGCTGTAAGGCCGCCGTTTCAGACTGCTTCTAGCTCTGGAGGGAGTTGGCCGGACCCTCTCCCCAAAATTTAGCTGAGTTCTACTGACCTTTCTCTTTGTCCTTGCCTCTTATGGGTTGGTAATTCTGGAAACTGCCACAGCTGCCAGTGATCCACTCTCCTGAAAGCTCCAGCCGGGGCTTCTCCTGGATGGCCTGGGGCTAAAATCATATGGGGCTGGACTCTGCTCCCAGCATGCAGCAATGAGCCCTTTCAGTCCATCTGCCAGGCTGCCTTCAGTGAGAGCCTTCTTTCTCTGTCATTTTATAAGTTCTGGAGCTCTAAAATTTGTTTAGAGTCATATTTTATAGGTATTTGAAGGGGTTATGGGGGGAGCCAAGAAGTTCTCCTGTTTCTCTGCTGCCATCTTAACTCCACCCGCCCTCATTATTGTATTCTATAAAAGGAAGAGGATTACCTATATGATCTGTAAAGTTGCTTTCTTTCTGAATTAACAGCTTATGATTCTATTAATCAACATGCGAATATAGATTAATTAATATATGTTTATTTAGTTCCAAATAGAAAAGTATAAGCATATCTCTTGTTTCCAAGTTACTTATAGTTTTATTGAAGAGACCAAGGATGAGAAGCTGAGTATATTCACCAATTTAAAAAGATAATTAATTTGATTTTTTGCTTTATGTATACTCTAGATCATGAATGTTATGACCTGGGAGAAGTAGAGTGGTTTAGAAGGTCTATGTGCATGAGCAGGGGCATTAACTAGAATTTGCAGGATAAATAGGCAATGTATGAAAGTGCTTTGCTCAGTGATGATGCTTATCTGACTGATTCATTCCACAAGGTGGTTGCCTTAACATTAATGCATGAATTTTGTTCAAGAAAATATTTTCAGAATTATGTTATAGAGATAGGAAAATACTTAAATATTTTACTTAGCTCATCATATTCTGTTAGATGTAGAGTGCAATGAATGTTTGGGGTATGTGATTTTTTTTATGGCGTGAGGGAAATTTTCCATAGTTAAAAGGATAAGAAATTATGTCATAAGTATTTTTATGAAAATAAACATCCTTGAAATTAGCAATTTTACAATAAAATTGTAAAGTTCTATTTTTTGTGGGAATAAAAAGGGAATTTAGTGTTTCATGACAATTTTATAAGGTTTGAATCAAGACCTTTTTATGCATCTGAAAGATTATATATCCTCCTCATTCACAACATGGGAATAAATTGATGGATGTAATTTTGTGGCTCTTTAAGGTGTTTGGTACATACCCATAACAAGAAATGCTGTTAACCCTGAACTTTCAACAGTGCAGATTTACATATATCTATAAAACATAGATAACAATCAGTGGCTCCCAATTCAAGGATTAAATGAAAACTTTTCTGAAGCTAGATAAGCATTTAAATAGAATGTGATAGTGAATAATTCAGACTGTAAATCTTTAACACTTAATTCCATGGTGATACTGTGAGTTAATACCTTTTATTCCACTCTTGGAGAATGCTGAATTTTCATGACTTCCTATAGTGACTTACTGATTCAATCTTTAAGAATAATCTTTATCTTAAAAAAAAAAATAATTAATTAAAAGTTGTTACCTTTGTGATATATTGCATTGCATTTGGAATTCAGAACAGTTATTACTCAATAGTAGTTTTATTTTTTTGTACGGTAGCATCCTAAATACTTAAAAACCAGAAAGATCTATGGTATCATCAAACATGGGAACTAATTCTCCTGTGGAGATTGGAACCAGACTGTGACTTAGAAGATAAATCCTAAAGAGCCACTCAAGGAACATAGAGGTTAAGCAACTTTTTAAGTATCACATAGCCAGTGTTACGAACCTTCTGACTTCAAGACTAATTCTCTATCAACTATATCATAGTGCCTCAGGGTAAAATTGCATAGAATCTCCCCACTCTCATTTACCCCTCCCCAGGCACTAATAAAAGTCCCCTCCCCCCCCACTGATTTCCAAAGCCATATAATTATTCATTCAATCTAGATGATTTTGGTTTAAACATGAACTTTTCAAGAAAACATTCCTGTAAATATCAACATATTCTACAGATAAATATCTATAAGAAATATAAAACCAAGTTAAAGCAATAATCTAAAGAAAAATAGAAATTAATGGGCATTTCAAAATGCTGTTAACTATCTTCTGTTGCTTCTCATGTATACACTTGTTTGCTTTATTTTCAAGATGTTTACCTGTAATTTAGTTTTTGCATCTTCATCCTCTGAAGTTTGTGGTCTGGTGAAAACAGCATTGAATGTGGTATAATAGAATTTGGCTTTCAGCATTAGTTTTGCTATTTGCTCAACTATGTGACCTGGTATAAATCACATAACTCATTTTTTGCCTCAATTTCCTCATCTATAAAATGATGAGTTAGAATGATGTCAAACCTCCCCACTAACCTTCAGTTCTCTGTTCTGCTGAATTTAAGTTGGTGGCATTTGAGTTTGCTGCCTGTTATCTCCCATACCTGCCATAAATATTTTAATTAGTTGAACTATAGTGCTTCAGGTTATTCCTTTGAGTGGTGACCTCTTATGCCAAGGCATAAATGGTACCCATTCCTTTGTCCTTTTGTGGTTATTGTTGCTGAGTCATTTCAATGGTGTGTCAATCTTTATGACCGCATTTAATTTTCTTGACAAAGATACTGCAATGGTTTGCCATTTCCTTCTCTAGCTCATTTTACAGATGAAGAAACTGAGGGAAAAAGAGTTAATTGATTTGACCAGGGTCACATAGCTAGGAATTGTTTGAGATCAGCTTTGAACTCAAGAAGATGAATCTTTCTGATAGCAGACCCCACACTCTATTCACTGTGCCAGCTTGAAATAAAATTAAGCTCTTAGACAATATGATAACAGATAATGACGCTCCTCACTTCCTATGCCTTGGTATTTTTATTTGTTTATTAATTTATTAGTTTTTAGCTTATTAGTTTTTTTTTTCCCAGTCAGTGGGAAGGTGACCCTCTACAAAGGTCCTTTCCCTTACTTACAGAATTTTAGAACTAAAGAGTTCTGCAAATACCCATCAGTCCAACTTTTTCCTTTCACAAATGATGAACCCAAGCATAGGGAAGTTAAATAACTTTTCCCATTTTCTCAAATCAGTTGGTGGCAGAACTGGGACTAGAACCCTGATGTCTTTATTCTGAATTGTAATGATTAGTCCAGTGTTTGTTCCATCACATTCATTTCTGTGCAAATCCTTGTTCCTGTCTCCTAGCTATCCTGTCTAAGGTTTTATACTTCTCAATGACAGCAAATCAATTTCTAACAAGTTGAAATTGTTTGCTAGACCCTCTGCTTCTGCTGAAAGTAGTAGATGGGTTTGCCTTTGGCCAAACTTCTGTCTCATTGAAGAAATCTCAAAAGGTGCACCTCTGAATTTGCAGTATCTTACCATATTCCAAACCTAAAAAATAATGAAATAATTTTAAACACCTATATAATAGAACCAGATATTTTCTCCAGAGTGAAGCATAAATTCACCTTACTTATTTTTATGTTCATTTTTATTAAAGGTTATAAATATTGGCTAGAAATAAATTAGAATTTTTTTTTTCTGGTTGATCATTTTTCACTCTTATTTTCAGCTTTCACAAAGAAAAAGTTAAACATATTAATTTAATGCAGAAAAACAACAGAAATATCATTTTAAATGAAATTATGCAGTGTAATCCCATACACAAGCAGATTCCCAAAAGAATGCTATTGTGAACATCTTTTAAGGTTCAGATTATACAGTATAGTGAACACTCCATTTTTTCCATCAAAAATCAAAGCAAACATTCACAACAAATCACAATATAATATTCATAACATTACGTCTTATCACAGAAAATCACAATATAGTGTTCACAACAGCTTAACATTAAAATGGCCACATAGTTTCCACTACATTGGCCACAGTATTTGGAACAAAGAACAAAAGAATAATCATCTGGTTTCCCTATGAGGGAAACCCTTGTTACTTAATCATTCAATCAATTCACAATACAATAATCAATACTTAATCATTCAATCAATTCACAATACAATGATCAATCTTCCACTCATAGGGCAACCATAGATTAACTTAATCAATCACTTATCTAGCCATCAGTCACTAAATACAGTCACTAGAAAATTACACAAACCCTCCACCCCTCAGTGTCCAGCAAACTTCATTTTCATTAGGCATACTACATCTGAGGAGAGGCCTTTTCTTCATCTTGACTCGGGGTATTCTCTTAGATTACCTGGATCCCCTTCCATGGTCCCAGCTCCTCCCTGAATCCACCAAACAGTCACCTGGATTCAAAGGCAGACAGCTCCCAGGTTCTCATCCAGTCCTGCAGGCAGTTCTTGGTACACACTGAAGTTCACAGGGTCCAGCACATCTCAAACCCTTCACCACTTTTCTTGCCGGGAACTCCACCCAGCCATGAATAAAGTCTTATCTTCTTCATGATTCTTCAGTCTTCCAGCAGTTCAGCTGGCCCTAGGACCTAGGAGAAATCTCAGCCTTCCAGGCAGCCCTCTCAGACTTCCAGGCGGCCTTCACCAGATTCTGGTCTCATAGAAAACTCCAACTCAGTTCTCAGTCCAGCAGGCCCAGCTCCCAGACGCTGAGACAATCCTGCTTCCTCCATCAGCAGCCAGGAGGAGGAACATTCCTGATTGTGATTCTCTGTCTCTGGAATTCTTCTTATATACACACACTGGCCTCCTCTCTCAGTCAACCCCCTCCTGCCATGTCAGCAACAGAAGACAGAGTTCACGCCCTCTGTTCACACAGGAGACAGAGTTCATACCTTCTTAGAGTTCTGCTTCTTAGAGTTTGTACCTTCTGCCTCTCTCAAGAGGTAGGTACTTAGCCCTATGTTACTAAGGGCTAAGTATATGCTAGATTGATTTACTGTTACATGCTGATGCTCTATAGATGCATTATCTGTGTAACTGTGTTTTAATATATTGTGCTCCAGTAGTATTTGAGTTCATTAGCATGGAAACAATTTGGAAAAGTAGATTTGTTCTGCTGAGCATATAAGTGTGTCAACCTTCTGTGTCAAATCCTCACTGGGAGTACTCTACCTAACTGTTTCTAGATAAAGGAAAGGATAAAGGAATAAGCACTTACATATGCTTATAAGCACCAATTATGTCTCAGGAACTATGCTAAGGTAGGAATATTTATAGTTTATGGAAGTTGTCTTTTCAACACAAAGAACTGGTTTTTGGTATGTATTTTTGTTGTTTCTAATCGTGTTCTAAGGCAGAATTAGACTTAAGCAACACTCTTATTTTCTATGAAGAATAGACCTCTTTTTTTTAGACAGCTTAAGTCCCTTGGCCAACACTGGATCACTAGAAACCCAGGTATTCCTGTCTAATGCTTAAAGATGTGATCTAAAGTGGTGTCACCGTGAATATTAATATACTATACTTTTGCTACCTATAGCTACTAGTAAAGTTCTTTCTACTACATTTGAGGTAAAAAGAAAAAGGGCTGTGTTTTGCCAATAAGTTTGATAAACACGGGCGTGATACATGTTCTTCCGTAGATAGATTCTATCTTTAGTGTAACTCCTCAATGTCCTTACAGCTTAGTGTAGAGTTTTCTGTTGCCGCACCACATTCCTTTTATTCTTTGGTTTCCTGTTAATATCTGACCCCTTTTTCCTCCTTTCTCCTCTGAAAGATCTTCTATCAGTTTTCAACATTGTTATTACTATTTGAGTCTGGGATACAAAAGAAAAAAAAGAAAAAAAAATCCCTGCATTCAAGGAGCTTCCTTTTTTATTGCATATCTCAGCTGGTTGGCTCTTTTTTTTTTTCTGAGTGGGGGAGGGCAGGGCAATTGGGGTTAACTGTCTTGCCCAGGGTCACGTGGCTAATAAGTGACTCAGGCCAGATTTGAATTCAGCTCTCCTGACTCCAGGGCTGGTGCTCTATTCACTGTACCACCTAGCCACCCTGTTGACTCATCCCTTTTCTCATTGCTTTGTATGTTTCCTCTTGATCATCTCTTGTATTTCTTTGCCTTGGTAGACCTTTCTCCCCCATACTCTTTGGCTTTGGATCTATCAGGATTCTGTGATCATCAAGAGACTGTCATGTTGATTGGCTGTAATCCTCAGCTATTTTGAGAGACTTTTGTCATTACTGCCTCCTCAAGGTTTCTTAGACACAGTTAGAGAGTCCTTTTTCAGTGTTATTATTTGTTGTTAGTTATTGCTTTGGATGTAGAATTATAACTAAAGTGTAATAATAAAGGCTTTTTTGAATAGTGCTAAGGAGGTTCTTAGAAGGTATTGATAGCACCTGCACTCTTTTTAGAGTATTAAGTACACACACACACACACACACACACACACACGCATGAACCCATGCACCCAAACTATATTTACCACTAGTTAGAAACAACAATAAAATAGGCTAACAGATGGTATGCTTCCTTCTCTCTGTCACTCAGCACAAGGGAGTTCCTCTGTGTCATCTTCTATCCTGCCCTGTTCCCTCCACTTTCCTCTTTACAATGACTCCTATTACCCTCATCATCGAAATTGCCTCAGGTGTCAAAATTCCTAATTACACTCAGTCCAGATGCTTGAGTTTAGTGTAAGAGACATCATCCTATAGTGACAAGAATGCTAGACTTGGAATGAGGAGAGATGTAGCTATGAGTCTTTAAGACAGAGTAGTTGTGAGATAAATAATAAGTTATTTAACTTCTCTTAAAAAGATTTTTATCATCTGCATAATGGGGAAATAATATTCATATAATCCCACAAGGTAATTATGAGGAAATTTGTAAACCTTCAATTACTATAAAAATGTGATTTGATATGGAATAGTCCTCTATAAAATGTTTACTTTTGGTAGTCAAATGAATTCTTTCAGTAGAATGATGAGTGTCATTAACTTACAAATGGGAGGAATATTATGTATTCATTTGTCTTTTTTGATTCCTGCCCAGCTTATTTTAGGGCCCTCCCCTACTTCATTCTATTCCTTCTTCCCAAACTTCTCAAGTCAGGCTCTTTTCCCTGTGACTCTTATGAGCTCCACAGTGATATGCTGCCATCGTCCTTTATTACTCCGATGATGTTTTCTGTTACTGTTTCCTGAGATAAAAATCCCATAAGAAATTGAAGAGGAGATGACATGTGCTTTTTGGAAAGAAGTTTCTACATGCAAAGTTAATGGGGATTTGCCCAAAGTAAGCCATCCCTCATTAACTTATCAATCTTTTTTGTTAAATTAAAAAAATTAATTATGAAAGCTCTGTGATGAAAGAGCATTTGACATTGCTTGTGAGGTAAGGGTAATAATAGAACGTGGTGCTTGAGTGATGTTTTGAAGGGAAAGAGAGATTCTGTGAGATGGGGATGAGGAGAGAATGCATTCCAAGCATTAGGGAGAACTATTGCATAGACATAGAAATAAGAGGTGTCACATTATGTGTGAAGAAGAGAGAGAAGACAAATTTGAATCATAGGGTGCAGTGGATGAGTCATGCTCAGGAGATGTCTTGGGACCAGGTTTTGAAGGGCTTTAAAAGACAAACAGAAGGGCTTTTATTTTATTTCATTTTATAAAAGCAGTAGGAAGCTAATGGAATTTACTAAGCAGAGAATTAGCTTAAGAACAATCACTTTAGGAGCAGTGTAGAGGATATACTAAATTATTAAGAAATTATATTCATGGAGGCGGCTAGGTGGAGCAGTGAATAGAGCACCAGCCCTGGAGTCAGGAGGACCCAAGTTCAAATTCTGCCTCAGACACTTAACACAAAAAACTAGCCGTGTGACCTTGGGCAAATCACTCAACCCCAATTCCCCTACCTTCCCTCCTCCAAAAAGAAAAAAGAAAAAAGAAAAAAAGAAATTATATTCATGCAAGGAAATGCAAGAACCAGAATGGGGAAATATTACACAGAATATTTGGGTGAAGACTTTTCAGGATTTCTTGTTTCTACATTATGAATCTCATAACTCTTTAACTGTCATCATATCCTAAGTCTTAAGTTGTCTTAACTCTTGTCTTGTCACTGGACCCCAATGAATTTGGAAGAGAGAGTGAGACTGATGACATTTTAAAACTCTGTCTCGCTTAAATCTAATTCACTAAAAAGTTAAGACATCACCCTCATGAAATCATTGGTTCTTTTTGAGAATGAAGGATGAACAACATTGTGTGAGTAGTAAAAACTGCCCTCTGTGGACCTAATCTGCCAGTTTGAGTTGGGGAAAGCTACTACTACTATTATTATTATTACTTCTCCTCCTCCTCCTCCTGCTCCCCTCCTCCTCCTCCTTCTCATCCTCCTCTTCCTCTTCTCCTCCTCTTTCTCTCCTCCTCCTCTTCCTCTCCTCCTCCTTTTCCTCTTCCTTCTTCTTTTCCTCCTTCTCCTTTTTCTTCTTCCTCCTCCTTCCTCTTCTTCTTTTTCCTCTTCCACCTCTTCTTCCTCTTCCTCCTTTTCTTCCTCTTCCTCCTCCTCTTCTTCTTCCTCTTCTTCTTCTCACCCTCCTCCTTTTCTTCCTTCTTCTTCCTCTTCTTTTTGCTTTTCTTCTTCTCATTTCTTCTTCACTTTCATTCTTTTCTTCTTCCTCCTCTTCCTCTTGCCACAGGTGGTCCCTCTCTCCACTTGGGGTGTCATATCCCTATATGTGCGTTCCCTCTCCAAAGAAATAGAATTTTTGGTAGCATATTCTGTAAGATATTTTGAGTTTTGGAGGCTGGATTATTGTTATTTTTAAAATTTCTACTTATTTATTTACTAAAAGTTTGATAATTTACTCTCTGACCTGTGCTGTTTTCCTTTAGGATTTCTTGAAATACAGCTCTAGGGAAAAAAAACAAAACAAAACAAAACAAAAACAAACAAACCAGATTTTAAAAAAGCTTATCATGATTCAAAGGGAGCTACTTGATTATACTGTTAAATCGAAATCATTCTGGTTTTCATTCAGTGACCAATAGTAGCCCAAGCACAACCTCTGTTTCCCATTGTTTGGGTTTTAAGGGTTTAGAGTGAGTGCAAATACCAATTGTTTTCTCTGTGGGCCAAAAGTTCTGATGGTCTTCTCCTCCCAAATGGATACTTTTGTAATGGTAAACTAGGCCATCTTTTGTCTCAATTCTTACCTAACCTTTAGTCATTAAATAGGTGTACCTCAGATACACTGAGAAAAAACATGGGGAAGAGCTGAATTTTCAGAGGCCAAGCTCACCCACTGTATACTGAATGTAGTTGACCCTGGAAGAGAAAGAGGCTGATGACCTTGTGTAATTCTGCCTCACTCAAATCCAATTCATGCTCCAGTCAAGACAACACCCCTTGATGACCTCCTCTTCCAAAATGAAGGACAAACAACAAAGGAGTTAAGATCCGAGTTAGTCTGTCTATCTGTATTTCCATTTATTGCCTTCTATGTGCCAGGCACTGTGATAAGATCTGTTGGTAACAATACAAAGAATGAAACAATCTCTACTTTTTCTGTTCTTTCATCTGTCCTTTTTTCTATGCTTATGCCTTTTGATTAGAATACATTTATTTTTGTCTTATACCTAATTTCATTCTAACAACAGACTTGTGAGGTAGACAGGAAAGATATTTTAAAGTACATTTTATAGATGAGGAAACCGTTACATGTTTTATTCAAACTTAAATACCCAATTAAGGACAGAGTCAGACCCAGAACCCTTGTCTCTGATGTTGGTCCTTGCATCATCTAATTGACATTTATGCCTAATTCTCTCTTTTTAGTGGAATAAAAAGTCATGCATAATCTTACAAACTGTTGATTTATAGTTAGAGCAAGGCACCTTATTCTTAACTTTTTAGTCATTGCTATAGACCCCTTTGGTGGTCTTGTTGAAGTCTCTAAATCCACCACTCAATATGACATTTGTGGCATACACTCATAATCAGAGGAAATAATAAATTTCAGGGAAAGCTAGTAAAAATAAAGGTGTAGATTTTTTTGTCCAAACAAGTCTTTCTGAAAAATCAATTAATTAATTTTTAGTTTTCAACATTCATTTCTACAAGATTTTGAGTTCCAAACTTTCTCTCCATCTCTCCCTAAAAGGTGGCATTCAGATCACCCCTTCCCCCTGTCTGTCTTCCCTTCTATCATGCCCCCCTCTTAACCATTTCCCCTTACTTTCTTGTAGGACAGGATAGATTTCTGTACCCCACTGCCTGTATATCTTATTCCCCAGTTTTATGTAAAAACAATTTTTAATATTTGTTTTTAAAACTTCGGGTTCAAAATTCTCTCTTCTTCCCTCCCCATCCACCTTAATTGATAAGGCAAGCAATTCAATATAGATTATGCACATATAATTATGCAAAACACTTCCACAACAGTCATGTTGTAAAGGAATAACTGTATTTCCATCCCTCCTCTCTAGCCCCCCACTGTACCACTGATACTATATTCATAGCATGTATAGAGGCTATGAATATACTGGAGTAGTTCTGAATTGGAAAATATAACAGACTCTCCACATGGAAAACAGAACCAAAAAATTTATTCAAACACCAGAAAGATGAATCCCACCACCAGAAAGCCAAATCCATCATAGCAACAAAGAAATCTATATACAATAACAATGCAGGGAGCATTGCCATCACCAAGCCTTTCCCCTGCTAGGGGGGAAATGAACACTCATAGCTCTCTTCCTGCTTTCTCTCTGTCTCTCCCTTAGCTTTAACTACTCTGACCAACTTCCTTTGGTCTCTGTTCCGCCCTTCCTTCTCCATCCTTCCTGTTCTAACCATTTAGCTAACTTCTCCCACCTCAATCTTCAGGTTATTCAAACTCATGTGACTTAGGCTTCCATGTGACTTAAGCAGGTCACATCAGTCTATTAATGGATGGGAAAGATATTTTCATTAAACAAAAGTAAATTACAATTACACCCATTTATTCTATTTTCTCCTTTGAAACTGTCCCTTTTCAAAAGTGTTTGTTTTTGACTACTTTGTTCCCCAATCTCCCTCCCTTGTACCATCCTGCCCCCTCACCCTTATCCCTTCTCCCCTACTTTTCTGTGGGGTAAGATACTCAATTGAGTGTGTATGTTATTCCCTCCTTAAGCCAAATCCTATGAGAGTTAGGTGCTCTCATTCCCTCTCACCTCCCATGTTTTCCCTTCCATTGTGAAACATTTTTCTTCCCTCTTTTATGCAAGATAATTTTTTCATTCTTTTGGTTCTGTTTTATAAATTCTTGATTTCTCATGAAGTCATTAGCTTCCATTCTACTTTTTAAGTAATTATTTTCTCTAGTGAACTTTTGGACCTCCTTTTCCATTTGATCTTTTTTGCTTTTTAAGGCATTCTTCTTCTCATTAATTTTTGAACCTCTTTTGCCATTTGAGTTAATCTATTTTTTAAGGTGTTATTTTCTTACATATTTTTTTGGTTCTTCTTTAGCAAGATGTTGACTTTTCATGATTTTCTTGTATCACTCTCATTTCTTTTCCCAATTTTTCCTCTATTTCTCTTACTTAATTTTGTAAATCCTTTTTGAGCTCCTGAATGGGCTCAACTCAATTCATTTTTTTCTTGGAGGTTTTGATGCAGGAACTTTGACTTTGTTGTCTTCTTCTGGTTGTATGTTTTGATCTTCTTTGTCAACAAAGTAATATTTTATAGTTTGAGGTTTTTTTTTTTTTTAAACTCTGCTTCTTTTCCAGCCCCATATTTGACTTTCTAACTCTTTGTCAAGGTAGGACTCTGCTTCACATGAGGGTAGGGGTGATGTTGGGTTTAGGGGTGGGTGTACTATTCCAGGGTTCAATAGTTTTGTATCAGCTACTTACTTCCCCCCTATCTGTGTGCCCAGAGATCCAGAAGTAGCAGCTGCTGCTGTTGTTGTTGTTGCTGCTGCTGCTACTTCCACCTCTCCTGCCATGGGGCTTGGGTCAGATTCTATTCCTCTTTCACCCAGGTTCCACATAGTTTCCCACTGACATTCTATGCTATCTTTGGTGTTCGTGGGTTGAGAAGTCTAGAAATTGCCACAACTGCCAATGATTCAATCCTCTGAGACCTGCCCTGGCCCTGGTGTGGTCCAATCTCTTCTAATCTTTGGTCCCAGCCCAGTAGGATATACCCTTCCTGTCTACCTTCCTGGTTGTGTTGGACTGGAGATTTACTTCATTCTGTCATTTTGTGGGTTATGTAGCTCTAGAAGTTGTTTAGAGTTATTTTTTACAAGTATTTGGAGTGGTTTGAGGGAGAGTTCAAGCAAGTCCCTGTTCTTACTCCACCATCTTGGCTCTGCCAAACAAATCCTTGTTTAATGAAAAAAAAATCATTATAAAATAAACAAATTAGGGACAAAAGATAAAAATGAAAAAACAATTTTCTAAAATGTTACACACGTCCAGAAAATGCTTCCTTCTCAACTCTTCTTCCTGCATTCCCCAATTTCTTTCAAATCTTGGCTCAGGTACCATCTCATAACTAAACCTCTTCCTCATTTCCTTCAACTGCCTCACCTTGTTAATGTTCTCTCCATTTTGAAATTGATAAAATAAAACTCCTGTGAACTGCTAAAACAGAAGAAACCCCAGGTCCAAAAGGGGAACCTGGAATGCACCAGAGTCTAATCACAGTTTACAAAGTTTATTGCATTTATTGCCTGAGAAGAAGTTTGCAACCTGGATTAGTGAGACAAAGTTTTCAGCTGCTCAGAGGGGACAGGGAAAACGGTGAGGTATTTATATATATTTGGGTTATTTATTACTATTTGAGGTATTCATGGCTAAGCAGGGGTTTAAAGGAGGAACACAATAGATTGGGAATTCAAGGAAAGGGGTGTCTAGAGAGAAGATATCTGCAAACACAACAAATCAGAAAGCAGGATATTTGGTACTCTTCAGAAATGTCAGAAACTAAGAAGGTTTGCTTCTCTTTAGTTAAATCAGAAACCAAGGTGTTTGCTGCTGTCTTTCAGCTGATCAAGACTGGTTTCAATAGTTGCAGATATCTTGGAGTTCAGCTAATGTTACTCTCAAAGGAGCACCAGTATGGCAAGTAGCCCTAGGCTTCAGAAATCCTCTGATTGGCCAGTTGTTATTCTTATTCTTTGTCTGGTTCCCCTGTGGAAAAGGGAAGCTCTGGCATATTTAATCACTTAGTACAATCACAGAACTAATGTTCACAAAATTATCCTGGGAACTTCAAATATCCTATAGACCTGTATATCCTCATCCTGTGTGCCCATTTATGTACTTTTTATTTAGTTCTCTCTTTGTGTTACATGTCTTCCCCTTTCCCCATTGAAGGGAGGGAAGGCACTATTTAGCACTATCTTTGTATCTATAACAGCAAGCAGCCTGGTATACCCTAGATGGCTGGTAGCATAGGTTCTTTGATCTGTTTTGCTAAAGGAAAGCAGCTTTGGAGGGGTCAACAACCTTTATATTGAAATCTATATCTATATAGCTATGGCTATATATAGATACAGATATATACACACTCATACTATATATGTATGTGTGTGTGTGTGTGTGTGTGTGTGTGTGTGTGTGTGTGTGTATAATTCACTTAGTTCAGGGGAAAAAAGTCAGCACCCTGAATTCAGAAAATACAAACAGAAATTACAAGCAGACAAAAAAATACAGAGAATATAACAATTCAACAGACCAACAGACAAGTCTTCTAGCTGTATGTCCATTACATACATACATAGCTAGTTACCAAAGAGAGAAGAACCAATATCTGGGGTTTCAAAGCTGGTGTCTCAACAGCTACCCAGAGTATTATCTGGCCAATAGCACAACTCTTCCCATAAGTGAACACTAAAGCAAAATCTCACCTCAGAGTATATATACCTTTGTTCAGGGTCAGAAGACAACCCAAACTTCATGACCCACTGCCTAATTACAAAATGAAAAAAAAAAAAGGTGTGGGCCTTCCTGAGAAACAAACCTCCCCCTAAACAAGCCTCTCCAGTTGGGTTCCATTTGAGGCCCATTAATGGTCAGGGAAGATCTTCAAATTCCCTTACCATTACAGTATCCATCAGAACTTCATATAGTGCCAATTAATAAATATTTCTTAAACTAAATTTAAAATGATGATAGGAATCAAAAAATGTTCATGGTTCTTGTTCTATCTTTTTATTAGCTACGTGTTTTCTAATAAAAATTTTCTGTGCTAATTAATGGGAATCTTGGCATGATATGTTTCTTTTCTTATTTTGTTCTTAAGAAGATATGTGTATAGGGCAGTTTGTATTTTCATGGCAAGCTTTCTAAAGATAATAAAGTAAGCAGAAGAAATCTTTCCTTCTATTCTCTGTTTAGTTTTAGAGCAAAGTGGCATTTCTTCACTGCATTCCAGGGCAGGGAATTTACAGAAAATCTATTCTTCTTTCTTTCCTAACATCCCATATTTCATCTAATACTCTGTTTAATGGGAAGTTTTAGGCCCCTCTCAGGATCTAAGGCTAAATGTGTGCTACAATATTTCTTTTTCTACTTTATAATGACTCAAAATTTCTCCTTTGACTAAATCAGGCCACAGTGATCAAAATCTTGTTTTATTTTCTTTCCTCTGACCATTTAAAAAAATCTTCTGTTTTACCTCTTCCCCACCCAATCATCACTGACACCCCCACCTTTCTATCTTATTTCATCAGAAGTATATTTTTCACTGTGGTCAAAAGCAGAACTATTTATTGTGCCTGACAAGTGTCAGAAGTCTTTTATGTCATAGGAGAGAGAAGAGAATGCTGAAAACTCTTATCAAAGCCAGTGTAATAAAAAGTGTCATTGGAAAAATGTAGATCCTTTATTTTCAGTACCTACAACTTTTGAACACCTTTAGTTATTTGTGAAGGCATATTATAATTCTCTAAAATTCTCCCTACCCTCCAGATAATTTCTATTTTGGGAATCTGGTAAGGTAACATTCAGAGCATGGCATCTCCTTATCTTGAGATAGAATCTTCAGATGATTGCCTGCTTTCATTTGAGTAATCTCTTAAAGTTGCACCTTCAGCTGGTGTATTTTCTTTTTCTTTCTTTCTTTTTTTTTTTCCACTAAAAATGTGTCTTATTTCGGTTTGATCGAGGTACTGTATAATGGTTACTGTTACAGTACCATCTGCAGAACGTTATCATTGTTAGCATTATCTTTTTGAAAACCAAATAGTAAGATTATTCAAACTAGGTGCTTTTGGTGGTAATAGCTTCTTTTGTATTTGTTCAGGAGATCAAGAATCCTTTATAAATCTTCCTTTGCTCTTAGTTTCTGTTTATATCTCCATATACAAAAGAGCTGAGAGCCTCCTGCAGCACCAACAAAAAAATTAACAGGAAACAGACTCCAATTTTTGGGAATAATAACAAGGGAGTATCCTGACCAAATTAACCCTGTAGCCATTAATACAGCAGACTGTGCTGTGCTGAGTTTTTCTGTAGGCCTGGCCATGTCAGCCAATCCAGCACAAAGCAATCACCATTTCATAATTGGTCCCCAGAAAAACACAGTTCTAGGACCTGCCGGGTGGTTGTAGAAGGGCCTCAGCTTAGGGGACAGCATCAGCTCCAGCATCAGCAAGCAGTGGTTGGTGGCCCACAGGCCTCGGACTCCATGGGCAGCCACCCTCACGGCTGAGGGGTGGTGCACCCACTCCACTAGCCGACCAAGGACAGCTCATAACTTTTCCTTGCCTCAGTCACTGGCTCTGCTCCCCCAGGGTGCCCTTCTCCCTGAATGGCACCGCCCCTCCTACCGCAGTGCCAGAGCAGCCCCAGGGCGTAGAGAGCCAGCTGGTGTATTTTCATAAAATATGCTCACCACATGAAGAAGTTCAGAATTATAGAGCTGAAGGCTTTCTTAGATTTTTTTTTTCTCAATCTTAATAAACTGGTGAAAGTTAGTGTTCTTCTAACAATCTCAAGTTCATTCATTCAGCAGATATTAATTTAAGCTTTTATTGGAACAAGGCTTTTATGTGACATAGAAAATACACATTAAAGCTAGTTTAAAGTATACACAAAGTTGATTTTTCTCCTGTACCATATCCTAAAGAAATCAGATATCTGAAATTAAACATCTTGCTCATTATTTATATTATAGAATTCTTAACTATAGAGAAATAAAACAGTATTAAAAGATGGTCCCTATTAGCAAGTTAGGAAACCCACCATAAATATTTGTGATATATATGTATTTATATACATACACATACACACGATTGTAGTTGCAATGTTGAAATTGGGCTGCTGGAAGTCTTCTTAACATGAGGTAATGGGATAATGTAAATGACTCAACATCAGCAAGCAGGTTACAAAAGAATAAGTTATTTAGCTTATCAAAAATACAACTGTCAAATGTAGGGCAAGGATTCATGTTTTTAGCTCTCCTCAGCAATGAAATGATCCAAGACAAGTACAAAGGACTCCCAAGGGAAAACAAAACAAAACAAAACTATCCAGATAAAGAACTGATGAACTCAAAATGTAGATTGAAGCATGCTTTTTCATTTGTGTTATTTTATTTTTGTATTTTTCCTGTTGATCTGTTTCTTTTTTCATAACTGTGATTAATATTGAAAATGTTTTACATGATAGAACATGTATAACCTATGTCAAATTGCCTACCATTTTCAGAAGATGGTATGGAAGAAAGGAAAGGAGAAAATTTAGAACACAAAATCTTGAAAATATGAGTGCTAAAAATTGTCTTGACATATAATTGGGGAAAAATACTATTAAAAAAAGTACATACATAAGGTGTTTTGTAAACCTAGCATATTACTTCTGTGTTCATACTATCTTCTAAAGCTTAGATCAGTTTGGACTATGATGATGATGATGATGATGATGATGGTGATGTTGATGATAATGACAACAACAATAGCAACCTCAATGCAAAAGCTGTTGCATTTGGCTGAAAGCATTTTATCAAATCCTTATTCCTATCTCTACTACATGAATTCCATTAAGTTAATGGGACTAAGAAGAGCTATGAGTAGTATCAAGTGTTTCTAGGTAATTCAATTAAATCATTCATCTCTCCTCTCAAAACGTACCTCTCAGAAAGTAGCAACAAACAATCAGAGGCAATGCTACTTGTATACTTTTCATGGTAGCATATTTGAAGAATTTGCTTGCTGATTATGAAGATAGTATGTTACCATAGTTACTCATTCAGGACGTTAAAGGTTTGTGGAATAGACTCTACAATATGCATCATTTGCCTATGAAAAGAAAAATAATACAGAGTATAATTTCAGATTGCAAAGCAAATCATCCTTTTTCAATAGAAATTGAAGTATGTAAAGTTTTATTGTATACATCTGGCCAGGGATAAAAAGTACAAATTCTATCTCTGAAAAAGGAAACCAATCAGGAGATAATGTCACTGCTTCAAGAAGTAACACCATCAACTGTAGGAGACTGATTTGACTGAAATATTTGCAATTTAGTGGGGATATATTCAGGAATTTAAATAATTCCTTGTTAAAATAAATACAAATAATATAGAATAAACTGAAGATGAGATCTAGGTAAGGAGATCTTGCTTGCTCAAATAATTCTACAACTTCTAGCAATTATCTTAAACCTTGGAGGCCCTTAGAAAGCATGTGAAAATAAGGAAGATGAGGGGAGAGGTACCAACTTGTGGGCACATATGAATCACTCTAGGCACATGGCTCTAAAGAAACAACACAGAGATATAAATCATAGAATTTCGAGATACCACAAGAAATAAAATGAGGTCGTGGAAGTAGAAATAAGATCAATCTATAAACAATTTAGACAAAGGTAACTGCAGTATGGATTGTATGTCAAGCAAAAAGGAAGAAAAGTGATTAGGTGAATTAGAGAAAGAATTACACTCAATTTGGAATTATAGCCTTTTCCTGAGAAATAGTGCTTAAAGTTACAATTTGTCAAAGTAATTATGACATTCTTGGTTGTCATTAGATATGGATATGGAACCTTGTACTTTTTTTAAAGTAAAACAAAACAAAACAAACCTTGAATGCTCTATTGTAAGAATTCCAAAAGAGTTACATGGGCATCTTTCCGTGACATCTTTGGAATGCTGCACAAAACTTTATTAGTACAGTTTCTTTAAATCATAAAGTTACCTAGATCCTTTGAATTTTCTACCTGTCATTATGCCCTGTTATAGGTAGTGTTCATACAGCACCTTAAAGTTTGCAAAGTATTTTCCATATCTTATTTCATTCTCACAATAATTCTTTGATGTAAGTGCTATGCTTAATCCAATTTTATAGATGAAGAAACAATATATGAGACTTGTTCAAGACCCAACAACTAGTAAAAGTCTGAGGTAGGATTTGAATTTATGGTCCTCGACCAAAGTCTAGCACCTAGACCCACTAGTGAGTGTAACACTGATTTAGAAGGAGGAGAAAATGGCACCCATTTCATAATTTGTACCTGAAAGTCTCTACTTTTGTTTGCTCATATGGGAAGTTCCTGGAAAGAAAAATATTTTAACCATTTCTCAGTGTATAGTGTTTTCTTTTAGTATGCTAAGAATTGTTTCCCTTCTCCAGGTGCCTGATACAGAGTAGTCTCTTAATAAATCATCATTTATTATTGATTCCAGCTCTTCCATTGACCTCATTTCCTAACAATTTCAAATTTTTAACTCACACTTATGATTGTTTTATTTATATATACATTTATGTTAATTATGCATCTTTTCTGTTTTCCTTCTTTTCCTCCCAAACTTTGTAAATCAGTTTTCTGTTATTATTAAACATTTTGCCATACATATGTTGTAACTGTATTTTTTCTTTTTCCTGGACTAGTCTTGCAAATAATCATTGAACTTGGAAGCAAGATCCCTGAATTAAAATCTTATTTCTCTCTATGACTCATTTCACTCCTTTGTGAAATACATAGTTATGCATATATTGCCTACCTTTCAAAGTTGTTGTAGGAATAAAATGAAATAATGAATGCAAAATGCAGGTGTACCTTAAAAAGCTATTTCAGTGTCAACTGTTACCATAAACAACAATATGGTAAAGAGACCTTTAGTCTTGCAAGTAGTGCTCTTTAACAAGTGTGAAACTTAAGTCAGAAATACAGGATAAAATTAAAATGCCTGCCTTTGTCACATCCTACCTAGTTTCATGAAGTTGGGCAATTCACCTCAACTTGCTATAAAATGAACATAGTGATACTTGAATTAACATGCAAGATAACTGTGGGAAGGATTCTTTGTAAAGTGGTATATAAATGTAAGTAGGTATGAGAGAGGTAACATGGTATTGTGGATAAATGGCCATCCTTGGAAGCAGAAAGTACTTGGGTCAAGTCCTATCTTGGACCCCTGGTCTCCAATATACTATCAATCATTCAATCTCTTTATGCCTCAGGAAACTTATTGAGTCTGTAGGTTGCAAATCTTCAAGGAGAGGACAGTTTCCACATTGGAAGTTTCCCAAAATCATTAAACCACCCATCATGAGTAAAATAGGGGAATTATGATGGTGTTGGTGGTTATTCTAAATGGGCTAAATGATGAGTCCCAGGAGAAGGAAACATGTATATACACTTACTATGTGCCAGGCATGGTTCTAAGCACTTTTACAAATATGATCTCATTTGATCCTTGCAATGACCCTGGAAGGTTGGAGCCGTCATTATTTTCATTTTATAGTTGGGAAAACAACGACAACAACAATACAAATATGGGTTTTGACTTGCCCAGCTAGTCACAAAGCAAGGTAAAATGTGAACTCAGGTCTTCCTGATTCCAGTCACAGACTCTTTATCTATTGTGCCAACTAGCTGCATATAAGGAGCCAAAAAAGGCTTTAAAAAGACAAGAATATAGTATTACTGAACTGCTATCTGTAGCAGGTAACTACTATCTCATAAGGAAATTTCAAGAATGAAATTAGATATAGGCAAATGGTGCTTTTTTTTTTAAAGAAGGAAAGTAGTTCTCACAAATTACAGGTTAATGAGCTATGCTTTTTTTCTCTGGAAAAATACTGAAATTGTTGAAGAGAGTAGGGGTAATCACTGGCTAGACTAGTCATATTTTTATGCATCTTTTTAACCCTATTTTAAAGGGTTAATAAACCAGCATATTAGGGAAATGTCATAGGTATAATTTTGTTTGGATTTCAGGGAGGAATGGACAAAATGTCCCAAAATATCATTATGGATGAGATGGAGGTAGGTAGAATGGATAAAAGGGTAATATTTGTGATAGGTTGGTTGCATGACCACACACAGAGTGATGATTTGTGTAATGATGCCATTCTTGAAAAGGCTTTCTATTTTAGGGCTGCTGAGTTCTATCTTTGACCTTGTTCTAGTCAATGTTTTTTTTTTTTCCAGTGATGTCTATAAAGACTTAGAGGGTATTTTTATCACATTATTAGATTGTATAAAGCTTGGAAAGATAATTAATGATATTAGATGTCAAATCAAGATGCAAGTACCTCTACATAGGCTAGAATCATGAGCTACATTTAGTGAAAAAAATTTAAATTGATCATTACAAAGTACTTCAATTAGTTTTCCAAAGCACTGTACATATAACATCCCATTCTCAGTCATACGCTATTATTATCCCCATTTCATTAATAAGGGAACTGAAAGAGAAAAGTTCAGTGACTTGCCCTGGATCAGAGAGTCAATAGGGTTTGAGACAAGACTCAAACTCAGATCTTCCTTGCCTTAAATTAAGTAGTTGATTTTACCACCTGCCTTTAATATTTAGTAATACAAGAAATAAATTACTAATCATTAGATGTATCTAAAAACAAGTAAATATTCAGGAGGTAATCAATTCTTCAGAACTGCGAGTCTTCAACATGAAGCTGGGTAATCATTTTTTTAGAGATGTCAATAATAATCATGTCACAAGGGACAGAGCCAAGATGGTTAAGCAAAAGCAGGGACTCACCAGAGCTCTCCCACAAATCTCTTCAAATACCTATTAAAATGATTCTAAACAAATTCTAGGGCAGTAGAAGCCACGAAAAGACAGAGGGAAACAAATCTCCAGTCCAAGACAACTTGGAAGGTCAACAAGTAAGGTTTGTTTCAACAGTGTCAGTCAGCATGTCACACCAGCACACTCTGGGCCCCAGCAAACCCAGACCAGGCCTCAGGAGACTGAATCACTGGCAGCTGTGCCAGTTTCTAGACTTGTCAACCCACAAACACCAAAGACAACTTAGAAAATCAGTAAGAAAGATCTGTCAGACCTGGGTAAGAGAGGAGCATAATCTAGGCCTGGCCCCAACATAGCCCCAGCTCCAGCAAACCAGGAACCAGCCTTGGGAGTGAGTGAATCATCAGTGAGAGTGGCAGGGATAGCAGCATTAGCTGTTTCCAGAGCTCTCAGCCCACAGACAGTAAGTAGATTTAACACTTGTTATGAAGGAGACTATAAGAGTCTCTTTACTGGTACTGAGGCAAGACTGTTGCTTTACTCATACTTGGATTTGGGTCGCAGTCAAGGCTGGCAGTCCTGGGGCAAGGAGGAGCAGTGATGATATACCAGAGCTTGTGTCAGTGGTAGGAAAAGGAACCCTCCTCACAGTTCCAGGGCAGAAAAGAATGCTTGTGGTCACTCACAGGCCCGAGCATAGGCCAAGAGAGGAATAAAAACTTCTCCTTAGGTCAAAGCACCTTGGAGAAACTGAAAACTTACAGGTCCCAAGAATTATCTCTGAAAGCAGCTGCACAAAACCCCTGAAGCCTGGGACAATGTGGCTCTGCATTAGAAGCAGAACCCTACCTTAATAAAGAGTAAAAAAAGTCAAGTAATAGGCTGGGAAAACTGTTGGGATGCGCTCACCTTGGATCCCCTGCTGGCCTGCCTTCCTCACTTACCCTCCCCAGGGTCTTCAGACATCTCCAGCTTCCTTTCTCGAACAGAACACCCCGCACACACAGAAGTTTAAAACGTGCTGCTTTATTGTTACATCTTCTCTTCCCTTCTCTTCTCTTCCCTTCTCCCCTTCCCTCCCCTCGCTCCCCTTTATCTCCCCCTGGGCAGACTAAGTCATGTGCCTCAGCAACAGGGCCCAGAAGAAGGGGAGAGCTATCCCATTGGATGACATATGCTCAATGCTGTTAGTCCAAAGTTCATATTCTGGTAAGGCAAACAGCCTTATCAGGGCTCTGGCTCCTATGCCTTGGAATGCAACAAGTCACCCAGAAGGCAGCAGGAGGGAACAATGGGGGTTGGGGGTCCAATAGAAAATGAGCAAGCAACAGAAACAAAAACTCAGGGTATCAAATCTTATTTTTGCAACAAGGAAGATCAAAACACACACTCAGAAGAAGACAACAAAGTAAAAGCTTTTACATCCAAAGCCTCCAAGAAAATATGAATTGGTGTTACTCCATGGAAGAGCATACAAAAGGATTTTGAAAATCAAGTAAGAGAAGCAAAGGAAAAATTGGGAAGAGAAATGAGAGCAAGAAAATCATGAAAAATGAGTCAACAGCTTGTTAAAGGAGACACTGAGGAAAACAATATCTTAAAAAAATAGACTATACCAAATGGCAAAAGAGGTACACAAGTCCAATGAGGAGAAGAATGCCTTAAAAAGCAGATTTGGCCAGATAGAAAAGGAGGTCCAAAAGCTCACTGAAGAAAACAATTTTTAAAAAATTAGAATGGAACAAATGGAAGCCAATGAAGCTATGAGAAATCTAGAAATTATAAAACAGAACCATAAGAATGAAAAAAAAATGAAGATAATGTGAAATATCTCATTAGAAAAAACAACTGACCTGGAAAATAGATCCAGGAGAGATAATGTAAAAATCATTAGATTACTTGAAAGTCATGATAAAAAAAAATAGCCTAGATATCATCTTTCAAGAAATTATCAAGGCAAATTACCCTAGAACCAGATTGTAAAATAGAAATTGAAAGAATCTACTGATCACCTCCTAAAAGGCATCCTGAAATGAAATCTCTCAGGAATATTTTAGCCATATTACAGAGTTCACAAGTCAAGAACAGAATATTGTAAGCAACCAGAAAGAAACAATTCAAGTATTGATGAACCACAATGAGGATAACACAAAATTTAGCAGCTTCTATATTACAGAATCCAAGGGCTTAGAATATGGTATTCCAGACATCAAAGTTAGCAAGGATTACAGCCAAGAGTCACCTACCCAGCAAAACTGAGTATAATCCATGAGGGGAAACAAACAAATTCTTCTTCAGTGATGTAGAGGAATTTAATGCATTGCTGAGGAATAAAAAGGACCTAAACAAAAAAAAAATACTGACTTTCAAATACAAGACTCAAAAGAAGCATGAAAAGATCATTATGAAAGTTAAACTGTTTACATTCCTACATGGAAAGTTGATATTTGTGGTTCATGAGACCTTTCTCCTTATTAGGGCAATTGAAGGGAACTAGATAGATAGATAGATAGATAGATAGATAGATAGATAGATAGACAGATAGATAGATGGCACAGGGTGAGTTAAATATGAAGGAATGATATCTAAAAAATAAAATTTGCAGGTAAGAGAAGAATGTATTGGGAGAAGGAGAAAGGGAGATGTAGAGTGAGGGTAAATTATCTCACATAAAGGAGACAAGGAAAAAAAAAACTTTTACAGTAGAGAAGAGAGAAGATGTGAAACAGAATGAATGAACCTTACTCTCATTGGAATTGGCTTAAGGAGGGAATAATATACATACTCAGTTGAGTATGGAAACCTATCTTACCCTACAGGAAAGTTGAGAGGAAAGGGGATAAGAGGGGTCAGGGGTGTTAGAAGGGAGGGCAGATTGGGGTGGGGGGTAATCAGAAACAAACACTTTTGAGGAGATACAAGGTGAAAAGAAACAACATGACTATTATGGAATTGTTTTGCATGACTGCACTTGTATAACCTTTATCAAATTGCTTGCCTTCACAATGAGGGTGGGGAGGGAGGGAGGAAGGGTGAGGATTTGGAACTCAAAGTTATGAAAATGAAAGTTAAAAATTGTTTTTGCATGTAATTGGGAAATAAGATACACAGGTAGTGGGGTATAGAAATCTATCTTACCCTACAGGAAAATAGAAGAGGAAAGGAATGAGAGAAGGTGTATGGGGGGGGGAGTGATAGAAGGGATGGCAGAATGAGGGAAACAAAACACTTTTTAGGAGGTGCAGGGTGAAAGAAGAGAGAGAACAGAATAAATGGATGGGGGTAATAAAATGTTAGCAATGGTAACTATGAAAAAAAATGAAGCAAGTTTCTCTGATAAAGATTTCATTTCTCTCACATATAGAGAACTATGTCAAATTTATAAAAAAAAAAGAGCCATTCCCCAACTGATAAATGATCAAAAGATATAATCCATTTTCAGAATAAGTAATTTATGCTATCTATAGCCATATGGAAAAAAAAATTCTAACTCACTGTTGATTGGAGAAACGAAAAGTAAAACAATTCTGAGGTACTATCTCATATCTCTTAGATTAGATAATAGGACTGAAAAGGTAAATGACAAATGTTGAGGGGGATGTAGGGAAAATGAGACATTAATGAGCTATTGTTGGAGTTGTGAATTCATTAAACCATTCTTTAGAGCAATTTAGAACTATGCTCAAAGGGCTATAAAACTATGTATACCCTTCAACACAGCAATACTACTACCAGGTCTGTATCCCAAAAGAGATAAAAAACAAGAAGGAAAAGTACCTGTATGTACAAAAAATATCTATAGCAGCTCTTTTCTGGGGGTAAAGAATTGGTAATTGAGGAGATGCACATCATTTAAGAAAGAAATGGCTAAATAAGCTGTGTTATGTGGTTGTGATGGAATGCTATTATACTACAAAAAATGAAGAGTAGGATGCTCTCAGAAAAACTAGAAAGACAACATGGTTTGATGAAAAGTGCGATATACTGGGTACAAAGTAGCAGCAATATTGTACAAGATGAACTGTGAATGACTTAGCTATTTTCAGCAATACAGTGACCCATGACACAACTCTGAAGGACAAAGAATGAAAAATGGTATCCATCCTCAGAGAAAGAACTGAGGGTGTCTGTATACAGATTGAAGCAACTTTTTTCCCTCCACTTTATTTTTTTTAATCTATGTTATTTTTTTCACAACATGACTATTATGGGTACATTTTGCATAACTACACATATATAACCTATATGGAATTGCTTGAGTCCTCAGTGAGGAGGGTGGCGTGGGAAGGGAAAAAAAGGAGAGAATTTGGAGTTCAATGTTTTAGAAACCAATGTTAAAAATTATTGTTTACATGTAACTGGGGAAAAATTAAATAGTAAATGAATACAAAAATAATGATGTCACAGATATTCATGTTTATAGCTTAAAACACACACACTCACACACACAATTCTTAGACCCACCCTATGAGGTAGGTGGTGCAAATGATGCTATTCCCATTTTACAGATGATAAAACTGAAACTCAGAAAGACAAGATTTTTTCCACAGACACACAGTTAGTGTTGGACCTAGGAGATGAATCTAAATTATCTGAATTCAAGTAAAAAGCCCTTTTGACTACAACATACTACCTATATTTTAAGGGTAATTAATTCCAGATACAGGTAGGACTGTTGGGGCTTCTTCTACCTGGGAGAAATTATAATTGTAGATTAACTACTAGATAATTAATTGTGAAAGTGATGAATGATGAACATTCAGAAACATGTCCCTAAAATAGAATACTATCTTCCTCAGAAAGAATTAAAACCTAATGGAAAAAAGTTGTACATGACCTAGAAGAGTTCCTTAGTCACTTATGATCATTTACTTAAATTATTTAATTATTTTAAATATAAAAGAAATATCAGGAAGGAAGTAATTTCACAGAAAATCCTGTTGAGGAAAAAATGTCATTTATGTTTATACAGTTAAATCTCATTAATGTGATTTCACAGCGAATGTGCTCTCACATTTTTAGCAAGTATACATTTATAGAGATTTCATTATATATCAAAAGTTTTGTTATCTTTTAGAATATGCAAATAAAAGCTCAATGTGCTGAATTCTGTCCTTCATATTAAAATTTATGTCAAATTAAACTCTTCAGTATTTTCAGAATCTACGACTTTATCACTGTTAATCTTCTTACCATGAACACAAAACTGAGCCCCATAATAATTTAATAGGCAAATTCCACACCTGGCTGTGAGTGGCTAATTTCATTGTTTCATGGTCAGTTCCATGGTTATGATTCTCTTATAATTCAATAAGACTCATACTTTACCAAAAGAAGTCTAATCCCTTTCTAGGTCCATGTTTAATGGTTTCCTAGCTTGAGTAATACTTTCCAGAGCTTGTGGTTTGTTTACATAGCTTCTAAAATCAAGGGCCTTGTTCATGCCAAGAGGAAATATTAGAGGAGGTCTTTGGTGAAGGTTTGCAGTGGTAAGAAATATAATTTAAACATAGAGCTTCTTCTGCTGGTTTCCTTCATATCTGTGAAAATGTCAGCAGAGAAAATGTTTATGATGTCTTCAAAACTTTTTTTATTTTATTTCTCTATTTCAGTAATTTTTACACTCAATGTTATATAGACTGTTAGCACATAAAATGATTTTTGTGGACAGCCTAGAGTTGTAATAGATTTTTGCTTGTATCCCTTCTTTCATTCTCACAGCTACTCTTTTAAAAGAGTTTTGATAGATTATATCCTAATGATGACACTAGCTTTTGAGAAGAAGTATCAACATAGACAGCCTGCATTATTTAATTAATTTGTTGAGTATTGATGGAAAACAAGTAGTTTAGGATGACTGACAAATGTATACACACATATACATACATAGGCTGGAATCTAGTTTCTTCTATAAACTATTCACTGTGCATAAAAAATTGTGTATCAAGTAAGTCCTTCTCCATTTAAGAAGATAAAATTCTTTTGTATGGCAGTATCCAAGTCCGTCTGACAATGAGGAACTTAAAGGTCAGGATTACAGTAGAGCTTTTGTTTATTAGGGGTGTGGGTGGGCTGTACATACTGTTTTTTTTTATTTTCTAGAAATGTGATTTTATTAATATAGGGAACTCCTAGGGAGAACACTTTCTCTATGAATATAGATGGGAATTATTCTACATTGTTCAGTCTTAGAAGGTTGCCTAGGATACTGAGAGGATCACTCCCTTCCAAAGGGTCATTGGGACCGAGACTTTCCTGAATGCTGTATAGAAATATAATTTACAGTTTATGTCTGTTATATTTTGTTCTTTTTTCCCCAGTAGCAGCACAGGAGAAGATTGAATCTTGGTTAGAAATAGAAGGTTAAGAGGGTATCAGTCTAGAATCAAGAAATAAATGAGAAGCTTACATTTAGAGGAATACATAGTCCATCAGTATTCTTCACTACTTTGTGATATTTCTGGGTGGCTCTGGCCTTGCTAGAATAATGCTGGTGATTTTGAATTATGTTTATACTCATGTCCACTTCCCAACTGCAGGAACAATATGGTATGGAGGAAGTTCTAGATCTCTCACTAATACTCAAGTATAGTAAGAGAAAAATTCTCATGGAAACACATATGTTATATTAAAACCCTCAAATTTTTTATAAAAGGGGAAATATTCTGAAGAGATTAATTGTAAGGTCTTCCTTGTTAGTTTTCCAGGAAGCTTTTCCAACTAATTTCCTCTTTCTCCTCCAACATACTCACTTATCTATATATCTTTGAACAGTTATAATGAATGGTACATATATCTTGGTTATATGTATTCTTATATACTCTTTCCCCATTCTGCCATTCCAAAGATATATATTTAATACTATATACATAGTAGCTGGAATTGCATGGTCCACATTGCTTTTATCCCCTCAATTCTGAAAACTTAAATTTCCTTCATAACTTTTTAATGACTAGCACAGGGCTTTGAACATAATGCTAATAAGATGACATTAATTAGTAATTGTGTCCCTTGAGGTGTAATTGTCATCATCAGTATCTTTTTTATTTTATTTTTTAAATTTTATTATAGTTTGCATCATTCATTTCCACAAGATTTTGAGTTACATATTTTCTCCCCCTCTTTCCCCCACCCACCACCCCA
>CM053592.1:88845897-88870467 GCA_028646515.1 Pseudochirops corinnae | reverse complement strand
CTAGAAAATTATACTTTTCTTTCCATAATTTCAGATACATTCCGATACAGGAATATACAGACAGTATTCCTGCTTTTTAAAATTATCCTTTTACTTTCTCATACCTCTGAAAACAAATAATGCAAATACAGGACCGTGAGTTCATAGGATTGAGATCTAGAAAGGAAATGAGAATTCACCTAGTTGAATCCCTTCATTTTACAGATGACACAACTGAAACCAAGAGGCATAAAATGATTTTCCATAGTCACATAGAACTGTACTGGACTTGAACCTGTATCCTCTGACTTAAACAATAAAATAAAATAAAATACTGTTTTAAAAGTTGTTTATACTTCAAAATTTAAAGAGGAAAAAAACCCCAACAAACTGATGATGTGAACATCATCAAGATATAAATACAAGAATAAAATGGGACTTGTATAGCTACTTTCTTTTGAAGAGTAGGCTATATACAAAAATCTGTTGTCAGGGAACAAAACTGGCAGCTCTTAAGGCAAATATTATATATCCAACAATCATTTCAGCTTAAACATGTTTAGGATTCAAAAGTAATTTTTCAATTTATTGTGTACATTATCATATTAAGAAGCCTCAGAATAAAATTTTTGATTGATGAAGGAAATTAATTCTATAGAGCAGAAAAAAAAATATTAAGTGATTAAGAAACTCAGGTCTATACTGGTTAATGATTCTCCAGTTATGAGAGTAGGAGCCTTTACACATTATTTTTTTTTAAAATGTTAGCTCATTTTTTTGTAAAGTCATATACATCTCATCAAATTCACAAGTATCATATTTTGAAGTACATTGTCAAATTTCTTATTTTTAACATAGCTAATAATAATCAAAACATTAGGCATAGAATTATTTGAGCATTTTCAACAATTAATATTGCTTTAAAAATCTGTTCACAATTCTTGCATTGCCACAACCAATATTTCCTACCATATCTCCTAGCAGAGTTTGCATAATACTCTTAAAACCACAGTCAAAATGTTATAAGGTATTGAAATTTATTTTAAGATATAATTATATTGTAAATACACTGAAAAAATATACTATATACACAGTTAAAAGGTCTACAATTTCCTATAATTTGTGTTCCTTGGATCATATCATGAGCAATTTACCTGATTTAATGCACTAAAATCATTTAGGATTCTAACAAGTTTTTTCCTCTATTTTCCTTGTGTGCAATAAATATTATAATTCTTTCATTATAAAATATAAATTGAATGTTTAGCACAACTTCCATTTTTTTTAAGTTAATATTTACATATGAAACCAGTGCCTTGTTAGAATCTTCTGGTAATGTGCTTCTCCCATATCTCCTCATGGCTGGGAAGGTTATTGGGTTCACAAAGTATGTGCTAGTCAAATTCTGGCTTTATAAGTTACTACTGTACTCGAAAGGCTTTGAGTAAAGGTAAGCTAGTGAATTAGATTTCTTCCATTAGATGATCAATCAGAAGGTTGGGCACATGGATATTTTTGGGGGGTGCTTATGGGGAGGGTCACTGTAATTCATTAAGCCACCTATCATGGTATAGAGAAGCCAAACTAGTTATCTGAAAAAGGTGTGCTTACCCTGATGTAATCTTAGCTCCTGGAAATTATATTAGAAATAATTATAATGATGACTGGCATCTGAACATATAATGTGCTCTAAGAGTTGCAAAGTACATTACATATATAGCCTCATTTCTGCCTCACCACAGCAGTAATAGGTCCTGAAAGTGCTATTGTACTCATTTAAAAGATGGGAAAACAAAATTTAAGAATATTTAGAAGACTTACATGACAACTAAAAAATGTCAGAAGCCAAGTTTCACAATCACAAAATTTTGTAGTTGCAAGACATCCATCTAATGTAACCCAGACTTAAAAAGACATCCCTACTATAACACAATTGTCAGGTGGGCATCAGTCTTAATGACTCATAAGGAGAAGAACTCAACATCTCATCAGGAAGTTCATTCTACTTTTTAACAGTTCTATTAGGAATGTTTTCTTTTCCATTTCTTCTGGTTTTTCCCTCTGAGATCAAACACAACGAAATGAATCCTTCTTCTACACACACACACACCATAACTACACTGTTACAACTAAGCATCATCTTCTGACTACTTGCTTACAGCACTGTTTGTGGCACCTATCTTGGGCAAAAAACATTCCTAGTTAAGGCTCTAAATCTTTTGATACTATGAAGAAGATAGTGGAAATATTATTCCCATTTCTCCAATGTAGAAAATAAGCCTCAGAAATGTTAAGCTACTTGACAAACATAGTAAACTCTTCTATAACCTGTTCTGAACTCCCAGTAATTTTTATAATCTAACCATTGGAAGAGATTTCCTTTATTTTTTTTTGGTAATAATGCATCTAAACATTTTCCTTTTAATCATTTTTGTTGGGTTTTTTTTGTTCTTGTTGTTCCATCACTTTTTAGTCTTTTCTAACTCTTTGTGGCCCCATTTGGGAATGTTTTTGCCAGAGATACTGGAATGGTTTATCATTTCCTTCTAGAGTTCATTTCACAGATGAGGAAACTGAGACAAACAAGTTTAAATGACTTGCCAAGAGTCACACAGCTAGGAAATGTCTGAAGTTGGATAGTTGGATTTGAACTCAGGAAGATGGTTATTCCTGTCTTCAGGCCCAGAACTCTATCCATTTGTCCACTTAGCTAATCATTAAAAATGCTATTTATATACAATCTTAAAGATATACATGGCAGTATCCTCACAATATTTAGCAATAAATATGAACATATATCATTTTTATTTAATTAGGTTTGAATTTATGAAAAACAAGTATTCCTATAACATAGTATAATAAAAATATGATTGCACATGAAACTGCAAATCTATTATGTACAACTTGTTCTTCCTTTTAAATATACAATAAAGTTATATGTAATTTTTTTTCCTTTTTTTCATCCCTGCCTGCCCCACTTTAGAGATGACTACCATTAGATACAAACATGTCTACATTTGTAAAATCATTTTATACATACTTCTATTTATGCATTCTTTCTCTGGATACAAATATCATCTTCTTTCATATATCCTTTGTAGTTAATTTGGGTATTTATAATAGTCAAAAAGACCTATTCACTCAAAGTTATTCTCAAAACAATATTCCCGTTACTGCATACATGTTTGCTGAGTCTTCATTGATTGAGGAAACCACTGGGTTAGAAACTCCCTCCATAGGTGCAACTTATCACAAATTTGTCTATTACTTAAAGTCTTATTTATAGGGTTATGTGGGGCAGAGGTTAAGAGGTTCACACAAGAGCATCAAGTGAGAGGGTCAAAGTCAAAACTTGGCCCGAGACCTTCCTCCCTCTGAAACTGGTTCTCTACCATTCTGCTGTACAGTGACCAACATTGATTGTCTTTAAGTGCAGATTAGACTAATTAAATAACAACTAATCACATTCTAAAACATTTTGACTCTCCCTTTTTCTGACACCTATTGGTCAAACTTTCCCAAATCCCTGTGTACTCTAGCACTGCATCCTCCCTTGCTCTTTCTAAGACCTAAGCCTGTTAGTAATGGACTCTAAGCTGATTGCCTGCCTTATCTTAAATTGCCCCTATCTAATTCATGTTTTTCTCATATAACTACTGACCCACTCCTTGAAAATCATTAATCCTCAACTAATTCCTGACATGGGGATTATTTGGGAACTTCATCTGTTGCACTAAAGGAAAGTCATACTACTTGCAAAATTGAAACTTTATACACTCCTTGGCATCTCTCAACCAAAAGATTTCATTTTCTAACCTGTTTGCCATTTTCTCTTGACCATTCTTATGATACAATCCAGAAATCTAGAAACAGCCAGCGTGTACAAATTATGTTTCTATATTTTTGGGGGGGACAACTACAGGGAAGAAAAAAGAGACACCTGAACACAGAAGAATTTAATTAGAAAGAAATCAGCAATTGTAAATTGTAATAATAGCTCTGAAAATTTCTCATTTGGAAAGAAAATAGATAGAAGGTAATGATAAGTGCAGATTTAGTACTTTAACAAAAACTGTGTGTTTGGTTATTTCCCCATAGGCAGTGTGGTGCAGCAGAAAGATTAGGAGTCCAAGGACCTTAACCGAATCCCTAGCTTATCTACTTTTTTCCAAAGTGACTTTAGTCAAAGGGATTAACCTCTCAGGGCCTCAGTTCACTCTTTTATAAAATTAGGAAGTTGTACTAGATAATTTCTAATGTTCCTGCCAGCCCTAAAGATATGATCTTATGAGTCTCTCAACAGTTGGTGTTTAAATTTGCCTGCATAGTGGCAAACCCTTTTGTGATTGGTGAACCCGCTCAGATGAACAGACTCACAATGCCTTTCTACAGAGCAAAACAATCAGCAGAGGCATAGCAGTACTGGTAGCAATATCTAATTGCCCACATAAATTCAAATGAAGGCAACAAACATTCCTGAAATGCCCACTATGTGCTAGGTACTGTGCTGGTATTAAAGGCAACAAATAAAACTCTTCCTTCTCTCCAAGTGTTTATTGTCTACTCAAAGGACCAGCACACAGAAAAGAAAAAGAAAAGATAGATAAAGGACAGATATCTATCTATATGTCTGTCTGTCTCTCTATCTATCTATATGTCTATGTCTCTCTCTCTCTCTATATATATATATATTATATATATATATGTATATATATATATTTACACATACAATGTTACATATTTGTGTATGTTTTACATACATACATATGTGTATGTGTATGAAACACAAACACAGTAAATACAAATTAATCTTGATGGCAGGAGGAATGGAGGTGTAAATAAGTAATAAATGTGGGATTTCAGGAAAAGCTTCATGAAGGAAATCTCACTTGCTCCTTGAAGAGAACAAGGGATTCTAGGATGTGGAAATGAAAAAATTGGATAGCTGGTTCATTTAAAATCATGGCTATAAAAGATTTGGAAACATCATGCTGCCGCACTTAGAAGTGTGCAAACAGATGCAAAATGAATTGTGCCTGATGAGTCAGCATTACAAGTGAAATGTCCATAGGAAGTCTCACCTTCCTACTCCCCCCCCCCATATCTTTTTTTTTAAATACTGGGGGAGTAGCTAATTAGTTGTGGATGAGATGATTTTTAATGTATCTAAGTACTTTAGTCGCTGAAGCCTAGCTGCAAGTAAATAGTGCCATATTGTGCCTAAAGGGCATTTTGAAAAAAAAAAATAAGGGGAAATATAATCCTAGGGTATCTGTATTTCCCAGTCCTCATAACTATACATCAAATATAACTTAAGCACAAGAGCCCAAACCTGAAAACTATAAAAGTACCTATCTCATTTGTCCATTAAGATCCTTGACCTTTCTAATGAGACAAACAAGTATCTTGTGTGATTTGAACAGGGGATTGAAGGTAGACTAAACACTCTAAAATCTCACTTGACAACAGACACCCATGGCAGGGAAACACTCTTCTTTGTTCAACAGTTTTGTATCTCTCATTTGGTTTTCTTTGAAAGTTAAAAAAGTAGCAGGATAGCAACATCCTGAATCTGATGAAACAGCAGCATTCTGATTATGTTCACATTTTTCAGTAGTTGGATGCCCAGCATATCAGCCTTTCCATGTTCCTGTTTCCTTAATTTTAACAGAGTATTGTTGGATAGCATTGTTGAGGAATTGCGATGCATAGAAATTAGTTTCAAAGTTAAAAGTTAAGAAATTACCTGACATTAATCAAAAAATAAATAAATTTTGTAAAAACAGAGACTAGATTAGCATTTTGTATATTTTTTTTCAAAGGTGTTCTAGGGTAATAGATAGGAGACTTGCTGGTAGGTGATAAGACTGACACAGAAATAAGTACAGTATACAATTTTATGCAGTTAGTTCATTTGAACAGAAAACTTTTAAAAAGTGTTACTGTGAGTTCTGAAATGATTGTTACCCTAATGAATTTGTCATCTCTCAGACCTGTACAGTTTTCCTTCTCAGTCTCTACCTTCTAGGCCTCCTGAGATGCAGCTTAAAACTTATCTTCTGCAATAGACTTTCCTTCCTAATCAGGCCCTGCTCCACAAGCCAGCACCTTTCCTCTGAGAGTTACTCCATTTACTATACATAGTTGTTTGTGTCTGGTTTTCCTCAGTAGAATGTAAGCTCCTTGATGGCAAGGGAATTGTTTTTGATTTTCTTGCATACCCAGGGCTAGGGACTTTAAATGCTTGGTAATAGTTGTTTGTGTCTGGTTTTCCTCAGTAGAATGTAAGCTCCTTGATGGCAAGGGAATTGTTTTTGATTTTCTTGCATACCCAGGGCTAGGGACTTTAAATGCTTGGTAAGTGACTCAGCCCAAGCTTATTTTATACTTGTAATCAAATTCTTTCCTAATCTCTTTTACCCTTCAAAATTCTTTAAAGTGTATTAAAAACTTAAAACAAGAATCATAGAATGTTAATGTTTTAAAAAGACCTTAGCAGTTATACAATAAAACCCCAACCCACTGATTTACATCATACTTTAGAGAAAACCATTATTAGTGTTTTAAAAACATATGGTTACTGGTCATCCACTTCCCCTAGTTGATGAGTGCATGATTCAAGGAATTGGCTGTGTTACTCCAAGCTGGCCAAAGATGCTGGTGCTTATGATTATGTGGTTATTTGAGTTTACCCTGCTTCATAGTTGGATTTCCAATCTCATTAGTTTGTTGGGTTTCTACAAGATATGTTTTCAAAACAAATGAAATGTAAGAAATAAACAGCAGACATCATTGCTCCTCACAAATCAGTATTAATCTAAAAATCAATGTATGCCAATAGCTAGTATTCATGCTGGGTGCTAGTAGTTTAAAAAAGGAAGAAACCTGCAAAGGATAAGGAAAACAAAACAAATAGGGCAAAGAGCCTTTGTTATGAGACTTTTTAATGTATTGTTGTTGTTCTCTCTTCTAAGCTAAACCAAAGCAAAAAATAATGCAATGAACTAATTTCTATTCTATTTGTGTTAGAAATCATTAATTTTCAGTGATCAGTGATGTACTTTGTATAAAGTATATTAAATGATAAAACTGCCCCAAAATATGAGCAATATTAAAGAACTGTAGTCTCTTTCCTCTTAGTTGAAATTCAGTGAACAAGTGATTGTCCATTACTAGAGATCCAATCACCTAGGACAAATGAGAGTGTATGCCTTCAGTGAGTCTGACCTAAACCCTAATATGAGCAACCCTAAGCAGTCTGACTTACAGGTAAAGCTGTGGGAGACAAGAAATCTTCCTCTCCTTCCCCAGAAAGCCTATTTCCTAACTCTCTCGCAGGATTTCTTCTGCTCAATCACCTTGTGTTGTGTGTCAGTCATCAAAGACCACAAAGATACAGGGTTAACCATGTCTGGACCATAATAGAGATGAAATAGCAACTGTCTTGGAGAAAAGTGTCCCTCCTATTTATTGGTGACTGGAAAAAAAAAAACTCAACCCTTTAACTTTATTCATGATACTACTACTAGGAATAAGAAAATGTTCTGTCTATCAATAAATTCATATTAAACACCTACTAAGTGCCAAGCACTATTCCAAGTGCTAGGGATACAGAAAGAGGTAAAAGATAGTCTCTGCCCTCAAATTGCCCACACTCTAATGAGGGAGACAATAGGCAAAAGAAACATATACAAAAAAGGTACATTCAAGATGAACAGGAAATAATTAATAGAGGGAAGGTACTAGAATCAAGAGACACTGGAAAAGACATCCTGTAAGAGGTAGGATCTTAGCTGTGATTTAAAGGGAAGACAGTTAAGAAGTTAAGGATGATTAGCATTGTAGGTATGGAGGACAGTCAGAGTAAACGTGGAGAGATGGAATGTCTTTGTAATAACTGGATAGAAGTATGTGTTAGGGAGTAAGATATATAGAAAAAAAAATATGAAAGGATCCCCATATCCAAGGATCTCACAATCTAGCATAATCAGAGTACTAATTAGAATATAATAGTTTAATGAGAGATGTAACTACAAGATATGAGTTCAATGAGAGAGAACATTTTCTGCTACTGTATCAGAGAAGCTTTTATGGAAGAAGACACATTTGACTTGGGTCTTGAAAGTATGATTGGAATTAAAATTATCTCTGAGAGTAGGGAGATCTATCCAAAATATGGAATGCCAAGAACAAAGGTACATCAGTGGTTATAGGGAGGTGAAGGGGGAGGGAGAACCCAGGGAAAAACAAGTAATATATTTGGCATTGCTCATAGTGCATTACGGGAAATAATTTTAGATAAGAATGTAAAGGTGAATTAGAACCAGAGTATGGACAGCCTCGGAGGTCAGGTTAACAATTGTGTCCTTTCCATAAAAGAAAATGGGGAGCCATTGAGGGTTTGGAATTGATGCTACAGAGGGCATTGATACCATCCCTCAGTGAGTCTGGCCTATGGAACCTTATAAAGAAAAATCTGGGAGGAATATGGAGCTCATTTAGAAGGAGGGAAAGACCAGATATCAGACAAATTAAGAAATTACTGAAATAATACAGATAAAAAGAAATGTGCAGAAGTGGAAATGGGAAGGAGAAATTAGATTTAAAAAATATTATAGCATATCTTTGGCAAATATACAGCCTGAAGATGACCCATAATAATCCTAAGTGCAGCCTGAATCATATTAAAATGTAATTGGGATATAGTTAACAAAATAAAGAAAATACAAGAAAACAGATAATATTACTTTTAAAAACTAAGTCATGACACAATAGGACTGAGAGGTATCCTAATGCATGCTTAGTGTCCCTTCAATTTTACTGAATTTGTCACCACTGTTATAGTAGACTTGACAGTACGTGATGACCAGCAGATATTGGGAGTGGTATGAAGAGGAAAAAAAAAAAATGAAAACAGGAATGACTCCAAGTTTTTAACACAGATAACTATGAATAAAGATACTTTCTAAGGAAATTGATTAATCTGGAAAAAAAATATGGAAAATAAATAAGAAAAACATTGACTCATCTATCCTCATTTCATAAGGAAGTCTAAATGATATTATATAGTTTCAACACTGAGTAGGCAGAAAGGGCCCAGATACCAAAGTATTTTATAAAATATGAGTTATTTTATATTCTTGCAAGAAAAGAAATAAAGATGTCAAGATAACTTTGTTGGAGAAGATGTAAAAGACATTTCTCTTAAGGACTGGGTAGGAGTAGATCAAACAATGACTTTCTGTGATTCTATGAATCCAAGGCCAGCACTTTCTATTCTGCCTGACTTGGAAAATTCTCCATGATGAAGCAGCAATAGTACAACTGCAGGGGTGGAATAATAATTGTTTAACAAGAAGGTCTCTTGAGTGAAATGTGGCAGTTTAAGTTTAATTAACATTTTTTCTCCATCATTTTCTTAAGTCTAGAAAATAAGCAAAATATTACATAAAACCCTGATTTATTTGTAGATGTCCAAGGGAAATGTTCTCATTAAAAATTTAACAATTAGAGAAAAAGAGGTGGAACTACTCCAGACCATCTCTAAATTATGTAGAAGTTATCTCTAAAAGTGGAAAGAGGATGAGAAAAAAATTCAAGTTGCAGGTGAGAATTTTATAGATACTTAGTTTCTAGGTGTCCAGAAGAGAAGTTCCCAGGACATCACTAATGATGGTTTTACCTACAAAAGCATTTATTCCTAGAAGGAACATCAGAGGTCATCTATTACTCCAACCTCTTCATTTTATAGCTAAGGACAATGAGTTCCAAGGATTTCAATTTGCCTAAAGTCACAGAGATAACAAGCAGGGGGTAGCATTTAGGTCCCCTGATTCCAGGGACAACGATCTTTAAAAAATCATGATCCCTGACTCAGGACAGAGAGGATATTCATTATGAACCAACTTTTTCTACTTTGAAAAAAATTATGAAAATATTTTGTGCATACATTGAGAACATCTTTGACTTATTTTTTAATGAGAACAGGGATTTAGAGATTATATTCTTTTTTAAATATCTTCATCTTCAAAGTAAAAAAAAATGACTGAAAGGTATTAGTGGATACAAGAGTTAACTTTGCTTAATTCTTGTTGATTCCTGAAACATAGAGAAGAGGTAATCATGAAAACACTCTTCAAACAAGATGTCTATCATTTATATGTTGAAACGACTCAGATTTTTTTTAAAACCAATGAGACTTCAAAGATAACTATTCAATAATCCACTGATCGTTAACTAGACATGGTAGTATAATAACAAAGTTGCAGGACACAAGGAGAAAATTTAGTTTTATTCTTGGTTCTGACTTCACTAAGTATGTGAGCCTGAACACACGGTCTACCCTCAGATGTGTCATCTATACAAACCAAAGAGATTTAAATAAAAGATAAAATAATGCTTTACATAAAATGATTTATAAACATCAGTATACTAGCAGATATAATTACTAACATCAAACAAGGCATAAAGCAGAGACATATATTTTCACATTATATAAGTACCATCATAAAGGATCTCCTGACTAGAGTTCATTATTGATTCTTACAGTTTAGACAGGCAAAAAAAAAATAATATTGTCATTGTTCAGTCATGTATGCCACTTCATGACCCAAATGTTTTGTTTTTGTTTTTTGTTGTTTTTTTTTTTGCAAAGATACCAGAATGGTATGCCATTTCCTTTTCCAAATGAGGAATTGAGCCAGAGTTAAGTGACTTGCCCAGAGTCATGCAGGTAGTAAGTGTTTGAGGCCAAATTTGAGCTCAAAAGATGAGTCTTCTTGACACTAGGCCTGACGCTCTATCCATTACACTACCTAGCAGCCCTGTAAACTAAATTTGATGATTTGTGAACACTTAGAAAAGGAGGGAATGATCACAGAGTCAGCATGGGTTTACAAAAAATAAACCATGATAAACTAACTCTTTTACTTTTCTTATAAGATTAGGAATGTACTGTAGACATGGGAATGTGGGGATTTCACTAAGACCTTTAACAGATTTTCTCACCATATCCTATTGAATAAGTTAAAATAATGCATTATGGATAATAAAATGTAACTGGATTAAAAACTTATTTAATGATTATAATCTCATCCCTTTTCCCCTATATAGATACTTAAGTTGTATGATATTACAGTGTAGCAGAAAGGGGCAGAGATTGCTTGGTCAGTCCTCTTTACTGTATGGCTTGGTGTTAAAAACTCAAAGATTTCATCCTAGTGCAGCAAAGTCAGTTTTTTTGAGATCGAAGAAAAGAGACTAAAGGAACTGAATAAGATCCCCCACTCCAGGGACAGCTGTTACCTTATAGATTATCCCCATGCTGTTAGCAAAAAAAGATTAAGGCATTGCTGCTTCTCGAGGGAATAAAATGTTGGCCCTTAAGAAATAAAGAATAAATAAAGAGTGGGAATAAAAGGAAACCTGAGCATGAAAAATGATTATCACTAGCTTTTAATAAGTATACCATTTTATTTATGCAAAATTTCAAATGAAAATGTAAATGGGCATCAAAAAATTTGACTTGAAAGAGGAAACCAAAACAGGGAATTTTATGCCAGTCTCAGGCAGTCCTCATCTGTGTTGAGAAAGAATGCAAAAGGAACCTACCATATTGGTACTTTACTTAAATCATAGTTCTTTTACCCTTGTAATATTATGACTAAGCAGCATTTTGACCTATAAACAGCAAATAAGGAACAAAATATATATAAAGGATGGCTGGTAACCTTTGATTTCCTTTTCCTTTTTCTTTTCTTTTCTGGCAGAAGCAGATAGGTTTGGATTTATAAGACTGACTCACAATTGCTGTGACATGATTTAACTGCCATAGCAGCATGAAATGTATCAGAGGAATAACACTGCATGTCAGTCTAGGAAATTGAAAATACTATAATTGATGAGCTAGTATGCTTAACAGGTTTCCAACCTATTAAAAAACAAATGACACAATTGTCTAAAGGCTGAATTTAAGGGGGTTTCACTTATTTGTACCTTAAAACAAAATTTTAAAAACCTTAAGAAACTTGACAATTTTGTAGTATTGTTGCTATTGTATCATATTAATATTTAGAGAAATAAAATTTTAAGAAAAACCTGATTGGATTTTACATAAAAAGGTGTTGTTTGCATAGTGGAAAAGTTTGGTTTGAGACAGTAAAAGTGTAAATTTCCTTAAATAAAAATTATATTTTATTTTCATTTTTTGAGAAAAAATTTCTTCTGCAATTGGTTTCCACTGAATTCTGAAAAATATCAATCTCCCGTTCACCTCAAGAATATGGTACTAAGTTAAAAGTCTTCTCTTTAGAGACAGAAATATAAAGGAAGATGTTAATATGAAGTTGAAAGAAATAATGATATTATAAATTTAAGAAATAGGTTCAGAATCTCTGCTAAGGACTCCTGCTGAGGACTGCCTGGGGCAGGAACTGCCAGGGGCCCGAGCTGCTGGGACCAAGTTGCCTGGACGCTGAGCAGTTGCGTGCATGAGGAGAGGAGGATCTTTGCCTGAGGTAGCCTGTCCTGTTTGAATTGAGGATGTGGGTGTTTACTACTTTGACCACATGTGCCAACTTTATCACTACTGGGTTGGCTTTGACTTTCTGGTTTTGGGACTCAGTTTTCTGGTATGTAAATGAATGCACTATCTCTATTTCTTATGTAGAGAGCCTGTTCCATTTTGTGGTTAATAACTATGTCAGCATATTTATAGCTACTGTAGGCATTGTGAATACTGCATTGCTGACACATTTGGGTGATTCAGTGGATAGAAGAAGACCTGAGTTCAAATCAACCCTCAGCCATTTACTGGCTATGTGAAACTGGGCAAGTAACTTAACTTCTATTTGCCTTAATTCACTGGAAAAGGAAATGGCCAACCACTCCAGTATCTTTGCCAAGAAAACTCCATGAACAGCATTAACATGCTATGCCTATGAAGTCATGAAAAGTCAAATACAACTGAATGACAAAACAATAACAACAATGTGGTTACCATTTAAGTAAACCATTTATTAAGTACTTATGATTTGTCTATGTGCTCTGTGCACATTGTGCTATGAGTTGAAGATAAAAATGAAGCAAGCAAGAAAGTTCTTACCCACAAAGTGTTTATGTTGTTATTATGAGGGAAGACAATACATGAAAAGGTGCTGAAAAGAAGGGGTAGAATAAGAGTACTTGTACTCTAGGTATTTAGCAAAAGCTGAGGAGGAAATAATATCTTATAAGACCTGGATCCTTCCCAAAATGATGGCCCCCAGGTCAGGCATCATCAATGAGGAGACAAAGGAGGTAACTTTTTTTCCCCTCCCATCAACAATCCTATTTTAAAAGGAATTAACATTCTATAGAAATTATAGAAATTACTAGAATTATAGAATTTATAGAAGCTATAGAATTATAGAATTATAGAATCTATAGAATTATAGAATTATAGAAATTACTAGAAATTATTCTGTGGTCTAATTCTTATGTTCATTAAAATGTATGTTTTCAACATATTAAGTATCACTTAATTTTGCTTGTGAAATATCAAATAATAATTGTAACTACTCAGATACTCTAGGAAAACAGACTGCATTGGCAGAATGATATGGAGTTATGTGTTTAAGGAAAAATAATTCTGTATCATGCTCTTTATTTCTGGATGGAAATGTGGCATCCCTGACACAGCAGTACTTGTTCTCCCTGGAATTCAAGATGGCATGTAATGGAACATTTAAGTAATAGATAGAACTCAATCATCAAAGGATCTAAACATGAAAATGATATTAGCAATTTAGTGCAACCTTTTCCTTTTACAAATTAAAAAAAGTGATGGTCTAAGAGGTTACATGAGTTGCTCAAGTTTGAACAGGCATAGAAACAATGTGATTTCTTTATATAATTCCTGTATGATATGGTCATGTCCCTTTACTATCTCAGTCTCTAGCATATTAATATCTCTCTCAAAGTATAATGCTCAGAAAGGTAATTATTTCATTTTGGACACCATACTCAAAGACTGTTGGGTTTTTTTTTCCTCCATCAAAATCAAATATTGATTTGTATGGAACTTACAGAGACCCAGATTGCTTAATAGCTCTTCCTCATCATCTTCTTCTGCAGCTGAATTTGCAACAGACACATTTACTATATTAGATTTTAATTTTATCCTCTTACCTTTCATAAGCATACTCTATACTATCATCTAATTCACTACTGAAATACTGCACATAAAAGTGTAGTGTTATGTTGGAAAATAAACACATTGGATTTGGAGTCAGAGTACGTGAGTCAAAATACTGCCTCAGGCATTTACTACCTGTGCAGCTTTGGGCAAGTCCCTCATTACATACACAAACACACACATACACATTCATTCCATTCATTTTTATAGATATCATACACACACACACACTCACATATATACGTACATAGACACATACATATTTAATGTATGTCTCTCCTGTTAGAATGCTGACTTCTTGATAACAAGAACTGTTTCATTTTAAATTTGTTTCCCCAGTGACTAAGGTTAACTAGATTAGGTGATTAATAAAATCTTGCTTGATTATTGCTATTTCTTTGCTCCTACAGCCTTCAATTTCCTAATCTATAAAATTAAGGATTTGGATTGATTCTCTAAATTCCTTTTCAGAACTAAATTTAACCCTAGGTTCCTGTAACCAAGGACAATGCTTGGTGGAACAACACTTGTAATCTTCTTCCAGATTAGAATTCATCTGTTTCAACAGTCTTTCTTTATAATCATTAAATACGTTTTTAATCCAGTTATCTTTTATTATCCATAATGCATTATTTTAACTTATTCAATAGGATATGGTGAGAAAATCTGTTAAAGGTCTTAGTGAAATCCCCACATTCCCATGTCTACAGTACATTCCTAATCTTATAAGAAAAGTAAAAGTGTTAGTTTATCATGGTTTATTTTTTGTAAACCCATGCTGACTCTGTGATCATTCCCTCCTTTTCTAAGTGTTCACAAATCATTTGTAACCAGGCTTCCAACCCAGCCTGCAGTGTTTTACTTGCTGCTGATATGTAGAAGGAGTTGTGACTCCTGATTGACAGAGAAGACATTATGAAACTGTGCATGTTTCCAGAGTTCCTTTCAAAGAGACAGATAGACAAAGGACATTATGAGGAGATAGAAAAGAAAGATTTTTGGGGAAAAAAAGAGGACACGCATAGGAAGGCAAACCAAAAACATCTCTTGATTTGTTTGATATTTTAGAGACTACTAATATAAATGTCCTCTGTCTAAACATGTTCTTTCTTTCTTAGTTTGGGCCAAGATTACATCTAGCTCCCACCTAAAGAGTTCCTTTAATATCATGTAGTTTTTTTCTTTGCTCAAAGCTATACAATTTCTTTGACCTATGTTTACTATTTGGCTTGAAGAAACAAGTTTACTACTGTGGTCCCCTCATCCTGGAGCATCCCTCTGCTATGCTGGCCCTCTTCTCCCACTTCTGGGTTTCTAATAAAGACTCCATTTTGGGAAATGGTCCAGGCTGACCAATGTTCATTCCCCTCCAGATTTTTCTCTTGGTTTTGCACACTTCAACACAATGATCCTATACTGGACACCTTCCTTCCCCCTTCCCCCTGTCCTTTTCAGTTTCCCTTTATTTTGTGCCTTCTCTTATTAGGTTGTAAATTCCACAAAGGCAAAGGAGGTTGTTTTTTTTTTTAATTTACTTTGTATTCTCAGTGCTAAATGCTTAATAAATATTTGTTGCTTTACCTTACTCACTGATTGATATTTATGATGGTAATTTGGTTAAATAAGATTTGGTGGAAAATAGCCAAGGTTGCAGTGATTCCCAGCTAAGGGCCACAGTCTCCCTAAAGAGCTATCAGGAAAAGAAGTACTGAACTTAAGTACCTTAAACCAATGATCTCCTAGACTTTTAGTTTTAGAATGATAGCTATCATTTTAGTCTACAAGACCTCTAAGAGACTGAGGAAAACAAGACCCAACTTGGGAGGACCCAAGCTGGTAGAGAAGACTGGCACCTCTGGCATGATGGCTGCTGACCCCTTTTCAAAGTTGCTTTCCACCTTTCATGTTCACCTGCCACCTAACTCTCACTTTTATCTCCAAACTCAGGGGTCACACCCCAGTAAACCATTTAGGTAGATGAACTAAAACAGATTGAAGATAACTGATGAGTCTCAAACTCATTAGTCAGCTGGAGGGTGGATGTTTACCCCAAGCCTGTGAGGTCTTCCCCAGAGTAATGAGTGGATATGAACAATTTATTCCAAAGGGCCATAAAGGCAGCAGAAGCAGGTGCTATGAAACACCTAGAGCTTAATTAGACATGGAAAACATATTACCAAGGTTTATACTGAGCCATTGTCATCCATCTTGACTTTGTCTTACCACCACATTCTGGAAGAGAAAGACTGAGCCTCACTCAAATCCAATTTATGTGCAAGTCAAAAGACACCAAAAGTTAAAAGGCAGAGTAGTGATCCATGCCCTGCTCTTCAGTCTTCTTTTCTCTGGGGAGGCAGGAGGCAAGTAAGGATTCAGATAATATCTCAAATATGTTGCTAGGAGTCTACATTTTTCCTGGTTTCCCATGAAATACTTAACCATTTTTTGAACTTTTAAAATAGTCAATAATAATTTATTGAGGGCCATCTATATGCCAGCAATGTGCCAAAAAAAAGGCCATATAAAGCAAAATAAAACACAGTCCCAGTATTCAAAATGCTAAAAGTCTAATGAGGGAGACAAGATATAAACAACAATGTAAAAAACATGAGAAATAGAGATTAAATTAGGAATAATTAACAGGTAGAAGGCACTAGAATTAAGGAGATATTAAGAAAGGCTTCCTTTAGAAGGTAAGATTTTAGTTAAGATTTGAAGGAAGTTTGAAAAGCAGAAGGTAGACAGGGAGGGCAAACATTATAGACATGAGTGACAGCCAGAGAAAATACATGAATCCAAGAGAGAGTCTTGCTCATGGAACAGTGTATTGGTAATGGAATTTGAACCCCACACTGGGATGAACTTGTTGACATGACAAGAAGGGAGTGAACTGGGAGGAGCTGATGCTGTGGATATAGAGAGACGCTCAAGCAGAGAAAGGCCAGAAGAACTTTTGGGAACAGCATCATGGAGGGAGAGAGAGAAAGAGAAAGAGAGAGACAGAGACGGAGAGAACTGCCAGCTGAAGCCACCCAGACTGCTGAGGGCCAGTTGGAGCTGCCCAGGACCTTTTGGAACTGCCACCCAGAGCTGTCTAGAATTGAGGAGGCACAACTGTGGTGCCAGTATTTTGTCTGTTTTGATGTTACTTTGTGAGATTCATCTGTCGATGGAGGGTGTTGCTGCTGTTGGAGAAGTCCTGGGACCTGGCTGTTGGTTCAGAAGCCCTAAAAGAGGATTTTCTTGTTGTATGTTTAGAGAAATCCTGGAGGAGGTCCTTGTTGATGTTTTCAGGAGTCCTGGGACTATATTGATGATTTGTGCTAATTTCTCAGACCTTGTTTTTGGGTCTAGGTAGATTTCACAGTTGGAAAGTGAATTGATGGGCCAGCAATGTGTATCTATGTTATGTCTTTGTTAAGCCTTTTCTTCCCAGGAACAGAAACTGCTGAGAACTTGCCTTGGGTCAAGATGAAGAAAAGACCTCTCCTTGGGTATTGAATGCTGTGATGATATTGTAACCTAGTTGTGATCTAGGGGTGAATGGCCTCTGTGTTTTGTGACTGACCAAATGAATGTACATTGTTTATGATTGGAAACTAATCTCCAATTGAGGCTACCCAGAGGTGGAATACTTTGACTTTTGTATTTTGTGATTGAACTGAGAACTTACTAAATGATTGAGTTACCCTGTATTTTGATTTTCTCTTTTTTGTGAATGTTTTGCATTAATTTGTTACTGAATATATTGAGAACTACTATGCTTGTAATCAGAAGCTGGAAATTGCTTTTGCTTGGCATTACAAACAGCAAGAAGGCCAGGATATGAGGGAATATAACATTTGAGATGCATAGCAGGGGAAGGTTATGAAGGACTCCAAAAGTAGATTTTTATATTTTATCCAGTAGATGAGAGAAAGCCACTGCAGATTACTGAGTAGGGAGGTGATATTGTCATATCTGTGTTTTAGGAAAATCATTTCAACAATTGAGTAGAAAATGGACTGGAGTGAGGAGAAACTGGTGGCAGGGAGACCAAGTTAAAGGCTATCAGGGCACACAAGGCATGAAGTGACAAGAACCTATATCAGAGTGGTAGCAGTGTAGGAAGAGAGGAATCATTTAATCTGGTAAATAAGAGATTATTAGTAACTTTGGAGAGAGAAGTTTTGGTTGAATGATAAGACCAGAAAACTGTAGAGAGTCAAGAAGAAAGTGAGAGAAAAGAAAGTGAAGACATTGTTATAGATGCTTTTCTCAAAGAGTTTAGATTTTCTTCTAAGTTTAAGATCACATCCTCATTTTTTTTCTTTTCTCAAAATTCTATCCAGTTTTAATTTTTTACTTCTTTTTTCCTACACTCTGATGGTGAACTTCATTTGTCATCATGGCTTGATAGTCGTTGGTAATGAAATAACATGTAAGTTGATTTTCTCATAAATAATCATTATCTGACACTTCACCTCATGATTTTTTAAGGATTATTCTAACTATTATGGATATTGTTCAAGTAACTATTTTTTTTGGAGGGGAGGTGGGGGGGCAGGGTATTGGTTTTCACTCTCCCACATGCATCAATTTGGTATAATAGGGGAAAAAATATTGGGGATCAGATTTACAAAACTTGCAAGGCTTGTCACAACTCTACCACTAACTCCATGTATAGTCCAATCAGTGATACAACTTCTTTTGAGCCTGATTCTTCAGCTGTAAAATTGGGACATGGCTTTCTTTTATTGCTTTATAGGGCCGAGAGGACTAAATGAGTAATGAGTGTGTTGTTTTTTTTTTAAGCCGCAAAGTGTCAAGAAAACATAAGTTGCTCAAAGGTGTTATGGTCAGGCCTCCATAAGATGCTCATCAAGCGAAACGAAAGTAATTAGTGCCATCACTGGGTGAATTATATTGCATGAGAAAAGCAAAGTGGAATTCTGGATAAAGTGAAAGGCTTGAAGCCAGGAGAGCTTAAGTTTGTATATTTACATGGAGTATAATCTGGGTGAGTCATTTAATCTCTCAGAGCCCTGCCTTAATGGAGACTTCCTATTTTAGAAGTTTCCCACTAATGAAATCTCATTGCCTGGTTTTGGGAACTTTTTGTACATAAATTGCAAATGAATATTTTAGTTCCCATCATTTCCACTTGAAATTTTGCAGAAGCAGATTGTGTTAGAGGTATTACCTTGTGGCATGGACCATTAAGTCCCACCTATCAAAATCCATGCAATTTCTTTAAATAACAAGTCCCTTTCTTGCTTTTTCAAATGTTGTTTTAGGAAAATGATTTTCAGACAACACATCTATTGCCTACACTAAGATAAACTGTATGAATATACAATTACAGTTTTAAATATGAGGATAATTTGTCAAGGCAAGTAATTCAAATTCTTTTACATAAAATTTATTCTTGACTTATGTTTATAAGCAAGAAAGATGACTGAAATAATTTCTCTACCTCTTATTATTCTACACAATTTCTAGAATGATGGTTTGCCTTACTGAGAGTTTAAAAAATTTTTATCACTAAAATTTAGAATCATTCATCAGTGGAAAACCACTGTCAGCAAGAATTACTTAAGCTTAAAATGGAAAATCATACCATCATCTCTTAGTGGAGCAATGAAATAATTAAAGATTTGAAAACAATCCTTTATCTACCTATGTGTATACTAGCAATAACCTTTACAGCCATAGAGTGAAACTATGACAAAAAGAATGGGAATTCTTTTGAAGTTAATGCATGTTCACTGTCACCATTTTGAAAAAGGCGTTAAGTATTCATGATGCTGAGGGAAAGAAAACAAGGGTCATTCTGGCTAAATGATAAAATGAATCATGTGGTTGAAAGGGCATTAAATTTGAAGTCTTAGGATTTGTACTTGAATCCAGGCTATGCTACTTATTTCCTGTATGACCTAAGACAGGTTACTTAAATTTTCTGGACTCATTTTCCTCTTCTGTAAATTGAGGGGTGAATCATGATGCACCTTTCAAATTGCCCATGAAATGGAAAAAGAAAGTTTTCCCATGTGTTTAAGATTCGTTTTCCTTAATAGAGTTTCTACACTATTTGAAGATCTTTCTTGTGTATCTTAAATTTTTAAGGAGAATTATGTTGTTAACATACAATATTTATAATTACTAAAAATTAATTCATGGCCTACATCTTGGTCCCATAAATCTCCAGAGACATAGGAGTTCAAGGAAATGCATCTTATGATTATAAAGTGGAAGGGGGATATTGCAAGTATCTGAAAAATGATTCTGCATCATAGTGATGTCTATTTTCCAAAATAAGGTAGTTTCAATATTTCCATATATGCTTAAGTATGCTCATAGAAATGAACCAAACAACAACAATGCTACTACTTATTATGTGGCACAGAATCTTCACATTTATATAGTCTTCTTGTAATTTTTTTATCATTAGCACTCTCTCATCGTTCCCTCTGGTCTCCGCAATGATACTGCAAGTTAGATAACAACAGTTCAATTATTATACTTTTAAGCATAAGAAAATGAAATTTAATGAGTAACTTGCCCCAGGTCACATAGCTGACTCAAACTAGATTTAAACTTCAAATTTAAGGATTCTAATTCTCTAGACTAATTATTTTATCTTCCTCCCCTTCCTTTTATTTTCCTCCTTTTCTTCTTCCTTCTTTACTTAGGAGAAGCTTTTTATGAGATTTAAAGTCTTAAAGTTTTACAAGGGCACTGAGAGGTTAAATTGTTTTTATGAAAAAGTCAATGTCAGAGGAGGACAATGGAACCCAGAGCTTCTTGACTTTAAAGTCAGCTCTTTCTCCCTTATGCCATACTATCTTTCATGGTTACATATAACAAATTTAAAAATTCAAAAACCCAGAAATTCAAACATTTTTCTGCTTGTTGAAATGGTGGGAAATTTAAAGCAATGATCTAATATTTTAAGTTTAAATTTTATAAACTTTCTTTGAGAAGAAATGATCAGAAAAAAAAAACTGTTCCCTTTATGCTGACATTGTATATTTAATTTCAAAGATGTATTTTTGGAATTTTCAAATGTCTATTATTCAAATAATATTGTATATAATGTTGTAAACCCACATGCATTACAACAAAAATTTGCTTTTACATATCATTGTTTTACAAAGTCATTTATTTGTAAGTACTATTTAGTTGTTAGTGCAATTTCTTTACCACCCATTTTATAGATGAGAAAAGTGAAGCACAGAGGGCTTCAGTGTGTTTTCCCATACTCCCATAACCAGTAAATAGCTGAACTGGAAATTAAATACAACCCTTTATTCCCCATGTTTAGTGAACTTTCTCCTGTGAGGTATATATGATCTTTTTTGCTTCACACAAAATAGCATATTTCACCTTAATATTAGATGATTATAAAGCTGATTACTTGTCTGTTTTGTTAGAATAGCTCAGATTTATATTTTATCATTTCATCATACAGTAAAAAAAGGTGGATGTATTCCCTGTGCAGCTATTCACCATCTGCTTAAGCAAATACACTTAAAGATGCGTCTATAGTCGTGATAAAGTGAAAGCAGATCTAAAAGCATCCAGGGCTCTGATTCTAAAATGATGATTGTACAGCTGTAGTTTGTATCAGTTAAGAACAATAAAAGCATTATGTTCTAATCAGATGCAAGGACCTTTATCAGAGACAAGTTAAAATGGCCAAATAATATGGAAATTCAGCAGGTAAAGGAACTTTGAACCCATCATTAGCACTTAACACTGGTAAGTTTTGTTGTTTGATTTTTTTTTTCTTGTTTGTTCTTAGACTAATCTAGTGCACCTATCATTTAATTGGTTTTGGTTTCTTTGTTTTATTTTTGTTTTGTTTATCTTTGGGTACATGGGGGGGGAGATATTTGCTTTATTTTTCTGGATGACATATCATTTTAAGTAGGTTCTAACACTGGATTTTAAGTAGGTTCTAACACTGGATTCTGAACAGCAACACAATTAGAGATATCCACTTGTTGGGGTAAACTTTCCAATCAGAGACTGTACTGAGCTACAGCATGTCAAATTCATGTCTAGTCCTAGAGTTCCCTATATTGATGATATAACAGTTTGAGACTTCATATTGCTTTTCCTATTCCTTTCAAACAACATATTCTTGACACATGAATGTTTATTTTTCATCAAAAGGGAAATTTTAATATAGCTATAGAATTATTATTAAGACAAAATAGCAAACAAAATACAATATTTTGGAAAAGCAAAATTGACAGTAGTCCCCTGGAAATTTCAGCACTTAATTGTGGTTCTGTCTTCTGAGGAGACATAGACAATTAGAACACCATCTTCTGTAAATGAAAATTTCAACAAGTTTTGGTCAAGCATACTTTTTCAGGCTGAATATTTAAAGTTTGCGGTTTTGGATGCACAGTTTTAGACAGAGTAGGGAAGAATCTTGGAGGTTACTTAATCAATCTTCTTCAATTTTCAAATTAGGAAATTGAGGCCCAAAGAGGCTAAGTGATTTCTTCAAGTTCACTGTTGAATGCTAGGACACATGCATTTTGGGGGCTACAAGATCCACTCTTCCAATAATTATCTGTCAAAAAAAGTTCTTGAAAGGGATGGAATGAAGACTTACAATAAATTCTGAAACTATCTATTAAACAAATGGCTCACTTTTTACCACTATAAATATTTAAAAAATGAAATTAAAAAAATTCCCTAGTACTTTTTACGGAAATGGGCAATAGCCCATTTGTGGGGATATAAATAAGATCACAGACTTAAAAAATAAACTTTTACTGAAGTTTGGGGTAGATATTAAATGAGAATTAGAAAACACATGGACTAATACATAAATTTGTAGCTTAATATGAACATGTGAACCTATGAAAGGGACTTCTGATGCAAGTTACCCACTATAATGATCTAGGAAAATGACGTTACAATCCTAATTGGTACCACATCTAGAAACTCAATAAATCCATTCTTATTACTTATTCAAACTAATTTATAGCTATTATTGTGGCAATACAGCTGCTATCTTTGTTTTTAACAGTAATATTTGTACCTCTGGTGGTGACTTCCAACAAACCTCAAACCCCCTAAGTAGATTCCATGTCTAACCAAAGTGGAGTGCCTAGGGATGAGTCACCTGAGTATCTGTGTCAAAAAGACCCCTAACTATCTGAACCTTGTCTTCCATTGGTTGTAAGTCACCTGTGTATAAGGTCCCTGATCCCCTTTTCATCTGTAGCAAGGACTGGACAAGTTTAAGGGGCTTGGCCCCACCCAGATAGTCTCTAATTCATACAGATAAAGTACATGGGGGATGGCAGTACAAATGCTTTCTTTTATTCTCTTCATCTTCTTAGAGATAACAATGATAGGCAGCAGGGGTACAGGGAATATGTTCTAGTGAGGAGTGAAATAGATGAACAAAGGCACAGAGAGAGGAAAAGGCATGGGCAGAGATAGCCAGTTTGACTATATTAAAGAAAAGATGCATTAAACATAGAAAAACTAATGAATTAGATTCTAATGTACTACTAAATAAGATTCCAGAGGGCTTTTCATGTTGGATCCAGAGTTTCTAACTTGGTGCGCAGTGAAAAACCACCAAGAGATCTGATGTCATTAGAACAGGAAGACCCCTAAGGTAGTCTTATGTATATGAGAGAGACTGAGCAGAGTTAGACAGGATGACCAGAGGCTACTGCAATATCCTAGGCAAGATATAATGAGAGTCAAAACTACTGTGGTTCCAGAGGGACTGGAAAGGAGGAAATGAGCAGAAAAGACATTTCTTGGATAAAGTTAATGGGACCTAGAAACTAATTTGATGTGAGGAGTGAAAGAAAGGAATGAATTGTAGGTAATTCAGAGATTTTGAGACTCAGGGATTAGAACAGTGATTGCAAGAGCAGAAATAGAGAAATTGTATATTTGAAGAGGGAAAGAGATAGTGTAGTCAACATGGAAATATTTTTTTTATTGACTTGTTTATTTACTTTTAGTTTACAAGATTCCATTGCACAATCCCTTGAGTTTCAAATTTTCTTCCCCTCCCCCCATGGTGGCATGCAGTCAGGTATAGGAACTGCAAATACTTTCACATTGTACAATAGTCTGGTTGTATAGAAGGGTTGTAACCAATGGAGTGAACAATGAGAAAAAAGAAAGAAAACCAAACATGAAAAAGAACGATAGCATGTAGATTGCTTCACTCTCCATTTAAACTCTGGTCTTTCTAGATCTTTCTCTGAATGTAAATATCTCATTCCATCTTGAGACTTGTAGAATTGTCTTATAGCTATGCATTGCTGAGAAGAGTCCAGTTTATCAAGGCTGGTCATCACAAATACAATGTGTCTGTGATTGTGTACAAATTTTTCCTGGTTCTGCTCTTCTCACTTAGCATCAATTTGTATAAGCCTCTCCAGGTAAAT
>CM053592.1:88820350-88845397 GCA_028646515.1 Pseudochirops corinnae | reverse complement strand
GGGGAGGGGAATGAGAGCCCCTAGATTTCATTCCTCCATCCCGACTTCTGAAAGTCTGGGCATGTAGCTTCAAGAATCCGGGCCGTGGGTTGCTAGCCCCAGGAAAAACCGCTGACCCTGCTACGCGCCCTGCGCTCCCTCCTCCCCAGTTCCGTTGGTGCTCACCTCGGCAGTGAGAGGGCTGCAGAAGCCTCCAGCTGGATGAGTCTGCTGGGTGGGGCTTCCCAGTCTGCTGCGTTCTGCTCTCAGGTCCGTGCTGGTGCCACTCCTGTGTGCTCCGTTCACCCTGCCCCAACCTGATTAGGCACTTCTCTGGGCTGGGAATCTGTTACTCTCTGTCTCACAATGGGTTCTGTCATTCTTAAATCCGCTCAAATTTACTTTTTAGTTCCCAAGGACAAAATTCTCTGGTAGCTTGTTTAAGTCACTGCTTCCTCTCCCTCACTGCTTCCTCTCCCAATAACTCTTTATTTTCTAAATTCCATATTCACCTGAATGTATGCCCAATAGATCTTGTTCTACAGAATTTCTGAGACAGACAAACCAGAGAGACATTGAACTAGGCCCAGATTTGAAAAGAAGGAATAAAGAAGTTAGAATGCTTTCAGGAAATTGAAGTTCTCATAATGGCAACGGCCTATGTAGAAGGTTTATGGTGGGTATGAGCACGCTGAAACACATCATCAATGAGGAACTCTGAAGAAACAGAATAAATAATGTCATCAAAGAATTGTATTCAAGAACAGTATGGTGAACTGACTACTCATGTCCTAAGAATAAGGGATGACAGTTGGTGGATGGCCAGAGATCTACTTTGGTACTTTCTTGAAGGCAGGAGAAAAGGGAAGAGGCTGGTAAAAAATTCCTGTTGAAAAATTATTTTGCTGGACATGGGTAAAAGTCGCAAATGATGGACACACATGGATGGATCATAGTTTGTATTTTTGGAGACAACTCACCAATCAATGAGATAATTGATCCATTTCAGTATAACAGAGAAAGTGTTTGAATCAGATGGTGGTGCTATTACTGCCATGTGCAAATGAGACTTCACTGTTTGTTTGTTGTTATTGTTGTTTTTTGGGGGGTGATTGATGAGACACTCTGAGTTTTTGTTCATTCCAGTGCCACTTAGACTCCTATAGGATAAGTTCTGAATTATTTTAATAATGTACCCCTAAACTTTCAATCATTTCATACAACAATAGTGATGACATAATTACTCATCCATTTATGACTTTTTATTCTTTTGTCTTTGACTTTTTCTTTTTTCAAGTGTCCCTTTTAGTTTCTCTCTGATGAATTTGAACATGTCATTCCAAAATGGAAAAAAAAAAATGTTCCAGTAACTTGTGGCATTGAATTGGAACAGAGGAAAGGCGGGTGTTAGCTGTAAAAGAGGGAGTCATAGTAGAAGCAATACGTGTCCTTTATTATTTTGGGAATTCCATGTGTGTAATAATTGTTAAAAAATACTATTTAGGGTCTTATCACTTCTGTTTTTCACTGATTGTAGTTTTTCTTTCTGTTCTTTTTTTTTAGTATTGGGTGTGGTATAGCTACAGCAGTAAAATCAATAAGATGCATGGATTTTTCATTGGAGGAGAGGGGAGGAAATCTCATGAAGTTATCTAAAACATTCCATATGCGTAGTACTTTTAAAATTAGGTACTTAAACTAGTGCTACAATCTGAAGTTGTAGCCCATGGGGAAGAGACAATGTATGATCTCAACAGATCTCTTAAAGTTTCTGACTTCCTGGGCATTTGGTTGATGAGACATAGTACAGATCTTGAGTTCCATACAGCATGGAAATACAAAACTTTGTGTGTCTCTTGGACATGCATTCAGGATTCAGCATGAAAAACACATTGGGAAATCCAGTGTCAATGCCATTAACATCTTACAATAAGGGTCATTTAATTATTTAGCTCCAAGGACGCTTCAGCTGGGATCTTTGGATTTATTGTTCTTACTTTAAAAAAATAAGATTGGTTTTCTTAGTAATCTTCAGTTAGCAAACATTTATAATGTACCTAGTATTGCCAGGCACTGTGCTAAACACTGGAGATTCCAACAGAGAAAAGATAGTCCTTGCTTTCAAGCTCAGTGTTGGAGATAGCATGGAAACAACTATGTACAAACAAGAGATTTAAAGGATAAATTGGAAATACTCAATAGAGGAAAGCCAGCAGAGTTAAGAGGGATCAGGAAAGGCTCCCTATAGAACATAAGATTTTAGATGGGACTTGAAAGAAGCCAAGAGGCAGAGAAGAGAAGGGAGAATATTTCCAGCATGGAAGATAACCAGTAAAAAACCCTTGGAGTAGGGAAATGGATTGTTCTATTTGAAGAATAGTAAGGAAGCCAGTGCCAGCAGATCACAGAGCACATGGGAAGTGTAATAATATTTAAGTGGAGAAAGATAGTGAGAAGCAAGTTATGAAGGACTTTAAATGTCAAACAGAAGATTTAATATTTGAAGCTGCAAGGAGAGGAAACTACTAGAATTTATTGATTAGGAAGGTACCACAGTCAAAATTATGCTTCAGGAAGATTACTTTGGCAGCTGAGTGAATGATAGACTAGAAATAGAGGATACATGTGGCAGGGAGACCAATCAACCAAGTTGTTGCAGTTGTTTCGGTATGATGTGATGAGAACTTGTACTATGAAGATGGCAGTGTAGGAAGAGAGAGTGGGGAATAGGTGAAAAATTTAACAGTAGTAAAATCTATAGGCCATTGCAAGAGACTAGATATAAGAGATGAGCATATGTGGTTTATAATTACCCCTAAATTGCAACTTGGGTCCCTGACACGATGGAGACACCCTTAAGAAAAATAAGGCAGTTAGAAAAAAAGGAGGTTTTTTGAAGGAAAGATAAATTCCATTTTGGACACATTAAGTCTCATATGACTGAGATGTACAGTTTGAGATGTGCTTTAAGGAGTTGGAAATAAGATACTGGAGGCCAGCAGAAAAATTAGGTTTGACTAGGTAGATTCCAAAAAAATCATCAGTGTGGAGATGACAATTGAATCCATGGGACCTATGAGATAACTAAGTGAAATAATATCAAGGGAGAAGAGAAGTGGTTTTAGGAAATCCCTGTGGGACACCCATGATTTGTGGACATGATCTAAATATATAGCAAATGAGACTGAGAGGGATAAGTAGCAAAACCAGGAGAGATTTGTATCATGAAAACCTAGAAAGAAGAGGTGTTATTGGCAATGTTAAAGGCTTCAGAAAATCTAAGAAAGATTAAGATTGAGAAAAGGTCATTAGACTTGACGATTAAGAGAGAGCAGTTCCATTTGAATGATGAGGCTGAAAGCCAAATTGTAGAGTTGAACAAGTATAAAGCCAAGTATGAGCAGCTTTCCAGAGGACTGCTCCTGTTTACAGCTTTTCAAGGTTCTGATTACACACTATAGTGGATTCTCTATCTATTCAGTAACAAACTAAGACAAAACAGGCAAAGAAAATTAAGGTACACCATTAACAATGTTACAACTTATTACTAAAATGGCCACATAGTTTTCCCCAAAGTGGTCATATGGTTTTGAACAAGTTACATTCATTTAGTCAAGCATAAAGTCCTTAATTCAATCACAAAGTACAAAAGTCAAAGTCTTCAGCCCATGGGGCGCAATTAAGTTGCAATGTCATCAGTCACTACTAAGTACCCTCTTAAGGGGTAGTTGAAAGAATAAAGGCCATCTACCCCTAGGTTGTAAGTAAGTTATAATTTCATCAGTCACTACTCAGTACTCTCTTAAGGGGTAGTGGAAAGTACAAAGGCCATCCATCCCTAGGTCACAAGTAAGTTACAGTCTCATCTGTCAACAGTAAATACCCATGGAGAGGTCTTTTTTTCTTGGCTCAAGGCAGGTTCTCAGCTTCCATGGTTCCTCTTCCATGGCCCCAGCTCCTACCCAAATGCACAGAACTGTTACTTGGATTCAAAAGCAGACAGCCTCCAGTTCCTTGGCTGACTTTCTGTACAGTTCCTGTTCCATATTGAAGCACACAGTGTCCAGTTTACCTCAAGTCCTTCACAGTTTTTGCCCCTGGGAAGAGAAAACTTAACAGAGTCACAACATTATCTATACACATCAAGCTTAGCAGAATTACAACAATATTCGCACACACATATCTCAATTCACTTTCTGCCTATGGAATTAACATAGACCCAAAACAGACAAAATATTAACACCACAGCCATGCTCCCTCTGGCAGCTTTGGCTGGTTTTTGGAAGCTCTCAGCAGGAGTTTGGCTGGCTCTTAGAAGAAGCTCTGCCACAACAAGTTCTGTTCTCAAAATCAAAATCACTTTCTCCAGCTGCCACATGGCTTGCTCCAAGAAATTCTGTCTCAGCTCTCAATTCTCATTTCTCTTCTCAGTTCTTCTCAATTCTCAGTCTAGTTTTCAGTCCAGCAATAGCATCCTAGCCTCCAGATGCTCATTGAGAGAAATTCTTATTCTTCTAGCTGGAGCTTTTCCTTATATACAGTATTATCTACTCTCTGTTCAGCCACTTTCTGTTATGTTAGCAACAGAGGTTCATACCTTCTGTTTCTTAATGGAAGCTTGATATAATTAATTTGAAAGTAAGTGCTAAATACCTGTTAACTTGTCAATACAAAGGGATCTTCAAATTTTATTACTATTACATTTCACTCTTCCAGGATCCTTGGCCTTACAATCTCAATCTAAATGGCCATGGTTCCTGCAACAAGGAGTGGTGCTACATTTTGTAATCCTGCTGACTATGTCATAATGCAAAGCCAAGCATGAGCAACTTTCCAGAGGACTGCTGCTGTGAACAGCTTTCAAGGTTCTGATTACATAGTATAGTGAACTCTCTATTCAGTAACAAGCTAAGACAAAACATTCAAAGAAAATCAAGGTATAGAATTCACAATGTTATAACTTATCACTAAAATAGCCACATAGTTTTCACCACAATAGTCATACAGTTTTAAACAAAGTGCATTCATACAGTCATTTATTAAGTCCTTAATTCAATTATCCTTAAGAGGCTTGCCTCCTTAAGGGACAGAAAGTATAAAGGTCAAATTTCTTCACCCCTAGGTCACAGTATATCATAATCTCAGTCAGTACATAGTGTCCAAATAAAGTTTTCTTTCATCTTGACTCAAGGCTGACTGTCAACTTCCATGATTCCTCTTCATTGGCCCTAGCTCCAACTGTCATCTGGGTTCAAAGGCAGACAGCTCTCAGTTCCTTGTCTAGCTCCTTGTCCAGTTCTTTGTCCAGTTCCCATTCCATATTCAAGCTCACAGTGTCCAGTCCACTTCAGGTCCTTCATAGTTGCTATTTCTGGGAAGACAAAGCTTAACAGAACCACTATAATATTCATGCACATTGCTGGTACCATCAACAATTCACTATCTGTCTGTGAAATCAACTTAGACCCACCAACAATGTCTGAGAACTCAACACAAATCATCAACACAGAAATCAACACAAACCCACAAACAAAGTCCAAGAGGACAACACAACTCATCAGTAAAGTCCCAAGACCTCCAAAACCCTCCTCCAGGACTTCTGTAAACAGATAACCAGAAAGTCCTCTTTCGGGGCTTCCAGTAAGGTCCAAGTGCTTCTGTAAAAAGTATCATGAACAAACAATCAACACAGATAGAAAAGACAGAGTGCTGGGATACCACACTTTTTCTCCATCTTGACTCTACCACCACAAGAGTTCTCTTCTCAATTCTTCTCAATTCTCAGGTCAGTCCTCAGTCCAGCAGTAGCAGCCGAGCCTCCAGATGCTCTCTGAGAGAAATTCTGACTTTCCAGCTTGTGTTTTTCCTTACATAAGGTATTAAGTACTCCCTGGTCCAACCCCTTCCTGTTATCAGCAACAGGGGTTCATGCCTTCTGTTTCTTAACAGGGGCTTAATATAATTAACTTGAAACTAAGTGCTAAGTACATGTTAGCTTGCCAATACAAAGGGATCTTCAAATTACATTACTATTACAACAAGGATGAGGGGAAACTCAGTAGAGTTTACAAAAGGGAAGAGTTATAGGATGATAGCTATAGGAGATAGATGGATAAAGTGAGGAATTCTTGAGGATGAAGGAGACATGAGCAAGATTATAGGCAATAAAGAAGCAGCCAATAGACATAGAGAGATTTAACATAAGAGAGAATTGGGTTGCTAGTAGGGTGAATCTGCTGAAGAAGATAGAATGGAATGCAATCACTTACACATATAGAGGGGGTTGCCTCTGCAAGAATGGTTACCTCTTCATGTGAGACAGGGGTAAAGGATGAGATTGTGGCAGAAGGCACCTGAGCAATGTGAAATGAGGAGAGAAAGCACTCTGAGCATATAGTCTCAGTATTTTTAAGTAAAATATAAGGCAAGATTCTCACATGGAAGGACTGGGACAAGGGGACCTATGTGAACCTTGGAGACAGATGAAAAGGTTTGAAGGAGAAGTAGGATAGTGAGTTAATTAGGAAAATATAAAAGCATTACTTTGCCTCAGTGAAGGTCTAGTGAGGTTATTTTATATAAATATTTAGTGGAACCAGTAAGCAGTTTCATTATTTTCTCCAACTCCCTTCCCCTCCCCCCCCCCAACAGTGGCATACATATAGGAGTTGTTAGTGGTTCATAGAAATCACTCAAGGCTCAGGCTTGACAAAGCAAAATGTCATATCATAAGGGGACAATATGAAAATGATAATATAGAGTTGAATTGGTTCATCAAGGGGTGAACATGAGATTATGGATTGGAGGTCACAGTGCAAGCAAACAAAAGAATTAGAGATTTGTAGATCAGAAGGAAGGGAGGAATGACAGTAGATTGTGATCAGAAGAAGGAATTTATAACATGGAGGTGATACATTTGTATGTGATGACAAGATTAAATCATATATATTTTAGTTTATGCATTTAAAAACTTTATTATTGGTAGAGTTCCACACTCTACACCAGATTGATAAAGGACTCTATGACACAAAATTCTGAGAAACCCTTGATGTGATGAACTCAGTCCTGACGAAAACAAAAACAAAAAACTATGTATTCTCTTAAGTGTGTCAGATCACTTCTGCCAGAGAGGAAAGATGATAAACTTAATTTGCGTCAGGAGAAAAGTCTGTCCTTAGCCATCAACACATGGGTGGATTAGACTTGTGTGAGTGGTTGATATGTATTTTTATCATTTCTTTCTATCTTACTGTCACCTATTATTATACTGAATTTATCTTCAGAAAGTCACAGTGACAAATCACCATATACAGGCTTTGTTCTAAATCAATCACCATTTCTTCCAATAAATCCCTTGAGCTGACACCTCAGGGACATAGTTCTTTTGATACAACCAACTATGGTACTATAGTGCTCTCTGAATTTACTGCAGTCATGTCTGATTTTCCCTCAATATATCCTTCAATAGTTTGCTCAACATAACATGTGCTAGAAGAGAATTAGCTTTGGTCCAATTATCTTTTTGATTTGAATGAAATCTAATAAACGTAATTTACATTATTTTGTTTAGTATTCTTCAGATGGGAAAAGAAGCATATGTGCTGTGGCAGAAACACCTGTCAAAATGATTGCAAAGTTAATTTTCCTAAAATATGATCCTCACAAAAATCGCTGAACAGAGATATGAAAATGAATGTTTATGATTGATCAGGTATTGATGCAGATTTGGTACAATATGAAAATAGGAGTTATATTTTGAAGAATGCTCTTCTTTACCTGTTGATCACAGAATATGTCTATATTGTGCAATTTTATGTCATATTTTTTCTTTTAAAATCAATTATACAATAAAACTATCATAGAGTCAGGGTGGAAGGACCCAATCAGTCATGGAAACATGGAATATTTTACTTGACCTGACCCATTTTATGTAGTCCCCATTTATTATGATGATTGAACCAGAGTAGTAGCAGCAGTAGCATCAAGCCATCCAATATCCACAACAGCTTAGAATGAATATCCATGATGCCACCTTACTATTAAAGAGCAAGGTGATTTTAATATATCCCATGACCTAATGGTGACTAGCATTATGAGTTCTGGTATTTGTGACTTTGTCAAAAGATCTGTTTCCAGGTTAGGCTTTCTACTGTTCAGGGAATCCCTGGGTGAGTAGATCAGTTACATGAACCAACCATAAGAATTGTAAGCCAATCAAATATCAGAAAGGAATGGCCCAAATAATAATAGTAATAACCAGCATTTTATAGTGCTTTAACTTTTTAAAGTTATGTCTTTTGAAAAAACTTTATTTAGTCAATGAATTCAGACCCTGCCTAGAAGTAGGAAGAATCTACCTATCCTGGGAGTATGATGGATATTCAGTAGTAAACAAACATATTACAGAACAGGATAAAACTGATTGATTCCACCAATATTTCTTTTTTTTTTTTTTACTTCTTTTTTATTTTTTTATTTTATTTGTTTATGTACTTTTAGTTTACAAGATTCAGTTCCAGATTCACTTGAGTTTCAAATTTTCTCCCCTCCTTCTCCTCTCCCCCCAACCATGGCGCCATGCAGTCAAGTATAGAATCAGCAAATACTTTCACGTTGGACATTAGTCTGGTTGTATAGAAGGGTTGTAACCAATGGAATGAACAATGGGAAAAAGGAAACAAAACCAAACATGGAGAAGAGTGATAGCATGTAGTCCACCAATATTTCTTGAACACCCACTATGTACAGAACACTGTGAGGGTAACAAAGGCATAATCCTCAACATCTTTTGTTGTTGTTGCTATTGTTTAGTCATTTTAGTCAGGTCTAACTCTTTGTGATCCTATTAGGGGTTTTCTTGACAAAGATATAGGAGTGGTTTGCCATTTCTTTCTCCACTTCATTTCATACATGAGGAAACTAAGTAAACAGGATTAAGTGGCTTGCCAATGTCACACATCTTGTAAGTGTTTGATGATGGATTTGAACTCAGCAAGATGAGACTTCCTGACTCTAGGCCTGGCACTCTATCTATTGTGCCACCTAATTAAACTAATGTTCAACATCTAGAAGTTTACAGAACTACTAGCAGGAAAAAATTCATGTCCAAACAATTAAAATATAACACAGAATATGATAAATATCTGAAGAGAGGTACAAAGGAGTGTATGATTTCAAAGGACAGAATGTCTTAGATATAACTTCATTCCAAATTCAAAACTTCCGTGTATTACTGGTCCTTTTAGACAGGCTTATCTTTGTAAGTGTGACTCAAAAGTATTCTGAAATTATACTTTATATCTTGTAGGCACTCTGGAGATAGCAAACTCCTCTAGATGTTCAATTGTGTGTGTTTGATAAATGTGGTCTTTCTGTAGCACTTTGGAACACTCTACTTTCTCCTGGAATGTCTCCTCCATTCTGTGACTATATTCTCTTCTGATTATCCTTCCTGTCTAATCATTTCTTCTCTGTTTTTCTTTATTTATTATCCTTTACTAGTCTCCTAACAGTGAGTATCCTTTAAGGTTTTGTTCTTTAGCATTTTCTTGATAGTTTCATGGTTTCATGTAATTACTTCTATGAAATGACTCCCAATTCTATATAGAGATACCTAATCTTTCTCCTGAGCTCCCCTGTTGAACAGCTATCTACCTAAATGTCCCATGAGCTTGTGAAATCTACTATCTTAACCTGAATTCATCTCTTCCTCCCTACTCTCCCTGGCACTTCTCCCAACTTCCCTATTCCTGTTGAAATCTTCCAAGTTACCCAGACTCAAAACCCAGGAGCCATCATTTACCTTTCTTTTTCTCCTACGTTTAAACAGTCACCAGGTCTGAAAGTCCTTGTTTCTTGTTTATGTTCACCTATCTAACTAACAGTTCTCCCAATCAACTTCAGTCCCACCAGAATTAATATAATATATAATCGACTAATTGGTCTGCCTGATTCCAATTTCTTTCTCTTCAATTTTGCCTTCCAAGTGACAAAATACCTTTCTAATTCACACATTTGACAATGACATTGCCTTTTGGGGAAAACAAAACAAAACAAAATAAAACCCAAACAACTTTTAAGTGACTTCCTATTGACCATAGAATAAAACAAAAAAAATCAAAAGCCAGCAATAATGGAAAAAAAAAAATCCCCACTAAACTTCACTGTTTTGGCTTCAGTTGTGTTATTAAATTCTATCTTTCATTATATTTGCCTGTGTATTTGTTACTCTCAGTTTGGTTGCAAACTTCTTGTAGGTACTGTGCCTTTATAAAATAATTTCATGCCATTCTATTTTTCTAGTCTTATTTCACCCACCCCACATTACAGTCAATTTCAACCATTAGTTATTTTCTGATTTCATTCTGCATATCTCGTCTCTCAATGTTTGTTCAGACAGTTTCCTGTTAACCCTATTTTATGTGTAATATATCCTACCCTCATTTCTGCAAGGTGAAAGTCTCTTTTCTTTATTATTAATGCAGCTTGGTTGACATCTCTTCAATTTCCCAAGAAAACAAAAATGATTCTTTCCTCAAATTTCCTAAGAGCACTTGGACTGGTAGGACAGTGTTACCACTATGAAAAGAAAATTTCCATTATTGTGTGTGTGTGTGTGTGTGTGTGTGCCAGCCATACAGTCTCCTTCTTCTTATAATATAAGCTCCTTGAGGGCTAGGTATCTTGTTTTGTGTGTGTGTGTGTGTGTGTGTGTGTGTGTATGTGTGTGTGTACTCTTTACTTAGCACAATTATACATATTTTTAAATACTTGTTTGTCTTTCACCTAGCAGAACCACTACTATGTCTGTATCCCAAAAGAGATAAAAACTAAAAAGGAAAAGGACCTATATGTACAAAATATTTATTGCAGTTCTTTTCTGGGGTTAAAGAAATAGAAATTGAGGGGATGTCCACAAATTGGGGAATGGCTGAACAAGTTATGGTGTGTGATTATGATGGAATACTATTGTAATATAAGAAATGATGAGCAGGATGCTCTCAGAAAAACCTGGAAAGTCTTGAATGGGCTGATGGAAAGTGAAATGTACTGTGTACAAAGTAACAGCAATACTGTAAGATGATAAACTATGAATTACTTAGCTCTTCTCAGGAATACAATGATCCAAGACAACTCTGAAGGACTTAGGAAAAGAAATGCTGTCCATCCCCAGAAAAAAACAAAACAAAACAAAACAAAACTAATGGTGTCTGAATATAGATTTAAGCATACATTTTATTTTAGTTTATTTTTCTTGAGTGGCTTTTTTTTGGTCTATGTTTTCTTTCACAACATGACTCTTATGAATGTGTTTTGCATGACTACACACGTATAACCTATATTGAATTGTTTGCCTTCCAATGGAGTTAGAGGTGGGAAGGCAGGAAGGGAGAGAATTTGAAACTCAAAGTTTTAAATACAAATGTTAAAAATGTTTTTTTACGTATAATGGGGGAAAATAAAGTACTATGTAAGAAAAAAAAAATACTAGTTGCATTGAAATAGCCCATATACAGAATCACTGCCCAAAGAGAAACTATCCATTGTTATATTACACCATAAAAAGCTGGCATTAATCGTGATGCCCTCAAGTAAATATATTCATATTCTGCCATAGCTCATGCTTAAGAATTGCTGTTGAAAAAAGACTGGAAGGATCTTACTTATGACTTTAAAAAAGCAATCATCGTGTTTCTTGATATACTTTCCTCATATAATTGTTTTGCTGATTTCATTGTAAAATATATGATCCAATTCATGTTATTATTATTATTGTTGTTATTTTTTCATAATTGTTTTGGTTGGTTAAAATGCACTGTCTATTTGCCCATATTACTTGGCCCTTCTCAACCTCATGATCTCTATCAACTGTTTCTAGAAAACAAGCTGATACAGAATCCAAAATAATTTTTTATGCCCATCAACTACCCATAAGGTCAAAAGCAGACAACAGAAAATTTTAGGGGAGACACAGATGAGAGAAGCAAACTAAATTACTTGAATCTCTACCATAGAAAGTTATCAGTGGACTATGACAGATAGAACAAAAATGGTTCACAAGCTGCTGAAACTCTCATAAGTTAGGAGGGAGTAAGAAAGCACTTTTCTTTCCTCAATAAGTTTGTCACCAGACTCAATAGAGCTACATTCCAAAGCACCATAAGAAGTGGTAGGTGCACATTTTGAAGTGCTATCAGTGTTCTGTGAAAAATTAAGGAAAATGAAATAAGAGTAATATGAACTAATCGAGGATGTGATACCTGTGGCCTTGAAGACACGTCCTTGGTGTAGCCTTTTGATTGAGTCCAAGTTTAATAGAACAAATCCTTTTTTTAAGGGGATTTGTTATGTGAAGTTTGGATCAGTAAAAGGGCCTCACTTGAGGAGACCTAGAGGGTTATATGTGGCGTCACTGCTGCAGGTTCCCCACCCCTGTATAAAATAAAATATTTTCCTTATCCTTTTCACCCCTCAAAATAAGGGAAAATATCAAAGTGTAGTTCAATGTTAACTGGAAATTCTGAAAAAAAATCCTAGCATGTCTCATTAAATGGATGGTTTATGAGCATTTGGAAAAAAGTAAATGGTGATCAAATATGAACATGAGTTTATTATGGCAACCTAACTTCGTTTCCTTTTTTGAAAGAATTGTTTGACTGATAGATGAGAACAGTGCTATAAACTTAATTTACCTAGATTTCAGCAAAGAATTTGAGAATTTTTGGTGTCATCCTTGTGGAAAGAATGAAAAGTTTAGACTAGAAGATAGTAAGATAAGGTAGATTGGGAATGATTGGTCATAAAGAGCAGAGAATAATGGACTATATTAACCTACATGTAAAGTCTCTAGTGGAGGTACCCATGGAGCTGTTTTGGATTTGGTTACATCTTACAGTTTTATTAATGTTTTGAAAGTCATAATATGCTATTCATATTGAACCTGCAGATGACATGAAGCTGGGAGAAATAGGCAAAATGGTGGATTAGAAATTAGGATTTTTAGAAGTTTTTGATAGGCTTAAAAATTGGCAAAATCAATTAAGAAGGAAATTTCATAGGGACAGATAAACAGTTTTTCAGTTAGTTTTTAGGGTTAAAGAACACTACATAAAGGTTCAGAAATAAACTGCATAGATACAGACTGGAGACAACACTTCCAGAACAAAACATCTGGGGCCTTTTCAGGATTGTTGTTTTGATATGAGTCGATAGAGAGAGGAAGTAAGCAAAATTGTTAAAGCGAATGTGATTTAAATGAATAGAAGTTCATTATTTATAATGAATTGGGAAAGTGATAATATCACTGTGATAATACCACTGGTTGGCCATAACTACAAATAACGTATTCAGTTTTGGGCGAGGGATTTTAGATGGGACACTGATAAGCTGAGGGGAGTAGGAAAGCAACCAGGATTGTGAGAGGAATGAAGGACACTCTGATGCAGAAAATTTGTTGAAGGGACTTGGAATGTTTAGCCTGGGGAAAAGAAAACTTTAGAGAAATGTAATAGTTGTGTTTGCAAAAGATGAATTGGTCATGTTGTGTATGAGGTGAGACTCTGCCACTAAACTATGTGAACTACAAGTTTTAATTGCCTCATACATAGAATGAGAGTACTGTCAGTGCTTCGTAATTTGGAATTTGTAGATAGATTTTAGTGGGTTCATGAACTGGGAGGAATACCTCTTTATTTCAATATAATTGCTTTTCCTTTTTATTTTTTTCATCAAAAAATAATCTGAGAAAGGGTTCATAGGTTTAACAGACTACCAGATTGATCTATGATGGGGGAAAGGGAAGAAGTTAAAAACTAGATGAAATGAGCTTAAAATTTCTGCCTGCTCAGCTTAGGTTCATAAATAGAGAAAGTCAAGTCAGTAGCAATGAATCAATGGTACAGAGGTTGCCAAATGAAAATGACATACAGGTAACCATCAATTATATCTCTTACATAAACAAGATAAATAAATGGTTTGCTTATTCACTCTTTAAGCCATTAGAATGATAATCAATCTATGTCAGTTCATTTCATTAAAAACAGCAAATATCTCAGAGTTTCTGAAGAAACAGCAGCAATAGGTACTAGTTTCACTGAGACATGTTAATAAGGAAAGCCAAAAGTCATCCTTTCCTTATACTCCTCCAAGTCCTTGGCTTTTCCTCTAACGATTTTTTCTGGTCTCTGCTGTCTGTCTCTGTTCAACAGTTTTCTTTTTTTTTGTCCCCTGAGGCTTTGTTAAGTGCCTTTGGTCTACCATTTTTGATACTCTGAACAGGTCTGGCCAGGGCTAGCTAGAGAAACAACTTGGAATATCATGTATGTATATGTGTATGTGAATGTAAATGAATATGTGTATCTGTATGTATATGTATATGTACACACAGTATACATATATACTGAGACAAACGTGTATGTATATGTATATATGTATATATGTAAAATATGTATATATATGTATATATAAACATACACATTCCAAATTTATGCATATATAAATGTGGATGTATGTGACTTTGTACTTTTCCTTCTTGACTTTGTCAGCATCGATGATTTACCAATGCTCTTCCTAACCCACTCTCCTAATTCTGTAATATCATTTTATGCCCACAAGTGAAATAGAGCAGTTATCTGATATTAGCTAAAAAAATAACTCTTAGGGGCTGCTAGGTGGCCTTGTAAATAGAGTGCTGGCCTAGGAGTCAGGAGGACCTGAGTTCAAATGTGGCTTCAGACGCTTAATACTTAACTAGCTATGTGACCTTGGCCAAGTCATTTAACCCCAATTGCCCTCCCTTCCCTTCTCCAAAATGTAAAAAAAAAAAAAAAAAAAAAAAAAAAAAAAAAGACATATAAAAATGTAACTCTTGCAGACTCCAGGTTAGAGACTGAAAGATCGTAATGCAAATTGAAGATGGAAAGGGCAAAAGCAAACCAAAGATCCTATTACCAAGAGGCAGTTAGGTAATAAAGGAAAGATATTTTAAAACATTCAATCAATAACTTGAAGAAAGATGTCATATGTGTCTCTGTGGTGGAGAGTAGGGATTGGAGGGGGTTTGATGTTAAGCCTTTATCCTAAGGATGGAAGAAAGGAACAACTAAAGAACATGATAAAGTGGCAGAGAAGTTAATTAAAATTTTAATCTACCTCTTTAGGTGGATAAAACCTTACTTGATAATTTCTCTACTGAGACTTATTTAATATTCAAGCCCAGATATCCTTTCTCTGATCTCAATCTATTTCCCACCTTTTCACAGATTCCAAATGTTTACAGATCAGAATGCAGTCATTTCTATTGAAATTGCAAGAATACTTCAACTGCAAATTGAGTAAAGGAAATCTTTTATTAAATTAATATCAAGGTGATATGACTTTGCAATGTTATAATAAATTGTGGGTAAACATCACTGAGTCTCAGAGACTATAGGACAGAGGCCATTTCTTAAAAAGTGCCTTTTTATGATTTTATTTAATATTTACTCTACAACAAGTAAGTATTATTCTATTTCAGTAATTTCCAGTATAGAACATAAGGTCTAGAACTTTTATGTTTTTTTAAATAATCTTTTTGTTCCCTACACCCCTACATTTTCTAAGATATTGGCATCAGGAATAATTAACAACATACTCCTGTGTGCTTCCCTGACTATCTACATCCACAAATTTGGTAACCAATGTGATTCAGTACTGATTACAAACAGGCAGGTTGGCATTATATTGAAATAAATGAGTCAATGTTGCACTCAAAGGAGAGGTTTATTTTGTTTTGTCATTTTCCTACCTGAATATGAAAATACTATTTTCTCCCATTGTGCATTTCAAGGGAATATTGAATGGCTCTGCTTCTAGTTAGAGAGCTCTCCAAAGACACCTTATGATAATGTTACTCTCCATTGTAGAGAGCATAGAGTCTAATACTTAACTAATCTGATTCTTTATATTTATTGAAATACAATTAATTCATCCTAAATAGCATAATTAAAGCTTAATCAGACTCTATTTTCTAAGGCATTATCACCCTCAGTCAGCTGGTAGAGATTTCCTAATCAATGCCTCCAAGGTTTGAAAGCTGATATCATATGACATTCACATTATAAATCTACTCCTGATTCTTCCTGAGACACCTGAAATGTTGTTTGTCAAAAAAATTCTATTTAGATATCAACTTCTATCAGAGTGAGTCTTTTTGTTTAACTTTTGTTTATTTTTAGTTTACATCATTCATTTCCACGAGATTTTGAGTTACAAAATTTCTCCCCATCTTTCCCCTACCCACTACCCCAAAACAGTGATCCCACTGTACACCCTCCCCGAGTCTGCTCTCTCCTATATCCTCCCCCAGCACCCCTTGGACTTTCTGGTAGGGCAAGATCTCCCCACCCCACTACCTGTATATCTTATTTCCCAGTTGCATGTAAATAGTATAAGGATTATACATACATATATATATATATATATATATATATATATATATACATATATATATATATATATAATATACATACACACATATACTTATATATTTTTAACATTTGATTATAGAACTTTAAATTCTAGATTCTTTCCCTTCCTCCCTCGTCACCCACCCCCACTGGAAAGGCAAGCGATTCAATACAGGCCATACATGTATAGTTACACAGAACATCTCCACAATGGACATATTGTGAAAGACTAACTATATTTCCCTCCTTCCTATTCTGCCTGCCACTCGTTCTATTCTCTAGTTTGTCCCTGTCCCTTTACAGAAGTGTGTGCTTATAACAACCCTCCCCCCAACCTCCCTCCCCTTCATTCTACCTCTCTCATTCCTTCCCCTCCTACTCTCCTATAGGCCATGAAACCCAATTTAGAGTGTATGTCATTCCTTCTCTAAGCCAAATTCCATGAGACTAAGGTTAACCCATTCCCTTTTGCCTTCCTGTTCTTCCTCTCCATTGTCACAGTTATCCCTTGCCTCTTCTGTATGAGATAATTAACCCCATTCTGTCTCTCCCTGTCTCCTCTCATACTATTCCTCTCCCACCTCTCAATTTCACCTTTTAAAATATTATCCCATCCTATTCAATTAATCTTGAGCCCTCTGTCTATGTACACATACATACATACACTCACATATGTATTCCCATGCATATATACTCCTATATAGACATATGTGTATGTGTATGTATGTACATATACATTTATATTCTCTTCAACTCTCCTCATACTGAGAAAAGTTTCATAAGTTACAATTATCATTTTTCCATGTTGGCATGTAAATAGTTCAACTTTGATAAGTTCCTTATGAATTCTTTTCCATGTTTATCTTCTCATGCTTCTTGTATTTGAATGTCAAATTTTCTATTCAGTTCTGGTTTTTTTCATCTAGAATGCTTGGAAGTCTTCCACCTCATTGACCATATTTTCCCCTGGAACGTTAAACTCAGGTTTGCTGGGTAGGTGATTCTTGGTTTTAATCCTAGCTCCCTTGATCTCTGGAATATCATATTCAAGGCTCTTTGATCCCTTAATGTAGAAGCTGCTAGACCCTGAGTTATCCTGATTGTGTTTCCACAGTGTTCATATTGTTTCTTCTTGGCAGATTGTACAATTTTCTCTTTGATCTGGGAACTCTGGAACCTGGCTATAACATTCCTTGGAGTTTTCTTTTTGGGATCTTTTCCAAGAGGTGATTGGTGAATTCTCTCAAGTTCTATTTTGTCCTCTGGTTGTAAAATATCAGGGCAATTTTCCTTGAGGATTTCTTGAAGGATGATTTCTAGGTTGTTTTTTTGATCATGGCTTTCAGGTAGTCCAATAATTTTTAAATTGTCTCTCCTAGATCTATTTTCCAGGTAAGCAGTTTTTCCAAAGAGACATTTCACATTGCCTTGTATTTTTTCTTTTGTTTGCATCTGTTTAATAGTATGTTGATTTCTCATAAAGTCATTTGCTTCCATTTGCTCCACTCTAATTCTGAATGAATTATTCTGTTCTGTGAGCTTTTGAAATTCTTTTTCCATCTGGCAAATTTGACTTGTTAAGGCATTCTTCTCCTTATTGGCTTTTTGGGTCTCTTTTGCCATTTCAGTTATTCTGTTTTTTAAGGTGTTATTTTCTTCAGTTTGGTTGTTGATTCTGTTTTCATGATTTTCTTCCATTATTCTTATTTCTCTTCCCAATTTTTCCTCCACTTCTCTTACTTGATTTTCAAAATTATTCTTGAACTCCTCCATGGCCTGTAACTAGCTTATATTTTTCTTGCATGCTTTTGGTGCAGGGGTTCTGACTGTGTTGTCTTCCTCCCATTCCATGCTTTTATCCTTTTTCTCCCCAAAAAAGGAATTTAAAGTTGGATGGCTGTGCTTGCTTTGCTTCCTTTGCTTGCTCATGTTGCCACTCAATTACTTGACTTTTGAGCTCTTTGCCACACAAGAACTCTGCTTCTGGGGGAGAGAGCTTTGTCCCAAATCACTGGGGTTTTCACAGCTGCTGGAACTCTTAGGAGGGCACTGCCTCTACAGCCCCCACCAGCTTTGGCTCACTGGTCACATACCTCAGGATCACCATCCAAGACATCAATCCAGATCCAGGCAGGTTAAGGCAAGGGTGCTTAGCCTCTGAATGGTCACTTGGCTCCCTTATGATCTGCAGGCCTTGAGCTCTGAAGCAGACATGTGGAGATGACTGCCTGGCTGCCACTTCTGCTGCTTTCTTGTCCTGGGGGCAGATGGCCGGACCACTTTTTCCCCCAAATTTAGCTGAGTTCCACTGGCCTTTCACTTTGTCCGTGTTTCTCATGGGTTGATAATTCTGGAAACTGCTACAGCTGCTGGTGATCTGCTCTCCTGAAAGCTCCAGCCGCAACTTTTCATAACCAACCTGGGACTAAGCCACAGTTTCAGGCTAGGCTGGTTTCACCTCCTGGCATGCTATGATGAGCCCTTTCTGTCCCACCTGCTGAACTGCTTTCAGTGGGAGCCTTGTTTATTTGTACTTTTGTAGGTGCTGGGGCTATAAATTTTTTTTAGAGTCATATTTTATAGATATTTGAGGTGGTTTTGCGGGGAGCCACACAGATCTCCTGCTTCTAAACCCAGAGTAAGTCTTAAAGAATTGATTTTCTTGCATCATTCTCATTTCTCTTCCCAATTTTTACTCCACTTCTCTTGTTTGGTTTTTAAAATCCTTCTTAAACTCCTCTATGGCTTGTTACCAGTCTATATTTTTTTTGGAAGCTTTTGATGCAGGTGTCTTGACTGTGTTGTCTTCCTCCCATTCCATGCTTTGATCTTTTTGTCCCCCAAAATGGAATCTAAAGTTGGATTACTGGGCTTGCTTTGCTTCCTTTGATTGCTCATGTTGCCAGTCAATTACTTGACTTTTGGACTCCTTAGAACTCTGCTTCTAGAGGGGAGAGCTTTGAGCCAAATCTCTGGGGTTTTCACAGCTGCCGGGGTTATTAGGAGGCCAGTGTCTCTGTAGTTTCCACCAGCTTTGGCTCACTGATCACATACCTCAGGACCACCACCTATCACCATGATCGCAATCCAGGCAGCTTAAGGCAAGAGCACTTAGCCTCTGAATGATCACTTACCCCACCTGCAATCTGCATGCTGGGCACTCTGAAGTCGCCGTGTGGCAGTGGCTACAGAGCCATTGCCACAGGTTCTCTCCCTGGAGGCAGATAGACAGACTCTCTCTCCCAAATTTAGCCAAATTACACTGACTTTTCACTTAGTCCTTGTTTCTTATGGGTTGATAATTTTGAAAACCACCATAGCTGCTGATGATCCACTCTCCTGAAAGTTCCAGCTGTGGCTTATTCTGACTGCCTTAGGGCTCCAGCCAGGGGTTCATGTGGTTCTGGTCTGGGCTTCCAGTGCTCTGCAATGAACCCCTTCCCATCAGCATGCCGGCTGCCTTTAGTGGAAGCTTTGTTACTCTGTAATTTTGTGTGTTCTGGAGCACTAAAATTTGTTTAGAGTCATATTTTATAGGCATTTCAGGTGGTTATGGGAGGAGCGATAGAATTCTCCTGCTTCTAAGCCCAGAGTGAGTCTTATAGAATTGATTTAGTGTGTCTTTCTCCCACATGTGGGTTTGGGGATAGCTTTGAAATACACTTTTGATGTATATGAGTCTGGAGTTTTGAATGTATTGGGTGGCTACCTCTCAGTGGCAAGGAACCAGATGGGGACTGTTCACACAAGGTGTCTTCAATATGTTCAGACACAATTCAGCTGATGTTAAGAAAAATACATATATTCTGGAATAACAACAAGAACACTTTCCTTTGTTTCTTTGAATTTTCCATCATTCAAGTGTTGTTCTTATACCAAAATCTAAATCAAATGGCTTATTAGTTATATTATTTATGTAGACTATTAAGCAGAAAACACTTGCCATAAAAGTCTTCCTCTGATAGATAAGTGTAAGATGGAAGTGTTTGGGTTTATAAAGGCTATGCCTGCAAAGATATCCTGGCAAGGTCTACCAAACTGGAAGGATTTTTAAGAAGATCCCTATGAAAGACTGTTTTTCCTGTTCTAGGTCCAGGTTACCAAAGAATTAAGAGGTTAATATACCAATTTTTACCCACTAGCTTAGACCTGAATAACTGGCAAACTTCTTTGGTGTACAGATAAGTTAGAATAGAGACAGACTGACAATGATTGGTTGCCACTGGTCACGTGGCAAACAGGAGAAACACTGTCAGTGAAAACCCTACATTTTTTGCAGGCTACTCAAAATCCTTTGGCAGGCTGTAAGCAGCCTATGGGCTGTATGTTGTGCAGGCCTGTACTAGATAATGATTTTATATTTGTGGCCATAGTGGCCCATAAAACCAATAAAAATTCACAAAATAGTCCTCAGTACTTTTTATTTTATTTTGTTTATTTTATTTTATTTTGTATTTATTTATTTTGTTTATTTTATATGCAAAAATGTCCCAGAAAAGAGATGAAAGGTAGTAAGAATCACCTATAAATATTGTTTTCAATATTGGTCATGTAGCTGTGAGAACTTGGGGCAATAAACAAGTAAGAAAAGGAGCTAAATCATATTATTATTGTCATTCTCATTATGAATGAAAGCTGAAGACAAGTAAGTAATGATAAGTAACATTTATATAGCACTTTCATATTTTCAAAAAGTTTTGCAAATATCTCATACCCACAAACCTCTAAAATATGTGCTATAGTATCTTCATTTTACAGATGAGGAAATTGAGGCAGGCAGAGGGAATATGATGACTACAGTCACAGAGCTATAAAGTATTTGATGATTAATTTGAAGTTTTTCTAACTCCAGGTCCATGGTACCTCTGTTGTACATCATACTACCTCCATCACTCTAGTATAAAAAAAAAGTTGTAGCTAAATACTGATCTATTCTTTTTAGGAATGAAAATGGGAATATCATATTTGGATTTTTAAAATTTTAATGCCTGAAGGAAAAGCACCTGGTCAAATATAGAAGAAACTGAACCAGAGGTGATATAATATAAAAGATACTCATTAGTGTAATTTTGAGAGATCCAAAAGAATGGGAAAAGGTCAGAGATAACACTCTGATCCCCCAAAATTGCAAGTGAGAAGAAATCAGAAAATAATGACATAAATGCCTATTTTCTCCTCTCTGTAAAATTTCTTGAAAATGTCCTATACATTCAAGGAGGGTAAGCTTAATAAAAATATGAAAAGGGAATAGGTGGGCTTTTTCTTTCTGTCTATCTACCCATCTTTCTTTGTTTCTTTGTTTCTTTGTATCTTTGTTTCTTTCTTTCTGTCTATTTTTGTGTATGTATGCATACATATACACATTCATGTATATGATTTGGTGTTGCTACACATAAATTTAAGTTGTGTGTATATCAATAGATGAATATTACTGTACATATAAGATTTCCTCATACATGAAGCTATGAAAATATCATTGTTATATGAATTTCTCCTTCAAGTTGAGGCATCACATAGAGATAATTATTCATCAATAGGTTTTGTCATTGGCATGGATGATATCCTATGCAGAATCTAATCAGAAGAGGAATTTCCTATGAATTATGGTATTCTCCAGGTTCTCCTACTTTTGGATGATCTTGGGCTGATTGCATTCTTTGTAGAATCTGACAGATTCTTTAATGGCATTTTCTAACAGTTGTTTGAGATTAACCTTTATCCTCATAAAGAAACAAACTGGTGGAGTAGTAATATTTCTCATGTTATATCATGATTTTAATGAGCAACACTTTGGTTTATTTCATCAATACATCAATCTTAGACAAGTCTCATAGATGGGCAATAAGACTCAGAACTGATAGGAAATAGTCAGGCTATACTGCACTTGGGAAACTACACAATAATTCAAAGGATACCAAGTGATCCACAGCCAGAAAGTCCTCTTTTTAAATAGAAATATTCTAGTAGGTATACTTAATCCCTACTAATACAATGGTACTAGAATAATCACAATTATTTATGATCCAGAAGACAAAGGGCATATGTATGTTGGATGCTATTACGCTGTAGCATACTGTACAAATATGGTACAAAGGTAACTTGAGAAGTGGATTAAACACATACACACACGCACACACACCATCAAGAATGTGTATGGAAAAAATGTAAGCCAATTGTTAGGTATATAAGGAATTATGGTTAGGTCCTTGCCTTCTCAAGAATTTTTTCCAGCTTTCTCATTCACTTACATAGAAGTTACAAACTAGGTATAATTATAGTAAGAGTGAAGGGTAATTGATTGAAACCAGCAATGGGCATCAGTGAAACCTCAGGCTTTCAGCTGTTACCCCTTATGCTCATTGCATGATGCTTGGGCTAACTTCTGTATACTTCAGTTTTTACATCCATAAAATGTGTTGTGGTGAGTAAAAATGCAACAGTTGAACTGAGGCAAGTTTTCTGGGCAAGATAACAGTTTACTAACAGTGACATGTATAACAGTTAATAAAATTGGTCAAACTTTCCCCCCTCAATGGTCAGCAACCTAAATGGGACTGAAAAGACCATATTTATTGAGACACCCCCACCCCCAGAAGAGTGGAGCAGGTAGTGGTGGGTCATAGAAAAGCCTTAAGATTAGCTGTAGCTGGAGAAAGTGAGTTGGTCTTGAGGTGTTGCTGATCATACCCTCTCTGACAATTAAGGAATATTGCTTTTTGAGACTCAGTTACCTATAGTAATCTTGCCTAGAAAACCAGAACCATCCCAGTCAGAATCCCCTCCATTGGCCTTCCTTTTGGAGACCAAGTCACCCTAGCATTGATGAGAAAATGTAAGGATAGGAGAACTGTCCTCTGGACAGGGACCAATTTTAAACTGGTTAGCAAACAAATGCCCAGGTGGCTAGGAGCTATCACATTCCTCCATCGAGCATTTAATTCCAACTGGGAGAGGTCTCCTTTTGAGCTAGGCTGAGAAATAAAGATTTAAGGAAAGGAGTAATAGGATGAGTTACAGAGTAATATTGATACAACTGTAAATAATACAACATGATATTAATTTTTCTCAGCATTAGAGGAGAGCCACATGCAACAGTTTTTCATATTTAAATGTTTCTTTTGGTTTCATATATATACGTACACATATATATGTTGATATCATTATATCAATTATTTATTTTATCATTGAAACAATCTAATCTATTATTTAATTTGTTAAAAAATCTATTTTTATCCAATTTATTTTATCATATTTTTTTCTAACATGAGAACAAGGCCTCCTATATATTATGTTGATTATTTCTTAATTGATGGAAAGACATGGACATGAATAACATGGTCTGGGGAGGTGTGGGTACTTTTCTATCTCTTCTGGTTGAAGGAACAGCCAGATGATGAAATCATGATTAAATTTAGGTATTGAAGGGCATGTCAAAGATAATTTGACAGCTGCCTAAGTCATAGGTCTCTTTCTCAAATTTTAGTGGCTATTCATTTTGACTTTTTCTGACAGGTTCTAAGTTGTACTTTTCATTTCAGCATGACCCACTTGTCCAATTTAGAGAGAGGCTAATGAATGAATAACCAAGATTCCACAGAGTGCTATTGCTAGATAATGTGTACATTTCTTATGGACCGTATTCATATATTCTTTTTTAAAATGAAAGACCAATACTGGGCATTAACATTCTCGTGGAAAAAAGTAAAAGAAATAAATCATACATAAAAACTTCCCTTTAAATGTTCAGATTATTTGTGAGCCATTTATCAAGTGTTACTTTCCATTTCAGCAGCTAGAAACCTAAAGGCCTATAAGAATTAGTATATCTCCAAAAACATTTAAGGTTTTAAGTTTAATATTTTTCATAATTTATGAAAGGCAGAGATTTAATGTAAAAAGTCCTTAAATATTTTCTCATCATTAAGATCAGGATTTCCATTAAAAATTACCTGAAAAGAAGATAATTTATATTACTAAATTTATATATAAGAGGGGAAAACAGATGGGCCTGAACAGATAAGTCAGGGAGTAATGTAATAACTATACTTCTTTATAAAAGACATTCAGAAATTGGTCTTCATGATTATGTAATGAAACCATAGTAATTGTATATGGAAAAAAAACTGAGAAAAAGCTAATAGTTTAAAAAATATATTCTTTCTGGGAGTGGCTAGGTGGCACAGTGAATAGACCATTGGCCCTGGAGTCAAGAGGACCTGAGTTCAAATTTGGCCTCAGACACTTAACACTTACTAGCTGTGTGACCTTGGGCAAGTCTCTTAACCCCAATTGCCCTGCCTGCCCTCCAAAAAGCAAAAAAAAAAAAAAATTTCTGTGGGCAATTGTTATGGGAATCTAAAGATCTTCCCTGCCCCTAGGCCCTTTGCTAATGTGGCTACGTGACTCTGAGGACCCTTGGATATCTGAAAGTATACTCTGTTCCTTAATAGGCTGAATGTGGTCACATGGAGCCTGTGGCGCCAGGCTTGTTTTCCAGGAATGCCCATGCCTTGTAGCTTTGTGATTGGGCAGTGGGTCCAGAGGGCTGTGACATTCTCTAAGCCAGGAGAAGGCTATATATACGCCCTGATGTGAGGTTTTGGTTTGGGGCTCACTTTGAGAA
>CM053592.1:88778404-88819850 GCA_028646515.1 Pseudochirops corinnae | reverse complement strand
AAATAAAGTCAGATCTAACTAAATGGAAAAACATTAACTGCTCCTGGCTGGGTCGAGCTAATATAATAAAGATGACAATTTTACCGAAATTAAATTATTTATTTAGTGCTATACCAATCAATTTTTAGTGACTTGGTTTTTCATTCTCAAAATATACTGTCATTAATTATACGGCTAATCAAGATTGTTTTTTTTTTCAGTTCAAATTAGAATATTATCAACTTTATTCCTTTTTTATCAGAAGTTCAAGATAAACAGGAAAGATAAATCATAAAGCATTTACTGAAGTTAAATCATTTATATTCCTATTTGAGAAGATGCTACTTGTAACTTCTAAGAACTTATCATTATTAGGGCAGTTAGAAGGAGTATACATAGACAGAGGGCATGAATATGAGTTAAATATGATTAGATGATGTCTAAAACAATAAAATTGGGGGTGGGAAACAGGGATGACTCGGAAGGGATATTATCTAAAAGAATAAAGGAGTGATAAGATGGATTCACTGGAAGAATGGGGAAGGGATAGGTAGAATAGTGTAAATCTCACATAAAGGAAATGTGAAAGAGATTTTATAATGCAGGGAAAGATGGGCCCATAGTAGACAACACTTGAACCTTACTGTCATTGAAATTGCCTCAAAGATTAAAAAAATGCATTTGGGTGTAGAAACCTATCTTGTTATATATGGAATTAGAGGAGGAAGGAGATAAAGGAAGGTGCAGGTGATAAAAGGGAGAGAAGATTCAGGGAGGTGGTGGTCAGAAGCAAAACATTTTTTGAGGAGGAACAGGGTAAAAATACAAAGTGATAAAAGGGGAGGAAATATTAATAGAAATACACAGTAATCATAACCATGAAAAATTTTGCTGCAAATTTATCTGATAAAGACCTCATTTCTCAAATATAGAGAAAACTGAGTCAAAATTTATAAAATTACAAGTCATTACCAACTGATAAATTGTCAAAGGACATAGAGAGGCAGTTTTTTTCAGAATAAGATTAAAGCTATCTATAGTCACATGAAAAAATGATCTAAATCACTATTAGAGACATGAAAATTAAAAAAAAACCACCCTCTGAGATACCATCTCACATCAATCAAATTGGCTAATATTACAAAAAAGTAAAGCAAAAAATGTTGGAGGGGATGTGGGAAAGTTGGAACACTAAATCACTGTTATTAGAGTTTTTGAACTGATCCAAACATTTTGGAGAGCAATTTGGAACTATTCCCCAATCCAGCAATACCACTCTGATTTCAGTACTCCTTTAAAAAATGGAAAAGAAAATTTATGTAAAAATATTTATAGCAGATCTTTTCTGTGATTCCAAGGATTCGAATGTCAGGGGATCCCCATAAATTGGGGAATGGTTGAATAAGTTGTAGTACAAGATTGTGAAGGAATAGTATTGTGCTATAAGAAATGACAAACAGGATGATTTCAGAAAAACCTGGGAAGACTTACATGAACCAATACAAAGTGAAGTGAGCAGAACCAGAAGAACAACAATATTGTACAATGAGCAACTATTAATGGCCTAACTATTTTCAACAATACAGAGATCCAAGACAATGCTGAAAGACATGAAAAAAAAAAGCTATATTCTTCAAGAGAAAGAACTGACAAAATCTGAATGCAGATTGAAGCATACTTTTTGTTTTTTAAACTTTTTTTTTTCGAGGATAGGGTGAGCTTTTTTTTTTTTCACAAACTGACTAATATGGAAATAGGTTTTTTATGATTGCACATGTGTAATCTATATCAATTTGCTTGCCTTCTCAGTGATGGGGAAGTAAACAGAGGGAGGAGGAAAATTTGGAACTGAAAAAAAAATTAAATGTTAGAATTTGTTTTTATATGCAATTGAAACATATTTTAAAAATAAAATTGCAGTATCTACCTTATTTTAATGTGTTGATGCATCACTAATGTACACACATATCTATCTATATCTATATTTATCTATCTATACACATTGCACACATTTCTGCATATCATACATATTTTTTGTGGGGAAGATCCTTCCTCATATATTGTATTTTTGCAAAATTATAAAAAATTCCTATGCTAAACACTATTACAGTAGATAATATTCTGTTTTTTGTATTGGCTATCAAAGACACAGTGACACTTAAACATTAAACATTTTTTCCCTTTTCTTTAGTGTTCCCAATGTTTCTTAATATACTGAAAGTATCTTCTAATATTCACATATTATTTTGGATTGGTAAATCAGGTGTTTAACCAACAATTTCAAATTCTCAAATTGAATACATTTTAATTAGTAGTTAACATGACAGCTCACTGATGAATTGGTAATCTACTTATATCTGAGATCAATATATAGAAAATATATTTGACAAGACAAGACAATGTACAATAATAATGAGTGAAGGAAGTAAAACAACATGATGAAAGGCAAAATTGGGTGTAATAGAGTAGTTTGAAAGATGAGGACTGCGAGAAATAAAAAAAGGAGGTGAAAGGATTAGGAAATTTGAAGCTAAGCTGTTTATAGATTTAAATCAATAAAGAAATTGAGACACTGTTGAGCCCAAACTTTTCATTTCACAGAAGAAGCAGTTGAAGTTTATTGAAATTAAGTAACTTTCCCAAAGTCACACATATAATAAGCATCAGAGATTCTTGCATCCAGGTTCTCAGACTATATACACATACCTATTTACAAGTACATAAGTATGTGAATATTTATATATGTCTTTATATACATATATATCTATATCTCCTTTAAAAGAGTGCATGTGAGTTAGTAGAAGTCTTGTATGTGATGATTTATTATAATAATTGATTATTTCTTTCCCCATTAATGATTTTATTAGTTAGATGAGCTTCCCAGTAAATAAATTTCTTATCCTGATTCTTTTAGGGAGTTACTTGAGAGCATTGAGATGTTAAGAGATTTGCAGAGGTCTTGCAGACAGCATGAATCATAGGCTGGGCTGGAATCTTGATGTCTAATTAATTATATGAGGGTATGGATTGGGTAAGGAGGGCAATGCATAGATAACAATAAAGATTTGACAGAATAAAATAATTTGAAGTCAATTTATTTGTCTTTGATAAAATAAGTACTTGTTGAAAAGGAATCCTATTTTCAGAAAATAGATGATATTGGAGAGCAATGTCATATATTCTAAATATTTAATTAAATGACACTGATTTTGAAGATTCTTCAGAAGATGGGGCTTTCAGTACTTCAAATAATTCAGATTATAATTTATAAATACATAATTGTCAAATTACGCTAACATTTTGTCTTATCTCATAACACACATTCTTCATGGCCACAGGAATCTCTTCAATATATTCCTTTATCTATATTCCCACTACTATTACCCTACAACAGATTCTTGTCATCACCCACCTAGATTATTAAAAAAAAAAAGGATTCTAATAGCTCTTGACTGCACTCTCTCCCTCTCTCTCAATTCATCCTTTCATTTTGATTACATACTAATTTTCCTTATACACGTATCTGGTCCCATTATTCATCTTTTAAAAATCTGCAATGGTTCCCTATTGCCTATCAAGTGAAGTTCAAGATCCTTCAAAATCTGGTGCTACCCTACCTTTCCAGCCATTTCTCATATGATTACTTTTTTCTATAAAGTATGCGCTAGCTACTTGGACTACTTTCTGTCCCCGTTATATATCTTGCATTTAACCCCTCATTGACTTTTTAATAAGATTTTAATCAAGTTCCCCTAACTAACCTATTAAATTTCCATTCATTTTTTAAACATGCATTCATTCCTTAAAGTTCAACTGAAGTGCTACTTTCTAAATGAAATGTGGTCCCCTTGGACCTAATATCCAGTTCTAAGTGTACCTCACTTGCACATGTATCGTATTCAATTATGATTATTTGAGTATGAGGCAAATCTAAAGTCCCATTCAATTATTACATTCATTAAGTCACAGACCATTTTATCTCAAGACCTCTTGGCCCAAGTACTCTATGCACTTGTGACTATTACTAAGCATCTATTAAAATCAGAGGCAGCATGGTCTGTGGTAAGAGTAAGGGCTGGGTGTCAAGAAGACCTGATTTGAAGTCCTCATTGGTTTTCTCAGGGGCATGATGCTTCACTTGTCTGAGTAAATGATGACTTATGTAAAATAGGGATACTAATACCTAGAGCACCTGTGAGGTTATTATGAGGATTCAGTAAGCTAATGTATGTAAATCACTTTGAAAACCTTAATGAGCTATGTAACTGTCAGCTATTATTGTTTGATCTTTAGCATGTTAATGAACAGAAGAAAATTAAGTGGAACACATATTCACTTAATTCACATATGACCTGATGAGCAAAATTCTTAAAACATAAAGGAAAGTATTACTATTTTGGTCTAATAATAGCTTGAGAAACAGCCTAAAACATTAATAATGGTATATTTTACTAAAAATTTGTTGCTTATTCTTTAAAATGCCAAAGAATGATGTAGAAAGAGAGAAACAGAACTGGTGATCACAATAGATATGGATGGCATGATCCCATCAAGTTTTTATGTTGCAGATGACTGTCTTGATTGCACACAGGTTGTACCGTACAAATGCGATAATCATCATCATGTTTCAGTTTTGATTTAACCACCTGGTTTTGATTGCTTACTGCCAGGTGTCTATTTTTCAGCTGTTTATATTGTAGTCAGATGCCTCAAGATGTTCTAGATATGCTAAAGTAGTAACACTCAATTTATATATTACTACTTTCCTTCAGTTCCTTAAACAATTAATTGTTTTTTTCATTCTCCTCAATCTCTATCCCATTACCAAAGCTGGCATGAATATACTAGAGCATGACCTCAAGTCTGTGGATTGAGTTCCAAAATCTTAGAAACAGTAATTTAGGCTTTAGATTTCCTGTTATATGTCTACCTGAGGGATTGAATAGTCAGAAATTCAGTATACTGGTAATAGGAGTCACAAATGTTTGGCAGTGTTAAGATTAAGAATCCCAGGAGAAGGTAGACAGCTGTGAAAGGAGTAAGTGATGTTCAAGCAGTTGTATGAAATTATTCATTTTCCTTACTGACTATTTAAAGATCATTAGTACATTCTATTAACACTGCTGATGAAATGCAGTTTGGCATGGTAGAAAGGTTTATTTTCTGGATATGTTTCTCTCAGAAATTATACAACAAGTAAAGTAGATCTTGACTGAGTTATGACAATGCAGGGCCATTATTGAATGAAGAGAGTAGAGTTTGGGGTGGGAAGCAGAGAAGGAGAGAACAGAGTAGATCATTATGAGTGTATATGTAAATAGAAGTAAAGTATTGGAGAATGAAAATGAAAAACTTTTAAACCAATCGCATATTGGATGAGTAAGGATTGGTTCCTATGTTTTGGCAGTGGTCTTCAATGCTTTTTCTGTTAAGTAGCCAAGGAGGTTTCAGGTCCTGCGTCCTATGATGATCCCCAAGGAGTGATAGTAACATTTTTTTAAAATCTGTGATGATTAAGACCTAACTAACATAAACATCAAGTTTTCTTAGTTCCTCATCCCTGTATGCAAAGGCAAACTCTTAAGTAGAAGCTGACAGTGGCAGAAACTAGTTATAAAATCATAGATACAGAAGCGAAAATGAGTGTAGAAAAAACCTTAGGCACAATCTATTCCAACTCCCTCATTTGTCAGAATAGGAAACTGAGGCCTTGTTCATTTAAGAAATTTGCCTAATGTCATGCAAATAGGAAGAAGCAGAGCAGGCCATGAACTCTGGTCCCATAACTCCAAATTAAGTACACTTTACCTTGAAACTCTCCAGCCTTCTCCCTGTGACTCACATTTCTGTACCACCAAAATTAAAAAGACTAAACACAACTAGACAAAACATTGGGCATGGAAAGGCATGGAATATATGCTGACATTGCCTGTGGCCAGCTATTTTCCATTCAAGAATTGCAGTGATTTCACTAAGATGAAAGATGTGCTGTGTTTCTGAGAAGGCAATTAAAAACAATTGTTTGCTTCCAAAGAGGCCAGTAGCTGTTAGGGAAATTAAATTGATTGGAGAATTATACTTGAAAAATGGTATGGCGAAATTTAAATAGTTCCCTGACTTTGTTACTGGTCAATTATTTTAGCAAGTTCCCAGCCAACTCTTAGTTGCAAAATGATGCTGTAGCCTTTGGAACACAGGTCTTGTCCTTAACTTTATTCTGTTTCCCTTCTCTGTAATAAGCCATTTGCAATTTTGTATGAAGCTTCATATTCCATAACATTTGGAGGGTGAGAAGTCAAGAAAAAGCTACACTCCATGGGGAGGCTTGTATTTCTTATCCTGGAAGAAGAATTTCCTAATTTCACAATATAGAAATAGGTAGCCCTTGTAGTTTGTGCCTTCTAGAACTACAACTTGAGAAAGTCAGGTGGGATGGGGAGGAGTTTAGGAAAACATGAATTTTAGAATAATAAATATTCTTGCTGCATAAAATATCAAAATATCACTAGAAGACCAGAGTCTTAAGTGGAACTTGAATGAAGTATTTTTTTTTGGGGGGGGGTGGCTTCCTAAAAGCACTGTTTCTGGTCATATCTGTTATGTTTATGTGTATTCTTCCTACGTGAGATCAATGATCTTAATTCTGGCTTTAAATTTCAGAGTATTTTTCCATCATAATTTTGAATTGAGAAGTTTGCTTTAATATAAATTGACTTCTCAGTCATATACTTGAGTGTCTGAGTATGATTATCTTCTGGTAAATGCTTTTGTTAAGTGAGAAATTACACAAGAACACAGATTTTAAGTGTTTAGTCCCTGATTAAAGAATGTTTCCTGCCGCCTAGACTTCCCCCCAACCCTGCCCCATGAAGAAGTTCACAGGAGAGTTCCACATTGCTCTTTTATCTTTCTCTCTCTTACATCTCTGCTGGAGATCTTCCAAAATCATAATAATAAATCAACAGTTATAAGAATCTAATATAGGAGAGAAAGGAATAAAGATGCCTTTATCATCCCATGCCTTTCCTTAGGTTCACAGAGTTAGAACTGGAAGATACTTTAGAGATCATCTAATTTAACATTCTCATTTTATAGATGAAAAGACTGAGGTAACCTAGAGAGATTAAGTGACTTGACCAAGGTCATGTAATTAACAAATAATAGTTCGGATTTGAATCTCTATACTTTAATTTTTAATCAGTGCTTTTTCTTCACTGCCTTTTCACTTTGTCTCCAAGCCCCAAATTAGTCAAATTCAACCTACTTGGGATTCAATTTTTAATTCTTTTATCTCTTTTGCCCTCTATCTATTTTATTTTCAAGGGCTCTTGATTCTTCCTTGGATGTATTTCTCAGACTCATCTTTTTCTCTCCATTGCCATTGTTATCACTCTCATTAAGACCATCATCACTTCACACTTGGCCCTCTTTTCCAGTTGGACTTCCTTTTCCCAAGTTTTGCAACCTTTAATCAGTTCTGTTTGTATTTTGATATCTTATGGAATCTATGGTCTTATTAATGTATCTTTCTCCAATGATGTAGATTGTAGATTACAAGCCTTCTTATCCTGTGTGAGACTTACTTATCATCTCTAAAAATTTCTCTACTCAACCTATTGAGAGATCTTCTTATTTTCTTAACATTACATAAATATCAGCAAAGTGGATGGGCTATCTACTTGTTATCTCTCACTTTAACTGCATGACCAGTCCTCATACTTTCCCATTTTCTTGCTAATGGGATCCAATCTTCATTGGGATATTATACAATACACATACTCATCATGTGCCTCATCATTGTCCTTTTCTCACCTTTAACTTTTTTTAAAAATGTTTTTACATTTGATTTTAATTCTTTGTCTTTAATTTTATCTATAATTTTAATTCTCCAGAGACTATGGTATTCCACCTATCACAACTATATAGATTCAATGGAAGAATGATGATAGTAAACAGGTAAACTTTTGTTTCAGAGGGAGTTTGTGGCATTGTGCAATTTCCCAAAAGTAACCTAGGTTATTCTATTCCTTTTGTTCTAGTCTGGGATCTGCTTATTTTCCAAGTATAGTTCAAGATGTTATTGATGTTGTTGTCTGTCCTTTGTTCTCAAAGAGGACCATGACATCAGGAGAGTGATGCCATGACTTGAAAGTGAAGTGGATTTAAATGAAGGAGGGATGTGCAAAGTCACCAGCCTAACTCTCTCCTCTAGAGCCATCTGGACCTAGGCTCTCTATAAATGACTCTAATCCTTGCCAATGATGTTCCCCAAAGTATATGGGGTATAATTCCTTTATATTCCACTTCCATTTGGCTACTAATAGTCAGAATAGCTTTTATATAGAAATATTTACTTAAAAGGTTGAACCACAAAGATACAAACTTATTCTCCCAGCAGGAGATGTAGTTCTCTTCTCGTGAACCACTTCATTATCTGGTGAGGAGAAGAGGATTGAGTTCAAAGATTAGCTTGGTTTCTATAAAACACAATCATAAATTAAAAAAAAAATAACCCTCCGCTTCGGTAAAAGTCCCAGGCACTCTGGCTTCTCAGGGTTTGCACAGCTGGGCTGCCTCACTACATAACCCTGCCTGCAAATCCTTTCTCCAAGGTCACCTTGACTTAAAATCCTGGTTCCATGATAGTTACCTCTAGAATATGAAACTAAGGATGAACGATATATACCAGAAAAAAATATTTCCCTGAATCTCATTTTTCAGAGCTAGAGTTAAAGAGAGAGAGCAAGGGTAAAAAGAGATGCTGCTCGTTCACCAGTGTAGACCATGTCATTCATTCTGGGCACAGGAGATAAGAACTAAGCAGAAAGAGGATGGTGGAAAAGAGAAAGTGATCAAAAAAAAAAAAAGAAAAAAAGTAGAACACTTCAGTTTTACCATTTTTAAAGACACAGTCATCCATTCAAAGGAAATTGCCCCCATCCACATGGTAGGGAACTCAGAGACCTCCCTGGTAGGCAATCCCAACATGTTCCATAGGCCCCTTTGGTTGTCTCCATGTTACATGGATGAGGAATGCCCTTACATGCTCATTTACACATTTCCCCCTGATCTGCCATCTTTGGGATATAGGTAGGAGTGCAGTTTTTTAAATCACAGTCCTCATCCCAAACTCTCATCCCATACAAGTCTTAAAATAGCTAATCCTATATTATCATTTGCAACCTCTCATGTATAGATGAAAATTACACTTATTTCCAAAAACAAACTTTTTCAAATTCACAGAAGATATATTTCAGTGTTCCCCAAATTAGCCAACAAAATAAGAAGCATTTTACAAAGTTTGCTAAGTGTCTCTGCTTGCTTTCTCAAACAGAAGAAAGAGCTAAAACAAAGAAAACTGGCTTTTGTCTTGAACTATGTTTGTCTGGGCATGTTCAGTCTGTTTAACACCGCTTTTAAAAATCTGCCTTTCAGTATGAGCCAGGTCTCATTTCCTTCATGAAACCTTTCCCTGTGATCCCATCTGTCACTGAATCTACCTTTCTTTAAATACTTATGAGATATTGACATGTGATTGCATTGAATTTAGCTTTCTCTAATTATGTCTAATCATTTGGTATATACTTGTCTTGTCTCCACCCCCAAATAATGGACCTTTACTTATCCTGCTGGATGAATGTTTATTTCCCAGTCTGGGTTGATTTAGGATAATTTGATCCCATTTATCTCTTCCTTTCCCCTGCCCCCAAATACTTTTTTTTTTTCTACTCCGTGTGCATACCTCAATGAAGGTAGATGAATATGTGGTCAAAGGTGGGGCATTCCAGTTTTATTTATCTTTTCTCTTCTATCTTCTGGCTGTTGAGCTTCAGTATGCAAAGTAGTCAAAGGCTTCTTTAAGAAAGCACTAGCACAGAGACAACAGTTAGGCAATTCTGATGCTGAAGAGCTAAAGATTTATGTCTCAGCTCCAATAATATCACATTAATATAATGATTTTTGTTTGTTTTTTTTAAATAGGCAGTCAAAAATATTCTCATTTTCCCAGAGGAGTAAATTAAAACTCAATTTTGATTCAATCACATGTCAGCGTCTCATAAGTATTTAAAGAAAGGTAGAGGGATTTAAAGAAAGGAGGGATCACAGGGAAAGTTTTGATTTCCCTAGGATCAGAACCAATATTTTAACCCTAGCAAAGTGCCAACCAATTCCATGCCCCTCCAACAACTTTTTTTTTTTATTCACTGATATATACCCTTATTATGCAGAATACACATACACACAGATGGGGTCTCTTACTTTAAACTACTGAAACTACCAATATAGCCTGTAAATTTTATTCATTTTAGGGCTTATATAAAACAATATTTCATTCAGCTTAAACTAATGAGACTAGACTAATTTTGGGAGATCTGAACACCATTTTACTAATCTTTATTTGAAACAGTAAATTCAGGATCAATTATTTGTCATTCATTTTAATTATAGGAAATGGAGATAAAATTAATATGCATTTGCTCTAAACCAGTGATTCTCCAAGTGTTGTCTGGAGAAACCATCTTTTTCCCCTCTTCCTTAAATACATTTCTCCCAATGGCATCCTATAACTGCCTCAACGAAACAATAGACCAAGGGCATTATTTTCAAGTATGAAATGTGATATTTTATTTATTTTAGAGAAATACTGCTTATGATCATCAATCACTTCTCTTTATTTAATATACACACATATACATCTATATATCTATATATATGAGAAACATTTATCTATATACACACGTACAGGTATATGTATATATGTGTGTGTATACACATAGAAATTTGTAATAATAAGTGAGAGGGTCAGCAGAATGTCTCATGGTTTAATGCATCACCAACATGAAGGGAGGGAGGGACAGAAGGAATAGGCAAAGACTGAGATGCATTCAAAGAGCAGGAGCGAAGAGGGAAACTAGAGAGTCACAATTTTAGACATTGGAAGACTGGATTGCATGGATGTAATGAAAGAAGTTTGGTAAGACTGACATTCTAGGCATGTGGTATGGTTTGGGAGGAGTCTGTGTTAGTGAATGTTGAGCAAATTTGTTTTGGAGAATCAGAAAGAAGGCTAATAAGGAGCAAAGAGAAAGTAAGGTAAAATCCTGAATCACAAGATAAAGAGAACTTGCAAATTTCAGAATCTCTAAGAATGTTGTTGTCATGTACTTCAAAAGTCTCAGCTGATTGTATGCAGAGAAGCCTTTAGCTGTAATTTCTACTTTATAGCACCTAGGTTGGGTCTAAAAGGTCATAAATCTTCCCGATGTGACCCCTTTCTATTACAATATACTTTTCTATATGAGTGAGGGAGGAATCCTTGACATTGCTAGGGAAAACTGCTAAAGAGCACCTCTATAAAAGAATACTGTCCTCCTTTAAAGGCAGTTGAGAATGACTAATTTCCAACCATCTCTGTCTCTTATCTATATTTCCAGTCCAAGAAAAAAGGATAGGGTCAGGAATAAAATATTTTTGTGCAACCTGAGCTGAAGAGTAAAGCAATCTTTTGGCTTTTAAAACTTAAGGAGTGTTTTACTCTACAGGAAGTCAAAAGCTTGCAGAAATTCCAGAAAATAAAAGCTTCATGAATGAGTTTTTTTTTTTTTTTTGTTATGTTGCAGGGACATAACTTTACCTTACTTCAGAACAGTGGTTCTCAAACTTCCAATGCTGCAAACCCTTTAATACTCGTATGTGGGCCGACCCGCCTGGAGACAGATAGAGGAGAGGTGTCTCGGTTCCTAAGACCATCAGAAATATGTGTTTTCCGATGGTCTTAGACAACCCCCATGATCCCTGTGAAAGGGTCTCTCGACCCCCAAAGGGGATGCAACCCACAGGTTGAGAACCACTGCCTTAGAAGCTAGTACTTAGAAGTCTCTTCCCCCTATTACTCATTTCCCTTTCTAAACTATTTGACTATATGCAGCTGATGGAAAAGCATAGCCTAGGTAACCTGGGAGGCAGTAGATGGGAAATATTAAGGAGCCTGCCACATTCTTTTCCCTTATTAGTTTAGTAATAGCAGCTGTTCTAAGGCCTAAATTTTAAAATGAACACTGAGGTGTCGGTGGTTTTCCTCTTAGCTCTAAAAAACATCCCACTCTATGCAGGTCAAAATCATTTATTAAAGGCTTACTATATTCAGGACACTGTGCCAAGATCTGAGAATACAGAATAAGCAAAATGATGGTCCTTGACCTCAAGGAACTTATAGTCTAATTGGGAAATACAGCATATTTTGGGGAAAGACTAGGTGAAAAGGGGGAATAGGAAAGTGAAGAATGAGGGTATAAAGTACAAAAGAATGGTATTAAAATTTGCAACTTAAGGAACACTGCTGAAAGGGGAATGAAGGCTAGTTAACTTGGATTGCTCACCAAAATGGAGGGTTTGGTAGGAAATCATCCATAAGAGAAGATAGAAGGATGATATAGATGTGGTGGAATGTTTCAAGGTGAGAAGGCCCTGAGCTCTTAGAGATGTTCTGGGTTGTAGGGGCAGGTGAGTCATGGTGGTAAAGTCCAGAGAGTCAAAGGACAGTCACAATATAATTTCTGTTAGTCCCTAAACAATTAATAGCATATTCACAAGTAGAAACAATAGAGTGATTATCAAAGCACAGTCACAATATAATTTCTGTTAGTCCCTAAACAATTGATAGCATATTCACAAGTAGAAACAATAGAGTGATTATACCTAGTATATGAGAAACATGGCCTGGTAGAACAGATAGTGATATTGAACTCATATTTATATACAAATAATGGTAAAGCCAAATAGCATATAAACATATTATAGATAGTGTAAGAGATTTTCAAGCAAGAAAGATCATTATTGAGAGGGAAATTGGCAGTGTTTGAAATACCATGGGATAATAGATTTACATCAGGAGGGGACCTCAGAGACCATCTGGTAGAGTAACTTCCAAGTTCACATAAGTAATATATTGCAGAGACAGGATACTGATTTTCCATATCCAGTACATTTTCAACTGTAACAGACTAAAAAACAAAAACAAAAAGCAAAACCAAACCAAAAAAAAAAAAATAGAAGCAACAACTGGTGGAAAATAGGGGAAGCCCTTCTATGTAGTCATTCAAGACATATGAATTCAGCGATGAAAAACAAGAAGAATTCACAATAAGATTCCTAGATAAGCATGGTAAAAGTGACTAAAGTCTAAGTATTTCTTATTGAATTCTAGTGGAAGAATGATCAAGATACCACCAGAAACTATGGAAGAAAGTAGACAGTGATGTTAGAATCTATATATGTTTTTCATTTGAATTCAATATTGGATTTTAAAATATGCTATTTGATTGGTTAGATGCTAGTTATATTGTTTACAAATATTCCAGAGTTATGAATATATATATACATATATGTATTTAAACATATACAAATACATGTCATCTAAATTCCCAATATATTGAGAAATATAATATAAGATTTATGGGGAATTCCTTTCCAAGAATATGATGGGATATGTTAAGGTTCATGCATCTGTTCAGGAAATTTGCTCAGTAATTTTATGTACAATTTCATCATATATTTCATTGTAGTTACTGACCTTTTCAGCATTTTTTTTTGCAAAATAACTGAGTAATATATACTAAGCAATACAGTACAGATATAAATGTTGCATTTGAAAGATTTTCATTCTCGTAATTTATATGGATATTTGAAATATTGTGTGAAACAAAATGCTATTAAACAGAATTTTACGAAATTATTTTAGTGGGTTTCCAAGAATTATGAGTCTGAGAGGCAGCATTGATCAATGGAAAAAAACCACTTGATCATTCTTGCTGAGTAACCTTGGGCAAGTCATTTGCCCTTTCAATGCTTCAGGCAACTTTCTTAGTAAATTGCAGAGAAGGTACTGTCCAGGTTTGGGAAAGAATTTTCTCATCAGAAATTTTATGATTCCTTTGAAATCACGAGTCTAGTCCTAGACTGACCCTATCCTAACTCTCTCTATCTACTGAATATTTTGTAATTTATATTATCTGAATACTTTTTTTTCTATAGTGAAAAACTGACAATTTTATATTCCCATTCCCTTAAGCAAGCTCCTGTGGCTCCCTATTAACTCCAGAATCAAATATTAAATCCTATTTTTGGCATTTAAAGTTCTTCATAACCTGGCCCCTTTTCACTTCTTCAGCTCTCTTAGACTGTACTATGCTTGACACATACTATAATTAAGGTAAAATGGACTATTTGCAGTTCTTTGAACACACCACTCCATTCGCTTTCTCCATTCCTTTGTTGTGACTGTCCACCGTTCTTGGAATTCTCTCCTTCACCTTTTCTTCTTTCACTTTCACCTTTGCCTTCACTTTTGCCTTCTTTCAAGACTTAGCTCAAATCCCACCTTTTGCAGAAGTTTTTTCTGCCTTCGAGTTTCTCCTTTTATATTACCTTGTTCCACTTTATTGATATCTTGTATTTTGCTAGATATTTACATGTCTCCCTCAGAGATATTGAATGTATGCTCCTTGAAAGCAAGATCTATTTATTTTCTCCTTTATGTGCATTTCTTTTCTTTAGCACAGTACTTTATACATAGTAAGTTTTCAAAGTAAATGTTTGTAGTCTAACTGATTTTCCAGTAGCCCATGCCACCTTGGAAAAGTCCACTGAAGAACATAAATTGCATAGAATGTTAGACTTAGAGTCAAGAAGTCTTAGGGTTTTAATCCCATTTCTGGCACTTCCTAGATGTATGATCATAAACAAATCACTAAAGATCTTTAACTGTTATGTATAAAATGGAAATAATAACATCTGTTTTGCCTGCTTCATGCAGTTATGAGACCTAAAGGAAGTAAAATATGTTAAGCCCTATATAAATGTAAGCTTTGCTGTTGATTACCCAACCAAAGGGGAAGCCACACCAGGAGCCACATTGCAGTAGGTCTGCTACTGGGTTTGGATAACTCTGGAGGAAAGACTGAGGTTGGTGACTTTGTGCAGCTCTGCCTCACTTAAATACAATTCACAAACAAGTCAAGACATCACCCTCATGATATTATTGGTTGTCTTTGAAAATGAGAAATGAACACATAATCTATAGTTAAACTAGTAGTTCTGCAACCAAAAAATGTGGCTAGTATTTTGAGGATGTTCATATATAGGAGTTGAAGGGGCTTGGGATAGACTTTTAAAGCTACCTTGATACTTTGCAACCATGAGTTTGAATCAAGAACAAAAAGATGTATTTTACTTCCTCTCTGCAGAGATCCGAGTTGAATTGGGGGCTGAGAGTGGGTTGGCTTATATTTAGAAATTTGAGCAGCACTTTTAGGGATACCCAGCTGCTGCCTGATTCAAAAACCTAACATTTGACAGTGGTGTCCTTCTCATAATTCTATTTGACTGTGAATAATGGAATATCACAATCTTTGAAAAATCAAAATGATGGGTTTCCCAAAGGTCAATGAAAGAATTTATAGTGGGCACAAACAAGCTATAATTTATTATCAGAAATGATTCATGCAATAAATTTTGAAAAAAGATATCCAGTAATGAATATTTAGAAAAAAAAGAGGGGAAGACAGTCATGTACTAAGAACAAAGGATAACACACAAGGTGGCTGGACAGGTAACTACATAATTTTACTAAGTTAAGTCCCTATGAATAATGTCATACTGTACTAAGGAAGGCTCATTATGCCCTTACTACATCATAATTAATATTCCACATGTGTTCATAGCAACTTTTTCATACTACTCTGTCTTACTTTCATTATCTATAAAAAGGGTGATGCTGTTGTGTCTGTTGCACCAAGTCACCTTAAGGCTCAAACAAGGTATTGTATATAAAGAGCTTTGCAAACCCTAAAACAGTATACAATGTCAGTGGTGATGCTGATTCAAATGCAAGAAGCATCTGTGATTTTATCACTGTGGAGAAATCTGTGGGGTGAGAGTTCCCTCCACCAACTCGGACCATTGTCTCTCTGTGACTTAGTTGATTATTGGCCTTAGGGAGCTGCTGAGGCTTTGAGAGATTAAGTGATATACCATGGGTCAAAAAAATCTGGGAAATATCAGAGGTGGGCTTTGAATCAGGTCTTTATGTTGCCAAAATTAGCTGTCTCTTTAATGTGCCCTACAGCTCATCACCACCATCACTATCATCAATAAAAATTCCATGGGATTCAACAGGGTCTCCTGATTCACATAGCTTAACAAATGACAAGAAATATTTCTTATCCTTATCCTACCCTTTTCTGATTTGCAGCACTGTTATTTCCTTAAAACTCAATTTCTCTAACATATGTACAGAGATTGGTTTGTGCCTATGACCATTTGAGGAGAGTGAGTGAGAACAGATCTGGGCTTTGGCTTTGTGGCTTGCACCCACTCAGTGTAATACTGAATATCAGCAGGTTGCAAAATGCAAATTCAGATCCACAGCCATTATGTTCATTTACTTTAACATTTAGGAAGCACAGATGTTAACTATATAACAACATGGTGGCTCTTATTGTAATCACCTGCTGTTAGAGCCTCTTGCTGCCACAGTAGCCAAATGGAGTCTTGTTTTCTTGGCATTTAGTAGGTGTTTATTATTAGATGAATCAAAACAGAATTGTACAATTTGTTTTTCATTCATAAACTCATAAAAATGAACATTTACAAAAAGAATCGGTGAAAAATTGAATAGAATACTATCATGATTACTTGTAAATAGTCATCATAACTCTGTCTGATTTCCAATTTAAGGTGCTATTATTACTCCTTTAGTATAACTTTTAATTTGATCATTGTATAGGAAGAATTGGAGTTATTTATATGAGTGAGTATGTGTATTTGTCTGTGCAAATATCCACACAGACATGCCCACATGAGGACTATCCGGTTTGCTAACATCCCACATACACAAATGTCCACTTGCAGGCTACCTTACTCCACTTACTCACTGAAGTCACCTGAGAAAAAATTAATGTTTTGGGTTATGTTCCATGAAAAATCTTTAATTTTTTCAATCACCACCTGTTTTCTCCTTTAGGAAATGTTGCACATCATTTTTTCTCCTTACCCAGTTTAAAAATGTATGTCATATCTCTATTAATCTTACTTCGGGTAATTTCAATCTTTCTCATAGCCTTTCACATATTCTTTTTCTAATCTTTCAAAACTCTCCTTTTTTTCTAGAGGAAATCTCTTTTTTTCTTCTTTCCTGTTTCTCTCCCTTACCCCATTTTCAACCAAAACAAATTCATTTTGGACAAACAATATCACTATTGTTACATAAATAAAATTATAAGTTTTTAAGGACCATTGTACATAGAACCAGGGCCATCAGCCTCTAAATGTCCAAAAAACAAAATAAAAACAAGATAAACCATGGAGGCATTTTAAAGCTGCTTATACTTCAGACTTCCCTGAAAACTCCCCTTCTCCCATCCTCCAGAGCATTGTTATGTGAAATTTATTCCTCATTGGGAGCAACTAGGAAATAGTGAGTAGAATTCTAGACTTATAGGGAGGAACACCTCAGTTCAAATTCTGCTTCCAACATTCACTGACTCTGTAACCATGGTCAGGTCATTCATCCTTCTGTGCCTCAGTTTATTCATCTGTAAAATGTGGATAATTATTATAGTAGTTCACAGGGATGTTTTGAGTCTACAATGAGAATACTTTTGTAAATTGTTTTGCAAGTGTTAAAGCAAAATATGTGTCAATAATTATGTTCCCTAAAGAAGAGGTTTATGTATAGACCTGAATATCTTTATTTCATATAAATTGATGCTTCAGATCCATGAACTCATCAATATGGATATATTTTCCATTAAGTAAGATCATGACTCATATACACTTCCTCATTATGTGTGTCTCTTGTCCCTGGCTTCCCATAAATCCTCTACCTATTTATCCTGCAAGCTAGAAGTCTTCCTCTATGTCTTTTAACATTTCACATATACCAGCGCAGTAGTAGAATGATCACTTTATTGTCTCTCATTCTTTCTATGACTAATTTGCCCCTTTTTTATGATCATTTCCCTGATGTCCCCTTTCACACCAAATTTTCTCTTTTAGTTTGGTATATTTTGTTTTCACAATTTATTTCTCCAAATCTTGTTTCTGTTGGTAACAAAATGAAAAAGTTTAAACAAATTTACAAAATGAATGAGGCTGAAGTGTTCATCACATTCTCTTCCTAGAATCCTTCATCTGTACCTAGAAAAAGGAGCTTTATACCATTCATTTAATTTTTAATGTGCCAATTCTCTATATTTCATAAAGAGTTATGTATAGTATAAAGTTTTCATCTAAATACCATAGTAAAGGCAACCTTAGATTCATTAATAGCTGACAAAGACATTTTGATGTGGAAAATCTTATTAATAACAAGAGAATAAACAGATGTCATATAAACAGGTGAATATTTCTTTCATAGAGCAGATTTATTGTCTAATTTAAGAAACCAACACTGAGAGAGCTTAAGTGGTTTGTTCAATAACTTAATAAGGGTCACAAACTAAGGAATGGTCTGAGGTGGTATTTCAATTTAGGTCTTTCTGACTCTATGCTCAGTATTCTACTTCAGAACACTATTTTTACCATATTTTACACACACACACACACACACACATATACATGTCTACCTATATATGTTAATATATATACATATATATATATATATATATATATATATAGAGAGAGAGAGAGAGAGAGAGAGAGAGAGAGAGAGAGAGAGAGAGAGAGAGATTAAATATAACTAAACAGAATAAAAAGAGTATTTGTTTATTCCTTTTTTTGCTTTCTTGTGATTTGATTGTCCATAGATCTAATTTGTGGATGTTTGCCGAGAAGTTTGAAAAATCTCTTCTGACTCAAATGATCTGTGCTTCTTTTTGAATCACTGAAATATAGGCTAATCATGCCTTTCTCATGTCAGACTTTATTAGAATAGATGGGCTGTGCTGTAATTTTCAAGACACCTGTCACAGCTAAAATTCGTTTTTAAATGATCAAACCGGATTGCCCCCCACACCCAAATTTGCAACTGACTGTCAGTGTCTCACATAATACTTCTTACCCTGAAAAAGGAACAGCAGTTGGATGTAATGATCTGAAAGGAAATTACAATGTGTCAGATACATCTACTTTGCTAAAAATGGCAGCACCATCTCTACTATATAAAAATGCAAATGCAGCATTTTGGGAAGTGTTTGAATTCCAGAGAGAGGGAGAAGTCGAGGAGGCATGCTGGAAGCTGAAGATTAATTCTGAGAAATTGCAAACCATGTTTACTTTATTTATGTTAGCAATACAAGAATGAAATCTCAAGGAAGTATTTTGGAAGCTTACCACATAAAAAAGGAGGCATCAACTCAGTGAATAAATTTTGCATTGTTTACTGAATAAGTCATTTGGCAAAGGAAAAATCTTGCCTTTTGATATTTGTGACCCTTAGTTATTCATGAAGATCGTGAAATACATTGGACATATTTCCTTTTCACAGAGTAAACTCAGGAAAAAAAAGATTTCATTTTTATAAATATTTAATCATGATCTTAGTAAGTAGGCAAAAATCTCATTTTTTGTAGAAATCTGGTGAAGATGGACAAGATCACATTGAGCTAACAATATGTTTTATAATCATTGTTGGTAGGTATTGCAAATGCATAATTAGATTTGATATGTCCCTGAATTACAAAGCAAGTGTTTTCCTTTGTTTATTATTTTATTTTCAATTATTCCATCATTTCTGTTCTGAGTGTTCTGAGTACTATTCTAAACACTCATTAGCTAATAAAGAACATGGCTTCTGTATTAAAAAAAAAAATGAAAAATCACATATTTCAACTAGGTTTAACACAACCTGAATAGGCATATCAAATGCCTATTCTCCCTTCCCCCTCCCCCCCAAAATGTGCTCTTCGTGGAAAAATACATCTGTAATAATAATTTTAAAATTTTTTTTAAAATAACAAAGTAATATTGCTTCTTTAGCAGATGGTCATCCATTTGGTTTTTCTTTATTGTTCACTACAGAATCTCTGGGTGTGTTTTTATCGAATACCATCTCCAATCTTAAACCTCAGATAATTTTGCCTGCGTCTCTTTGTCTTGGCCTTTGTTGACTTCTTTATTCTATTTTTTTTTAAGACTTCTTTATTCTGTAAGGATAAAATAAATGATCTTCTTAGGTTGGAAGTATTCTTAAGACTTGGAATCATAGGCTAACCTCTACTCTATGAACAATCAAACTTATGCAGAATCTGTGCTAGGTCATTACCCTATCTCTCTCTGTCTCTCTTTTTCTTTCTTTCCCCCTTTCTCTCCCCTCTACTCTCACCTCTTTCCTCTCTTCTGTCTGAAATAGCCTTTTGAAGGGCAGGAAATGCATCCTTTTTGTCCTTTTGTATACATACTGGATATGTGACCCTAGGCAAGTCACTTAACGCCTCCATGTTTCAGGCAAATCTTTGCAGAGTTTCTTAAGATAAGATCCGTAAAGCTGTTTGCATATACACACATACTTCATAAACATGTATGTACATGTATGTATAACATGTACATATATGTACACATATTGTATATGCACAAGACCAATCCAGATCCTTATTTCCACCTATCATATTGGCATGCATCGACTCAGTACTTAACACATTCTTGTTACTTTGCTTGTTAGAATGAAGAAACTTTCAATTTATTTTGGGAGCCAAGCACATGAATCAACTAGAAAACATTTACAAAGGAACGTTTAATGCCATTCATACCAGTGAAAATATACTGAGCACTTCCTATGTGTCAGGCACTGTTGCTAAGTACTGGAGTTACAAAGATCCAAATGAACATAGTTCCTGTCCTCAAGGGGCTAATACACCAACACACTGGTATGCTAGAAAATGATTGCTGGGAAGGTAAAGGAGTAACTGACAGGATGGTGATTCCTATTTTGAACAGGAGAATAAAAAGTTCAGAAAGTAAAATACTGTTAATATATACTAATGAGATCAAAGGAGCCCTTTTCAAAATTTCTATTGCAAAAAAAGACCAAATTTTCTTAACAAAAATCAAAATTAATTTGAAGCATTTCTATAGGTTTTACCATTGGATCCTGAAGACTGGCTTTTTTATGTAGAGGTAAAACAATTACAATGATTAAAATATACTCTGAGTTCTATGAATGGGAAGCATTCTGGACTAGGAATATATTAGTTCAGGTTGTAATTCCATTTCTGCCATTAGCTTGTTGTATGACAATGGACATTTTACTTAACCTCTCTTGGCCTCAGTTTCCTCATCCAGTCGTTATGGTTCTGCTATTTAGATTGAACTGAGTATCTGCCAAAATGCAAAATCTATAAATAATGGGCTTTAGAAAAAGAAATTATATTTGAATATTAAGAGAATATTAAGAAAATTAAATAATATTCAAATTACATTTGAATATGAATATTAAATATTAATATTAATTCATCAATATATTTTGATGAAAAAAGTATAATGACAATAAATGATTTATTGAGATGATAGAAAGTCATTTATTGAGGGCAATTCCAGTAAGGACTTCTATTCTTTCAATTCCTTGTAAGAGTTGAAAATTACTGGAAGTATCCCATAATGGGAGTCTATATAAATTATATTACACTAACTTCATCTGTCTATCAAATAGTACAAATAATAAAAGCATTCATCAAAAGCCTACCCTGTGTCAAGCACTGTAAACTCTGGTGACACAAATTCAAAAGTGAAACAATCTTTGCTCTCAAGCAATTTACATTTTGGATGGTTAGTTGGTACAGATGGATAGTGCCAAGACTGGAGTAAGGAAGACTCATCTTCCTGAGTTTAAATCTGGCCTCAGATACTTCCTAGCTATTGAGCCTGGGCAAGTCACTTAATTCTGCTTACTCCAGTTTCCTCATCTGTCAAATGAGCAGGAGAAGGAAATGTCAAACCATTGTTATATGTGGAATATATGGAATATATGTGGAATATATTTGAGGAAAACCTCAAATAAGGTCACAAAGTGTCAGACATGCCTGAACAATGGCAACAATAAAAAGCGTATGTTCTAGTAAGAGGAAAGAACATATATAAGAGAGCAATGACCAAAGAAACTTGTTTTGGGATGGTGAGTGGAGTTGTACAAGGGTGGATTGACAACCATTTCCAGTATCAATGGCAATATTGAGATACCAAATTAATTATTTCATTGCTAAACATAGTCTTTTATCCCCATTGCTTCTCTATAAACTATATCATGTGTAGTGAGTCTCCATGCCTAATATTGTAGTTTCTCCTACTCATTGAACTTTATAAATGACTAATGAGATTAATCTCTCCAGAACCTTGCACGTATTTGTTTTGACTTTTTTTTGCCACATTTATTCAAAGCTTTTGGGATACCATATAAATTTTAATATATTGAAAATCAAAATCTCTTCAGTATGAGTAGTGTTTTAAGTCACAGATTTTAATATTCCTCACCAAAAGGGTTATCAAACAGGCAAATATTATGCAGCACATTATATATGTGTATAGCTCTGTGATAGGCAATTTGGAGAACTTAGAAATACACAAGAAATGAAGTATATAAGATGTATTCTCAGAGGTATATTAGAAATGTTCCGTAATAAACTTAAAATCATGCTAGGGAAAATAAAATTATGCTAATGCATAAAATAGCAAAAAACAATACAAATGAACTCAGAAGAAGTAAACTCTACATTAAGTCATTCAAATTGCATATAAATACTTTTATTGAAGGGGCAGATCAAGGAGCAGTAGGGTAGGTGGAGAATGCTTCATGGAAAATGTTGCAATTTAATTGAGCCTTGAAAGAAGGGTAAAATTTGCATTGACAAAGAAGAAAATGAAAGACAAAATATAATTTATGGCACAGTAATAAGCATAGTTTGTTCCTGAGAAAGTGAAAAGAGGGGCAAGATTGAGCACAGAGTGATGGTGGGGATTGGTTTTCACAACACAATTAAGAAGGCCCCTTGAATTGTATAACAATACAGATTGTAAGTAATACACACAGTAACTTTAATAATGCAAATTACAATTTTACTAAGGGCAAGTGAAACTTTAAGTAATTGAAAGAATACTTATGGAACTATGGAAGAGATAATGAAATATACAACCCCCTCTATACTTGGTCTAGAGATGGGGGACAATGAAAGTAGAATGTTGCATAAACTTCCAGAAATTACTATATTGATTTTGACTTCATTGTTTTTCATTGTCTTAAGGGAAGACAAAACTCTTTCTGTAGATTTGGGCACAATGGTGGTGTATATTCATAAATGACTGTGTTATAAAACAGAAGGCATCCATAAAATTCAAATATTAAATTAAATTTAAATATTAAAAGAAGAGCCTTGAAAACCAGGAAGAGATGTTGAGATTTTATTCCAACAGAATCATGTGGATTATATACCAGCAGAAACTATGGTCTTCTTGGGGTTTGAGGGAAACATAATTAGTCTAATAATAGTTTAGCTATATTTTTAATGAATATGTTGAACAAATTATCTTTAAGTGTAAAATTACAAAGTATGGATGCACATTAAACAGAATGAAATACAATGTTTTGAAAGCTACTTGTAGAAAGCATTCCTGAAACACATGCTTGATTATAATATACCTAGATGGATTTTTCATTGCTACTGAAATCTAAAGAATTTCTAACCAATCCTCTATATGACTTTCTAGGAAATTAGAGAAAGTTAAGAAGTATTCTGTATTAACACAAGTTGTTGCATTGATTTTGTTTGTATAGCAGCAGATAGGGAGGCAACAGTGTTGGAAAAGAAAACTAGAATATGAGTCAGAAGATTATTGGCCCTGCTTCCTTTACTACTTGTGGGAATGACTGTGGACAATTTGCCTCATCTCTCTAGACTGTCTCCTTGCATGAAAATAAGTGGCTTTAACTATATAATAGAATTACAGAGTCATAATTTATTGCTGAGTAGGCCCTTAGATGTCATTGGTCCCTTCTAGTTCTAAAACTCCTATGATTGAAAAATGGCTGTACTTGACAGTTAAAAAAAAATGTGACAGAAAGTAAAAGATAGTTAAGTTCATAGAAGCAGAGTATTGAAATGCAAAGTAGCAAAACTTGGCCTTTTCTCTGTTCTTCAATGGTCTTAAATAGGTAAGCTTTGGTGTTCATTCTGTCATTTCAATTATGTCCAACACTTTGTGACCCTATTTGGGGTTTTCTTGGCAAAGATACTGGACTGGTTTGCCATTTCCTTCTCCAGCTCACTTTACAAATGAGGAAACTAAGGGAAATAGGGATAAATGACTTGCTCAGGGTCACATAGAGAATAAGTGCCTGAGGCCATATTGAATTCTGCAAGATGTGTCTTCTTGACTTCAGGCTTGGCACTATATCCACTGTGCTACATATGTGCACCCAGGGAAGCATTAGAATATTGAAAACTCAAAGCATTCCCTAAATATTAATTATGAACTAAAACATGAGATCATTACTAACATCCTTCAGTCTCTAGTTAATTCTAAGAGTCATTATAATATAATTTAGTTGACAAATCCACTAATACATCATCCTTGGCAATGGACATCAGTGAAATATTAGTTTCTGACAATACAAACCATTAAATGTGGTATTAAACACCTGCAAAGTGATAACTGTAAAAGAAAGGTATCAAACATGCAGCCTACAACATTCCTGAGTACAGCCTGAACCAGATTAAAATATAAAAAATATGATTTCTAAAATAAAACATAATTTAACAAAAGAAAGAAAAAAGGCAATAAAGCAAAGTTAATTTTCATATAGTAGGCAGCTAGGTGACTCAATGGATAGAATATTAAACCTGAAGCTGGAAAGACTCATCTTTCCAAGTTAAAAATCTGGCCTCAGCCACTGACTAGCTGTGTGACCCTGGGCAAGTCATTTAACTCTATCTGTCTCACTTTCCTCATATGTGAAATAATATGGAGAAGGAAGTGATAAATCACTTCAGCATTTTTGCAAGAAAATCTCAAATGGAGTGGTGAAGAGTCAGATATGACTGAATAACAACAACAACAAAAGGTCCCCTCTATCTTTTGGTCTATAATTCTATAATCATAGGGGTGGTGGGGGTGGGGAGAAGTAATTTAGCTATAAGGAAATTCAAAATGAGAAATAAAAAACCTTGGGTTAATTATTTTAATCAAAGAAAAAAAGCATAAAAAGATGAGTAAAACTGTTTACATCTATTTTATTTTTATCTGTACTGCCATTTCTGAGGCTTTAAAGCAGAGGATTTTTGTTTTAGAGCAATAGAGAAAGTTGGTTTCATTAAAATTCCAGTTATTCAAACATTTCTCTAGAAGTGTTATCAAATATTACTGTAATACTCCAGTAATAATAATTAGTGTTACTATTTATTATTAATAATAATAATAATTAGTGTAATACTCTGGTTATCTAATCAAAGAGTAGTGCAATACTTTAGCAATTAGTACTGTCCATCAGGTAGAATATTCTCAGTTTATGTTGTTGAGTTCAGTCATAGTAGTAATATTATAAAATCAGAAAATATGAAACATTTTAAGTAGACTTACACTTTGACTTATATGCAATGTTATATACTTGTATACTTAATAGTATAGGTCCTTTTGGGACACCTAGGTGGCTCAGTAAATAGAGCACTGACCCTGGAAGTCAGGAGGACCTGAGTTCAAATGTAGCCTCAGACACTTAACACTTACTAGCTGTGTGACCTTGGGCAAGTCACTTAACACCAATTGCCCTGCTTTCCCCCCTCCAAAAAGACAAACGACAACAAAAACAAAAAAGAAATAGGTCCTATTTTTAGAATCATAATATATTTATCTTTTTATTCTCAAGACTACATAATCTCAGGACACTAAAATACACTGTGACTGCAAGGTAATTTTAAAAGTGCAGAAAGAAAAAAATGGATGTGAGCTCTGCCTTTGTCCTCCAGAATCATGGAATCTCTGAGATGTGTTTTCTTTCAGTGGTACAATGGCTCTGAGTTTATTTAATAGTGCATTTGTTTCTGTGAGAGCACAGCGTGAATTTGAGCTCCAAAGAGAATTTGGGGTAACTGCTTTCCTTGTAAATCTATCCCTATATTATTTGAAGAATATTGTACAACTATGCAAAACTCTCTCACTTTATTGGTAAGGTCATTTCAGAATGAGCTTTCTAGTTTGTTTTGACTAGAGCTGAGTGTGGGGAATTTAAATTCAATTGCAGGGCCTGTTGAAAGTCCATTAAAATTCTGTCACTGTGTGCAAGTCATTCAGTAATTCAGATGTCCATTGTCTACATGAGAGCAAGACATTGAAAGTCTGTATTGTAAAAGATGATTATAATGTAATTCTTCTTCATAAATCTTTTTAACCTTATAGAGGTAAGCTTTTTTTATATGGTTTTGAAACTTGGATAATAGATTTTAAAATGAGTAATTCTTAATATGATCCATCAATTTTAGAGAAATAAAAATTTATTCAAGTGAAAATTTACCAAAATATTGTAATAGTTGTAGTAATATTTACAAAAGTGTGCAAAGTGAATTAGCTTCATGGAACTTAAGTATATAAAAGAAAATTTCAGCATCTACTTAAAGGCAGCTTTGTAAGACACTTGGAAGATGATAAAGGTGATAAATAATGTTTAAGGGAAAGTCCACACACGCAAAAAACCCACCCACACAAAAAATTATATATTGAAAATTAGTGAGAATAATAGTGGGTATGAGAAAAAATACCCTTGAGTGTCTGGCAGGAAAAAGGGAGCTTCTGTAGTCATGCTGCTAGAATGGGTCAGCCACTTAGGCCTCAGAATCAACAGCAGGGGAGCCCTGGTGTTATTGATCTTTTCTGGCTTGCTGTGTATTAAAACAGGCAAAGCTTATCACTCATTCCCTGAGTTTTGTGTAAAACAGTTGGAATGCTCACTGGATTCTCTTAACTATCTGATAGTATCCTTGCCCAGTATTGTGATAATGGCCACTATCATCCAATTATAATAGTTGGCAAGCTTCTCTGAGAACCTACCTTTTGGATTCTGGGTACAGGGAGATGTGCCTTGTTTGTATGGTTCTGAAATGCTGGGATTCTAGGGAAGAGAATTAATTATGTGGCTATCTATAAGCAGTCCTAAGGAAGAATATATCTGGTTATATTATGAGACAGAACTAACCATGGGGAAATTTAGCACTAGATTGAGCCCACTTAGGAATCAGCAAGGAAGGAATACAGGAAGTATAAATAGGCAATGAATGAAACCAAATAGGTAAGGATCAGACCCTTGTAGAAATAATTGAACCTGTGAGGCAGACTGGTGGGATAATAGTATACCAGAATAAGACTGATGGTTTGGAAGAAGAAGAGCCAAGTGGGGACTAGAGTGATGGGACAAACACTATGTTCAGAAAAAAAAAATGAGGTTACTGGTAGAGGTAAAAACAAGAGACTGTAATCAGCTGTGGGAATCTTAACATTCGTGATTTTAGAATTTCAATAAATGGTAGGGTGAAGGGAAGACTGATATTGTAGGAAGTATTTGGAGGATCAATATGAATATTGAATACTACCCCTCCCCCCCGACTCTAAATTACTCTGTTCCCATATGGTGTGGTAACATGACCTGGATTTTCTGGGACAGTTAAAATTTTCTCATCAGATCATGAGCCCTAATTGCTAGTTAGGGGAAAAAAAAGTTTACTATATCAATAAGAGAACAGAATCATGCTTTTAGAGCTAGAAGACATCTTCAAGTCCTTTGAGTCAAAGCTACCCATTTTATAGATGAAAAAATTGAGAAACAGAGATGTACAATGACTTGTCCAGGGTCACACAGGTGGTAAGTGTCAGAAGTAGAATTTTTACCCAGGTCTTCTTGAGTTCACATCTAGTGAGAAAAATGAAATGGCCCAGAGATTTATGAAAAGCAAGTATTTAGACCTCAGAAATGCTACAGTATATGTGGGCCTCTAATAATTTAAATGATAAAAAAGCAAATTCTTTACCAGCTATATATGAATAGGAAGCACTATTCTAATGCTTAAGACTACTTGGATCCTGTACCTGCCACCCCCATTGTTACTTTAATTTCTATTTCTGCGTATACTAGAAGGTAACAAAATTACTGTTTTCTCTTCTTGCATGGTATGCTAAAATGTAGATTGTTTAAAAAACCAAATAATTCTTTACCCCATTTAGTCTAAAAGTTAAATTTTATTGCATATCATAATCATTAATTTAGCATAGGTGATGCTAATTTTCAATTTTCTCTGTTACCATCTGCGGTAACCTGCATTATGAAACGTTTAACTTTTTAAATGGTAACTGGACAATTGTTTGTTGGCTAATTTGGGCAAGAAACAACATATAAGCACTCATCTTTTCTTTTCATTTGCTTGATTTGGATTTTAAAAAATAGAATCAAAATTCCTTAATTTCAGAAATCCATACTAGTGGCTAGGTGGTGCACTCAATAAAGCGCCAGCCCTGAAGTCAGGAGGACCTGAGTTCACAGACCGCCTCAGAAACTTAACACTTACGAGCTATGTGACCTTGGGCAAGTTGCTTAATCCCAACTGCCCTCCAAAAAAAATTCTATGAAAAAATAAAATAAAGCAGTTGTGTTTACAATAAATTTGATCAGACAATGAGTGTTTTAAAGAATAATGTGTATAAATCATAATATGTAGACATCCATCAATGATGGATTCTGAGTTCTCATAATCATTCCACATTCTTTGAGAGATAGATATGTTGTCCTCTTTCAATTGGATTGAATTTATAGCTAATAAACATGGATTATCATTAAACTTCTATTATTGTATTAAATCCACTGCCATTAAAAATACTTAGGGTATGGAAAAGTACATTGAAACACTTCTTTAAATGCACATATTTTCTCTCCTTTGTAAGAAAATCTTTAAGAGATGATCTAATTGTAGAATCAACAAATTCACTTGATTATTCTAAAGATTTTTTTAATGATAAAATTAAATCTCTGCTCTATTTACCAGTATGAAGTCTGGTTTATAAAATAAGTATCCTAGTCTAGAGTATAATAGTCTTATGATAAAAAAATGAAAATAACTACAAGTTGTGTTCTTTCTCCAATTTAACTAAACAGAAAGTGCCTAATTTAATGAAGAGCTAACCTTTTGACCACAAGAGGCTAAGCTCAATTTTTTGTTGTTTATAAAAGATACACCTCCACAGAATTCTGTAACCATCTTCCAATGGTAAATAAATCATTTTTTTTTAAATTCCCATTAATTCTGGGAGCAAGTAGTGTGGAGGCAGAACAGCTAGCATGTGTGAGAGAGGGGCATTTTTGCCTAAGGTGGGGCTGTTTTGTTTTGGAGATTTGATGGAGGGAAGGCTTGGGAATGTTGTTGTTCACTGCATTGGTTATGTATATAAACTTCTTCGTTGCTATGATGGATTCAGCTTTCTGGTTTTGAGATTTGGCTTTCTGATATTTGAATAAATGTTTTGGTTCTGTCTTTCATGTGGAGAGTCTGTTACATTTGGTGATTCAAAACTATACCAGCATATTTCTAGCCTCCTTGAGCACTGTGAATATTGCATTGGCATTATAGGACCCCAGCCAGACCACTCTCTTCTTTCACCCAGGTCCCGCAGCATTTTCTCACTGATTTTCTATGCTGTCTTTGGCATTTGTTGGTTGAGAGGCCTGGAAACCACTATAGCTGCAGTGATTCCCATGAGGCCTGTTGCAGCCCTGTCTGTGCTGGCATTGTTCATGTTGGACTGCACTCTCCTAACAACCTGGTGTGATAGACCATTGCTGTTGGCATTCTAGGCTGTTGATTTGCTTCACTCTGTCATCTTGTGAGTTCTGCAGCTATAGAATTTGTTTAGAGTCATTTTTTACAAGTATTTGGTGGGGTATTTTTTGAGGGGAGGTGGAGCTCAAGCAAGTCCCCACTCTTACTCTACCATCTTGGCTCTATCTCTGTTTCTATCTGCTTTTGTTTTATGGGAGAGTTCATCCCATTCACATTCACAGTTATGATTACTACCTGTGTATTTTCCTCCATCCTATGCTTCCTCCTGTTTGTCCTCTCTTAACTTTCACCCTTTTCTACTTCAAAAGTGTTGTGCACCTAATACTTCCCCTGGTTTGGCCTCTGTAACACTCACTCCCCCCATTTATTTGATCTCTTCCTCTCTACTTCTCTGTCAGTTAAGATAAATCTCTATATTCAACTGACTGTGTATATTATTCCTTCTCTGAGGCAATGTTGATGAGACTAAGACTCAAGTGATACCCATCTCACCTTCTCATCTTTCCCTGTACTGCAATAGGAATTTCTTGCCTCTTCATACAAAATAATTTACGCCGTACTACCTCTCCCTTCCTTCTGTACCCTTTGTACTCATTTTTTATCATCCATTAAATTTTTGTCATTTCCTCAAATTTAGTTTATACCTATAACTTCTATGTATATTACTTTTATCTATATGGTTATTGATATAATTTTTAAGAGTTACAAGTGTCACCTTTCCATGTAGGGATGTAAAGAGTTAAATTCTATTGAATCCCTTATGATTTCTTTTTCCTTTTTAGCTATTTACACCTCTCTTACATTTTGATATTGGGAACCAAATTTTTTATTTAGTTCTGCTCTTATCCTTATGAAGACTTGAAATCCTTCTAATTCATTGCTCATAATCTGTTTGAAAACATATCAGAAAAATGATCTTAGAATTCCAAGAACTGGGCATTATCTAAAACTTTAACAACATATACATGCTTGAATTGGATTATTACCATATAATATATATATATATATATATATATATATATATATATATATATATATATATATATATATAGTTAACTACTAAAAAATGTTCCTGTTTTTATCTGTTTCTTCTGTATACAATATACATCTTTCATTCATTTGCTTTTTTTCACTGTGAATACCCAAGCTCAACTGTTTTTGGAAGATTATAAATCATATTTAAGAAATTCTGAAAATGTTTCAGGGCTTTATGCAAATAGAAAAAATATATGCAAACAGGAACACCTCAGGGATTTCTCCACATTTGTAGGTAATTATATATATATATTTTTAATTCAGTTCCAATATCTTTCCCTTCCTTCAGGGCCTTCCCTACCTATTGAGAAGGCAAAGAACACAATAGCTATTACACATACGAAGTCATGCAAAACATGTTTTCCCATATTGTCATGTTGCAAAACAAAAGAAGTAAAGAAACAAAGAATAGAAAGAAAATGTAATGCTTTTAATGAGTTTATCAGTTCTCTCACTGGAGGCATTTTCCATCACAAGTCCTTTGGGATTATCATGGATCCTTAAGTAGTTAAGTCTTTTAGAGTTGCAATATTACTGTATAAAAAGAAGTCCTGGTTCTATTCACTTTACTTTGCATCAGTTCATATAAGTGTCCTCACATTTTTCCTAACCGTGTTGGTTAAGAAATTCTTACAACACAATAGAATTCCATCACAATCATGTACTACAACTTGTTCAGCCATTCCTTGATTGATGGACATCCCCTCAATTTCCAATTCTTTGATACAACAAAAAAAAAAGTTATAAATATTTTTATACATATGTGTCATTTTCCTTTTTTGGAAATCCCTTTGGAACAAATATCTAGTGATGTTATTACTGGATCAAAGGTGGTGGACAATTTCATAGCCCTTCAGTCATAGTTCCAAATTGTTGTCCAGAATAGTAGGACTAGTTCATAGTTCCACAAACAATATATTAGTGTGACTATTTTGTCCACAACCCCTTTAGCATCTGTCATCTTCTTTTTTGACATGTAAGTCAGTCTGATATATGCAAGGTGGTATCTCAGCATTATTTTAATTTGCATTTCTCTAATTGTTAGTGATTTAGAGCATTTTTTCTATGTGAATATTGATAGCTTTGATTCCTTCTTCTAGTAATTGCCTGTTCATATTTTTGATCATTTATCAATTTGAGAAATAGTGCCTATTTTTATAAATTCGACTTCATTCCCTAAAAATTGAGGAATAGGACATTTATCAGAGAAATATATGGCAAAAGTTTCCCTCAGAAGTCACTGTTGATAAAGCAGTATTATTTCCTGATACTCTTGCAATTACAGTTGTACTCAATTGTAATGGTTTTAATGTTTATCACCCTGACTTCATTATATATGATAAACATTTCAGAAACACCTATAAGCTAATATGTTTATGTTTATTTGTACTCTCACATATACTTACCTCTCTTTCTCTCTCTCTCTCTGTCTCTCTCTGTCTCTGTCTCTCTGTCTCTCTCTCTCTTTCCCACATCTATCTACATATTTGTCTGTGTGTCTTCTATGTATTTCAAAACCAATTATTTTAAAGTAATATTATTTTATTTTATATTATTGTAAAGTATAGTATTTTAAAGTAATATCATTGTGTAGTAATTTAAAGTAAAGGCAATGGTTTTTAAATGCTACATATTTCTGAATATTAAGAAAATAAGATCATAAAATTATAGTAAGAAAGGATCCCAGAGGTCATATAGTCCAACTCTTTTATTTCACAAATGAGTTAAATAAAACCCATCGAGGTTAAGTGTTTTGCCTGTGGTCACATGGGCATCTCTATTCATGTCCCACATATTTTCTTCCTTTAATGGCCTTACTGTTGTGTGAAGGCCTGCAATCTTGCTCTCAAAATCAATAAGATTAGAGCCAGAGTTCTGGTCTACACTGCCAAGCTGACAAAGCTTTGAGAACAAGTCAATCAACAGATTATTGTTAGGGACCAAGCAGTACAACATTTTTTGAGTCTCACACAAGAAAATTGACCATGACATTCTATGACTTTACACAAGTTACTTTCCTTCTGAATCTCCATTTCCTCTTTTGTAAAATCAAAGCGTTAGATCACATGATCTATATAGATTTATTAAATTGCAAATCCTAGAACCTATGATTTAAAAATCAAAACTTCTTAAACAGTTTTTATTAGGTATGGAGAAGTTGAAATTTCTGTGCCAATAGAGGGAGTACCTACACCAATGAAATCACAGGTCTTTAGGAATAGTGTTTTTTTTTTTTTTTAAACTACCTGTTGCAGATAATTCTTAGTATTCCCTGATACTTTCTAAAAAGAACCGTCCTTGGTGTACTTCTTCAGATAGACTCTATTTAAAAGCACATCCCTGTATTAATTCTGCCCTGCAAATCAGCGTAATTACATATTCTTGAGCTATAGGTGACATTCTACGGCAGAAGTACCTGTTACTATTCTACTACAGGAGCAAAATAAAGATGAAAAAGGAGCATCCTCCTAGATTCAGTCCCTCTCCTAATTGATATAAACATCTGCCAGTCTGAGGAAGATTTTTTTTTTTACATTCAACATTTATTTTAAAGTCTAAACCAAATGCATTTGAGACATCTTACATGCATTAGGTATAAATACTGAAAGGTAAAAAAATTGGCTAGACCCTGTGGGAATGCTGCCAGTGGTAGTTCTGAAGCTGATTTGTGTATTATGGAGGAAGACTTAAATGCTCCTCTGACCTCCTTTGATCTTGGCTACTATTTGCAAAGGTGTTTTCCTTAGGGGTGTAATAATGTCAATACAATGGAGAAAAAACTGTTAAAAGAGGTAATTTGCTAGCTATTTGTTCACTGCATCGAAAATATGAATACAAAAATATTAAAAGTGAAGTTAAGACTGGAGCCTCTGATTCAAATCATTCAATCAAGGAATAACTCTTTTCCACCTTGAATATTAAACTGTTTCAGGCAGACACATTTGTGTTTTGTTTTTAATTATTTATAAATTTATTGATTTATTTTTTAGTTTTCAACATTCATTTCCCCAAGATTTTGAGTTACAAATTTTCTCTCCATCTCTCCCCTACCTCCACCCCAATATAGGAAACATATAGAACACCCTTTCCCCCAATCTGTTCTCTCTTTTATCCTCCCCCGTGCTCCCTTTACTTTCTTGTAGGGCAAGATGGATTTCTATACCCCATTCCCTGTACATCTTATTTCCTGCTTGCATGTAAAATCAATTTTTAACATTGTTTTTAAAACTTTGATTTCCATGTTCTTTTCCTTCTTCCCTCTTCACCCACCTCTACTAGGAAGACAAACAATTCAACATAGGTTGTACATGTATAGTTACATGAAACATTTCCATAGTAGTTATATTGTGAAAGACTAAATATATTTCCCTCCATACTATTCTGCCCCCATTTATTCTATTCTCTCCTTTAACCCTGTCCTTTACAAAAGTGTTTGCTTCTAACTACCCTCTCCCCCAATGCTTCTGTCATTCTCCCTCTTAACCCCTTCACCCCACTTTCCTGTAGGGTAAAATAACCAATTGAGTGTGTTTGTTATTCCCTCCTTAATCCAAATCCAAACAAAAATAAAGTTGACCCATTACCTTTCACCTTTCTGCAAGAGTTCCTCTACATTGCAAGAGTTTCCTCCAACCTCTTTCATGTGAGATAATTTATGCTATTCTATCTCTCCCTTTCTCCTTCTCCCAATATATTCCTCTCTCACTTCTTAATTTTATTTTTTAGATATCATCCCTTCATATTCAATTCATCCTGTGCCCTCTATCTATGTATACATGTACACACATGTACACATACACACATATATGAACACCCACATATAGCCTCCTATACATACATATATATGTATGCCATATATACATATGTACTCCTTTTAACTATCCTCATACAGAAAAAAAGTCTCATGAGTTATAATTATTGTTTTTCCATGTAGGAATGTAAATAGTTCATCTTTAATAAGTTCCTTATGATTTCTTTTTCTCCATTTTACCTTGCTTCATGTATTTGAAAGCCAAATTTTCTGTTCAGCTCTGGTCTTTTTATCAGGTGCTTGAAGGTCCTCTGTTTCATTGAATGTCCATATTTTCCCCTGAAGTAGTATACTCAATTTTGCTTGGTGATTCTTGGTTTTAATCCCAGCTCCTTTGATATCCCAAATATCATATTCCAAGCCCTTTGAACTCTTACTGTAGAAGGTGCTAGATCTTCTGTTATCTTTATTGTGTTTTCATGGTACTCAAATTGTTTCTTCCTGGCTGCTTATAAGATTTTCTCCTTGACCTAAGAACTCTGGAATTGGGCTATAGTATTCCTAGGAGTTTTCTTTTTGGGATCTTTTTCAAGAAGCAGTCAGCGAATTCTTTTAATTTTTTTTATTTTGCCCTCTTATTCTAGAATATCAAGGCAATTGTCCTTGAGAATTTCTTGAAAGATGGTGTCTAGGGCTTTTTCTTTATCAAGGCATTCAGAGAGTCCAATAATTTTTAAATGATCTTTCCTGGATCTATTTTCCAGATCAATGATTTTTTCAATGAGATATTCAACATTGCCTTCTAATTTTCCATTTGTTTGGATCTGTTTTATAGAATCTTGATTTCTCATAAAGTCATCAGCTTCCATTCATTCCAATCTAATTTTGGAGGAATTATTCTCTTCAGTGAATTTTTGAAAATCTTTTTCCATTTGACCATTTCTGCTTTTTTAAGGCATTCTTCTTCTCATTGACTTTTTGGACCTCTTTTGCCATTTGAATTATTCTATTTTTTATGGTGTTATTTTCTTCAGGCAGTCTGTTGACTCATTTTTCATTATTTTCTTGCATCATTCTCATTTCTCTTCCCATTTCTTCCTCTACTTCTCTTACTTGATTTCGAAATCCTTCTTGAGCTCCTCCATGGCCTGTAATCAGCTCATATATTTTGAAAGCTTTTGATGCAGGGGCTTTGATTTGTTGGCTTCTTCTGGTTCTATGTGTTGATCTTCTTTGTCGCCAAAAAATGATTCTGTAGTCTGATAGCACTTCTTCTATTTTCTCATCTTGCCAGCCAATTACTTGACTTTTGAACTCTTTGCCATAGAATTCTGCTTCCAGAGTGGAGAGTACTATGTCCCAAATGGCTGTGGTTTTGCACAGCTGTTGTGAGAGTTTTTTCCAGGCACCTGCCTAAAAACTGTGAGGAGGACTTTCTCTCCACAGCCTCAACAACCTCTGCCATACCAGAGTCCTCACCCTAGGACCACCACCCAAGACTGTGACCCAGATCCAAGCAGGACAAAGCACGAGAATCCTGCCTCAGTGCCAGCAGAGAGATTCCAGCAAATGCCCTCCAGATAGTCAGTTGGTCCCCCTGTAGGCTAGATGCCAGAACCAGCAACAGCAGCAGCACTTGCAGTTGCTGTCACCTCTGCTTCCCCAGGGGATGGGGCTGGACAGGGCTCTTCTCTCACCCTGGATCAACAGGGTTCTCCAGTGAAATTTTACTTTCTCTTTGGTGTTTATGGTTTGAGAATTCTGGAAACAGTGACAGTGATTCACTCTCCTGAAGTCAGCTCTGGCCAGCCTGTGCTGCTTGTTGGGATCGCCCTGGGTCTGGGCCCATATGGTTTGTGCAGGACTATGCTCAGCTCCCAGCTTGGTAAGATAGACCCTTCCTGAGCATGCTAGGCTGTCTTTGGCAGGAGGTTTGTTTCTTTCTGTCACTTTGTCAGTTCAGTAGCTCTAAAATTTGTTTAGAGTCATAATTTACAGGTATTGGAGGTGGTTGGAGTAGGAGCTCAAGCAAGTTCCTACTTTTGCTCTACCACCTTGACTCTCTCCCCTTCCACATTTGTGGTTTTAATCATGTAATCAATTTATTTTGCCTGTGAAGCCATGGCCTACATCAAGCTAGTCATCAATGTCTTATTCAAGCTATACTCACTCAGAATTAAAATACTTAAAATATGATGTAATAGTATGACTGCAACATGATGTACTTTTAGTATTCTTTTCTCATTTTGACAGTTGGCACCACGGTAAATAAGGTATTTGGAATCCTTAAGATCTCATCTTAGTTATATGGCATAGTGGATAGAGTGCTAGCCCTGGAATCAGACAGACTCATGTTCCTGAGTTCAAATTCATCCTGAGACACTTACTATTTGTGTGCACCTAGGTAAGTCATTTAACTCTGCCCCAGTTTTGTCATCTGTAAAATGAGTTTGAGAAGAAAATGGCAAACCAGTTCAGAATCTTTTCCAAAGAATCAGACAAGACTGAAAAACAACTGAACATAATCCTCCTCTTATGACTCAGTACGCATGCCACTATGGAAATTCTGGACTCATGTAGACTTAAATTTGTATATAACAGGCTTCTTAGTAACATCTCCTCTCTGAAAGGATCTAAATTTGTCTAATTTCTAGGTATTCAAAGTTCTTTTATAAGCCCCAAGCTAATGTATACAAACCTTAGTTCATGTTTTCTTGTCACCTGGGAAAACTCTTATCACATCATTAGAGCAATATCACTCTAGAGCTGATTTATTTTACAAATTTCTTTCTAGTTCATCCCTTCCCCATCAAATGATTAACACATCTTAGTCTCCTGCTCATCTAATCCCAGCCATTCAAAATTGCTAGCAGCATCTCTTTCTTCAGAACAATTAATGAGCACTTATTAAATGCCTATTATGTACCAGGCACTTTGCTTGGAACTAGTCTAAATTATAACATACAATATTCTTAGTGCTTAATGAGCCCTTTACTTAAGAACAGAACTTACTCAGTAGTTGGGGAAGGAGGCAGAATGGATGTGTGTTGGGAAAGAGGAGTGTTGGTTTAATTGGAGACAAGCTCCAGGATTAACTATTGTGGTCTGGACTCTGGTGATCACACAACCTTTGCTGCGGAACCACGACCTTCCAAAGGTCCAAGGGTGCCCATTTAGAAACAAATGGTATAAAGGATAAATTTCATTCTGCTTAGTCAGAATCACATGGTACATTCTAGCCAAATTAGATTAGTAGTTACCCTCTAGTCTATAACTTCCTACCTTTCCTCCCAAAATCATTGTGCCTTCTACAGTTCTATGTTCATAGACCTTCACTCATATCTAGAATACAACATCTCTACCTTTTTGGTATATTTATCTTCTTTAAAGCTTAATGAAGTAGCCTCCTGCCGGGAATTTCTTAATTCTTCCAAATGAAAGTGACCTCATCTTTCATAGATTTTGTACCCTTTGGTACCTTGGTATGATACCTTGTATCATATTTATCTGTGCGTGAGGCAAAGACTGATAAGATCATTGAGGTAACACTATAGATTTTTTTCCTTATATCCCTAGATCCTGGTACGATGAAGGATTTTTTGATTATTTGTTCCAGTCTTGTGACTTCATCCAGGAAGGAAATTCCTAGGGTAGGGATTTTTTCCACTGATGCAATTAAGCTAATTATTTTGTAACTTACAGTAAGAATGTGGCTACCTGGAGGAAACAGGGGGTTAAAGGGCTTCACCATGGCAAAATAGCCAATATGTATCAGAGTTAGAACTTAATCCCATCTGGCCATCTAGTCTCTCTAACATGTCACTTCAATTGCATTGCATGTCAGAGGTATTTATTAATAAATATTGCTTAGTTTAAATCCATTCCTCCATAAGAAAATTTTCTCTAGTTGTCAATCTTTGTTTTAACATGATTTTTGACACATAGATATTAATCTTTCTGACTCAGATTCTGAAATGGAAATGGAAATAATACTTTCTTTACCTTCTCATGAGCATATCCTTCTTATTGCAAGGTTAAAGCTAAAATTTGTAAAGTGGATTTAAAGTGTTACTACTTTTCAACTATTAACTTTTTTTTTTTTAATTAACAAGGATATTCTTGCTATCTGTCACTTCTTGACAGAAAATATATACCTTGGTTATACAAATTTTGACCCGGACAGCTCCTTTAGAGATCATAGGGTCTAGGAATTTAGGCCTGGGGTAATTGTCAACTTATCCATTATAATAGAGTTCATTAATACCATAGGCAGAACCAGAAACCCCTTCTCTTGCTTTCCAGTTTATTGCTTTCTCTGTTATGACACTCTATTAGAAAATACTCTAAAAAGAAACCAGATGGGATCACTATGTTGTGGGTGACATGAATATTTGTTTTTATATTGTCTCTTTTTAGGATATGACTCTGTACCTTGTAAGCTGCTGGACCATTGCCTAGTAGTTCACTCTTGTGGAAATGAGTTTATCAGGAGCTGGAAGTACAATCTGTTCCTCAGGAACTATTGCCAAAGCTTACACCCTCTCCTTTGGAGTGTGAATTTTTGCCTCTGAGAACATAAATTGTCTTATTGTTCTCAGTTTCTTTAGTGTTTACATGTAGGGAGAACCTGTGATTTCATTAATTTACTGTCTATGCCAATGCATAGCAAAACCTATCTGTAAGCAACAGTAACATGGTAAAGTGAATAGAACTATGAACTTGAAATCGAAAAGTGCTGTACTCAAATCCTGGCTCAATACTTATTGCCTGTGTGACCCTGAATAGTTCATTTAACTTCTATCTGCCTTAATCTCCTCATCTGTAAAATGGGTATCATAACATCACCTCTCTCCCAGGATTGTTTTGAAGATTATAAAATTCTTTGCAAACCTTAAAGCTCCCTAGATATTATTACTATGACTTAGTAGAGAAATCCTAGTGACACAGATAGTTTAGGGAATTTCACAATTGGTATTTGAAAACAATTCTTCAAGATTTCCAGCCCCAGTATTCTATTAAGCTCTTCTACATCTTCTATCCACATAGTATTTTGTGGTAATAAAGTAATTTCTTCACAACTCTATAAAGTAGGTAGTGTAGCTACAGTATTGTTGTCCCTGTGTTACAGATGAGTACATTGAGAGAATTGAATTGTTCAAGGCCACACAATGTCTTTTATAATTAAAATTTTTATTTTAAGGATTGAACCAAAATAAAATTCTGGCAAATTTGCTAGGAATCTTTCCAAGGAGAACAAAATTAAGTCATGTATACAAATCCCACTACTACATTAATGAAACATCAAAAAGTCTCCAATATTCATTCAAGTTAGTTCTACTTTGTTAGAATATTGTATTCATAGTCAATCTATTTGATAGTCTTAATAGACAGTTTTATATGCAGTATGTATATAAACAGCTTGCAGAATGCATAATTCTGTTTCCTACATTCATTTTTCAAAAACGGCTTCAAGGTACTTTAGAACAAAAATGTTAACAGCCAGCAGGATCAGTCATTAAGTTGAATATTTTAAAGCCTTTTGGGAGAAGAAAGAAGTGAGTGGTGTGGTATAGTAGGGAGACCTTGGGGTTGGGAGTCAGAAAGACCTGGATCATGGGATCACAACTTTAGACCTGGAAGGGACCTTTGCTGTCCTCTGATCTGTCCTTTTACAGACAAGAAAATTGAGGCACAAAGAGAATGTAAAATGACTGGCCCAAGTTCACCCAGTAGCAAAACCAGTATCAGACCTCAGTTCTTCCAATGGCAAATCTAATTCAGTTTCTCTTATGCCAGGGTGCCTCTCTGGAGAAAAAAAAATGCTATTTGTGACACTTAATAGCTCAATGACCCTTGGCAAGTCACCCTCCTTAAGACACAAATTTTACTTTCTGCAAAATGATACCAGTAATGCCTGCCCCATACAGACCTATTGTCTCAAATAAGATAATATATTTAGAGTGCCTTAAATAGCTACATAAAGGTCAATTGCCTCTTTTAATTTATCAGTAAAAATGCCCAATATGCCAATTCGCTAAAGAAGAATCTTAAATGACTAAAATAATTTTTATATAAAGAAAACCTTCCCTGAAAATAATCCTCAGATACCATTGAGTAATTCCATAGACATTAAACCAGCTTTATTTGTTTTAATGATTATGTTTTCTTCTTACTTCGCATTTATTTCTAAACATAACCCCTTCTCCCCCAGACACTACCTAGTTATAACTAAATAACTAAACCATCCCACAGTGACGGTTTAGTTATTTTTATTACGCAGTGAAGACATTTAGGCTGTGTGATTACATCCAAAATCTTGTCTATGTTCTATGCTGCTCACACACCATTACACTTGTGAGTGGACAAACATGGAGCTTCTCTCTGGCAATGAAAGTAAAACAGGTGGTATATTCCCCAAATCCAGAAAGCGAGCCATATCAGCAGCTAGAAACAGGCCCAGGATGGATGCAGTGTACTAGAAGTCAAGTTAGCAACAGAGCAGATCTGGCTTTGAAATATGTGATATTGCAATGTTAACACAGCCAGACATCCTGTCAAATTTTAGTTGCTGAAGAAACTAACAGTCCTTGTATTTTAGATCCATGTCTGATGCGAAGGTCTGAATATAGGGGTACTTTACTAATTGGTTACATAAGTCTTCTATGCCTCTTTTTGAATCTGTATGACTTGAAGGCAAGGATAGATATACATATACATATTCACATAAACACACATATACATGCATATGTACATGTAAATGTACACATACACATTCACATATACATACACATGTATGTATGTATGTGTGTATATATGTATGTGTATATATATATATATATATATATATATATATATATATATATATATATATATATATATA
>CM053592.1:88739607-88777904 GCA_028646515.1 Pseudochirops corinnae | reverse complement strand
ATATTTTTGAAGTCCTGTTTTTATTTGGTAAATTTAAAGTATTATTTTGATAATGTGGTCCATAGGCTTCACAAGATTGCCAAAGTAGTCTACAACTCAAAATTGTTTAAGAAACTCATGGACTGAATTATTCTTAAGATTCCTTCTAGCTCTAAATCTTATTATCATATGAGTGGAAGAAATCCTCAAGGGAGGGAAGAGAGAAGGCACCCTTAATTGTAACAAAGGCGAACACTTACATTAAAATAGAGGTGAAATAAAAAAAGGAAGAAAAAGAATCAGGGAAAGAAAAACAAAGAAACAGATTTCAGAAATTCCCAAAACTAATGTGTTGAGATAGAAGGTATAGCTCTGCAATAACCAGCAATGGTATCATCTGGCTTCTGATTGTGTTTGTAAGATTTCCTGCCTCTGAGATGATGCTGATGAGAAGCATTCTTTACCGGGTCATCAGTTGTCTCAATCTCAGGTGAATTAGGTGGTTAGTGATGGTGAAGGGTCTGTCATGGTTAATTTGCTTACATTACGGACAATCTGTGTTGTTTACTTCATAGCAAGAGACTTGATTTCTTATATAAAAGAGTTCAGATAATGATCTAAGTCTGTCAAATTCTTCAACATTCTCCAAAGGAGACTTTATTCATAGGTGCCCTCAGGTTCCAGGATAGAAACAAGGATCGAATTGCTTCCCAGCAGTAAGTGAGGGTCACATTATATTCTATGTTTGTAATTGACTTAAAAGGGAGTCTTCTCTGTCCGGAGAAAAGTTGAATTTCCTCTTTTATCATACATCAGAAACAATGAATGAGCAGGCCTTCTTATGTTAGCCATTTGTTAATGAAAAAATTATTCTGGCAAAGTTCCTGTTTTGAAAATCATTGTAGAATATTATTCTGGGAGCTCAAATAGGCCAAAAAACTAATGGTGTTATCTGGTTTACTTGCATAACATCTACCACTTAAAAGTTTAATTTTTACTACAACATGTCTCTTCTATTACTTTTTTTTTGTGTTACTTTTAGGATTAGGTGTCTTCCAGGAGTACCATTGCATCCAGTTATGAATACCTTTCTGTCTATATTTCTTGAAACAATTTGGATTGCTTAATCATATTATATGGCCTTTTATCTAAGACTCTGCAAATAGTAATTAAGGGTTGCTATGAGTAATCCTGTACACTGTGATTGGGTTGTCCTATCCACAATGATTGACCTCTGATCTCTGAACAGGTTTTGAGGATTCTCTGGACATTGGCATTTGCTCTAGGATGAAATCAGAAAACTCACATGTATTCATATAATAGAAGAGCTAGAAATAATTTGGTCAATTATACTCTATTACAGATATGGAAGCTAAAGGCTCAAGAAGTTAAATTATACAGTCAATATTCATGCCAGAGGTGAAATTTGAATCTAGATCTTTCATGTCCCTTGCTCTGATACTTTTCTCTCTGCTCTCCTCACCCCCACACTACCCCTCAACAATCTGCAACAGATGTCTTACGCGATTGGTTAATTAATGTCCACAGAAGGCTCTTATATAAAGGATTAGTTCATTTTGGAACTCTCTTGTAGATTTCACATTGTTCTGTGGGAAAACACAAGAAGTTAGATAAAATTAGGCACTCGTGAACCTTCTACAGAGAATTCTAGAAATCACTTTCTTCCATTCTAGAGTTGTTCTGTACACAAATGTTAATTTTCCTGGGAGAGTTTAGGACATTTGAAGTCATCTCTAATGCAAGGACTTTAGAACCACCTAAGCAATTCCTCCAGTCTCTCCAATGGCACATATGCTTTTTATCTGTATCTCATGCTGGAGTAAATATGAGAGATCAATGAATGAATGATTGAAAAAAGCAAACAAACATTTACTAAAGACTTCTTCATGCTGATGCTGAGATACAAAGAGAAAAGTTAGACAATCCCTGTTCTCTAGGAGCTCACATTCTACTAAGGGAAGACAACATATAAGACAATTTATTTGAATATACCTATTTACTCAGTGATGACATTCTAATCTGTCTTCTTTGGAAGCCTAGGCATCTCTAAACCTCTTTTGTAAATGCCTAGTTTTAATGTTCCTTAAAGATTTTCTCTACTAAAAGTCTTTATTGGGAAACCCTTTTGCTTTTTGTGATAATATTTTCTTCTGTTATTCTTTTTTTTTTTTAATAGACTCTGACAAAAATACTGAATTTCTTTTTTTATCAGGAAGGCAGGAGAGCAAATATTCTCATTCTTCTATTGCAACATAGTTCAGCCCTTAATTTTTCTCTTATTACTTCTCATGGGGAAGTTTTGTCTCCAAAATTGTATTGTAAATTCCTGGAGATCAGGATTGTATTTTTGCAATTACAGGCCTTGTGAATGTCACTTTGCTTCTGTGAGGCTTTGTTTCTTCTCTAAACTTAATACATTAGAATAGATGATTCCAACTTTCCTTCCAATTCTAAGATTATATGGTGTTCCAATTCTATAATTTGTTCTACCTACCCTGTGCTGACCAGGGGTTTATGTGTTTCTAGGAGCACAGCAGTTGCTCAAAACATACTTAACTCACTGATTGCTTGTCAGCTTCATTTCTTTTATAAACTCCTATATGTCTGGAAGGATTACCTTTATAGTTCAAGGTACTGTTATGTAGTCAGTCACAATCCAGGGAAAATGATACAATTATCAAGCCTCCATTAACTATTTTAGAAGAGCAGCGGAGGATGTGGTTACAAGAGTTTCAAAGCCTGACATTTAATTCTGAAGATATTTATCAAGAATAAACTATGTTTGGAATTTTGTCCTAGAAACATACAAAGATCAGGAAAGATGCTTCCTGTGTCTTTATGGAATATACTGTATATATTTCAGGTCAGGTTTGACCATGTCAATATTCTATTTAACAAACTTCTATTACGTCAATGGATCAAATGTAGACTCCTTTCTGAGGCATTAAAAACCCATTGCATAATGCAGAGCCAATATGATGGAGTAGAGGCAGCAATTCACCTGAACTATCCCAAACCACCCCAAAGAACTTTAAAATAATGCCTTAAATCCATTTCTGGAGTGGCAAATCCAACCAAACGTTGGGGTGAAAAAATCTTCCAGCCTAAGACAACTTAGGGGGTCAGCAGAAAATGTCTGTCACATAGAGTGAAACCTAGCACAGACAGTGAAATAGCACTTCCACAATGATAGCAGCATGTCTTGGAAATGGTAGCATCAACATTGGCATTGGAAGCTCTCAGGCCATAGAAACTAAGGGAGTTGGATAATTGGTCAGAAAGATAATATGGGACTCCTTTTCTGGTACTGGGTTCAGGACCCTGTTGGATTATCCATGTGCAGTGCTGAGTCACGAATCCAAGGAGAAGGGAAGCACCAGTATTTGTGGCTACAGGGTCCCTAGACACAGTTCCAGAGCAAAGGGCTTGTGGTCACTCATAAAGGAGCAGGGCCCTGAGTCACAGTATCATGAATAAAAGGAAGTCTAGTATTTGGGACTAAAGGAGAACAAGTTCACTTGTAAAGGGGAAGGATGAGAGCACTGGTCAGGACAGCAGTAACCACTTCTCTCCTTAGATCATTTCACATAGAACAAAATTAAAACTTGCAGACTTCTAAAATTAGCTCTGAAAACATCGGCACAAAAAACACCTGAAGTTTGTTACAGCACCTCCTCCAACCAAGTAACAGCACCCAACTTTAACATAAAGTTAACAGTCAAGCTACAGGCTGGAAAAAGAGCAAATAACAAACCACCTGATCGTTAAAAGTTAATAAGGTAGTAGGGAAAGTCAAGACAGGAAGACAAAGATGACAAAACAGGTCAGTGATATGATGGAATATCATCATGCATAATGATCAGCTTGATAATCTTAGAAAAGCATGCATACGAATGTTTGAAATAATGAAGAGTGAAAAAAGCAGAACCAGGACAATGCTCTATATAGAAAACACAATATTGTTTTAAGAAGAGCTTTAAGTGACTGTAATTTTGACTTAATACCCTAATTAAACACCTAAATTAACAACAAAAGACGTATGAAGGAAGACACTATCAGCATCCAGAGAAAAAACTGATAAGTTGAATTATGCATAGAATGATTTTGCATACATATATATACGTACATACATATATTTGTAAACACATACATACATACATACATACACATTTGTATCTAATGGTAGCTATCTCTAGGCTTGGAGGGGGGACAAAAAAGAAGGAAAAAGAAATTACATGATAAGTTTTTATATATTTAAAAGAAATAACAAGTTGTACGTGAAAGTTTTTCATTTTCATGTGCATTCATCTTTTATTCTATTCTAATGTACTATGAGATTACTGGTTTTATAGTTTAATTTCAGAATAAAATTTTTCTTAAAAGTTCAGGTAAAACCTCAAAGGGGGAAAAAAAAAGTGAATTGGATATAAGGCACTAAGAATACCTGGAAGACCTCAAAAAGAATTTTAAAATAAAAGAAGGGAGATATAGGAAAAATGGGAAAAGAAATTAGTGATGCAAAAGAAATATATACAAAAAGAAAGTCAACAGCTTGGTAAAAGGGGCAAAAAAAAAAAAACAAAAACCCAAAAAATATAATACTTCAAAATATGGAATTGTCCAAAAGGTAAAAGGCATAAAAGTCCACTGATGAGAAGAAATCTTTAAAAAGTAGAACTAGTCAAATGGAGAAGAGGTACGAAACTCACTGAAGAAAATCATTCCTTAAAAAAATTAGAGTTTGACCAAATGAAAGGTAAAGACTCTAGGAGACACCCCCCCAAAAAAAAAAAATCAAACAAAGCCCAAAGAATGAAAAAGTAGAAGAAAATGTGAATTATTTTATTAAAAACAACAACAACAGCAATAACATGGAAAATAGATTGAGAAGTGATAAATTAAAAATTATTGTGATGAAAGAAAAAGGCTAATAATAAAGAATTTTTTAAAAGTATGCTTCAGTCTACAATCAGACTTCATGAGCTCTCTCTCTTCAGATGGATAGCATTTTTCATCATGGGTCATTGGAATTGTATTGGATTATTTTCTTGATCATAGTAGATGTCTTTCACAGATGATCATCTTTACAATATTACTGTTACTATGTATGATGTTCTTCCCTGTAGACAAGTTCATATTAGTCTCCCCAGGCATCCTGAAATTATCTTGGTCATTATTTCTTATGAAATGATAGTATTTCCTCAAAATCATATACCACAACTAATTCAGCCTATCCCCAGTTGATGGACATCCACTTGATTTCCAATACTTTGGCAAAACAAAAGGAGTTATTACATATATACATTTTTTATATAAATAGATCCTTTAAAAAAATTCCCTTTTCTTTGATTTCTTTGGGATGCAAACTATTAGCATTGCTAGGTCAAAAGGTATACTCAATTTTATAGCCCTTGGGACATAGTTCCAAATTGGTCACCAGAACAGTTGGACTAGTTTGCAGTTCCACCAACAATGCATTAAAATCCTAAATTTTCCACATCCCCTCCAAATCTGTGTTAGCCTGGTGGAATAGAATGACCAAGAATTGATTGAAAAAAGTTCCCTTACCCTGTGTCTTGTGACTTTTGGAGTTCCTTCTGCTTGTAAGGGCCATCTCCACTGTGGACCTTCCTTTCAGGTTTCTATGTGTCCTGCATGGGCACCATTTTCTATGGGTTTCTCAGTGGCCAGCACTTAAGCATAATCAGAGATGTGAAGAAGAAATGACCAGACCATGTGGGTAGTTCAAGGAAGAATCATGAGCTCCATTTAATGATTCTTTGAAAAAGGTTTTTATAGAACAAGCAGACAAAGATTCAAGTACTTTTATCAATAGCTTGATTTGTCATATTTTTGAATAGTCTTATCATTTTAATAATCTGTCACAGCTTAGAAGTAGCTCAGAATAAGATAAGGCTTTTGTTAATCTAGGCACCAAAAAGTGTTGGAGAAGTTGGTTAACTTCTATCAAATGCATTCACATAACAAAGGATGCTCTGGAGAGCAGGCTTCAAGGGGGCAGGCCAGGCAAAGTCACGATCATCAAGGATATCTACATAGAAATTGACCCCCATGAATCAAATATTTTGGCTTTCTACAGCCCTCCATAATCTATCTCCTCCCTCTACTTTTCTGACCTTCTTATACCTTACTCTTTTCTATGTGTTCTTTGATCCCATGGCAGTGTTTCCTTGTTTTTCCTCAAACAAGATACTTTCCCTCTCAACTTTGGGCATTTTTTCTGGCTGTACTCCATGCCTGGAATGTTTTCCCTGCTTATCTCCACATACTGGCTTCCCTGACTTTCTTTGATTCCCAACGAAAATCATATTATCTACAGGAAGCCTTTCCCAAACTCCTCTGTGAGTTATTTCTTATTTATCCTGTACGTAATGTGTATGTACATATTAGTTGGCTTGTTGTCCACCCTTTTAGATTTTGAGTTACTTGAAGGACAGTCTTTTGCCTCATTTTTTTTAATCCATAGTGCTTAGCACAGTGGCCTAGCACATAGTGAGCACTTAATAAATGTTTATTAACCAACTGATTGATCTTCAGACACACAAATGGAGACCTTCAAGCAAACAGACAGTCACATTAGTGAATTTCACACGGCTATCAACCTATCTCAGAAGTTGTGTTAATGTGAATATTCTGGTTTAAATTACAGAATTCAGAAAATGTCTACATGAGAAAGGTAGTTATGAAGTGAAATAAAATTTAAAGAAAGTATACACAAGAAGAGGTTGCAATCTGTACCCCATCACCAGTGAGAGTTCTTCAAAGTCCCTATATATGGGAGTAGCCTTAATAATCATGTTAAGCCTCAATTTCTTCATCTGAAAATTAGATGTGATAATCCCCCTGTCTAACAGGGTTATTGGAAGTTTGATTGACATGGCATTTGTAAAGTGTTCTTGAAACCTTAAAGTGCTACGTAAATACTAGCTATTTTGTGTTTTCCAAGATCTGAGACTCCTAATTACTAAGGGTCACGATAGCTCCATTAATATATAATGAAGTATTTATAGTCAGGAGCAGTGCCCCAAGCACTGAATCATTCAAATACCCTTGCTGATTAAAGAGGTTTCTTATTCTCTCTCTCTCTCTCTCTCTCTCTCTCTCTCTCTCTCTCTCTCTCTCTCTCTCTCTCTCCCTCCCTCTTTCTTTTATATGCAGGGGCTATAGATGAAAGGAATTTACACCAGAGCTAAAACTAACATGAGACAATGATGAACTAGTTCCCTCTACCAATTGAGAACTTATAACAATGATGATAAAGGAATACTAGACTATCTTATGTGCAGGCAGTGAAGTTAATATGACAAAATGTCCCTTTCAAACTGATTGACATAACCAACAATGTAACCACTGTCCATCATGGAAATATCATCTTTGATCTTCTGGAACATTAAAATAACACCCCAATCTATCACTCTGTTCATATTCATCCTCCTTGAAGCTTTTCTTCATTATCACAGGAAACTGTAATTTATTCCTCCCCTAAATCTTGTAATAGTTCTCAGCTCTCCCATGAGCTATTGATATACCTTATATCATGGCTCTTTGTGTATAGGGTTGGTTTTTATATGCCCACTAGTGTCTTTAATATGCCACAAGGATACTAGTTTTCATAATAAATGAATTTGATCATTGTAGTGCCATTGCAATATCTACGGCACTATAAATATATAAATAAATTTACAATCATTATAAATGTACTAACTGTGACTATAGATACTCCCACAAGATGCTTGATCACAAAATATAGCAGAATCTCCATATAGAAGGTAGATGTGAAACAATTATCCCAACACCAGAAAACAAAATCCCCAAACCAGTAAACCAATTCCATCACAGTAGCTAAAAAGTGAATAAGCCATAACAACACAGTCACAGCATCATTTAGCCTTCCCACAAATCAATATAAGATCAATATTTACTCACAAACATAACTCCTTGCCTAAGAGTCCTCTCTCACCCACCGTCTTTCTGGCTCTGACTCCCTGCTTCCTGTGGACTCTGCTCCACCCTTCAGCAAAGTCCTTCCACCATTGGCTCCACATGACTACATTCAGCCTATCAGGGGGCTGAGTTTATGTTCAAAGCTGGGGAGCTCTTTAAATTTCCCTAGGCTTATTAAAGGGCTGGGAAGATCTTCAAATTACCATTACCATTACAATCATATCACCATGGATACTGAAAAACCTAAGGAATGCTCAATTCCCTCCTGTATAAAATTTTAAAGTTCCTTCATTTGTCTTCAAATACCCTCCACAATTGGTAATGCCTTCAATTTCTGGTCTTACTTTTCCTTACTCCCTATCATTCAACCTTTTGTCCACCCAAACTGGAATATGCAGTTTCTTCTTGATCTTATCTGATTCCTTACTGCCTCTATGTATTTATTTATATATACATTCCCCATGCCTAAATGAGACTTCCTCAACATCTTTCCTCTTAACAACATTTTTCTTCATCCAAGACCTAGATAATGCTGCTCTTCTCTGGAGCTTTTCTTCCTAGTTAGAAGTAATGCCACTCTTTTCAAATTTTTCTAACATTTCTGACTTCTTCTACCCATAAAATTATATTTTAACTAGCTTTATAGTGAGTAATTTGTATGTTTCATTCCTCTTAAATAGACTTAAACTCCTTTCAGGTCTAGGTAAATGTCTTTGTTATCATTATCACTAATATCTGTATCGTACTTAAGCATTTACAAAATTCCTAGCACAGTATTTAGATTATGTGCTCCCTGAAGACAGGGACTAATTTTGTTTTTCTTTGTATCTTAAGTGCTTAGTACAGTTCTTTGTACACAGTAAAGAATAGATAATGGTCGATTTAATAAATGCTTGTTGAGAGTATACATAGGAGCTGCTTATTAACTGTGTTAGTTTAAATAGTGGATGTTATAGCTTTTAAATGGCAGGTAGGTAGTGCAGTAAAGTGCTGAACCTGGAGTGAGAAAGACTTGAGTTCAAATTCAGTCTCATACACTTACTAGATCTGTCATCCTGGAAAAGTACTTAATCCTGTTTGCCTCAGTTCCTCATCTGCAAAATAAAATGCAGAAGGAAATGACAAACCATACTTTTTCTTTGTCAAGAAAACCCTAAAGGGGGTCATGAACACCCAGGAATGAGTGAAATGATTGACAGCAACAATAATAGCATTTAAAAATTGGGCAAATAATGCATAATGTTAAAATGGAATAGAAATTCCCAAAATTTATTTGCATTGTGATAATTTGTTTTAATAAAAGGGCGAAGTAGAGAATTGAATTAATGTTAAAGGTTTGTAAAATAAATCTATTCTGCACTATAAAGAAGCTTCTCTCCCCTCCCTTCTCTTATGGTTCTACTTCCTTCATTCCCTTCCACCTTTCCTTCTCTTCAACCTTTCTTCCTTTTTTGCTTCCTTTTCTTAATACTAATTTTACTTTCTCTCCATCCCCCTTTCTTTTCAATATCCTTGTTTTCCCTTTGCTTCTCCCTCTGTCTCATGCTTTTTACCCATTTGTGTAACTTGTATCTGTCTCACATAAAATTTATAATGTCTGGGTATTGTCACATGACAGAAATGAATGTCAAGATAAAGAAATAACCTCCTACTTAGGATTCCAAATTATGGCACTAAGGAACTTAACCTGTGAAAGGCTATTCGAGGTTGCTGAAAGGGAACATTAAAAAGGACAAGTCATGCTGCTTACATACTGGTAGCCTTAGCCTCCTTGACAAAAATATTATACCTATGGCATCAATTGTCCCTCATTTTTTTTTGCTCCTGGATAGCATTTGGCATAGTGAGTTGCTGAGTGTCAGCCAAAATCCTGTCTAACCTTGGAGGTACCATGCACCAGACACAGCAGGATGTTTGCAGCCTCAGTCAGTGGGGTCAGAGGCTCTTGTCTTCTAAATGTTTGTACAAGATACTCTGAATTAGTGAAAAGCTTTAATACGTATGGAAAAAGAAAAAAAAATAAGCTGAGTATGATCTCAACTATCATTGCCATTTCCTTTTAAACAATACTAAGTCAAGTTTAAGATTTTTCATTCTTCTCCTCACTGTCCTTCATCCTTCATCTGTTTCAGTACCTCTGTATTGCTTCTTGGGTAAAACACAAATTCATATTTGTAGTTTAAAACTCTGTGTATTCTGCCTTCTATCTACCTTTCTAGATTGATTATAAGTTACCAAACATTCTTATTTCATATTACTTAATAATTTGGGCCAAACCAACCCAATTGGTTTCTTCCCAAATTGGCCTCAGTGAGTGAAGTTTTTTCTCACATGTGGTAGGAACAATATCCTGACATGTTCGGTTAATTTTTCTTGAATATGAAACCATATTTGAGACTTGGTTTTCTCAGAGGACTAAAGACTCAAACTATTAAAATCACTTCCAGGTTATTTGAATACAAAACCACCAGGAAAGAGCTTATGTCTAATTGCATTTAGTTGTTCACAGTAAGCTAGTCGTCATTTGGGGGCTAATTTTCTTCCAAGATGCTAAAAGAAATAGTTTTCGGATCTGCTAATCTACTGTTAGTAATCTTTATAGAGGGAAATGGAGAATGGAAGATATAGTTGATGCCTGTAAAAGGGCAAAAATTCTCTCCTTTTTTTCAAAATGGAGATAGAGTAGATTCTTCACATTACGGAGCAATGAGCTTAATTTTGATTCCTGACAAAATTCTGCAATAGATTTTTGAGGGGATTGTGAGTATTTAAGAAAGTAGTGATCACTAAAAGCTATAATTTGTGCATCAGGAATGGGTCTTGAATGATTAAAGCCTCATTTTCTTTCTTGACAATATTACTCGAGTGTTAGCACAGGAGAAATGAGATGTCACTCATGTCTCACAGATATTCCTTGGATTTTAGCAACACTTTTAACAAGGTGTTTAATGATTACTTTATGCAAAAGTTGGAGAAATGTTTTTTAGATTGCAATCAGTAGGTGAGAGAAGCCTGGAATGAAGTTTCTGTTCAGAATGTTACAGGGATCTTCCTTGGTTATGGTCTGTTCATCAGGTGAATCAATGACCTGGACTAGATGAAGGTACAGTTTGTGCAGCTAAGTGTAACAGTGGCAAGAGTACCGAACTTGGAGTCAGGAAGACATGAGTTAAAATTGTGCCAGGGTTACTTACTATATGTCTTCTTCCATTTCCTCATCTATAAAATGGGAATGATAGTAGCGTCTATCTCCCAGGTTGCCATGAGGATCAAATGAAATAATATTTATAAAACACTATGCAAATCTTAAAACATAATTAAGAATATTAGCTATTATCATTATTATTGTGCATTTATCAAATCTGTAGATCACACAAAAACACAGAGCTAACATGTTGAATAATAGGATATAGATTATATATCTGTAAACTAGAATACTACACAAGTATAACAACATGAAAAAAATTAGGAGTAAATATGAAGGCCTCTTTGGGTTCAACACATGCAATAAAAGAAGTATGGGATGGAGGTATAGCAAGACAAGAATTTGGGAGAAAAATATCTAAGGCTCTTTTGTATGAAAAGCAGATTGTCAGTCAAAGTTTAACATAAATGTAGAAAAATCTTTAAATGTTATATAATAAACTATATTAATTATCACAATGCCTATTATATTGTATTTTGTTAATAGAGGAATGAAATGATTTCCAAGAAAATGGGACACTGAAATTTTGTAATTTTAAACATAAGGTTGATTTTTACAAATTTTACAAATGTACAAATAAATTTTACAAATTTAAGGGTTATTGAGAAATCCTTGTCCTAGAAATCATGATTTCCTGGAAAATAGGAAGTTTTCTTTTGTACTTAGCCCTGGTCAGATCACTCTGATTCTGCTTGTCAAACTTTAAGAAGGAAGAATATTGACAAATTGTAGGATATTCAGAGAAATATGATCAGGACAATAGAAAGAATGGAACACAACAACAAAACATGTCCTCTAAGGAGAAATAAAGGCACTGTGAAATATTTACCTTGGAAATGAGAAGACTTAGGGAGGAACAGCAATCCTCCAGTATGTGAAAAATTGTCACATGGATGAGGAATTTGATTTTTTTTTTTGTTTCATTTGTGGAAGTTGTGGGAAGGCAAATTTATATTTGTCTTTATGACAATGAACTCTTTCTAAAGGGGTAGAGGTTCCTCATAACTGGAGGATGGTTGATGCTTGGTGGAGATATTGAAGAGATTTCTATCAAATTTAGGGGTGTGAAGTTGTTTCCAACACTATAATTCAATGATTTCAAACACAGGGTATTTTTTTTTTTTGACAAAGTTAGGAGTTATTGAGAAGATCATGTCCAAGTACATAAAAAGCAACCGTCAGTCATGATAATCTGGGTCCCATTCCTGTTTTGGAAAATATTGATTGTGTGACACAAGCAATTCGCTTACCTATTAAATGTCTTAGCCAACTCTCTAGTTCCCTAAACTTCAGAACAGTTGCTGAACTGACTCTGGAATTCCCTCCATTGAGGATAGGAGAGGTCTCGGACAATTGCATAGGGGAAAACTCTTTGTAGAGCTGAGAGGGAACATGTGATAGTATATCACTAAATCCTAAGTAATTGTCTGGTTCTGCAAATTAAAACTGTCAGTCAGACAATATTCCAACTAAATTTAGAAGGCTCATTACCGAAGACTAGAGTATCAGGTGATGGTTTTTAATCTATTTTAATTAATTTTTTAAAATTTGACTTACTTATTTTTTACATTTTAGCAATAATCACTAATGAAGTCTAACTACTGAGATGTGAAAAAGGTTATAATCTGCACTGCTGGTAGATATATCTATATTGATTAAATCCAAGATTGAAATAGTGTAAAGTTTAACTTTTAAAATTTACTTTGACTTATATTGATCTTACAATAACAAAACAGAAATGGGAAAAAAAAAATCTGGAACTATTTCTAAATGTGTCATTCTCACAATCTCCTATTCCATATGCAGAGATGTGTTCTAAAAGGCAACAACTAATTACCATTTACATTTGAAACAAGCATGGGCAGTTTTAGCTCAAAAGAGTCTTAGAAAAAAAAAATAAAGTGGAATCTATGAAGTGTGTTGGAAATCTGTGTCTAAAGAACAATTTCAATCTCTCAGATAAAAATTCTGTTATCTAATTAAATCCAGTAATTAGATAAAACAAAAATATAATAATGTCTTGTTATTTTTAAATGCAAAATGTAGGTCAGGGTGGGGGCAGAAAACATTTTGTCAGTAATATAAGCTTTGTGGTAGAGAGTACATTTTTCATAGGATAAAATTGCTTTGGAAAAAATAGTGGTCATTAAATATCTGGATTCATTTCTGACTCTAACTCATACTGGTGGTTTTAATCTTGGGCAGGTGACTTTTCTTTTATTTACCCCAGTTTCTTCATCTGCAAAATGGGGATACTAGAACTATCTGTTGGTTTAAAAAACAATTTCTGTTGTATTGTTTTGATATCTTCTTAGACAACCAAAAAGGAGGATTTTTTTAATGCACATGCTTACACGGAAAGATAGTCTTTTCTATTTTCATCCTCAAACGAACATAAAATGTGTGAATATTTAAAAAGAAAGTCATCAGCTATTTTCTCATAAGGTGAAAATGAGTATTTTTGCATCTCGCTCAAGATCAGAGCTTTCACACCTTCAGTGAGAATTTCTTTTAATTAAACAACTTCTTAAGTCATAGCCATATGCTATTTAGGTTGCAGCAAAGTTTGCCTACAGGAAAAAGTCAATTGTTAATACAAAAATCCATAACAGGAAAAAAGTTCAATTTACTTTTAACTGAGAATTCTATAGATTTCCTTGAATCAACATCACATTTAAGAAACAAAAAAGAGCATCTATGATTACTTCCACTGCTACTTTTCTTAAAAAATATTCTCCCCAAAGGTCTATATTTAAATAGAAATATGCATTCTACAGTATAACATTAACACTTATTAAACAGAAAGCTTTTATACTTAAGTAAAAAACAATAAAATTTGTCTCATTTTCATGTTTTAAAAATATCCGTCACATGTTATTTTTGTATTAGTAAAAGTTTTAGCAAGTGAGCTATTGGTGATGAAAATATGTATCTTTCTTAAGCATTATATTTTCTAAAATTTTCTTTATATTTGCTTTTGAATGTTTATTAAAAGTTCCTTTGTTTTGTCTGTGAAGGTTTTCTATTTTGCCTAGAATAGAAACTAAAAATCACATATGAGAACCTCTTTTGACAATATAGTACATATGCATGTTCATATTATCTCAAGTTGTGTTATTTTCTAAGAGAAGTATGGCACAGTAGCTTTTAATAAATTCCAATAGAGAAGAATGAGTTTATATACACATGGAAAAATGAGATATATATATATATGTCAAAGAGACAAAGACAAAGAGGAACAGATGACGACTTTGAGGGACAGACAGAGAAAAGCAGAGACAGAGAAATAGAGATATCATTTGATCTCTTTTTCTGGCTTTTAAATAGCCTCAATTTACTTTACTTGGGCAAGAGTATTGCACTTTGCCTAGAGGTGAACGCACACACACACAAAAGTACTGGCATTGTTGGTAAAATGAAAATGACATATTTGTCATTTGTCAGTCCTGTCTGACTCTCAGTGACCCCATCTGAAGTTTTCTTGGCAAAGCTACTGGAATGATTTGTCATTTCCTTCTCCAGCTCGTTTTACAGATGAGGAACTGAAGCAAACAGGGTTAAGTGATTTGCTCAGGCTCACACAACTAGTAAAAGTAGTTAAGTAGTAGCTAGGTTTAAACTCACAAAGATGGATCTTTCTGACTCCAGGCCCTGCACTCTATCCACTGTACCACTAAGCTGTGTACACTCCCACACACACCCCACCCACACCCACATACACTCCCTCCACCCCTATATACATACACATCCACACCTCCCTCCCAAGAAAGTACATCCACGTATGTATCAGCAAAAGGTAACTTGAGAGTTTATGGCAACATATACATATTTTCATTTTCAGGAAAATGGGGAACATTGTATTCCTAAAAGACATAGAAGGAAGTATTCAGAGCAGCTGTTCTATAGCTGGATATGTGAAAGAATATATATAGTCAGCTGACTTGTGAACCAAAGCAATATGATATCTCTTTTAATGAGGTCGAATGAGAAAGGCATATTCTCTATAAGCACTGCTTTTGCATGTACTATATTCGGTAGAGTAGTAGAATCATTTCAAGAAAAAATATTGAATGATTTTAAGATAGTCTGAGAAGATTCTTATCATTTCCTGATTATCATGACTAGAATTGTAAAGCAAAATGTTCCTGGTACAAGTTGTGATAGCTGTTCCATAACTGAAATGACAGCATTTTCTTTATGGGGATGAAACTAGGAATACTGTGGGGTGAGGGAGTAGATTAAATGAAATAACAAATGTGAAGCACTTTGCAAAACTGAAAGCACCACATAAATGCTGTTGTTGTTATTTGAGGCATGTAATAGTTGAGTCAGCCACATTTCATTAGGCAGAAATCATCTATAGGAAACTGACTGAAGGATAATGAATCATTACGCACATTTTGTCGAAATTGTTTGGAACTGGGTTGTCAGAGATAATCCCTGTGATTAGTGAGAAAATGAAACTTAATTCATAAACTGTTTAACATGAATGAGTTCCTGAGTTTTGTAGGTTATGCCTCTCATAATTCATTTCTTGTATAAAGTGAGAATAACTATGTCATAACTATTAAATCCACATAGCTTTAAAGTGATATGTTTGACCTCTAATCATTTACATGTTAAGTCCAGTCCATCTGGGACTAGGGAGAAGAAAACATTTAATAGATATACAGCATTTCAAGTTTTGTGAGTGTATGTGTGTGTGTGTGTGTGTGTGTTGTGTTGTGTGTGTGTGTGAGAGAGAGATAAAGAGACAGAGACAATGAGATAGAGATAGAGACAGAGACAGAAATAGACAGAGACAGATTGATACACACACACACACACGCACAAACAGTGAGAGACACACACAGAGACAGAGAGACAGAGACAAAGGCAAAGAAGGACAAGGACTTTTAGAGATAGAGACAGACAAAGAGAGAGAGATGGAGACATAGTTTGATCTCTTTTTCAGGCTTTTATGTAGCCTCAATTTACTTTACTTAGGCCAGAGTTAATGTACTTTGACTAAAGATAAGAACAAGACAGGAAAAAGTGTTATAGAAGCATCATTGGTAAAGTTAAAAAAAAAATGACCTGAAGTTTAAATCCTAGCTCTGACATATACTAACCTTTTGATTAAGAGTAAGTCAATTTTAGAACATCTGGGTTGAAATCATTTCACAATAACTTAATAAAAAAAATAAAATAACCGCTTGTTAATTTAATATGCATTTTAAAATTTATGACAGAGAGGGCTGGGAGGAAGGAATCTTAAGCCATTTTAAAAAATTGACAAATACAGTAGCATAGAGTAAAATATCCAAACATCAAGATAGTTACAGGAACCAGACATGATGTTTCATTGCTAGAGGGAATTCCTGAATGAGGAAACTTCCTCTATCAGTGCAGGTTGGCACCTTCTTTGCTGGCCTTAGAGTGACCTACAGTACCGAGGAGTTCAGTGATTTGCCCTGGTCCAAAAGACCATTAGGTGTCAGAAGTAGTACTTAAACACGGTTCTATCTAGTTTTGAGGCCTCCCCTTTTATCTCTGCTACCTTATTGCCTCTCACAAATATACATGAAAGATATATAAATGTATGTCAATCGTATTTTAATAGATTTTCCTTCGGAGGTTATGGATATCATTAGTGTATATTTCAGAGCAAATAAAATCTTGGGAGAGGACCAATTTAACTCCTTTCCCAAGTCTACAGAGGAAGCTGTGTGTCACAGTGCATAGAGAATAGAACTTGGAGTCAGAAGTACATGATTTCAAATGCTCCTCAGACACTAGGTCTCTAACTGGACAAGTCATTTAATGTCTTGGCTTCATTTTCTCATCTGTAAAATGGGGATTAATAGGATCTACTTCACAGGGTTGTTTGAAGCATCTAATGAAACAAAAATGTAAAATGTTTAGCAAAATTGAAAGTGCTCTATAAATGTTATTATGAATATTAATAATAACAATTATGAAAGTCAGTGCAACATGGTAGAGAGTTTGTCCCATAGCAGAAAGACCTAAGATCAAATACCACTTCTGAGACTTGTATATAAACTTATTCAAGGATAAAACTGCTTTGAGAGGCAGTGCAGAGTAATGAAAAGGCTATTGACCTGGAAATCAAGGTTCAAATTATATCACCAATATTTGTTAGCTATATGATTCTGGGAGTTTTCATATCTGTGAAATGGGGATGAAAATAATAAGTGCCTTGTCTACCTCATAAAATTGTGAGGAAAGTAAACTTTAAAGTTCTTTATATCCATATGGGTTATAATATTTATATTCAGTTGGATACCATGATTTAGGAGGAGGGCTTTATTTCCTAATTTCAGCCTCATGGCATTTAATATTTGAAATACAGTTCTCCCAGGTCTAGGAAAGTTAAAATGTTCTGACATATGTTTACCCTAATTTTATAATTATTAAAAATCAAGAAGGAGCAAATCTGTCAATGTTGAAAGCATAAACTATGTTATTGCTGTGAGGGCATACTTGCATGCAGTTCGTAATGACAGCTTGATAGAGGGTAATTGACAATGTTGTAGCATAATTAGCCAAGTGATCATAGAATGGACCTTATTTGTAATCAATTTAAATCACTAAATACATCATTGAAACCCTACACTAATTTTAATTGGATCAGTGTGACTTTTTTGGAGTAGCCTTCTAAAGCAGAGGCAGAATGGAGTCAGAAGAAATGGATTTTGATCCAATCTATTCCATTTAGTTGGAGCAGCTAAGTGGCACAGTGGATAGAAGACTGGACCTGGATTCAGGACACTAGCTGTGTGATCCCTGGGCAAGCCACTTAACCTTGTCTGCCTCAGTATCATCATCTGTAAAATGAAGTAGAGAAAATGAGAAACCAGTGCAGTATCTTTGCAAAGCACACACACACACACACACACACACACACACACACACACACACATGCACGCACGCACACGCACACACACACATCCCAAATAAAAAATGTGGTCACAAAGATTCAGAAGCAACTGAAATGACTGAACAATGAGAATTCCACTTATTAGTTATGTGACCTTAGGGAAAAATCACTAAATCTCATTAGGCTTCAGTTTCTTTTGCAGTAAAATGGTAGAATTGTATTGATAATTTATAAAATATCTTCTAGTCTTAAATCTGTTATACAATAAGCACCCAGCAAGATAGAGAGAAATAATAATTAATCTCAAGTGAATGTCATGTTTGAGTATTTTTGCTAAAATTGAAGTTTTGTGGTTCGAAAAGATGTCAGGGACCATCCAATACGAAACATACATGTTACAAAAGAAAAAAAGTCCCTAGTCTCCAATATAGGCAATGAAATAATCATCCAGTCTCTGCTTGATGACCTTAAATGTAGGAGAATCTTTAATCTCCTAAAGTAGTCTGTTCCATGTTTGAATAGGTAAAAACAAACAACAAAAATTGTTGGGAATTTTTTTTTTCATGTTAAAAGCAAATCTGCTTTTTTGCAATGCTCACACATTGTTCCACATTTTTTTCTTCTGGGGTCAAGAAGAACAAGTCTAATCCATGTTCCAAGTGACAGCCGTGCAAATCTTATAATACAACTATTACATCTCTTATAAGTGTTCTGTTTTCATGTGTTCTTTTTTGTGTGTGCCACTCAGATACCATACATTCCCAAACAAAGATTAGTTATTTAAAAATATATCAATAGTACTTTTATTATGAGCTTACTTGGGAAAGATGACTATTCTATTGCTAAAGGAAAAGCCTTTCCATCCACAAAAACAGCCTTTCTCTGAAAATGACAGTTTCTCCACCCACACCAAAAAAAGATAAGATTGTACTTGACACAGTGAAGTCGACAAATTAGTATGCTTCTTTTATCAGGAGTACTGTGCGATGAAATAAAGAAGACAAAGGTAGACAGTGTAGAGACAAATGATTTCATGTGCATCTAAAAGTGTAAACAATTTGCTAATGGTTTTATTCTGTTCACTTTCTTTAGCCCAATCAATTTCTCCCTTTCTTCTACCATCTTTTTGTTATGCTACTCTCCCTTTTTCCTCTCACCCCCTCTAAATTTCTTCCCATTTTGCCCCTTTCCAACATCAGCTTTTTATCCCCTTCTCCCTAAGTCTTCTCCCCCTCTTTCGCGTACACTTTTATTTTCTTTTTGAACATCCCCCTCAGCATTTTAGACCCCTGTGTTGATTGGCAGACAGGATGCAAAAAGGGTAGTCATCACATATATCAGGAATCATGGCAAAGTGGAAAGAGGAATGGATGTAAACTCAAAGCAATTCAGTCAGAAATCTGGTTCTATCAATTACTTACTAGATGCATGACCACAAACAAGTCATTTAACCTTCCCAGGCCTTAATTTCCTAAATTGTAAAAAGAGGGGAAAGGGTCACCAAGATGGACCTCTAGGACACCTGTGATACCATGATTCTAAGACTACATATCCTCTGAAGTGCCTTCCACCTCTAAATCCTCATCCTGGAGAAGGCATTTTTCTATCCCTTCAACTTCATCCCCACCTCCAGCCGCCAGATTGTTGAAAGAGTTTTGGAAGCAGAAGGCATAATTAAAATCCCAGTTCAACAAATTAACACCTGTGGTATGTGAGGTAAATTAGATACTAGGTAAATTACCTTACTTCTCTGGGATTTAGTTTCCTCATCTGCAAAATGAGACGATGGTACTTGATGACTTTTTTTAAATTAAATTTTATGTTTATTTTTAGTTTACAACATTCATTTCCACAAGATTTTGAGTTACAAATTTTCTCTCCATCTTTCCCCTACCCACCACCCCAAAACAGCGATCCCACTGAACACCCCCTGCCCCAATCTACTTTCGCCTATTTCCTCCCCTGTGCTCCCTCCAACTTTCCAATAGGGGAAGACGGATCTCCATACTCCAGTGCCTGCATACCTCATTTCCCAGCTGCATGTAAAAAAATAATAATAATAATCATTTTTTTCAAACATTTCATTTTAAAACTCTGAAATCCAGATCCTCTCCCCTCTTCCCTTGTTGCCCACCCCCACTGGGAAGACAAACAATTCAAAATAGGTTGTACGGGTGTAGTTATGCAAAACATATCCATAGTTGATATATTGTGAAAGACTGACTATATTTCCCTCTATCCTATCCTGTCCCCTACTTGTTCTGTTTTCTACTTTGACCCTGTCCCTTTTCAAAAGTATGTGCTTCTAACAACCCTCTCCCCCAATCTACCCTCCCTTCTATCATCCCCACTCTTATCCTCTTCCCCTCTACTTTCTTGTAGGGTAAGATACCTAATTGAATGTGTATGTCGTTACCTCCTTAAACCAAATTTGATGACTCATTCCCTTTTGCCTTCCTGTTCTTCCCCTCCATTGTAACAGTTTTCCCTTCCCTCTATTGTATGAGATAATTTACCCTATTTTGTCTCTCCCTATCTCCTCTCATTTTATTCCTCTCTCACCTCTTAATTTTAATTTTTAAATATCATCCTTTCCTATTCAATTGATACTGAGCTCTCTGTATATGTGTACCTGTACACATATATACACACATATGTATTCCTATGCACATATACCCTCATATATTTATGTATATACATGCATGTATAAATATATATATATACATTTATATTCCCTTCAGCTATGCTAATACTGAGAAAAGTCTTATGAGTTACAATTGTAGTTTTTCCATGTAGGCATGTAAATAGTTCAAATTTGATAAGTTCCTTATGATTTCTTTTCCCTGTTTACCTTCTCATGCTTCTCTTGCTTCTTGTATTTGAATGTTAAATTTTTCTATTCAACTCTGTTTTTTTCATCAAGAATACTTGAAAGTCCTCTATTTCATTAAATGAACATACTTTCCCTTGAAACATTATACTCGGTTTTACTGGGTAGGTGATTCTTGGTTTTAATCCTAGCTCCTTTGATCTATGGAATATCATATTCCAGGCCCTTCATTCCCTTAATGTAGAATCTGCTAGATCCTGGGTTATCCTGATTGTGTTTCCCCAGTATTCAAATTGTTTCTTCTTCACAGCTTATAATATTTTCTCCTTGATCTGGGAACTCTGGAACAAGGCAATAGTATCCCTAGGAGTTTTCTTTTTGAGATCTTCTTCAAGGAGTGATTGGTTAATTCTTTCAATTTCTATTTTGCCTTTTTCTTCTAAAATATTAGGGCAATTTTCCTTGAGAATTTCTTAAAGGATGTTTTCTAGGTTCTTTTTTGATCATGGCTTTCAGGTAGTCTAATAATTTTTAAATGATCTCTCTTTCATCTGTTATTCAGGTCAGTGTTTATTTCCAATGAGATATTTCACATTGCCTTCTATTTTTCCATTTGTTTGGATCTGTTTAATAGTATCTTGATTTCTCATAAAGTCATTAGCTTCCATTTGCTTCACTCTAATTCTGAAGGAATTATTCTCTTCAGTGAGCTTTTGAAATTCTTTTTCCATCTGAAAAATTCAGCTTTTGAAGGCATTCTTCTCCTAATTGGCTTTTGGGGCCTCTTTTCCCATTTGGGTTAATCTATTTTTTAAGGTATTATTTTCTTCAGTCAGGTTGTTGACTCTCTTTTCATGAATTTCTTGCATCATTCTCACCTCTCTTCCCAATTTCTCCTCCACTTCTCTTATTTGGCTTTCAAAATCCTTCTGGAACTCCTCCATGGCCTGTAACCAGTTCATATTTTACTTGGAAGCTTTTGATGCAGGAGTTCTGACTCCTGTTCCATTATTTGATCCTGTTTGTCCCCAAAAAGGGAATCTGAGGTTTGATTGCTCTGCTTGCTTTCCTTCCTCTGTTTGCTCATGTTTTTAGTCAATTGCCTGACTTTTGAGCTTTTTCCCAAAGTAGAACTCTGCTTCCAGAGAGGAGAGCTTTGTCCCAAAACTCTGGGGTTTTCATAGTTGCCAAAGCAATTAGTTGAGTGCCCTCTCTATGCCCCCACAGGCTCTGGATCACTGGTCACACACCTCTGGACCACCATCCAAAACTGTGATCAAGATCCAGGCAGGTTAAAGCAAGATTAGTTACCCTCTGAATGGTTGCTTGATCCCCCTACAATCTGCAGGCCAGGAGCTCTGAAGCAGCCATGTGAAGGTGGCTGCACAATTATGGAGCCTCTGAGGCTTCTCACTCTAGTGGCAGAGGCTAAACTGCACTCTGCCCACCGTCCTCCAGTTTTAACAGAGTTCCACACTGACCTTTTACTTTGTCTTTGGCATCTATGGGTTGATATTTCTGGAAACCACCATAGCTGCTGGTGATCCACTCTCCAAAGTCCACTCCAGCTGCTGGTGGTTGGGGCTGCCCTAGGGGTAAATACACAGGCTCATGTAAGGCTTGGCTTGGCTTGGCTCCCATCATGCTGTAAAAGACCCTTCCTTTAGGCCTCCTGGCCTGCCTTCAGAGGGAGACTTTTTTTTTTCTCTCATCACGTCATAGGTTCTGCAGCTCTAAAATTTGTTTAGAATCATGTTTTGTAGATATTTGAGGTGGTTATGGTGAGAGCTCAAGGAATTTTCCTGCTTCTATGCCACCATATTGGCTCCGTACCCCCACTTGATGTCTTCTGTGGTCTCCTTCAGCTTTAAATCTATGATCTCATGATCTGAACCTTAGATGAGGTAACATCTAAAACTATGTTGAAGATATTCAGTCATAGTAGGATGGAGAGCATTCTCATGCCAGAATTTATTAACATAGAGCTTTGATGAAATCATAGATTTTTAACTGTTTACTAATATGTGCATATTCATAGGTACATATGCAAAGATCTATGTCCTTTCTCTAGGTAAGAATATCTAAGTAAAGATCATCTAAGAGTACAACTTCCTTTTTCTTTCCATGCTTAAGTATTTTATGTCTAGTTCTTCATATCTCATAATTCAGTCTGGAGAATTTGATAGAAATAATTGTTCTTTGGTTTTGTCCATAATTTAAAATCTTATATGTAGCGGTAGTTATATGGTATTATTTTTTGTATTTTTTTCGTGTGTTTTAGGTGGTTTTCCTTATTTTTTTTTTTACTCAAAATACATATTAAGACAATTAGTGAAACTAATTGATCTTCTCTTCAAGGTACAAAATTAAAAAATTCTCAAAATATTTTGAAGTTTTCTGTTAATAACTGAATTTTTTCAAATGCTTAAAAAAAGCAGAAGGAAGAAAAAAACTTACATAATGATTTTCTATGAAAGATGTATTGACTTTTAAAATGAAAATGTAAAAAATTAAATGCTTTGATTTTTAAATTTTAAAAAATTTTAATAATATTTTATTTTCCTCAATTACATCATTAAAATTTTTAGCATTCTTTTTCATAAGATTTTGAGTTCCAAATTTTTCTCCCTGCCTTCCCCTGTTCTGATAATGGTAGACAGATGGAGTGGCTAGGTGGCACAGTGAATAGAGCACTGGTCCTAGAGTCAGGAGGATCTGAATTCAAATTCAGCCTCAGACACTTAACACAAAACTAGCTGTGTGACCTTGGACAAGTCATTTAATTCCAATTGCCCTACCTACCCCCTCCTAAAGAAAAAAAAAGAAAGAAAACAAAATGGTAGATAGTTAATAGAGCTTATACATGGGCTCTAATGTAAAAGTATTTCCATATTAGTCACAGTTGTGAAGAAAGAAACAGATCAAAAGAAAAAAATGAAAAAGAATAAAGTAAGGGAAAATATGCTTTCACCTATATTCAGAGTCCATCAGATCTTTATCTGGATATGGATAGCATATTCCTTTGTGAATCTTTTATATTTGTCTTGAATCATTTTGTTGCTGAGAAGAACTGAATCATTCATAGTTGATCATCACATAATGCTGCTGATTGGGTAAAATGCTATCCTGGTCCTGTCCATTTAACTTTGCATCAGTTTTTACAAGTCTTTTCATGATTTTTCTGTAATCTGCTTTTCATCATTTCTTATTGAAAATAGTATTCCATCACAAATCATATTCCACAGCTTTTTCAGCTATTCCCCAGTTGATATTCATCCCCTCAATTTATAATATTTTGCCATCACAAAAAGGGATGCTATAACTATTTTTTTACACATAGGTCCTTTCCCCCTTTTTATGATCTCCTTGGGATGTGGACCTAGTAGAGGTATTGCTGGATTAAATAGTGTGCACAGTTTGGTTGCCCTTTGTGAATGGTTCCAAATTGCTCTCCAGTTCGCAACTTCACCAACATTGCATCAATGTCCCTATTTTCCTATATCCTCTCCAACATTTAGCACGTTTTTCTTTTTTGTGATTTTAATCCTATTTAATAGGCATGAGGTGGTACATCAGAGTTGTTTTAATTTGCATTTCTCTAATCAAAAGTGATTTAAAGCACTTCTTCATATACCTATAAATCATTTTGATTCCTTCTTCTGAGAACTTCCTGTTCATCTCCTTTGGCCAATTATCAGTTGAGGAATGGCTTGTATTCTTACAAATTTATCTCAATATTCTATATATTTGAGGAATGAGGCCTTTATTGGGGATACTTTCTGTACAGATTATTTCCCTACTTTCTACTTTCCTTCTAATATTGGTAGCATTGGTTTTGTTTGTGCAAAAGCTTTTGAATTTAATATGATCAAAATTATATATTTTATGTTTTGTAATCTTATCTTTCTCTTGTTTTGTCATTAGTTCTTCCCTTCTTCATAGTTCTAACAGGTGGACTATTTCCTGCTCTTTCAATTTGTTTACAGTGTTATCCTTTATGTCTAAATCATGTACCTGTCTTGACCTTATCTTGGTACATGGTATGAGATGTTGGTCTATACCTAGTTTGCGTCCCATTGTTTTCTAGTTTTCCCAACAGTTTTTGTCAAATGTGAGTTCTTATCCCAAAAGCTGGAGTCTTAGGATTTATCAATCACTAGCTTACTCTGGTCATTGACTGCTGTGTCTTCTGTATCTTATCTATTTCACTATCCATTACTCTATTTCTTAGTGAGTACCAGATAATTTTGATGATTACTGCTTTATAATATAATTTCAGATCTGGTTTTGCTTTCCTTTGTAGGTTTTTTTATATTAATTTCCTTGATATTCTTAACCTTTTGTTCTTCCCAATAATTTTGTCATTTTGTTTCCAGCTTTATAAAATGGCTTCTTGGTAGTTTGATAGGTATGTCTCTGAACAGATAAATTAATTTAGACAGAATTGCCATTTTTATAATGACTCAGTCTATCCATAAGCAATTGATATTTTTCTAATTGTTTAGATGTGAATTGTATTTGTCTGAGAAGTGTTTTGTAATTGTGCCCATATAATTCCTGGGTTTGTCTTGGCAGGTAGACTCCTAAGCATTTTATGTTGTTTGCAGTCAATTTATATGAAATCTCTTTTTCTGTCTCTTGCTGCTGGGTTTTGTCATATAAAGAAATGCTGATGACTTATTGGGATTATATCCGCAAGTTTGCTAAAGTTATTAATTATTTCAAATAACTTTTAAGTTGATATGATTGGGTTCTCTAAATATATTTCATATCTTCAAAGAGTGATAGTTTTATTTCCTCATTACCTACTCTAATTTCTTCAATTTCCTTTCTTCTCTTGTTACTATAGCTAATATTTCTAGTACTATGTTGAATAATAGTGGTGATAATGGACATTGTTGTTTTACCTGTATTCTTATTGGGAAGGTTTTTAGGTTATCACCATTATTATACTTCTTGCTTGATCATGGTTTTATATAGATATTGCTTATCATTTTAAAGAAAACTCCATTTATTGCTATTCTTTTTAGTGTTTTTAATAAGAATGGGTGCTGTATTTTGTCAGAAGCTTTTTCAGCATTTATTAAGATAATCATATGATTTCTGTTGTGGATTTTTTTACTGGTACATTCAATTATGTTGATAGTTTTCCTAACATTAACCAACACTGCATTTCTAGTATAAATCCCACCTTTTCATATTGTGGTAATCACCTTGCTAGTATTTTGTTCAAATTGTTTGCATTGATATTTGTTAGGGATATTGATCTATAATTTTCCTTCTCTATTTTAAGTATTCCTGGTTTAGGTATCAGCAGCATATTTGTGTAATAAAAGGAGTTTGGGAGAACTCTTTCTTTGCCAGTTTTTCCTAGTAGTTTATATAGTATTGTAATTAATTGTTCTTTAAATGTTTGATAGAATTCACTCATGAACCCTTCTGGCCCTGGAGACTTTTTTCCTAAGCGGTACATTGAACAATCTTGTTCAATTTCTTTTTTTCTAAGATGGGGTTATTTAGGTATTCTATTTCCTGATATGTTAATCTAGGTAATTTATATTTTCATTAATATTCATCAGTTTCACTCTGATTATCAGATTTATTGGCATGTATTGGGCAAAATGTTTCCTAATTGCTTTACTCTCTTCTTTGTTGACTCTGATTTCACCCTTTTAATTTTTTTACAATGGATATTTGATTTTTTTCTTTCTTTTTTTTTAAACCGAAGTAACCAATGACTTATCTATTGTATCATCTTGTTTGTTTTTCCCCCATAAATCTAGCTCCTAGATTTATTTCTTAGCTTATTACAAACAAAAACAAAAACTTCCAGTATTATTAATCTCACCTTTGATTTTCAGAATTTCCAAATTAGCACTCAGTTGATGATTTTTAATTTGTTCTTTTTTCTAGTTTTTTTAGTTGCATGAGCAATTCATTGATGTGTTCTTTTTTTTTTTTATTTTTGTTGATGTAGGAATTTAGAGAAATAAATTTTCCCCTAAGTACTCCTTTTGCTGCATCTTATAAATTTTAGTATATTGTCTCATTGTTGTAGTTCTCTTTAATGAAATTATTGATTGTTTTTATGATTTGTTCTTTGACCCACTTATTCTTAAGGATTAGAGTATTTAATTTCCAATTAATTCTTAATGTATTTTTCCACTGCCCTTTGTTGAATGTACTTTCATATTTCCTTATGATCTGAAAAGAATAGATTTAATATTTCTGCCTTTTTACATTTCATTTTGAATTTTTTATGCCCTTTTCAGTTTTTGTATAAAGGCCATATGTTGCTGAGAAAAATAGTATATTCCTTTCTATACACATTCATTTTTCTCTAAAGGTCTGTCATATCTAACTTTTCTAATGTCTTATTTACCTCCTTAGTTTCTTTCTTGTTTTTTTTTTTTAATGATTGGAGTTATCAGGTTTTGAGAGGGTATATTTGAGGTCCCTGACTAGTATAATTTTGATGTCTATTTCTTTTGTGACTCACTTAATTTCTTTTTTTAAGAATTTGAATGGTATACCAATTGATGCATATATGTTTAGTATTCATTTTGCTTCATTGTCTATGATACCTTTTACTAAGATTTGTCTTCCTTCTTTATCTCTTTTAATTAGGTTATTTTTGCTTTTGCTTTGTCTGAAATCAGGAATACTTTTTTTTTAACTTCAACTGAAGCATAATATATTCTGCTCTAGTCTTTTTATCTGAACTCTGTATATGACTCTACTTCAAGTATGCTTCTTGTAAACAACATATTGAGGACTCTTATTTTTTTTTCCACTTGACTATCTGCTTTTTTTTTTTTATGGGAGAGTTCATCCCATTCACATTTACCGTTATTTTTACTAACTGTATATTTCTCTCCATCCAATTCTTCTTGCCACTTGTCATGTCTTTCCTTTCACCTTTGCTTCATGATCAGTGTTTTGCACTGTCTACTACCTCTGCTGATATGTCCTCCTTTCTGTTGGTTCTCATTCTTCCAACCCCACACCCCAACCCTTACCATATCTCCTCCCCTTCTACTTCTATGTTGAGTAAGATAGATTTAGGTTTTCAACTGATTGTGTATATTATTCTTTCTTTCTTTGAGCCCAGTCCTGATGAAAGTAAAGTTCAAGCAATGCTCATCACACACCCTGCACTGTAATAGGTCTTTTGTGCTTCTTCATGTGAAATAATTTACTCCATTCTACTCTTCTTTCTCATGACTTAATTGTTTTAATGTCATTCCCTCTGAGGTCATTGGTGGGCTCTTTGAATTCCTGTTTTATCCTCTGGTTCTAGGACATTGGGGCAGTTTTCCAAGACAACTGATTAAAATATGGTGTTCAGGTCTTCCTTTTGATTATGGCTTTCTGGTAGTCCCATAATTCTGATATTGTGTTTATTGGATCTGTTTTCTGGTTCAGTTGTTTTTCCCATTAGGTATTGAACATTTCTTCCATTGTTTTTCGTTCTTTTGTTTTTGTATTATTCTTGATATCTCATAGAGTCATTTGCTTTCACTTGCCCAATTATAACTTTGAAGGTGTTGTTTTCCTCAGTCAATTCTTATATTTTCTTTTTCCATTTGGCCAATTGTATTCCTTAAGAAGTTGTTTTTTTTTTTCTTCAGCTCATTTTTGTATCTTCTTTTCTATTTGGCCAATTCTACTTTGTAAGCAGTTTTCCAAGCTGTTGTGTCTTTTCTTTTTATTTATTTATTACCAATTCTCTTGCATCATTCTCATTTCTTTTCCCAATTTTTCTTCTGCCTCTTTTATATGATTTTTAGGCTTCTTTTTGAGTTCTTCCATGAGTTTATTCTGGGTTTGAGAACAATTTTTGCTTTTATTTAGGATTTTGCCCAGAGGTGTTTTGTCACTGTTTTCCTTTTCTGAGTTTGTGTCTTGCTCTTCCCAATCACAATAATAATGTTCTATGCTCATATTTTTTGTTGTTGTTTTTTGCTCATCTTTTTTTTTTTTTTGGCTTTTTTCTTTCTCTTAAATTTGAGCTCTACTCTCAGAGTAGAAGGAGCTCTGTCTCCAGTTTATTGTGTCAATAGATGCTAGCCCTGAACTATTTACCTTGTGCTGCACTGCAGTTGCCCTGAGGTCCTCGGGGGACCTTTGTGTCTGGTACTGTGTTGAAGGGGGGGAAGGTGGGCGCTGCTGGAGCTCCTGGAAGCCATTGGTGTGTGGCAATTTACCTGGTGCTGAGCTAATACTTGTGTCTGGCATATGCTGAGGCTTGGTGGGGTGTTTCGACATTACCCTGAGGCTACAGTGATGCATGTAGAAGTCAGGCCACTAGAGGTTGCCTGTTTTTCTGCATTTGTGCGGAAGTACATGAAAGTTTGGCTACTTGCCTGTTTGCCCTGGATGCTGCTGAAACATGTGGTGATTCTGGAGTTGGAGTCAGCCAGTTCCCCTGGCTATGCTAAGGCACCATGGGGAGACCTGGTTTGATCATTTTCCTGTTCTATCACACTAGGGCTCAGTATCTCCCTCTGATTTGCTGAGATGGGGCTCAGTACTGGCTTGCTGCAACACTTCCTGTCCTGGAATATGCTACCTTTTTGTTGGAGTGTGAATGATTTTTTTTGGTGATCCTCCAACTCTCCCAGGCTAAAAATCCACTCCAACCTATCTTTCTTCTGTCTTTGCTATTCCAGCATTTGTTCTAGCTTGCTATTTTATAATTGATTGGAGGTGAACATGGTAGAGCTACAGCAATTACTACTTACTGTTTCATCTTGTTCCCAGAAGTAGAATCAGATTCTTTAAATTTCAAGGATTTTACTATATATTAGAGACAAATTAGAAGTGCTGCAATTGCATTTGTGGAGGATAAGAAAGTATAATTCTTCAAGTACTTCTCCATTAAGAAAAGAAAGATTTTTTTTTGAAAAGGTGGAAGAGTAATGTCAAAGAAAAATACTAGTGAAGTTCTGTTGGAGATAATTTTAGTTTTCATTAAAATACTTATATCACAAGAAGTTACCAAAAAAAAGTTTGCCAGTTCACATTTGGAAACCACTCATTTGTTCCAACTTAAGTTTGGTAAAACTTAACCTTAGCATCAGAGAATAATAAAGATATTTCTTTCTAATGGGAATGGCATTTGACCTCCATAGTCGTCTTTGTATTCTTATAAATGATCATAAGGTAAAACATCAGGAGTACTCCTTTGTTGTTTATAACTCCTCTCACAAACAAAGAGAGTATTTTCTGTGTAAGGGTCTCTATCCCTTCCTAACTGCCTTTAGAACACGGAGACTAAAAATAATCACGATGACTATAATACTCACATTTATGTAGTTTGAAGTCTTTTTCTCACAGTGGCCTCATAAGGAACACAGATTTAGACTCTTTAACTGTCCAAGGATTTAAACTAAAATATTTTGTTTCCAGGTTAGACACAGGATAGCACTAAACTGAATTCCTATTATTGTATGACTTCAAGTCCTTTAACCATAATGCTCACTCTCCTTTAAAAGTTGCTTGTTGACAGTGTTGCTCTCATGATGTATAAAAAACTAATTAGAGAGATAATGCTAAGATTATACACATTTATATAGAATGGATAATAAAGTAAGGTATGACTATATGATGATGAGATTGGTTTATATTAATCATAAATGTTAACATGTTATGATCACATTTTGTAAAATCTTGGAATTGGAAGGGACCTTAGGGGTGATCTAGTCCAACTTCACATGACATAATAATAGCAATCGTAATAATACTGATAAAGAAAATAATAATAATAGCATATTCACACAATATTTTAATACATCCCCCCCATACTACTATGAAGTAAGTCTTAGAATTATTCTTATCTGCATTTTATAATTGTAGGAAGAAAGGTTAAGCTAAGTGATTTATCCACAATCATGCACAAGTACAAGTCAGGAATCAGAACTTGGTATTCTGCCTCCAATTTTTATTACACCTACTTTTTGCTATAGTTCAGTCATTTCAGTCATATCTGATTCTGTCTGGTCCCATTTGTTTTTTTCTTGATAAAGATACTGCAGTGGTTTGCCATTTCCTACCCCCAACTTATCTGACAGATAAAGAAACCAAGGCAAACAGGATTAAATGACTTGCCCAGAGTCACACAGCTTGTAAATATTTGAGGCCAGATTTGAGGTCTTAACTGACTCTGGACCTAGTACTCCATTTACTGTGTCACCTCTCTGTTTATATTACACCTGTAGGCAATGATAAAATTATAACTCCTATTTATATGATACTTTAAAAATTTTGAGTATTTTCACACAACAAACCTATGAGTTTTAGGTTAGCCAATGTTGTGTATTTTCATTTTAGAAAAGCAAAAAATGACTTGCAGCTTTTCTATGGTATCATGGCTGGTGTCAGAAACTTTAATGCTAAGATCCTGCTAAGTCTATCCAACTTTTTGTTGCTACTAACGGAAGGAAATCCCATTACTTGCTTACACAAGACATTCTTTCTGCATCTCCACACCTTTGCATGGAATATAATCTTTCATCTTTTATAGTTCTCAGAATCCTTAGTTTCATTCAAGACTCAATTCCAGCTTGGAATCCTTTCCTGTCAGTCCTTTCCTGAAGGCCCTCACTTGCTAGTTTCTTCCCCTTTCTTCCTACCAAAATAAGTCAACTTTGAATTCCTTTGGTACATATTTTGTGCATACTCACATACATACATTTTTCTTCCTCCTAACAGAAAGTAAGATTCTAGAGGGTTTGATTTTGGCCTTTGTATCCCAGTACCTAGTATAGTGCTTCCAGTATAGGCATAGACTTGTTAAATGCATGTTTGATTGACATTTGGGTGCTTCTAACTTAGAAAACACTTCTACTGAGTGGAAATCTGAAATGAGCATATAAATATAATTTCCAGTTATACTAATTACTATAGCTATGAAGAATAAATCTAATACTTATTCAAGATAACAACTTTTTCAAATATTTGAAAGTTGTTATTTCTCCCCTTAGTCTCATCTTATTACATGAAGCAACTAGATGATGCAAGTAATGGATTTGGAATCAAGAAGATAGGAGTTCAATGACTTAGCTATTCTCAGCAATACAATGATCCAAGATAGTTCCAAAGGACTCACAATGAAAAATCCATTTCCAGACAGAGAACTTATGAAGTCTGAATACAAATCAAAATTTTTTTTTTTTACTTTATTTTTGGAAGGTCTGTGTTTTCTTTCGAACCATGACTAATACAGAAATAAATTTTGCATGACTGCACATGTATAATCTATATCAAAGTGCTTGATGTTCCAGGGAGGGGAGAGGAAAAGGAAGGAATTTATAGCTCAAAAATTATTTTAAAAAAGCCCCCAAAATGTTAATATTATTTTTAAATGAACTGAGAAAAAAATAAAATAAAAACACTCTTTAGAAAAGACCTGAGTTCAAATACTGCTCCAGACATAAACTATCTGTGTGACACTGGACAAGTCCCTTAAACTCTGTCTCAGTTCCCTTGTTTGTAGTATGTGGATAATAATTGTACCAATCTTCCAGGGTTATTCTGTGAATCAAATAAGGTAATAAATGTGCAGCACATTGCAGATCTTAAATTGTTCTATAAATCTTAGCTATTATTTTGTTTGTTTTTGGCAACTAGGGTGGTGACACGGTTAAAGTACTAGCTTTGGAGTCAATAACACCTGTGCTCAAATCCATCTTCAAACACTTATTAGCTATGTGACCCTGGGCAAGCCAATTCACTTCTATCTACTTCAGTTTCTTCATCTGAATAAATGCTTTAAAGTGTGTGAAGCACTTTACATATATCTTAATTTGATCCATATAACAACTCTGTGAAGTAGGTTCTGCTATTGGATAGACCAATAAACTAAGGCTGAGTATTGCTTAATAATTTGCCCAGGATCACACAGCTAGTAAGCATTAGAGGTGGGATTGGAACGCAGGTCTATCTACTAAGCCACGCTTCTACCTTCAAATAGTTGCCCTTAAATATTTTATGAGTGAGTGAATGAGCATAGGGAGCCAATCTCACTTGATATTTGCATTGAAGCAAATAGCATTCTATTTACCAACCATTCTCAAAGCTGTGGTAATTTGTTACTCCAAAGCAAGGACTGTTCATTTAATAAGTATTGGTTACTCATTCTGCCAGCAAATAAATGGCAACACTTCTATAACTTGGTTACTTGGCTTGCAGTTTGTGGTGAAGAAAAAAAAAAAGAAGGAAAAGAAAAAGAACAGCCTAAGGCCAAATGGGTGACTAGTTGGGTTCATCTAACAACAGACTGAATATTCATCTCTAAATCATACTTGACACCTCCAACAAGTCAGTAAAATGTGTGAGTGATCATGCTCCAGTGGCAGTGCTTTTGACAATCCTGCCTCACCTCCATTCCTCCATGAGATGTAAGAGTAGCATGTTATGGAGGATTATTCTTCTCAGTGGAATAAAAACTTAGGGAAAATGTTAAACTGATATGAGGCCTTTTATAATTATGCAATTTTACTTATGTAACATGATTTTTTTTTTTTGCTTCAGTTCATTTAAAAATACAAGAACATTTTATTTAATTCATACCAACATATTCAAAGCAAAGGCTTTGAATTATCAATAAGAAAGTACTTCCACTTAACTGTTTTCAAGGAAAAAATATTTTAAAGAAGCAGAGCTTAGAGCAAAACAGTGTTAATGACTTACTTGAATATCACTATTACTGTAGAGGACCTTGAAATAAAGCAGAGGTATGAAGTATTGCCTGATGGTATAGGTTGTTTGAAAAATAGGTTTCTACTAGCTAACAGTAAGAAAAGACTGGTAGATGTATCCTTTCACAGTATTATATTATATAATTTACAACTAAAAGAAAAGAATGGCTTTCTCCATACTAGAGAAATTGATAGCACCTCATTCTTAATATACAATAATTTAGCCAATTCTTGATGTCAAGAGGCAATCATAACTTCATGAATTTTATGTTAAGATTAGGTTTATTTGTATAAATATAGATATACATATATGTGTGTGTGTGCATGTGCAACCCAAAGGGTTCAAAATCAACATAGAAGTTTGCATTCTTATAATAGCAGGACAAAGTGAGGAGGAAGAGGTACCAGAAATCTCCATAAGAGGGGGAAAGTTGCAGTAAAAGTGGGAAAAAGGCAAAACTCCTCCCAAAGAGGAGTAAAGCAGTGGAAAAAGTTACCTTCTTTTCACTTGGGAACTGCTAAACTATGAAGATAGGAGGGTCTGCTTACCTTCAAGGATCTCAGTAGAATAAACAACTTCTCAGCCTAGCAGACACTGACTGGTGCCTGTCTTGACTTCCAAGGAAACACAGGGGGTTGAGCTTGGGATGCAAAAAATACATTATTTTAGCTCAGAGAAGAGCTTCATCCTTGACACATTCAGGGCCTTTTGCATACACAGGGTTCAGCGTTTCTGGATAATATGGTATCACAAAAAGACACATTCAGGGGACCCTTTAACATTCCTTAACAGTGCTCCATATTAATTAATGATAAAATTCTAGCTAAACAAATTAAGTGTGGAGGTAATAAGAAAGTGGGAAGGAAGATCAGATTTAAAATCTCCTGAAATGTAGGTGTTTGTGTGGGGGGCAGGGAGTGTGAGGGGGATTAAATCATTTGAGCAGAACCAACTTGCATTTAAAAAAATAATGTGTCAATTATTCCAATAATGAAAGCCAGAATGGGTAATACCACTGTTAACCAGAGTCAGAACTAGGATGGAAATGAGGGTTGGGAACAAGATACCTTTCCTGAAGTTTTAAGTTCCTGAAGAAATAGGGAGGATACTATCTGGAGCTGTTATGTTCCTCTCCAGGGCCATTGTCTATACCTGGATGGAATGGATTATATTTGGTCTAGAGCAGCGGTTCTCAGCCTGTGGGTTATATTCATTTTGTAACAATGAAAATACATCCTGCATATCAGATATTTACATTACAATTCATAACAGTAGCAAAATTACAGTAATGAAGTAGCAACGAAAGTAATTTTATGGTTGGGGGTCACCACAACATGAGGAACTGTATTAAAGGGTCATGGCATTAGGAAGGTTGAGAACCACTGGGAGACTCTCATTAGGCAAGGTTCCTGGACTGAGTTCAGGGATCATTAGCAAAAGGATGCCACTGCTATGTTTTCCCCTCCCCAGTATAAGTGCTTCACAATCCCTAACTACTTTTATCCTCCATTTCCACTGTTCTCTCTCTAGACCTCTTTTTTATTGTTATGCAATGGAAAGATCTCTAAAGTTAAGAGTCAGAGAGGTTTTATTCATAAAAAGGACCTACAATCAAATCCTAGGATTCTCTGACTTCCTTCAAATCCCAGCTAAAATATCATCTTTTACAAGAAGCCTCTCCCAATTCCCCTTCATTCATTCGCTGCATTTAATGTTTTCGTTAAATCCTGGATCGATCTTGTTTGTACACAGCTGTTCAAATGCTTTCTTCCCTGGAAAATTTTGAGCTCCTTGAAAACAGGAATTGTGTTTATGTGATTATTTATTTATTTTTTTTGCTTTATTTTTCCCTTATTGCTAAGCACAATGTTTGGCTAGTGTACAAAATATGTATTGAATAAATGTTTAACCTTGAATTGCTTCCTCTTTCTTTTTTCTCCTAAAGACATCATATTTCTTTTTATCCTTTAAAAATGTGACTGTTGTTTCCCTCATGCCAGCAGATGCATAGACAGAAGGGGAGTTGACATACTTCATACATCCACTGTTACTAATAGAACTTTCCTTTGCCATCATTACTCAGCAATCTTACCTCTGCTCCTTTAAAATGAGAACTATTCTGTCCATATCCTTGTTACTCAAATCTATGGACCTAAAGGTCACTTTTTCACCAGTCTCATTAAGTTCCATATGTGACTCAGAGTCTTCTACACCCCAGTACGTAATACCTCCTCTAAAATCTTCATCTCCTAGTTCGTCATGATTCTCATGTCTAATGCCTTTAGTACCCAGTTTATTCCAGTGATGCACATGAGTGATCAAACATTGAACTTCTATAACCCAACCTCATGCGCCTCAAGTTCTAGAATTTTTTAAGGACAGTCCCACTGTTGGCTAACACTTTGATATCTTTACTTGAAATTATAATAGCTACTCAGAAGTAACTAAGTATTGTTTGCATTAAGAACAATGTATAATTTGGATTTGTCACTAGATTGGTCTCTTTTAAGACTAACATAGTGACTTCCCCATACAAATTTAATGGTAAAAAATACTAACCAATGACAAACACCATCAAACACACAAAGCAGTAAACAATCCAAATCAATGACTACTAGCAAAACACAGAAATCTGCAGGTCTTCATTAATCAGAGAAAGCCCTATTTTTTCCCCTTTGAATTGATTCCATTAATTCTATATTTAAATTGAACAAGGATTCTGATTTTATATAAATTATGTTTATGCTTCTAAATTCTCACTGTTTGGGAAAAGTAATAAGAGAAAGAAATTAAATCAACCTAGTAACAAATTATCATATTTACCAATGGAAATTATTATCTGTCCCCAAACTATCCGATCAGAATATTAATCCCTACCTTATTCTTTCTGAAGGCACAGTAATATTGTATTACATTGGTGTGTCATGATTTGTTGAGCCTTTCTCCAATAGATGGCCATCTACTTTGTTTCAATGCTTTGCTACCCCCCAAAAGCGCTGCTGTAAATCTATATAATATATTCATATATTTGTATAGTCGTATATGAGACATTTCTGTCTAAGTCTTTTTTGGAGATATATGCCTCTGTATGGGATTTTTGGATAGAAAAATATATACAGTTAAATCTACAGATTTTTTTTAAAAAGAAAAAGTATAATTCAAATTACTTTCTAGGGGAGTTGGGGCAAATTATAGATGCTCCACTAGCGTATAGTATACCTGTCTTTCTGAAACCCTTCCAACATTAACTCACTCTCATTTTTGAAATCTTAGCCAATATGTTGGGATAGAGGTGAAAATTCAGTCATTGTGATTCACATTTTTCTGTTATTTGGTGAAGGAAGTTTCCTTATTCAAGAGTTTTTGTAATCTATAACCAAACAGTCTAAACACAGTGTTTCTCCATAGAATAGGGGGGAAAAAATGTCATAAACTATAGGTTCATTGTTTAATGGAAGAAAGAATCCTTATAGAATTATTAAATGCCAAAGAAGATAAATCACAGCTGCCTCCTGAACTGTCTGTTGGATATAATTTATGTGACACATGGCCTAACAAAGAGCTAAAGCCTTCAAATGCCTTATGTGTTAAATGTTTAAGTGTGTAACCATCTTCAATTAATGACTTTATAAGTTGACTATGTCTAGTCTTCAAATTCATAAATAAGTATAAAACTAAATGTTTGCATGCATTTTATTTAGAAGTAAATAGCTGTGAAAGTCTTTTAAGTTATCACATTTCTTGAAAGTACCTCCAACTATTTAATGACTTGAAGAAAAGTTTGATAGTAAATATAATGAAGTAAGCTTCTTTGGCAAGTTGGGAATGGAAGTGGGGGGAGTTCTATAATAGATAATCTTAGTTTGAAATAACATTTTTTAAAAGCTCAAAACAGAAAGCATTGGTGGCTTTTGACTATCACATTCTGCTCACTCATGCAGAATAGATAGGATCAGAACAGATCAGATTAAAAAATTGAGTCCATCTTAAAGTTGGAGAATTGCCTGGAACACTGAAATGTTCAGTGACTTGCATAAGATTTCCCAGATAGTGTTTCAGATAGGACTGAAACCCATAATGATTCTCTGGAAATAAGACTTTGCCTTTACAATAACTAAGAATGCACAGGGGAAAAAAAAAACAATTATACAAAACAATTTATTGATCAGACTAACATATACACATAATTGACTTTTTTAATGACCTGTTCTGCCCCCTCTGGGGGCCATTATTATACCTCTTTAGAATCACTGTTTTTGTTTTTGTTTTCTGGGTGGAGTAGTGATAAAAATAGTGGATTCAGAATCCAGGATACTATTCATCCAACCTAGGTATTGACCAGTACTGAAATTGCAGGTGTTGCTGAAATCACAACAGAGATTAGATATAGCCTTACATCTTGAAACAATGGATTGAATTGTGTTTTAAATGTCTACCAAATGCCAGGCGCTGAGGATACTGGGTTTGGACTCAGAGGACTCAAGGTAACTCCTCTGTCACTCTATCTCTGTGACTTTGGGAGAGCCATTTAAACTCTCAGCAATAAAATAAGGAGATAAAACAGTCCCTGCTCTCCAGATGGAGATGTATGTATGTGTTTGTACATATATATGTTTATATCTGTATAGATTTATGTGTATATGTATGCATATGTGCATATTTATTTGCATATAAATATACATATACATGTATACACACATATAAGGAATTCCCTA
>CM053592.1:88716886-88739107 GCA_028646515.1 Pseudochirops corinnae | reverse complement strand
GTTCCTCGTAGCCGAGCTGACTTTAGTGGGAAGTATCTTTGTGTGCGATTTGAAGTTCTAGGTTGGTCCAGAGTCCTATTCCATGGGTATTTTGGGGTGGCTATGTGAGAGCTGCGATATATTGCTGCTACGCCGCCATCTTGGCTCTGCCCCCCGTATTGTTAATAACTAAATACAATTATTAGAAAATTACACAAACCCCCCCCACCCCTCAGTCTCTAGTAAACTTCAATTTCATTACCACATTCAATATCCAAGGAAAGACCTTCTCTTCATCTTGACTCGGGGTGGTTTTTCAGATTACTTGGATCATCTTTCATTGTCCCAGCTCCTACCTGAATCCACCAAACAATCACCTGGATTCAGAGGCAGACAGCTCCCAGGTTCTTGTCCAGTCCTCCAAGCAGTTCCTGCTCCACACTGTAGATCACAGGCAGTTCCTGCTCCACACTGAAGTTCACAGGGTCTAGCAAATCTCAAAACCTTCACAACTTCTTTTCTCAGGAACTCAAGGATCATCCAAGCCACACACAAACAAAGTCTTATCCTGGTCATGCTTCTTCAGTCCTCTGGCAATTCAGCTGGCCCTAGGATCCAGAAGAAATCTCAGCCTTCCAGGTGACCTTCTCAACAGCAACTTCAGCCTTCATCAGCTTCTGGTCTCAAGGAAATCCTCTCTCAGTTCTCATACAGCTTCCAGATACTCACTGAGAGAAACTCTCTCTCTCTCTTCTCCACCAGGAGCCTGGCAGAAGAAAAAAAAAAAATTCTAATTCTGATTCTGCCTCTCTCTGGGGCTCTTCTTATATATACACAAAGCATTGGCTTCCTGTTTCAGCAAAATCCTTCCTGTTATGTCAGCAACAGGAGACAGAGTTCACATCCTCTGCCTCTTAGCCACAAAGGTTTGATTTGTTACTAAGGGCTAAGTACCTGCTTACTTGCCATAACAAAAAGGAGTCTTCAAATTTAAATTAATTACCATTATACCTGCCATTTTCACATTCAAACTTTGTCTATAGTAGCTTTATCCACATTTCATTGCATTTTCCTCTTAGCATTTCTCCATTGTGAGACAGAGAGAGAGAGAGAGAGAGAGAGAGAGAGAGAGAGAGAGAGAGAACACTAATAGTCTTGAAGACATACAGTGAAGAAAAAATCAACTGTGAAGAAGGGTATCATTCCACAGATATAGTAAGCAGAGAGGGAACTTCTAGAATAAGAAAAAGGACTTTCATAAGACTATATAGTAGTCAACTTTCCTGAGAGTTTCTTTGTCAAAGATTGAGTCAAACATAACCCCACTTTTCATGAGAGAGTTATTAAACACACTTAATCCTTGTGGCATCAAAGATAAAATGTGTAACAATGAATTGAGAATGGGATAAATAGCGCAGGAAAATGGTAAAACAGTAACTAAAACAGAAAATAAGTAACAGTAAGAAAGGAGCCTGAGAGTCAAAATCTGGGTATAAATCCAGCTAACATAATATAAAACCAGTAGTGAGACTCAATGAAAGAATGAACTATGAGCAAACAATCTAGAAAAGAACATGCCTCAGTTAATGAATACTATGCAGTGGCAGACAGTAACTTGAGAAATTCAGATGAAATAAAAAAAAAAGAAATGCATCCAACTTTAGCAAGCAACAAGAATGGTTTAGAACAGAAATAAAAGAATTAAAATAGGAAATAAGGATGAAAATGAAGGTAAACATCAGTACTGAAAGAATAAAACAAAATGAAACAATATAAAGGATTAAAAGAAATGTTTTTTTTTTCTAAAGAAAGAGAGGTTCTGCAAAACAGAGTAGAAGATTTGGAAATAAATATTTAAGCAATTAAAATTTGACAGAAAATAAATTTCAAGAAAACCAACTTTGGAGCAACCCATGAGATACACTTTGTCATCGTGAAGAAAAGAGGCACAGAGATGACTTCAAGACCATCAGGGAGATAAACATCTCCCAGAAAAAAAATATCAAATTAAAAAGCCTGGATATCTTAGATGTGGAAATAATGTGAAAAAAAAGTGCTCAGAATTTTTAGAAAGAGAAGGTGGTATGTTGTAAAGCCAGGAATGAGCAGCTTTCCAGTAGACTGCTGCTGTGAATATCTCTAAGGTTCTGATGACATAGTGAACTCTCTATTTACTCAGCAGTAAACTAAAGTAAAACATTCACAGAAACCAAAGTACGTCATTCACAATATTATAACATAACAACTTATTCACAAAAATGACACATAGTTTTCACTAAAATGGCCCCATAGTTTTAAGGGAAAGATATTATTCAGTAAGTCCTTAACTCAATCATCCTTAAGGAGCAATCCTCCTTAAGGGACACAAAATACAAAGGTCAGAGTTTTCCACCCCTAGGTCACATTAACTTAATCTCTCAGTCAAAAAGTCATCTTTCTTCTTGATTGGAGGTTAGTTTGCAATCATCCTTACCTCAATCATCTTTAAGGGATATATGGTACAAAATACAAAGTTCTCCCACTACAAGGCCACAGTAAATCATAATCTTCTCAGTGAGCATTAAATACCCAAGGAGAGATCATTTCTTTTTGATACAAATCTAGCTCCCAGCTTCCTTCCATGGGTCCAGCTCTCCCCTGAATCTACCCAACAGTCACCTGGATTCACAGGTAGGCAGTTCTCAGCTCCTCGTCCATTTCCTCATCCACTTCCCTGTCCAGCTCCTGTTCCATATTGAAGCTCACAATGTCCACTCCACCTCAAGTCCTTCATAGTTTCTGTTTCTGGGAAGACAAAGCTGCACAGAGACACAATAACATTCAAACACATTGCCAGCACCATGTCAATTCAGTGTCTGCCTGTGAAATCAACATAGATCCACAAACAAGGTCTGAGAAATCAATACAAATCCTCATTAGAGTCCCAGAACCTCAGAAAACATCAGTAAAACCCTCCTCCAGGACTTCTATAAACAGACAAAAAGAAAATCCCTTTTCAGGGCTTCTGAACCAACAGTAAGGTCCCAGGGCTTCTGTAACAACAGCAACATCCTCTATCAACACACAGATCTGACAAAGTAACATCAAAACAGACAGAGTACCAGTGCCACAGCCATGCTCCCTATCAGTTCTTCTCTATCCTTCCCCTTCTCTTGCATCAGCAAATTCCTCCCACCTTCAAACCACAAGGGGCTCAAACAAGGTGCTAAATACTTAAGGAGCTGAAACAAGGTGTTAAGTGCTTCCTTTGCCTGCCATTACATATATAACTCTGTGGAACAGGTTGCTAACAGAGAGAACGATACAACAACAAAAATTATAAAAATACACATTTAGGACAAGAGAAGGCTACTTTTTAAAAATATTCTAAAAAAAAAGAATTCAAATGAAGTAAGGTTTAGTTAAAGACTAGAAAGACAGATAGAGGGAAAGATAGAGAACATGAACACCTAGGGTCAAAAAAGATTTAAAAGTCAAAATATCTAAGGATGTTTAGTCAGGAAAAGGAAAATTTGAATTAACATTCTGTAGACTAGCAGACATTTCTTATTATATATTTGTATTTCTATCTGGGTTCATTCACAGAAATCTTAGTGAAATAGGGTTTGTGAGATAGGAAAAACATAGATGTATTTTGTAGTGAGCTGACAAAATGAATTTACAAAAGGAATTAAATAAATATTATGATGGAATTTTACTCTCTGTCTATTAATATCTCTCACTAATGTTTTTTCATAACAGTACTGAGTCTGAGTTCTGGAAAACTATTCTAACCCTGGACAAATGTTGTCAAATTTTACCTAGCTAACAAGGCTATGACTGTAGAATGATTGCTCTTCTGCTTTTCTGTATGTTTGTTGTACAAAGATCAACATTCCTAAAGTGCTTTCACTCATCACTGGTCACCAGGTTGTTGTTGTTGTTTTTCTTTAGCTTCAGAAACTCATTAAGATAATCTACTAAGATATGGAGTTTTGTGATATACACAAAAACTGATTAAACAATATATCTTTGAAGTGGTGAAACATTTGCTTCCTATTGATTACTACTAAATTATTTGCTCATCCTAACCATACCTCTCACTATCCTCTCTGTAAGTAATGAACAAAGTAGTTAAAAGTTGGCATAACCATTCAAGTACTTAGTTAATGTCAATGTATCAACTTCTGATTCATTCATTTATTCATTCTATAAATAATTGTCAAACATCCATGACATTCAGAGTATGTCATTTCAAATTAGGAGAGAGAAAATCTCATAATGTGGCATTCTTTCTGCCCTCATGGAGCTTATTTTCCAGTGGAGAAATAAGGGACACGTACACATATGCATATGTATTTTCAATTTGATACTAATAATTCCAAGGGAGAGTATGGATTTGGATTTGAAAGGAATGAATATAAGAAAAAAAAAAAGGGGAAGGAGTTAATGATAGCACTATTTGAACATGATTGTTCATAAGCACATAGGTAGTGATAGTAGAGATAGAAATAATGACATCAGAGAAGCATGAATGAAGGATCATATGTTAAACACAAAGATTATGAAATCTGGTTTTCCCAGTTATGTCTGTCCTTAAGCTCTCTCTCTCTCTCGCTCTCTCTCTCGCTCTCTCTCTTTCTCTCTCCCTTTCTCTCTCTCTCTCTCTCTCTCTCTCTCTCTCTCTCTCTCTCTCTCTCTCACACACACACACACACACACACACACACACACACTTACTTCCCTTGACTCTTCTATTTCAGCTGATTAGTGTTCTTCCATTCACTGATGAAAAAAAGTTATTATTCCACCTTTTCTTTGCTACTTGTTCTCTGATAAACTTTTTGAAATCAAATTTCTGGTTAAAAAATTCTTAGAGAGGGCAGCTAGGTGACACAGTGAATAGAGCACAGGCTCTGGAGTCAGAAGGACCTGAGTTCAAATCCAACCTCAGATACTTGACACAAAAACTAGCCATGTGACTTTGGGCAAGTCACTGAATGCCAATTGCCCTCCAAAAAACAAACAAACAAAAAATCTTAGTAATTATTCTTTCAAATTCATATATAATGCCATAACCTTTTGAAAATCATTTTTCTTCATCCTAGCCTCTCCTTAACATTTCATTCTGTTGACAAATCATGCCTTCCTATTCTTCTTGATTAGAATCGTCAAATATTCTGCTTTCAATGAAAAGCTCTTGATTTTTTCCTTCAAGAGTAAGCGTATATTTGGTAGGATCTGCCAGATCTTATGGCCCACTGGCTTAGCTTTTGAGAATCCAGACTAAAAATCCCTAATAATCATAAAGTAAATAATAAGGGAAGAGTAGAGAACTAATAAAGTGAAAGGAGAAAAGATGAAAATTTGGTTTGGTTATGTAAGTAATATCAACAGTCATTTATATAAATTGCTTACCATTTGTGCTTAAATACCATGTAGCACAAAAATTTTGCACAGCATTAAATATACACACACACACATACGCACATACACACACACACACACACTCTAGACTTGCTAATGATATTACTCAGGAAAAGGAAAGAGAAAATTTAAGTGATAGTATATGGGAAACACTGATAGAAATTATTGATTGATTACGTGGGGTCTAACGGAAAGAAAATGAACTAAAATAATCTCAAGATTGGGGGAAATGTCATATTATTAAAAACAAAAAAAAAGAAGAAGAAAAAATCAAACTGGAGATATACATTAGAATGTCATCATAGAGATGAGAAATGAAGCCTTGAGAAAGATGAAATACACACATAGACAGAAAGGAATAGAGGTCAAAGAATTAGATTTGTGAAGATTGCATGCCAATCTGGAAAGTATTCCAAGTATTTTTTATGCTTTTTAAAAAGTATGATATATGTGCACTATTTGTTGATATAATACAGTATTAAACATAATATAAATATAATACAGTATTAAGTTCTCATATTCACTATAACCAATACCAATCAACTATCTCATTTTCCTCTGAAACTTGTAGGAGGAGTTATGTTTATCTCTCACGCTACTTATCATCCTTACTAATGCATTATTCTTTTATGATACTCATATTATTCTCTTTCCACTTTTCATTCTTCCATTTTCTTTTCTTCTTTGTGACTGATCAGTGATTTCTGCATCAGTTAGAAAATCAATTTCAACTAACATTGTACTCCTTTCTCTATTCTAAAAATCTAAGAATTTTGAGAAAATAATTGTACGATTTCTTTCTCATTTTTATTTGATTACGTATTTTTGTGCGTGACTAAGTATGAATACATTTTAAAAATCATAAATATATTTTTTTTCTTTCATTATAGTCAGAATGTATAAACATTTGTTTTCTTTCTTATAAGGAAAAAACCTTTAAGAAACATCTTGCTTCTTCCTATCACCAAAGATGCTGCATCTTCTTTAAACTGAAGAATGAAATGATCAAATCTTCTCTTCTTTATACTTATATATGTGCATGCACACATATATACTTGTATTTATGTGTCTGTACATGTATGTATGCAGGCATGCATGTATGCATGTATGTGTATCCTCTCCCATAAACTTTCAGGCACAAACAAGATTTGCTCATTAACAGATGCACGAATGGAGGCAAGAGAATATAAGGTCTTTCTAAGTACAAAGCTTGGTGGTTCAAAAGAGAGAGCAGAAAGAGTAAAATCTGTTTTAGTGAGGCCAGAGTCAACTCTTGAGGCCCCCAAATATAATACAGTATTAAGTTCTCATATTAACTATAACCCACACCAAGGAACTATCTCATTTTCCTCTGAAACTTGTAGGAGGAGTTATGTTTATCTCTCACTCTATTTATCATCCTTACTAATGTGTTATTCTTTTATACTCATACTATTCTATGTTTCCACTTTTCATTCTTCCATTTTCTTTTCTTCTTTGTGATTAATCAGTGATTTCTGCATCAGTTAGAAATCAAGTTCAACTAACATTGTACTCATTTCACACAGAGTAGTTGGAGGATTTTAGGAAATATCATTGGTATTTTTATACTATTTTTTGTTTGAATTAGTCACCCCAAGTGTCAAAGGTCCTCATAATGCCTTTTATCTTCTGTTTCTATTCTCCTCCCATAATTTAGTGAGTCATTAGTCTTGGTATGATTCTATGATGTGGACTCAATATTTCCTTGCTCTTTTCACTTTATATATTCCATTCTTCCATTATTCAAAATCTCTAGTACGGATTGTGTCTACAGTAAAGGATTGTGTCTACAGTAAAATGACCATGCACGATTATGTATTTTGATAAGTTTAATTGCTAATATCTGTTAATGTGCCAGTGTGCTAATTTATTGTCCCTGTAGTTAAAATATTTCATTTCCCTTAAAATTATTGATGATGGAATCCAATGGTAGGGGCTTTATGTTATAGGCTGATGGGAAACAGTTAGAATTGCATAAAATTTTCAGCAATATTGGATCGTACCACTTACCTAACCAACATATTTAGCTTACCCAGTAGATAATCAAATAGCATCAAATAGTTAAAATTGATGATCACTTTAGTACAATAGTATTTTAGTGTGTAAGTCTCCCATTCCAAATATAATTCCTTACCCTTCTACCCATTTTTTAGCTATGGTTTCATCTTAGATTTGACCTTTTCTTATTTAGAAAAAACAAGTGTGACTTGAAGTCACCCCCTATTGGGGTAACTGCCAGTTACCAATATCACTTCTAATATTTCTGTTAACTAATGAAGGGATGGGTGGAAGAAACCTACTAAAACAAGAGGACATTTGAATCAGAAACAGAAGAGTAAATAGAAATGTGAATTTGTATTATTTTCTTCCTTAAATCACATATAAAATATAAAGATATATCTTAGAAACAAATGATAGTTATGGCAAATTTATCTCTAACCTCTCCACATAAAATTTGTAATAAGAACTTTAAATTTGACTAGGTTAGTGGCTCAAAGTCATCAAGAAACAGCTACAAACTATACAGTGAAAATTACTGGATTTAAGTGATAATACATACAAAGTAATTTAATGAAAATAAAGTACCCTTTAGGGGGATAGAAATGAATTAGTTTTTATAGTTATTAGCAACACATTCATTTCTACTTAATATAAGGAAGTAAAGAGAAAACCAAAGAAACATAAAGTGAATGCCAAAATGTTTGCATGCAAATAAATTTGTGTGTCCATGTAATAGAATTTAGGTGCTTGAATTTTGTGCTTTATAAGTACACACTGCAAATTTCATTTAATTATTAATTCTTATTCCCTTCTTTTTTTTCCTTCCTCATAATTACAGTTCATTCTTGGAGTTACCTGAGGGTTTTATAATCAAAATCCACTTCCAATTACACTTTTGGCTACTTGTTCTCTTTTTTAAAGCTCTGCATTTCTTCTACAATGCATTTAATTTCCAGCTTCATTTTTAGGAGACCATTCATTTTTGAGAACATCCATCTTATGTTAAGATTAATTCTGTGGTTTATATTCATATAGCATCTCTGGTAGAAAATTGGTATTAGAAAGATGTTTTTTTTTTTTCCCAAAGAGAAGCCAAGGATCACTAAAAGCACAATTTCTCAAATGGACCCTAATTTGCTCTCTTTCAAGTGTTCAACATGTGGTTTAAGTCCATTGCCCATCTGCAGTATCTTTCCAAACTATATGTACTAGTGTACCTTCTTTATGGGTTGTTGTTACAATTTTATGTCATAGTGCAGATAAGAGGTATTCATCATTCACCTGTTTTGTATTTACATTTTTATTTTCTTTTTCCTGTGTGACTGCTGGGTTTAACAATTGTTGAACAATCAACAATCTTGATTTTGAAATACTTTTAGTACAATAAGCAACCATGATTCCAGCATACTAAACTGACTGAATGTATTGTGCTTTACTATGTATATTACTACAATTTTTTAAAATTTTCTTTTTTAAAGTGGGGTAGGGTGAAAGAGAGAGAAAAATGGCTATCAACTAATTGGAGAATAATATATTTTGTTTTTGTTGGTTTTTTTTTTTTTAAGGCTTTGCAGGGCAGTTAGTTTTGCAGTAGATAGAACACTGGGCATGTCAGTCAGGAGGACCTAAGTTCAAATGTGTCATTAGACACTTGACACTTACTAGCTATGTAACCCTGGGTAAGTCATTTAACCCTGATTATCTAATCAAAAAAAAAAGGCTTTGAAATAGCCAGGGTTTTTCATAAATAAGTACAATTTCATCCATAAAGAGAAACGTCTCCAGGACATTATAATCTATAGAGAATTCCTCCTCCATTTGAACTCTGAAGGGCATATTCTCCTGGAGAGTGGGAAACACCTTTTCCTAGGATACTTTTCCCTCTTTCATATCTTAATTGATATTTTTATTTAGAAAGGCATGAAACAAAATGATCTCCTTTGTTATGACCTTCAAATAATCTTACAAGATTATAAAATGAGTGGAAGACATGTTATTGATGAATCAAAATTTTGGGTCACCAAAATTAATTTGAGAGTTGTATAATGTTTATAAAAGCTGAAGACTGTACCATATTTCTTATGAAGAATTCAGCAAAAAGATAAGTGTAAACATCAGAGAAAAGTCTAATTAGAAAAATAAAGAAGAGGATTATGGGAGAAAGCCTATATACTACCCTGGAACCATGTAATGTTAAGACCCCTTGAGGAAGGGTTCCAACAATGCAGATGGACCTCTCCTCACAATCCAATTTACAGCATATAGAATTTACAGAATTAAATGGACAAAAATCACAGGAGATGAGACTGTATGGATAAATTGCAGTCTTTACTGTTAGAGGGAATAATGCATCTACAAAATATTTCCCAGAAGTTACTACTTAGGGAAGGTGTTGAACCTCTTGTGCTGAGCAGTTAATTCTCTTTCCAATTCTGTCTTCCATATCTCTCATTTCTTTTCCATTTTTCTCTCGAGGACTCTCATTTGTGGAAAAAAAAAGATCAAAAACTTTTTAAAACTTTTTTTTTTTTATCTCACTTCATTTCTTCCAGGAATTCCATTAAATTTTCACCCAGTCTGGGTTTTTCTCTAAGCCATTGCTTGCAGACATCTTGGAGTCAATTCCTTTTTTTCTGTCTAAAGTTTTCCCACTATCATAAGACCTCTTTATGTTCAGATTATTATTTTTTTTTTGTTTATTTATTTTCTCCCTCATTCTTCCAGCCTGCTTCCTGACTTCAGACTTCATGTTAAGGCTCAAATCTGTCACACTCCTTAGGGAAGGACTACATTTGTCCTCTTCCAACTTTCTTGGGGGTATTGAGTACTGGATAATTTCACGATATCTGGGTCAGACTTGGAACCTGTAAGCTTTCATGCCACAATAATTTGGTCTAGGGCAACATCTTATTGCTTTTCCCTTGGTCTATTAAGTTCTGCAAGTTACTGACCTGGGTTTGAATAAGACCAATAGTATAAAGTTAGATTGATAGGGGCTGTATTTAGTCACTTTTAAGCTAATTAGGAAGCTTTATTGGTTCAGAATGGCACAACTGCGAAGTTCCCTTTGGTCTGGGATTCCTGCTCTCGTTATTCCTTTAGAGGCTAGATATTGGAACTCACACCCCACTCTGCTTATGAGGTTTAACTACATGTCTGTTGCTTGCTTTTGAGCTTCCCCCTTTCTTGGAATATAACCCACAGACTGCCTACTTGGGAAAGTCACCTAGTTGTAAGGTTTTCTTCTCAGTTCCCCCTAAATCTGTGACTCACAAGAATGTAATAGACTATAAAGCTGCCAGTTCACATTTGTCGCCATTCCAGTGTCCTGCAATAGGCCTGGTGGTGCCTCAGAATGAATCTGAGACCTCTTACTATCCTGTTACATATCATCTCTGTGGGAGCTGGAGTACTATGCCCTGATGTGTCAGCAGACCTTTCTATTGTCCTATGTGAAACTGGACTGGAGAAATGACTCATTTTTACTTTCTTTTTTATTATTAAATTGGATTATTTACTTTCAGTTTACAACATTCAGTTCCACAGTACCTTGAGCTTCAGATTTTCTCCCCCTGTCTTTCTCTCCCATCATGGAGGCATGCTCTCAGACAAAGGATCTACAAATATCTTCCCATTGATCATTAGTCAGGTTGACATCAGAAGAATTATAACTGATGGAATGATCAGTGGGAGAGGGGACACACAACAAGACAAGAAAAACAGAGCAAGAAATTTGTTTCAATCTGCACTCAGATTCTGCACCTCCTTCTCTGGATGTGGATATCTCCTTCAATTGTGAGTCTTTTGGAGTTGTCCTATAACCTTGTATTCCTCAGAGGAGCGCAGTCTATTGAAGTTAGTCATCACACATATGTTGTGTCTGTGATTGTGTACAAATTTCTCCTGGTTCTGCTCTTCCCACTCAGCATCAATTTATATAAATTTCTCCAGGTTATTATGAAGTCCATCAGCTCCTCATTCTTATAGCATAGCAGTATTCAATTATATGCATATGCCACAACTTATTCATTCCTCAATTGATGGGCATCCATTTTTTCCAATTTTTTGCCACTACAATAAGAGTTGCTAAAAATATTTTTGTACATATGAGTCCTCTTCCCACTTCTCTGATCTCTTTGGGATATAACCCTAGAAGAGGTATTGCTGGGTCAAAGATAAGCACTTATTTATAACCCTTTGGGCATAGTTCCAGATTGCTCTCCAGAATATCCTGCAACTTTGCCAAATTTGTTTATTATCTCAAGCAGTTTTTTACTTGATTCTCTAGGATTCTCTAAGAATATCAGCATATCATCTGCAAAGAGTGATAGCTTAGTCTCTTCTTTGCCTAATTTGATTCCTTCAATTTCTTTTTCTTCTCTTTTTGCTACTGCTAACATTTCTAGTAGCAAATTGAATAAGAGGGGTGATAGTGGACATCCTTGTGTCACGCCTGATCTTACTGGAAATGCTTCTAGCTTATCCCCATTACTTATAATACTTGCTGATGGTTTTAGATAGATGCTACTTATTATTTTAAGGAAGACTTCATTTATTCCTATACTTTATAGTGTTTTTAATAGGAATGAGTGTTGTACTTTGTCAAAAGCCTTTTTCAGCATCTATTGAGATAATCATATGGTTTATACTCGTTTTGTTGTTGATGTGATCGATTATACTGATAGTTTTCCTGATATTGAACCACCCTTGCATTCCTGGAATGAATTCTACCTGATCAAAGTGTATTATACTCATGATGATTTGTTCTAATCTTTTTGATAATATTTTATTTAGAATTTTTGTATCTATATTCATAAGGGAAATTGGTATGTAATTTTCTTTCTCTGTTTTGTCTCTTCCCGATTTAGGTATCGGTACCATATTTGTCTCATAAAAAAACTTTGGCAAGACTCCTACTTCTCCAATTTTCCCAAATAGTTTGTAAGGTATTGGAGGCAATTGTTCTTTAAATGTTTGGTAGAATTCACTAGTAAAGCCATCTGGCCCTGGAGATTTTTCCCTAAGCAGTTCATCGATGACTTGTTCAATTTATTTTTCTGAGATGGAGTTATTTAAAACATTTACTTCCTCTTTAGTTAGTCTAGGCAGCTTGCATTTTTGTAAATATTCATCTATTTTACTAAGATTCTCAAATTTATGTGCATACAATTGGGCAAAATAATTCCTAATTATTGTTTTAATTTCCTCTTCGTTGGATGTAGATTCACCCTTTTCATTTTTTATATTCGTAATTTGGTTTTTCGCTTTATTTTTATCATATTGGCTAATGGTCTATCAATTTTATTGACTTTTTTATAATTCTAGCTCTTAGTTTTATTTATTAATTCAAGAGTTTTCTTTAATTCAATTTTATTAATCTCTCCTTTGGTTTTCTTTATTTCTAATTTAGTATTTAATTGGGGATTTTCAATTTGTTCTTTTTCTAGCTTTTTCAATTGCATGCCCAATTTGTTGATCTCCATTTTCTGTAATTTATTCATGTATACATTCAGGGATATAAAACTTCCTGTAAAAACTGCCTTTGCTGCATTCCACAAGTTTTTGTATGTTGTCTCATTATTATCATTCTTTTGAACAAAATTACTGATTGTTTATATAATTTCTTGTTTGACCTACTCATTCTTTAGGATTAAGTTATTTAGTTTCCAATCAATTTTACATCTTTCCTTCCATGGCCTTTTATATCATTTTATTTTTATTGCATCATGATCTAAGAAGGATGCATTTAATATTTCCACCTTTCTGGACTGAATTGTGAGGTTTTTATGCCTTAGTACATGGACAATTTTTGTGTATGCGCCTTGTACCACTGAGAAGAATGTATATTCCTTTTTATCCCCATTCAATTTTTTCCAGAGATCTACCATATCTATCTCCTCTAAGATTTTATTTACCTCCTTAACTTCTTTCTTGTTTATTTTGAGGTTAGATTTATCAATCTCAGAGAGGGTGAGAATGAAGTCCCTGACTAGTATAGTTTTGCTATCTATTTCTTCCTCTAACATCCTTAATTTCTCCTTTAGGAGTGTGGATGCTGTACTACTTGGGGCATATATGTTTAGTAATGATATTGTCTCATTTTTGATGGTACCATTTAGCAGGATATAGTTTCCTCCCTTATCTCTTTTAAATAGATCTATTTTTGCTTTTGCTTCGTCAGAGATAACGATTGCTACCCCTGCTTTTTTTTTTTACTTTAGCTGAGGCCTGATATATTTTACTCCAGCCTTTTACCTTTACCCTGTGTGTATCCCCCTGTTTCAGATGTGTTGCTTGTAAACAGTATATTGTAGGATTATGGTTTTTAATCCATTCTGCTATCTGCCTCTGTTTTATGGGAGAGTTTATCCCATTAACAGTTATGATTACTGTTTTTCCCTTCATCCTATTCCTTCCCCTTTTTATGCTTTTATTTTTCCATTCTTCCTTCCCCTTCTTAAGAGTTTTACTTTTCACCACCGCCTCTCTCAGTATTCCCTTCCTTTCAGCCCCCTCCCTTTTCCTACCCTTCTCCCTTGCTACTTCTTCCCTCCCTTCTAATTCCCCCACCTTTGTTGGCTCTTCTCCCCTCCTACTGCCTGTAGAATATGATCAATTTTTATACTTAATGTAGTATGTTATTTCTTCCTTGAAGCAAGGTTGACAAGAATAGATCTCATGCAATGCTCCTCTCTCTCCCCTCTTTCCCTCTGTTATGATGAGTTTTATGTCTCTTCTCAGTAGAGTCCCATACATAACTGACTGTGTTATTCCCTCCTTACACCAGAGCCAACATGGGAAAAGCTTATGTAATGCTCATCTCCCTCCCTTCCTTCCCTCTACTATAATGTTTTTATGCCTCTTTGTGCAGCATAATTTACCCTTATCTGCTTCATTCTTTCCTCTTCTTCCATTGCAGCCCCTTAATAAGGTTTTTTATGATCATTTTGTTTTATACCCACATCCTCTATTTATCTATATCCCCTTTAGATGTCACTGTATGTATAGAATTCATGATTATTAACAAATATCAGCTTCCCATATAGGTATGTCAACAGTTTAAGCTTATTAAATAGCAAATTATGTGTGGGTCTATGTTTTCCTTATTTACCTTTCTATGTCTCTCTTGAATCTTGTAACTCGAGGTTGAATTTTCCATTGAACTCTGATTTTTTCATCAGAAAAGTCTGCAATTCTGTTATATCACTGAATGTCCGTCTCCTTGCCTGGTAGCTTATGGCCAGTCTGGCTGGATAGGTGATCCTTGGTTGTAACCCGAGCTCTTTGGCCTAGTGAAAAATCATATTCCAGTTCCTCTAGTCTTTCAATATAGAATCTTCCAGATACTGTGTGATCCCCACTGTGGTTCCACAGTATCTGAATTGTTTCTTTCTGGCTACTTATAATATTTTCTTCTTTACCTGATAGTTCTGGAATATGGCCACAATGTTCCACGGATTTTCAATTTGGGATCTCTTTTAATAGGTATCTGGTGAATTCTCCTAATTTCTATTTTACCCTTGGGTTCTAGGATCTCAGGGCAGTTTTCCTGGATGAACTCTCTGAGGATATTGTCCAGATTCATTTTTTTTCATCATGATTTTCTAGTAGACCAATAATTCTCAGGTTATCTCTCCTGGATCTGTTTTCCAGGTCACTTATTGTTCCATTGAGATATTTTCCCTATTTTTCTAATTTTTCAGTATTGATGTTTTGTTTGACTGATTCTTGGTTCCTGATAGAATCATTAGCTTCAATTTGGTTAATTCTAATTTTTAGCAAATTATTTTCCTCAGATAGTTTTTGAAGTTCCTTTTCCATATGTTCAGATTTCATTTTTAGTTCACACATTTTAATTTTTAAGGAGATGTTTTCTTCATTGTAATGTTTTTCTAGTTTCCAATTTTGATATTAAAAGAGGTGTTGATTTTTATCTTCTACCTTTCTAACCCAGATTTTGAAGTTCTTTTTGAGCTCATATAGGAATGCTTTCTGTGCCTGAGACCAGTTCATAATCCCTGTTAAGGCTTCAGCTGTGGGTGTGGAGTCAGTAGTCTCTCCTTCTGAGTTTGATTCTTCCCTCTCACCATAATAGGATTCCAGAGTTTTGTCTTTGTAGCCTGCTTTCTTCCCATTTTGAGTCAGGACCATAGCCATGCCCTTCCTTTGGGGTTCCTAAACCTTTACTGGTAAAATTTTTCTCTGGGTAATAATGTCTGTGTTTTCAGGGTCAGAAGGGGAGATTGGAGCAGCCCAGGTTCACTCTTCCATCCTGGTCCCTGGAAATTCAGATAGGGATTTTTTTTTAAATTTCACGGATGGGTAGTCCCAAGAGTATCTGCTACCCCTACCACAGGCCCTGCCTTTGTCTCTTATCCAGCTCTGTTAGATCCCCCCTCTGTAGTGATAGGCCTGAGAATGGCCCCTGTGGTTGGTGGATCAGCAGGAGTCTCCTTGCCTCTGCCAGTGCTGCTGCTGCATTGCCGTCAGGGCATCCTGGCTCATTTTTACTTTCTTCTGGATTTTTCCTCACTATCTATTTCTCCATCGATATTGGTGCAGCAAGATGACATAACAGATAGAACTATAGGCCTAAACTCAGTAAGACCTGTTTCTAAATATTGCCTTAGCTGCTTGCTTAGCTTTGTGGTCCTGGGCACGTCACTTACTCTCTGTTGGCCTTAGTCTCCTTATCTGTAAAATGGAAATAATAACAGCAGCTACTTCCCTGGGTTATTTTGGGAATCAAATGAAATAATAACTTCTAAAAGCTTATCACTATCCCTGCAGTTAGTGCTTATACATGTTAGCTCTTGTTGTTGTTATTATTATTCTTCAGTGTGGAATATTTTCTAGATTTATGTGTAGGAGCTTTGTTAATGTGTCAGCAATGCAGCATTCACAATGCCTACAGTAACTATAAGTATGCTGATATGGTTATTAATCACAAAATGTTACAGGCTCTCTATATGGGAAATATAGCTAGAGCATTCATTTAAATACTAGAAAATCGAGTCCCACAACCAGAAAGTCAAAGCCAACATAGTAGTTATGAAGTTAGCACATGTAGTTAAAGTTGTAAACACCCACATTCTCCGGCCTTCAAACAGGACAGGCTACCTCAGGCAAAGATCCTCCTCTCCTCCCTCATGCAACTGCTGAGCTTCAAGGCAGCTTGCTTCCAACAGCTCCGGCCCCCCACAATTCTAGTCCTTGGCAGTCCTCAGCAGGAGTCCTTAGCAGAGATTCTGGATGGCTCAAAGAAAAAGGAGTTTGCACTGCAACCACAGCCACTGCCTCTGCTGCTGCTTCCAGTCAGCACTGCACAGAGACTAGCTTGGTTCTGGTGTTCTCTTGCTCCACCCCTTCCTGCTATGTCAGCAAGTTCAAGGGGCATGGAAGATCTTCAAATCCCAGGATCGTTACAGTTGAGAGGGACTGGGTTGTATTGTTGCCTAAAACTCAATCAACTTAGTTCTTAATATCTCCACAGGAATCTTATTTAGATCTTGACTCTGGTATCCAATCCCTCTCACTATTATGTTACCAAGAAATTTCACAAACATACTTTCCATAGCTCATTCACATCACTGAAAAAACTATTTAGTTCCAGGCATATTGCTAGCACTTCATAAGCTAGCACTTCATAAAAAAAACCTGCCCAAACTGCAGATACAAAGTAGTAATAACTTTGGGGTTCTGCTACTTTAACCACTTTTCAATCTCTATAACTGTGGTTATAGTAGGTACTCCATCTTGTTTACAAGGAAAATGTGCTTTATCAAAATCCCAGGTTACTACGTGTACTGCGTTACCCTGTTTTCTAGATCTATTATCTTTTTGTAAAAATGAAGTATGGTTAGACTGGCTTGATGGGTTTTTTTTTTGTTTTTTTTTTTGTTTTTTTTTATTAAACTATCCTAGTTTTCAAGGGGTAACTATTTCCCTTTCTGAATACTCAAAGATAATTTCCTTTAATAATGTATTCATAATCTTGCCAGAAATAGAAATCAAACTTTACTATTAAACAATCACAGACTCCAGCTGGAAAAAGAGCCTTAGGCCTTAGTACAATCCTGAATTTAATGAGAATCACTTTTATGACATAGCTGACAAGTTATCATCCAGTCCTTGCTTAAAGATTTCCAATGTGGAGTAAACCAATACTTCCCAAGGCATTCCATTCTACTTTCTGAATATCCTTAATGATAAAGAAAGTATCCTTTCTTTTGATACAACAAAAAATGAATGTTAATCATTCAGTTCCACCTTGAAAAGTCTCTGATAGAGGACTCCAGGAATCTGTCACTGGATTTATGCTTTATTATTTTTTTAATGAGTGATTAAGATCACTTGTGGCAAACTCAAATAGAAGAAGGGGCACTAAAACATGCATAAGGATCCCAGAAATCCACATATTGAGTTGAAAAATATACATATTTTCATTATCCACATTCTATCCCTTTTTATTTATTTCATTTTATATTTCCAAATTATATTTTAATTTGGTTTATCCTCCACTGCTGGTATGCCAGGTCACATATGTTTAACATCTCTTATTTAGATAAAGACATAGACTGCATTTGTCTTCTTGCAATTTCTTTCCAGCATTTTTGTCTCTTCCCTTTGGGACCATGCAGAACTATTTTAATCCATTTTCTTTCTCACTGTCCTTCAGATGCTTAAAGATAGCTGTCATGCACCCACCCAAGCCTTCTCCAAGTTAATAATATCAAATTTCTCCAACTGATCCTTATGAAACATGAAGTTGATATTCTTTTCCATGATGCTTTCCATCTTCTGGATGACCTTCAGTTTATCAGTATCATTCTTAAAATATGATGCCCAGAGCTAAACAGAATGCATCAGATTTATACCTGAAGGGTAGGTAGGTGATACAGTGGATAGAGTACTGGACCTACAGTCAGAAAGACCTGAGTGCAAATCCAGATTCAGACACTTACTAGGTGTACGACCATGGGTAAATCACTTAATCCTGTTTGCCTCAGTTTCCTCATCTGTAAAATGAGTTGAAGAAGGAAATAGTTTATGTTTTTTTAATTTTAAGTTTATCACATTCATATTTCTCTAACTTTTTTATTATATAATTAAAAAAATCATCTATATGTTTGTCATTGACTTTTTTTCCTTAAATGTTAAATCTAATAGAGTCAATGACAGATTCTTAGTCACTCCACTACAGACATTTCAAGTTGGATTTGAATGGTTCATGCCATCTCCCAGGGTATAGACCCTCAACACGTTCCAAATTTACTACTTCTTGCCATATTTTCTGCAACAGTACCAAAGAAGAATTTGTTAAATATTTTAATACAAAGTAAAGTTTTTGTACTCTGTCTCTTCCTTTCTTTCAAAATAAGGATAATATTTTCCCTTTGGTAATCCTACAGTACCTCTCCCATTTTCCAGGGTTTTTCAAATGTAATTCACAGTGTTTTAGTATCACATCTGTGAATTATTTCAACAGGATGAAATGTTCGGACCTGGTGATTTAAAATTGTTAAAGGCACCTAGGTAGCCTTTTATCTCTTTATTTAAGTGGTTTCAGTTCCATAGAAATCATTTCTTGTTCCACTTCTTTTAGTTTACAAAGCAGAAGCAGAAAGAAGCAGAAACAAAATAATAATTCAACTTTCTGACCATTATATATTCTAACATATGTATATTCTGTATATGTCTGATATAATTCTTTCTTTACATTTTTGATACTTTATTAATGAGTTATTTTAATATTCTACAAATCCCCAATATACTCTTATTCATACCCTCTGTGATGCATAATCTATGAAAATAAATAAACCAACATCATAAAGGGAATAACATCTTATATTTTCTTACTTGGTAATTTGCCATAAGTTAGTACCAGTAGTGTAAAATGTTTTTGATCTATTTCTGTCAGTTTAAAGTGGTCTTTATTCTAGCTAAAATTATGCAAGGTACATATTAACTTTTTAATCCTTGCCTTATTCATTTCTTACATATCTTTCTAATATTCCTTCTGACATAATAATATTCCATCATACACACACACACACACACACACACACACACACACGCACACACACTGTCTCCATTTACATATTATGAGCCCACAGTTGACAATTATATTTTTTGTATATTTCAATATTTTATTGTTTGCCAAAATTCTTCATAAAGGATCTTTATATTTAGTTATATTCATATCTAGCTTCAATGAGTTCCTTTAAGCCATCCACATTGGTCTTTCCTGAAAAGTCAACTTTTTCTTTTTCATCAGAACAGCTTCTCCTTATGTTGTCAGGATTTCCTTCCTGAGTATTTTCCATCCTCCTTGGGTCACAGGGATATCGGGATATTTCACTCTCCCTGTAGCCGTTGGCCATTGGTTCTTGTCTATCCTTATGCTGAACTTCTAAAATTTGTTCTCCTCCAAAATAAGGAGCTTAGCAGACAACAACCCACATTCCTCTCCTTTTTTTATTAAATCTGCGAAGGTTTGTTTTCTTGTCTATGGTTTTCATCATCTGTTCCTTAGTGATTAGAACTAGGTACAGAATAGTAGTTGTCCTTATTGCTTTCATTGTCTTTGAAAGGAGGCAGTTCTAAATAACACATAAGTTCTCAGTTCCTAATTTTGACTGAAAGAAAACTTAGCAGATGTGCATTTAATGAAGTCGCATTTTAGTAATATCATATATCGCATCAACACCTCATCATTTCTGTATATTTCCTAAATTTCTCAACTATGTTCTCCTTTTGTCCTTGGGGTCTTCAGTATAATCTTCATGGTCTGATTTGTTCCTTTTGAATAAATTGTTATCTCATAGTGCTGCAATCCAATTGTTAATCTTATTTGAAGTCTCCATGATGCTTTTTATCCTATTTGTAAAATGATACAAATTTACCTATTTTGTTATGATCTCAGAATTATCACATTCAGACTTGCTTTGTGCTTTTGTTTACAGATAGGAATGGGTTTTACTGATGCATCTTTTCTCGCATATTTTCATCTATTAATTATTGGTCTTCTCTTCTGAAATTTTTCCTCTTGTGTTGTGCCAAAACAATTTAGTAACTTTTGTGAGAAACTTGTTGGATTAATTTAAATTCATTTAACATTTGTTGCCTAATATGTGAGAGGTACTGTGTTAGGCCCCTGAGACTCAAAGATACAACAGTCCCTCCCTCCAAGGAGGTAACATTTTATCTAAAGATTTATATGGGCAAGTTTTTTTTCTTTTGTGCCATCACCCACACATTCAATTTAAAACATCATTGACCAGAATCCCAAGACTCTAGACAAATATAATTTTATGAAGCTCTGTTAAGTACATTCCATCAGAAGGAATGAATAATATTTCTGAACCTCAATTTCCTGGTTTATGAAATGGAGATGATGATACTTCCTACTATATTTATCCAATGAAGTTGTTCGGTGGACTTAGGGATAGTAACTGGACCTGTGATTTCAGTAATACAAAAAATTCCCTGTTGAGAGAACTCCTTCCACCACTGCAGATTTTTACCTTCTTTGTAATTCATAATTTTAGTTATTTTCTAAAGCATTGAGGGATAAGTGACTTGTCAACACCTCTAGAATGTGTCAGAGGTAGGTCTTGAACTCAGGTCTTCCTAGCTTCAATGTCAATTCTCTAATGATTATGTCACACCACTTCTCACCACACTTTCATGGGTGTTCAGTTTGTAGTGTGATCATCTATGTCTGGGAAATTAGCACTTAATGTAATGCAGGGCTTGATTTATTGTTTTCTTGGTTGTCTAGATTTAGGAAAACCTGGATAAATGTTGATAATCAAGATTAAATCCATATGTACTTGTTTCCCCCCAGAAAACTATTTGTTGAACATTTATCAGTCCAACTTTATATACACATATATTCAATCAAAAGAGTATCATGAATATATTGTTTCATTTTAGTATTTTTTAATCCAGGAACAGAGTTAAAAGGATTTTAGAAATGATCCATCCTACACCACTTCTGAATAGCTTTTAGTGCTTAGAAGGCTTACTCTCATATCAAGCTGTGATATACCACCTTGTTCTGCTTTCTGGGGGCATGTAAGAAAAAAATTAAAATTTTCTACTGAATGCTGTTATATTAACTCATAAAACTGTTATCTCATGGGAAGCATACCTGCAGTTTATTCAGTTTATCTCAGTATTGACTTTTGATCCTTAGATGTCAAGATTACAGTTCCCTCTCCATCTTTTTTTACTTTGCAGTTTGTTAAAATCCTTCCTAAAATGAGGTATCTAAAATTTAATACAGTGCTTCAGGTATGGTCTGATGAGACCTGGGTAGGCCTAACATTCTTGACTTTTATTATAGATGCCATGCATCTAGAAAACCATTCTAATAACATGTTAATTTTTTTTCTTTTTTTCTTTTCTTTTGAAGGTAGGGGGTTTGGGGAGGCAGAATAGTGATACAGGACTCTCAAGTCATACTATTAATCCATATTGGGCCTACATATTCTAAATCAAAGGTCCTTTCCACATGTATTATCTGTTAGTCTTCCCTTGTGCTATTAAGAGTACTACATTGATGAGAACATACACACACATACATACACATACACACACATATGAATATTTGCTTTTTTGAAGGGGACACTGTAACAGCAAGCACCCTAGCATACCTAGGGGAGCTACTGGCACAGGTTCTTAGATCTGCTTTTCTAAAGGAAAGCAACTCAAAATGGGTTAACAATCTTACTTTAATCAAATATATCATTTACCTAGTTCAGGGGGAAAAGTCAGCACCCTGAACTTCAGAGAATACAAACAGAACTT
>CM053592.1:88698979-88716386 GCA_028646515.1 Pseudochirops corinnae | reverse complement strand
TCCATCGCCTCTGCACTCTGACCAAATAGATAGCTAAGTTGATCATGCTCTACAGTCACCTTTTTTTGGCTTTCTTTCTTTGCTTAATTCTGGAGACTGGGTCTCCCTATCTTGCCTGGATTAGAAGTCTATCAGTCACTCAGAGGCCCACATGAAATACTAATCAGTGCCAAAGATTTGATTTGCTCCAGTTTTCTGACCTTTGTCACTTCAACTTCTCTAGATATCCTGATGACCCTCCATATCCAGGTGCTTACTATATTTGTCTTATACTTAGTATAAGCATCCTATCAGCCTTACCCCTACTGTAGCACAGAGCTTGATTTCAAGCCACCTGCCAGCTTCAGCCTCTTTCAGTGGCAGGGATAATAGGCATGTGTCACACCATGGACAGACCCTTTAGGCTTTTGTTCATTTTATTCTCTACCTGAAATATCTTATCTCTTCTTCTCCTCCTAAATGTTCACTCACCCTTTAAAATTTAATTCATATACCATCTCCTCTATAAAGTCATCACAAGATGCACAGGACCAGCAACAATCTTCTGAAGATCTTGAATGGCATTTTATTTCAAGTTCATCATGTAATATGTTGTAGTATGACTACTTGCATTGGAGTCTAAAATTCCTGCTAGTTCTTGAGGCCATGCACTTTGAGCTCTAAACACAATGGACAATTAATATATATTTTATTCATTTTATTATAAAAGGACATCCAGCCTTTACATGAACATGTTCAGTGACAGGGAATTCATTACCAAACATGACAATCCATTATTACAGAGCTAACTCCCACAAAATAATTCCATATACAAAACCAGAATATTTTTCCCCCAATTGTTCTAGTTCCAATCAGTGGGATCAGACAAAATGAGTGTAATTTTTCCTCAGAGATATGATAAATACTTGATGACAATCATCACACCTTTCTCTTCTTGATACAAGGAAATCCCAGTCCTATTCACTGGACCTCATCTTCAATTGCTTCCCCATCCTAACCTCCCTTTTATTCAGAACGCTTCATTTTGCCAGCATCCTTCCTAAATATGGTGTATTGAGATTCTGATTCTCAATCTGAATCACATTTAGCAAATTTTAACTAATACAAATCAGTTGCCAAAATTAAAAGTCAAATGGGCCCAGAAAACTTCTCAAATAATCAACATTTAAGCTTTTATTATATAAACAAAACAAAAAAATCTGATTAGTTTAAAAAATGGTAATTAAAAAATTGTTTTCCTGGGATTACTCTTGCTGAATTATACTATGACAAAATATTCTTGTGAATTGTTCGTCAAAATTCACCTGACCTTTGTTATATTAAAAAATGAAAAATCATGGTAAGATCATCTCACCTTAAAAAAAAAAATCAGGTAAAGAATATGTTCCCTTGAATTTTCCTGAGATATATTTGAAATAGTAGGGCTTTGGGGCTAAATTAACCCTTTCTCACTGTACAAATTCAGCTTTAAAAGGATTTACCCATAATATTTGTGTTAGTGTCTGAATTAACATAAAACTAAATTGGTATAAAATAAATTCAGAAGAGATAATAATATTGGAATTTTTACAGCTTAAGTATTCTAGAGGAAATTATGAGGGGGAAGGAAAGTTTATTACAATATTTTACATATGCCATTCTGGCATTTATCCCATTTTGCCTTGTATTATATGAATATTTGTGTACACTAATTTCTCTATTATATTAAACTGTAAACTCTATGAGGGCAAGGGTGATGTTTCTTTGTTTTTTAGATCTATTTTTTAACCCTACCTAACGTAACTACCACAGGCATTTTACATGTATTAGAAATTTGATAAGCACTTGAATGAATGAATGAAGTAAAATATTAGTGTGATATAGTAGAGTGAGTACTTGATTTGGAATGAGAGGATGTAGGTTTGGAGTCCCAATTTGTTATTCTCTATCTGTGCATTCCTGCGAAAGTCACATTCTTTGGTTCTCAAATTTAGTTTTTTCTGTATTACGAGGTAATTGCATTAGATAAATTTCAGGATCTTTGTCAGTTTAATAGTTATGATTTCTGGTATATATCCCACCTGGTTATAGTGTTTGACTTTTGTGATACATTGCACTCCTCTCTCTCTCTCTCTCTCTCTCTCTCTCTCTCTCTCTCTCTCTCTGCAAACACACACACACACATAATGCATGCATATATACATACATATATACATATTTACACACATACAAATATAATTTTTGTATCAATATTCATGAAGGAAATTGGGCTACAATTTCATGGTATTTTTCCTCTTTTTTCTTCTTCCTGGTTTAGGTAATTACATTTGTGTAACAGAAAGAATTTGAAAGAATCCTTTACCATTTTTTTTTAAATAGCTTATATAGAACAGGGATTCTATATAAGGGACTCCTTAAGCGTTTGATAGAATTCACTTGTGAAACAATCTAGTCTTTGATAGTCTATTCAATTTATTTTTCCCAAAAAGTATGACTTAAGTATCATGTTTCCTCTTCTGTTATTCTGGGCAGATTATATTTTTGTAAATATGGATCCATTTCACTTACTTTGTCATTTTTACTAACATTATAATTGGACAAAGTAACTTCTAATATATATTTTTTAATTTTGTCTACACCTGTGGTGCATTTACCCTTTTCCTTTTTGATACTAGTAATTTGGTTTTCTTCTTTAAAAAAAATCAAATTAGCCAATGGTTTGTCTATTTTGTTATTTTTCATAAAAAGAGTTCTAGTTTAACTTTTTAGTCTTTTTTTTACTGGTATTTTTTAAAATCTCATTTGATTTTTAGGATTTCTATTTTGGTATTTAATTGGGAATATTTAATTCATTAGTTTTCTAGATTATTTTTAGTTGCATGTCCAATTCACTGATCAACTTTTTTCTCTATTTTGTTGATGTACATATTAAGAAATTTAAGTTTTCCTTTAAGTATTGCTTTGACTGCATTATACAGATTTTTTAAAATTATCTATTTGTTGTCATTCTCTTTAGTTTAATTGTTGATTGCTCCTATGATTTATTCTTTGTTTCATTCCTTCTTTAGGATTAGATTGCTTAGTTTCCAATTTACTTTTAATTTATGCTTCTATAGCCCTTTACTGAATATAATTTTTATTACATTATGATCTGAAAAGAGATAATTTAATGTTTGTGCCTTTGGTTGTGAAGTTTTTATGCCCTCATACATAGTCATTTTTTTGGTGAAGGTGCCATGCACTGCTGAGGAAATATATATTCCTTTTTTTTTCCCCCATTCAATTTTCTTCAGAGTTCTCTCATATCTAGCTTTACTTAGATTCTATCCTTCTCCTCAACTTTGTTCATATTGATCTTATGGTTGTTTTGTTTTTTCAGAGGGGGGAAGGCACAGCAGTTAGGGTTAAATGACTTGCTCAAGATCAGACAGCTAGTAAGTATATCAAGTGTCTAAGGCTGGATTGGAACTCAGGTCCTCCTGACTCCAGGCTTGGTACTCTATTCACTGTGTCACCTAGCTGCCCCAATTTTGTGGTTATATTTTTATAGCTCTGAGAAGGTAAAGTTGAGTTACCCCACTGGGACACTCTTAATGTTCATTTTCTCCTGTATTTCACTTAACTTTTTGTTTAAGAATTTGGATGTTCTGCAATTTGGTGTATATATTTTTAGTATTGACATTACTTCTCTGCGGTTCCTTTTAGTGAGATGTCATTTCTCTGCTTATTATCCCTTTAATTATAGCTTTTTTTGTTTTTATTGTGTCTGAGATTGTGATTCCTGTGCCTGCTTTTTGTTTACTTCAACTGATGCATAATAGGTTCTGCTCCAGTTCCTTATTTTAATTCTGTATGTTTCTCTCTGTTTCAAATGTGTTTCTTATAAACAACATATTGTTTCATTCTGGTTTATAATCCTTTCTGCTATCAGCTTCCATTTGGGTGAGTTCATTTTATTCACATCCACAGAAATGTTTACTATCTGTGTATTTCTGTCATGCTATTTTCTTTGTTTTGTTTTCCTCCTCCTCCTTCCCCTCCTCCCTCTCTCTCTCTCTCTCTCTCTCTATCTCTCTCTCTCTCTCTCTGTCTTTTCTCTTGATAACTCATGATAACTGACTTATTTGTTTTCCATTTTATCAACCCACACTTTCTTCTTCTCCTTCCACTCTTACTTTCTTGTTGTATAAAAATATATTTCTATTAACAATTGAGTTTTCTTTTTTAAAATTCTTTTCACTTTGCTTTATTGTTACTTGATGTCTCATAGAATTATTAATTTCCACTTTCTCAATATTAATGTTTAAGGAATTCTTTTCCTTTTTTTCTCTTTTTGGAGGGAGTAGGGCAGGGCAATTGGGGTTGAGATTTGCCCAAGGTCACACGGCTAGTAAGTGTTAAGTGTCTGAAGCCAGATTGAAACTTAGGTCCTTCTGACTTCAGGGTCAGTGCACCTAGGCACCCTGAATTATTTTCTCTGATGAATTTTTGTAACTCTTTTTACATTTTTGCTTTTTAAAGAGTTATTTTCTTCAGTGGTATTTGTGTGTGTTTGTGTGTGTCTGTGTGTGTGTGTCTGTGTGTGCATGTGCATGCCTCTTTTACTAATTTATTAGTTGAATTTTTTTCATAAGTTTCTTCCTATGCTTTCATTTCTTTCTTTGAGTGTGAAATAAATTTTTGAAAATAATTTTCCTTTACAACTGTTATTTGAATTTGAAAATAATTTTTTTTAGCTATTCCAGATATTCTTGTTGGACTTGCATCCAATTCATTTTTTTTCCTTTTTTTTTCCTTTGAGGCTTTGCTTGTAGCTTCTCTGAGTTCATTAGTTTGTGTTTTGATTTATCTGTCACCCTAATATTTTTTTTGGGGGGTAGGGCTCAAGTTAATTTTTCCAGTCTGTTTCTTGTTTGGAACTTTATATTAATGCTGGACTCTGTTCCTGATGTTGGGGGTGAGGGGCCCTTTCTCAAACTTCAGGATTTTTTGAACTGCTATTTTCAGAGCTACTTCTGGGTATCTGGAAGTTTTTGGTACTCCCAAGGTGGTTTAGTCTTGGGAGAGGTGTAGTTGCTGCTTTTTTGCTGTGTACTCTCGTCCTTACCCAAGAAGGGCCCTTGATCCCTTGGGATTGCAGTTGGTACTGCTACTCAGGGCCCTTGTTTCCTTGGGACCAAAAACAATGTTTTCCTCAAGGTCTCTAATCCCTTAGGGCCAGAAGTGATACTGTTCCTCAGGGCTGCCATTCCCTCTTCACAGGGAAGTATTCTTCCTTCCCCTGACTTTGTCCTTCACAAACATTTGCAACTCAGGGTTCCTGCTCCCTCTTGATCTGTGCTCCTCTTTACCCTTGAACTATAACTCAGAAGAGGGATTAACTAATGGTGTTGCAGTATCTGGTCCTGTACCCAGTCTTATCGCATGGGTTGCCTGTAATCTCTTTCTTACCAGTTCCCAGATTCCCTTACTGCAGGCATGCACAACCTGTGGACTGCCAAAGAATTTTAGGCAGTTCACAAAAAACATCTTTTACTTTTTTTTGTGGGCCTGAGCCTGACTTAATGTCTGTAGCTGGAGAACTCCCAGAGGTTCTGCTGGTTCTGCTGACATTACCTTGACCCACAACTGTTTCATGCTTATGGACTCCAGGCCACCCTTCTCTGTGTCACAACTCTCATTACCATTTGCTGTGTGTCATTTTGGGATGGAAGAAAAGTCTCTGACCTTTTGCTGGCTCTGTCTCTCCAGAAATTTATTTGAGACATTATTTTAAGGGTGTTTGGGGTGGTGGGGTGGGGTGAAATATTGAAAGAAGCACTTTTTCTATTTCATCATTTTTGTTATGCCCACAGAATTGACGCAGATTATATCTTTTAAAAAATCAAACCCATTTGTATTATCCAGAGAAGTACTTTTGAGGATGCAATTTTTAGGACTAAATAATAAGATAGATTAGTTTATACTTGTATGACAATAAAACATATATGGATGGCTTTTAAAAAATTATATAGAGTTCTGTATAAAAACAATACTACATATATGTCTTATTATCATTAATTATAAATGTATGTATGTATAAATGTACATATTGTTGAGAGAGATAGAGTACTATGAAAAACAATATCTCTCTACACAGAAGAGGACTTTTCCTGCTCTATTTGCTAAGGCTATATAAAACATGAATTTAAGGTTAATAATGAGGATTTCCATTTTTAATGAAGTAGTAAAAAAATGTTTAAGTGTTTTAGCATGTAAACGATACTAATCAGCAAATTTTAGTTTATTCTAGATACATCATATAGTGTTTGTCACTGTGGGTAACTGGATTTTGAGCATGCCTTGTAATATCACCTAGAGTTAAGGTGCAAATAGTCTATAAAGTTACTTCCTTTTAAGCACAATGTCCTACAGCTATTGCAGGGCTGAAAATTCCAATAAAGTTTCTTAGAATAATTTTCTAAAAGAAACTAACATAACACACTTACAGAAGCTATCCAGACATCAAACAGACTTTCCCTTTATACTAGATAATCCTTGCTTGAACAACCCTTTCTTTTTTGGGCATCTTGGTATTAGAACTTACATACCCAGCTCTAAAGGGGCTACAGCTTTTGAAGAAACTATCAACAAATGGAGTTTTTACAAAAGTGAAACTCAGAATAACAATCTCATAGATGGCTGGGAATGTAGCATTACCAGTTAACTTGAGAATCAGAAAGCTACTTGTGACTATTTAAAATGAGAAAAAGCCTCACTGGGTCAAAAAACATTTCAATTCTATGAGAACAGAGCAATTGCAATATCAGAAACATAAACATTTAACGTGTGTTTCAAGCACAAAATAAAAGTCATATATCATCATACTCAGAATGTACTTGAAAAATCATAATAGCATTTCTCCCTGGACCTTTCTCACTAGGCTTCTAGATGCCATTTAAATTAAAGTCAAACATCTTTGATGCTCTCCATACCCCTGGCAAACCACAGTGCAAGTCATATGTTGGCCAGCACCAGCAAAATATATTACAGCAGCAGTTCCACTATTCACAGTTGTGTGCCCCTACCTCTTCCCCAACTACTGTACCTGAGCAGTCAGGTACAATAACCCAGTGGCTACTAATTCCAAAGGAATAGAAGGGGATTCTGCTGTTGGGAACAGCTTTGTTCATATTATGGCTAATGAAATCAGTATCAGGAATAATAGTGAACCTATAAGATCTGATATTACTTACCAGGTGTCTTGTGGAACCCTGCAATATGGTATCACCAACATTAGCCATTCAGCCTCTATCACTAGGAGATAAATTAATTTTAAAGAGGTTTTCCAAAGCAGGGTGACCCCAAGCAGTGTGAAGGATTTACGTGAGGTATTGAAACAGTGGAGGTTTACAAATATATTCCCATGATTAAGACTTCAAAAGGAAGAAATAGAAAATCAACTCTGAAGACTAACCATAATAGTAAAATGATGAAGACTGAGTCCACCCATTTTTGTTATCTTATCTGTTATTAGTAGTCTTCTGTTTCAGAAATACCCCAGTTTGAGTGTATTCTGATTGTTAAAGTATGTGAGATGTTTGTTTTTCTAAGTTTTTTTGGAGTAGTGAAGGCAAGGTAATGGGGTTAAGTGACTTGCCTAAGGTCACACAACCAGTAAGTGTCAAGTGTCTGAGGTCAGATTTGAACTCAGGTCCTCCTGATTTCAAGACTGGTGCTCTATTTACTGTGCCACCTAGTTGCTCCTTATGTGAGAAATTTGTGAAAAAAAATACAACTAAGAAAACATGTGTGGTCTAATCAAAATTAATTGTCATGATACTAACTCAATAAAAAACAGCATTTCATATTACAGTTAGCAACTTATGTTATATCTTGCAATTCAAATAAAATTATTTACTGCGGGAAGGGCTAATGATAACATTTATGCATTCAGGAATAGGATGCATCTTCTGGGAGAAAACAGGTTTCCATAAGGATAAGATGAAAAGAAAAGGAGAGGAAGGATATGAGATCTAGGAAAGTTTATTAGTGATAATCGTAAAAGATTTTCAGAGGGCACAATGAAATAAAGGTCAGAGAAACATTGGAACTTGGACAGGTTGAAATGGGTCAGAATGAAAAGATGGTGAGTGATATCATGAAAAGGATTTTTTTTTAATTTCTCTAACTGAATAAGAGATTAGGAAAATTAGGGAGAGGAAGAGATAGCTAACTATAATGGACTGTTTCCCCTTTCTCTATCTTCTTCCTTGTTGGGAAATATGCAAGTTCAGTAATTGAGTAAATCCCTTGAAATTTCCTGGCTCTGGCTCTCTCACCATAAGGAGAGAAGAGAAAAAGAGAGAGAGAGAGAGAGAGAGAGAGAGAGAGAGAGAGAGAGAGAGAGAATAAACCACCCCTGTTCCTGCAGTCAGAAGTGCTTACCACCATTATTTTACATGAACTGCACTCATCAGTCCTTCACAATCAACTTCTTTCCTATCACTCTTCCTGGTGTAACACTAGGTGTCACTTTGGACCATCAGGGTGCTAGACCCTCCTAATTTCCCCATCCTTTTAGTTAAAAAAAAAAAAAGAAAGAAAGAAAGAAAAGAGGTGGGTAGAGTTGAACCTCTGGGATCAGTGCTGCACACTCTCACCAGGAAAATGGTCTAAATCTGCTCTTTTCTTCCAGAAGAGCTAAGTGAACCTCCAGTTCCAATTTTAGGTATCTACTTGAAAGAGTTAAATGGTTACTAAACTGTGACTTCATTGCCCCCAAATGGATGTTTTCACATCCTATGCAAGCAATGCAGGATTCTAGTATAGATACTCTATGAAATACTAACAAACCAAGGCCTCTCCACTCATACACCCTCATAAGTAATGAAATGCCCATAAATAATGGAGGAAAATCATTTATAAGAGAGAATAAAATCAAGTTTCTTAACTACCATCAGTGGTGAAAGAAAGTAAAAATGGCTTTCCTCCTTTCTCCTTCTTAAGTTTTACCTAAACTGAGGGGGACAAGAAAGAAGGGAACAAAGGAGATTCCCCTCAATGACTTTGCTTCATAGTGAAGGGGGAGGAAATGAAAAGTGGATAAATCATTTGTCTTGGCAGGTCTGAAAGGCAGACTCTCAGACAAACTTCCAACTCTCTCTAGACAGGTCATTTTTTAAAAGCAATTTGGAAAGCCAGTCAAAACTCCCCTTCTGATGATCATATTTGATCCTCTCATTCATCTGGGATAACAGAGGCCTTCACAATATTTTAGCTCCCTGTTGCCAGCCTCAGATATCTTTTATTCCTCAAGAGACTCCAAAGTTCCTAGGTCTCTCCTCCCTTATCCTAATAGGATGATGTCAATATCATTTAGTGTCTCCTTCCAACTAGGGGGCAAACAAAACAAAACAACAACAACAACAAACTATATTTCTGAGAAGACCTTGCTGCCAGTACAAGGTTGCACTATTGTTTATGCTCTTGCCACATAAACGAGATATTAAAAGTTGCACATACAGTTTTATTTCTTGATTATGATTATGAGAGGTATGGTAACAAAGGCAGTCTGGATAAGGTGATAGACTGCACTAGGTGGGGAAGAAGCTAAACAATTAATAATTTCCCTGGGAAACTAGTATCATGGTGCTGTAGCATTCCTAAGTTCAGTGTTATAAAGAGAAGAAATGAAAGTAAAGAGATTCATGTTTAAAGGTCATGCTATTAGTAAGACAGAAGTTTGGAATAAAGGTAGAGAGGAGAAGGGCTTACCACAGTACATTGTATATGTATGTGTATGTATATGTGTATGTGTGTGTGTGTATGTGAATGTGCATGCATATACACATACATGCATGTACATGCAAAGTATATATATATGTGTGTGTATGTATGTATATATATGTGTGTGTATGTATGTGTATATATATGTGTGTATAAGTATATGTGTATGCATGTGTGTGTGTATGTATATATATATATATGTATATGTATATTGTATATTAGGGAGATTAGGGAGAGGAAGAGGTAACTGATTATAATGGACTGTTTCCATCTTCCATATCTGCTTTCTGGTTGGGAAGTATGCAAATTCAGTAATAGAGTACCTCCCCTGAAATTTAAAAACCAATGTATGTATACACATGTTTGTCAATGCATTACAAATCTACACATGCATGCGTGTACATGCATGTATAAATATATATGTTGCATGCATCTGTGAGTATTTGTATAGTATATTAAGTATATTAGAGAGAGGAAGAGCTAGCTGACTATAATGGACTGTTTCACCCTTCTCTATCTGCTTCTTTGTTGGGAAGTATGCAAATTCAGTAATTGAGTAACTCCTCTGAAATTTCCTTGCTCTTCTCACTATAATGAGGGAACTGGGGGGTGGGGGGGAAGAGAGAGAGAGAGCGAGAGTGAGAGAGACAGAAAGAGGGAGAGACAGAGAAAGAGAGATACAGACAGAGACATTCAATATGAGATATAAATTCAATCATGCTGAAGTTTTCCTAGTGATGAGCCTTTCTTAACTTAGCTAGATTGTCCACAGATAAGATGCATATAATCTGTTACTGGATTACTACTGAAAAGTTCTCAGTTTGGTGGGACCTACAAGAACTTGTTCCACTGGCCTAGTCATTAAGACCCAGGTCCTACGCCAGCGCATTTAACATCAAGGGGAGGATTTTATTGAAATTGACCAATAAATAGATATATTTAAATATATTGACCACTCTTCCTTCGTTAATTAAAATTTTAGCTTAATTCTCACACTCCTACTGCCTTCTCCCTTTAAAAAAGAACAAAACTTTGTAAAACATATTCTCTCAAACAAAATAAATTCTTTCATTGACTATGTCTAGAAATACATATCTCATTGCTCATATTAGAGCATCATCTCTCTGTCTGGAATGAGTAGTATGCTTTATCATCATCGGTCCTCTGGAATTGTGGTTACGTTAAGTCTTTCATCACTCTTTGTCTTTACAATGTTGTCATTGCAAAATTGATCTCTTGATTCCTCTCATCTCTTTCTCTTAATTATTTCATAAAATCTTCTCATCTTTCTCAAAACTCTCTGTTTTGCTAAGTTTTATGATATAATAGTTTTCCATTATATTAATATTCACAATATAATTCATTCAGCTGTTTGCCAATGTATACCACACCCCCTTCATCTCCAGGTTGTTTTTAGGAATATGAATACAAATATGAATACGAAGATGAAGATGAAGAAGAACAAGAACAAGAAGAACAAGAACAAGAACAAGAAGAACAAGAACAAGAACAAGAACAAGAAGAATGAGGAGAAGAACAAGAAGAACAAGAAGTACAGCAAGAACAAGAAAGAGAATAAGAAGAACAAGAACAAGAAGAAGAAAAAGAACAAGAATAGGAAGAAGAAGAAGAACAACAACAACAAGAACAAGAAGAAGAAAAACAAGAAGAACAAGAACAAGAAGAACAAGAACAAGAAAAACGAGGAGAAGAACAAGAAGAACAAGAAGTACAGGAATAACAAGAAGAACAAGAACAAGAATAAGAAGAACAAGAACAAGAAGAAGAAAAAGAACAAGAAGAGGAAGAAGAAGAAGAACAACAACAACAAGAACAAGAGGAAGAAGAAGAACAAGAAGAACAAGAACAAGGACAAGGAATAGAAGAACAAGAACAAGAAGAACAAGAACAAGAAGAACGAGGAGAAGAACAAGAAGAACAAGAAGTACAGGAAGAACAAGAAGAACAAGAATAAGAAGAACAAGAACAAGAAGAAGAAAAAGAACAAGAAGAGGAAGAAGAAGAAGAACAACAACAAGAGGAAGAAGAAGAAGAAGAAGAAGAAGAAGAAGAAGAAGAAGAAGAAGAAGAAGAAGAAGAACAAGGACAAGGACAAGGACAAGAAGAACAAGAACAATAACAATAAGAAGAACAAGAACAAGAAGAACAAGGAGAAGAACAAGGAGAAGAACAAGAAGAATAAGAAGTACAGGAAGAACAAGAAGAAGAAGGACAAGAATAAGAAGAACAAGAAGAAGAAAAAGAACAAGAAGAAGAAGAAGAGGAAGAAGAAGAAGAACAACAACAACAACAAGAACAAGAAGAACAAGAAGAAGAACAAGAACAAGAGGAAGAAGAAGAGAAAGAAGAAGAAGAAGAGGAAGAAGAAGAAGAAGAAGAAGAAGAAGAAGAAGAAGAAGAAGAAGAAGAAGAAGAAGAAGAAAAGGAAGAAGAGGAAGAGGAAGAAGAAATAGTCCTATAAAATAATTTTGTGCATGTTGGTTCTTTCCCCTGTTTGAGAAACATTTTAGGCCTTGTGTAAGTGTACTGGGTCAAAAGGTATGCACAGTTCAATAACTTGAAATAACTGAGGAAACAAATGTTTGAGTTTCCAAGAATATTGATTTATTAAACAATTGCATGCTAATTGCATAACAAGTCAAAACTAGACATCTTCAGCTTGCACAGGACCCTAAATGCTGGGGGAGACAGGTTTTTGTGCCTTAAAAAAAGAGGACAGGATATAAACAAGATTAGGTATTTGGTTTCTGGTTCTAGGAAAGAACAGGGATTTTCTAAGTTGGGAGGGGTACCAGTGAGTTTCAAGAACTGGAAGTGGGGAAAGTGAGCAGTTAGACTTTTCCAGATGTAAAACAGGATGTCACTCAGTTTCCACAACTACGAAGGCATGTAGAATTTATAGGAAAATGAAACTTGGATCTCAACAATAGAATCAATTTTATAATATGGAGTCAGTTTGGCTCACACAATTCTCTCAATTTTTCTAAACTGCTTTCCATAATTTTTGGACCACAGTTCTACCAACACAGCATTAGTGTTCCCATCTACATTTCCTCTTTCTTGACAATACCGTGAATAAAGTCAAAAGAACAATCCAATGAGAATCATAAGATCTATCTTCTCTGTGATTTTCTACTATTCACAAATTTTTCTGCATCTTGGAATCCTCCCATGTAAAATGGGGAAGTGGAGGAACTAGGAAATCTCAAATTTTCTTCCAGATGTAGAATCCTATGATTTTATGATCAGTCTCAGATTATTAGCATAATAATTTGAAGCCCACAATGTTGCTGAAGATTGAACCCCATTGTTGCTTGTGGATAGTCATTGTTTTCCCTTTTTTAGGATCATGTCATACAGTAAGCAAAAAAGACATTTATAGACATAGTTATAAGTGTTATTTCCACTAATAATTTAAATTATGCTTTCCATATACTGAATTCACATTAAACATGCTATGAACAATGGAATATAGAATATTTATAAGGTAGTGGATTCCACTCAATGTTGATTAATTTAAATATCATCATGCATTGTATTAAAATTATCTGAAATGTCAAAGTTTGCAAATTTTTAAAAGACAAAAATAGTATTCAATGACCTACCATTTTGCTTTTAAAAACATCACTTGAAGTCTTTACTGAGAATGTTTATATCATAAATTATATACTTATAATGCCCAGAGGAAATCTCTATTTATATGCATGAATATTTTTTTAATTCAGTTAAAATTGCTTATATGTAATCTTCTGCAATTAAATGATATTCAGAAATAAGTTTGCTAGAGATTTTTTTTAAAATGTTATTCCATTTTCCTTTTTTCTTGTTCTATCATGTCATGTATTATTATCTAATAACTATAAATTCAATGTTTGTAGTGCTTTAGGCATTCTGAAGTAATAATTTCTAGAGATTATGTCATAGGATAAGAAAAATAAATCCAAAATAAAAGCTCAAGATACCCATGGTATTATTTCATATTAAATTAGAAAAATAGCAAAATTTATATCATTTCATTTGTTTTTTTTCTAATATTAACATGAAATAGGAAAGAGATAATCAATGGTACATTAAAAACTTCCATGTGTGATTAACAATAAATGCTTTTAGATCATGATGAATTAATACTATATTAATTTATTTATCAATTCTAATCATAATGGATGTTTTTGTTGAGGATTTTTTTTTTAAAGGTAGATATTGCGGCATAGAAATTACTCTAAATTTTCCAAGTTTATATCTTTGAGGAGCACATTCTGTAAGGGCCTGTGATGCTAGAAAGGATTTGGAAAAGGATAGGTATGTCTGAAAGCCAGCCTAGCTAAATGTGAAGAAACTCTTCCTAAGTATGGTCATGATATACTTAATTTTTCTTTTATACTGGTACTCCGTAATCACCTGATAAGTTTTACAGGGAATGTAATCTTCATCAGTGAAGATTATGTATGGAATCACCTATCTGAAATATACTTAATAAAGACAGATGGCATATAGGCATGATGTAATCAAAGGTCCATGAAATGTATATTAATGGCTAGTTTTTGTGACTAATAGGACTTAAGTAAATTCCAGAGGCTCGTCATTGCCTCTAAGATCAAACACAAAATCTACTGTTTGGCATCCAAAACCTGTCATAACTTTGCTGCCTCCCTCACCTTTCCAGTCTTCTTATACTTTACTTTATTCCTAGATATACATTCTTTGATCCAGTGACATTGATCTCTTGAGTCTTCCACAAACTAGACATTATCTCTCAGCTAAGGACATTTCCCCAGCTGGGCCCCATGCCTGCAATGTTCTTCCTTACTCATCTTTACCTATGGGCTACCCTGGCTTCCTTCAAGTCCCAGCTAAATTCTCAGCTTCTTCAGGAAACCTTTTCCAATGCCTTCATTTTAGTGCCTTCATTCTGCTAATTATTTCCTATTTGTCCTTCATGTAGTTTATGTCTATTTGGTTGCTTCTTCTCTCCCCCATCAGACTGTGTGCTCCCTGAGGCAGTGACTAATTTGTTTTTCTTCTTATCTTCAACACTTAACACATGACTTGGCACATAGTATGACTATATACTAGAAAAGGAGAAATAAGAATTAAGGATATCCCAGGAGAAAAGAAATAGAAAGAATGGACCTTAAGGATTATCTGAGTAAAAGTGTTTTCTCCACAAGGCCTTCAGCTAACTGTCCATCTCCCAGGGGCTCTACATAGTCTCCATAAGGAAGATGATAATATTTTTTCCCTCCCAGAAGAAAAGAGAACTTGGGGGGAGGGTTAGGTGAAAGTTCAAGTTACCCCAAGGGGTAGGGGACACATTAAAAATAAAAGGTTTCCCTTACATGAAAAATCCCTCCCAGAGTATGACCAGCTTTTAACAGAGAATTAGCATGGGGTAACCAGGCCTTTGTCCCAGGTGTTGATATTAGGGATGGCATGCTTTCTTTCAGAAAATGACATGCTCCTTTTTGCCCAGCTAGTGTGAGCTGTTGATTGACCTTCTTTATTGTCTTGTCACTGGGCTGCCACATTCCTCACTTGGTAACATAAACCCCTCCAGATACTACTCATACTTGGAAACAAATTTTCTCTGATGTATACCTTGCCAAGGGATTCTTTTCATATGCATGGGTCATGTAAGGTCAGTGTGGAGTGGATCATAGTGGCAAGAACACTCTGCTTCCTAATTTCTCAGATTTTGTCTCCAATCTACCTTATTCTCATAAAGAATTGGTCATACCCTAGACAATGCCCATCCTCATTCAAGACACATTTTTCCTTATTATTGATTTGAATATAATAGAATCTGGATACACACTGAACCTGGAGTGGATGTGGTAGAAGATCACATTTCTGTATTTTGTAAAACTCATTATTACACCACAGAGGAATACAAGATACTCTTAGTTTATAAAGAAGACAATGTATACTTTCCTCCACAGTAATTCAATATCCATTATATACTTAGCATACAAGTATAATGATGAAATGTAAACAAAGATGTATATTTAAAAAAAAACAAATAAATAAACAAAATAATAGGTAGTGGTAGAGATTTTGATCTAATCCTGAAGAAATTTCCTAATCCTGTATCTCCTAATAAATACTCACTGTTTCTAAAAATCATTTTTAGTACCAAGGGCTGGATCAATATTTTCAAGCTGGTACTGGCATCTGATGAACTGAATTTTTTTTTCACAATATTAATGCTCTTGCCAGTCAGTTCCTCCCCCCACCCCCGCAGTGGCTTGATACCTCAGAAATACCAACTCTCATTAAATACAGATAGGTAGATAGATAGATAGATAGATAGATAGATAGATAGATAGATAGAGATAGATAGATAGACAGATAGACAGATAGATACATATACATACATATTTATATAATATAAATAGCAGTTTACATATGAGGGAAAACAAAATTTTGACATTCAAAATATGGGGGCAAATAAACACTCCTTGGAATATTCATAATGTGCTTATTTATGTGGGTACAATATATAACTTTGTTGTCATTCAGCCACTTAAGTCATGTCCAAGTTTTCCTGATCCCATTTGGCGTTTTCTTCGCAAAGATGTTGGAGTGGTTTACCATTTCCTTCTCTAGTTCATTTTACAGATGAGAAAACTGAGGCAAACAGAGGTCAAGTGATTCGTTCAGGATCACACAGCTATTAAATATTTGAGGACATATTTGAACTTGATAATATGAGTCTTCCTGATTCCATGTCTGGCACTTGTATTTTTAATGTATTGTTAATTAAATGGGAAGATCTTTCTTGTCCACTAATAATCCTGTGTGACCTGCTTTGAGCCTGAGTCACATGAAAGATTGAATCACATGAGCCTGAGTCATATGGACCCCATTGTAGGAAGAGCTTGCTGAAAGCATGGAGTAGGAACAGGTGGAACAGTAAGTGGGAGAGTGAGGTGGAGCTGAGAGAAAGAGAAGAGGCAGAGCAGCTAGTGTGGGTGAAAAGAGGGGCATTTTGCCTAAGGGAGTTTGTGGGGAGGCCTGATGGAGGAAAGGCTTGGGGATAGTGGTGATCCCTTCATTGGTAATGTATACTAACTTCTTTATTACCATGGTGGATTTGGCTTTCTGGTATATGAATAAATATCTTGTTTTTTTCTCCAAAGAAGAGAGTCTGTTATATCTTGCTATTCAAACCTGGAAATATGCCTGCATATTCATAGCAAATGCTGTGGATATTGCATTGGCCAGGGATCATAGAGCTATTAAATGTCTGAGGTCAAATTTGAACTGAAGAAGATGAGTTTTCCTAACTCCAGGTCTGGCACTCTATCCACTATGCCACCTAAGCACCTCTATATATAATAAGGTAGATCTATATCTCTCTATATCTAATTACACACACACACACACACACACAAATATAGATGTTCATACATACATTTTATATATACTAAATATTTACGTATATCTTATATATATGTTTGCAGGAATGTATATTTTTATAGCTTTTAATTTGACAAGAAAGTGAGTTGTCTGCTCTATCCAATGTGTCAAACAGAATATCCAGCAACATATGAAAATACCTTGGGCTTTCAATCATCGGCTTTGGGAACATAATTTTAAACATCCAATTTAATTTTTTTATCCCTTAGTCCTTGGATAACAT
>CM053592.1:88643386-88690564 GCA_028646515.1 Pseudochirops corinnae | reverse complement strand
CTTATTAACCCATTTTGAGTTGCTTTCCTTTAGAAAAGCAGATCTAAGAACCTGTGCTAGTAGCCGCCATAGGCATGCTAGGGTGCTTGCTGTTACAGGGGAAGACCTAGGAGAGAATAGACTTGGGGAGGGGGGATACACTGGGATGGCTGTTTTGGGGCGGTGGGTAGGGGAGAGATGGGGAGAAAATATGTAACTCAAAGTCTTGTGGAAATGAATGATGCAAACTAAAATAAAATTAAAAAAAACAAAATGCATGTAAATATGTATATGAAATATATCTAGTTATAAAAAATGTCTAGATAGAGGAATACATGTGTCTCTGTCTAGACAGCTAAACATATTTTTTCATTGTAAGCTCTCTCAAAATGGAAAATAAAGCTTACTGATGAAATTTTCATCCTTTCAAGCACTTAAATTCATTTGGAAGAAACACAAAGACAAACATAGGCCTCAGAATCAGGAAGACATGGCTTCGAGTTTCATAACAGATATATATTGGTTGTGTGACAAATATACTCTTGGTGGGCAAGTCATTTTAGCTTGATAGACTCTACAGATGATTTAGAAGTGCGTGTAAGCAATCAATAAGTAGGCATTTATTAGATGTTTGCTGTATTCCAGGCAATATCCTAAGTACTAGCGATATAAAAAAAGAGAAAAACAGTTCTTGACCTCATGGAACTTTTATTCTAATACAGAGATGATCTATACTTAAATAGGTTGATATGAGATATATACAGAGTTGAAGGAAAGTAATCTTACAGGGGAAAAGACCAGCCTCTGAGTGGTAGGAGTAGGATGACAGCAGAAGGGGATGTTAGATCTGAGTCTTAAAGAAATCCAGAGATTCTAAGAACAGCAGTGAAGAGAAAAAAATGAACTTTCTAGGTACCTAGAATAGCCAGTTTAAAGGCATGGAGAGGGAAATTGAAGTACTGTATATGGATAGGTTAGCACATTTTTGAAGACTTTTCTTAAGGCCTCGGATATTAAACATGTCAGTGACTAGCATTGTCTGTGATATGTTTCCTGTGGAGAAAATCCTCCTCAAACAGATTAAAAAAGGGCGAGAAAGAGTGGAAAATATTTTATTCATATGACTCAATATGGGTGAGACATAAATTAATATAAAAAGTCATTTACTTATATTCTCTATCTTTTGATTGGGGTATATAATTCAATTTAATTTCTGGAATGACTACAAATCATCAGTAGTTGCAGGATATAATGACGTTATTGTTATCCCAGTGGCCTGAATGATTAAATGCATGTATTTTACTACAAGGGACCTAGACATTAGAGAAAGTAGAATCCATGGACTTGCTTTTTTTTGATCAGTTTTGAATGAATATGCATTTTATGTTTTACTCTTTCATGTGACTTCAGGTAAACATTGTTCAGATTCTTCCCTTGTTTTGTGCCTCTTGCTTCCATGAGGCAGCAACATTGTGCATTTTTATAGAGTGTTGGGCTCTGAGTCAGGAGAATCTGCATTCTAGCTTATCTCATGCAGTCACTATGTGTTCCTGAGGAGATCATTTCACTTCTCTCAGCCTTAGTTTCTTCATCTGTAAAATATGAACAATACGAATAATCCTTACTTCACAGTAATGTTGGAAGGGTAAAATGAGACAATGTAAGCAAAGTGCATTATAAATCTTAAAACACACATTTTTGTTGCTTTTTGGAGGAGGGAAGCCAGGGCAGTTGGTGTTAAGTGACCTGCTCAAGGTCCCATGGCTAGTTTTTGTTTGAAGTGATTGAGGCTGGATTTGAACTCAGGTACTCCTGACTCCAGGGCTGGTGCTCTATTCACTGTGCCACTTAGCCACCCCTTAAAACACATTTTAAGAGTTTTTTTTTTTTTATGTTTCAAATGATGTTGAGCACTTACTATTTAAATGACTTTATAAGGAGTATAACAGCATGAAAAAGATGCTATACTTTTCAGGAGCTTACCAAAAACCAAAAGAAAACAACAAACAACTAGATTTGATTTAGTGGAGCAAAACAACTTTTGAGGTTCCCCTCGAACAAAATCAGTCTCTTACAGAAGTCAAGTTCATTCAAGATTTTCTAGCCATTGCCATTAAAGAGATAACTTTGAAGATAATAGTGTAGAAGCGTTAAAACTCTGCAGCTCCCCTCATAACCACTTCAAATACCTATAAAATGTGAATCTAAACAAATTTTAGAGCTCCACAACCCACAAAAGTACAGAGAAACACAGCTCCCACTGAATGCAGTGTGGTAGGTGGGATGGGAAGGGCTCATCATAGTGTGCTGGGAGTCTAAACCAGCCTGGCCTGAAACCATGGCTTGGCCCCAGGGCAACCAGATTAAGCTGTGACTGGAACACTTGGCAGCCTGGATCACTGGCACCTGTGGCAGTTTCCAGAATTATCAACCCATAAGAAACAAGGATAAAGTGAAAGGTCAGTGGAACTCAGCTAAATTGGGGGGAGAAAAGTGGGTCTGACTGTCTACCCCCAGGGAAAGAAAGTGGCAGAAGCTTCAGAGCTCGTAGCCTACTGATTGCGGGGAGGTGGGTGAGCAAGCAATCATTGAGAGGCTAAGTGCTCTTGCCTTGAGCTGCCTGGATCAGGATTACAGTCTTGGGGGGTGGTCCTGAGGTACGTGACCCAGTGAACCAAAGATGGTGGGGGCTGAAGAGACTGTGGCCTCCTAATAGCTGTGGCAGCTGTGAAAATCCCAGTGATTTGGGACCAAGTTATCCCCTTTGGAAGAAGAGTTCCACAGAGCTAAAAAGTCAAGTAATTGACTGGCAACATGAGCAGGAAAGGGAAGCAAAGTAAGAACAGCAATCCAACTTTAGATTCCTTTTTTGGGGACAAAAAGGTTCAAAGCATGGAACAGGAAGAAAACAGCACAGTCAGAATTCCTGCACCAAAAGCTTCCAAGAAAAATGAAAACTGGTTAAAAGCCATAGAGAGGCTTAAGAAGGATTTTGAAAACCAAATGAGAGAAGTGGAGGAAAAATTGGGAAGAGAAATAAGAATGATGCAAGAAAATCATGAAAAGAGAGTCAATGACCTGACTGAAGAAAACAACACCTTAAAAAATAGATGAACTCAAATGGCAAAAGAGGCCCAAAAAGCCAACAATGAGAAGAATGCCTTAAAAAGTCAAAATTGCAAGATGGGAAAAGAATTTCAAGAGCTTTCTGAAGAGAATGATTACTTCAGAATTAGAGTGGAGCAAATGGAAGCAAATGACTTTATGAGAAATCAAGATACTGTTAAACAGATCAAAAAAATTAAACTATAGAAAATAATGTGAAATATCTCCTTGAAAAAAACACTGACCTGGAAAATAGATCCAGGAGAGGCAATTTAAAAATTATTGGACTACCTGAAAGCCATGATCAAAAAAAGAATCTAGAAATCATGCTTCAAGAAATTCTCAAGGAAAATTGCCCCGATATCTTAGAATCAGAGGGCAAAATAGAAATGGAAAGAATTCACCAATCACCTCTTCGAAAAGAACCCCAAAAGAAAACTCCTAGGAATATAATAGCTAGGTCCCAGAATTCCCAGATCAAGGAGAAAATACTACAACCATCCAAGAAGAAACAATTTGAATATTGTGGAAATGCAATCAGGATAACCCAGGATCTAGCAGCATTAAGGGATTGAAGGGCCTGAAATATGATATTCTGGAGATCAAGGGACTAGGATTAAAACCAGGAATCAGCCACCCAGCAAAACTGAGTATAATGTTTCAGGGAAAAATGTGGTCATTCAATGAAGTGGAGGACTTCCAAGCATTCTTGATGAAAAAAGAAGAACTAAATAGAAAATTTGACATTCACATACAAGAAGCACAAAAAGGTAAACATGGAAAAGAATTTATAAGGAACTTAACAAAATTGAACTATTTACATGACAATATGGAAAAAAACAATAATTGTAACTTGTGAAACTTTTCTCAGTATGAGGATAGGTGAAGGGAATATAAATGTATATTTTTGTATACATATACATATGTCTATATAGGAGGGTATATATATATATATATATATATATATATATGCGTATGAATAAATATCTGAGTATGTGTATATATGTTTACATAGAGGGCACAGGATCAATTGAATAGGAAGGGACTATACTTTAAAATGTGAAATTGAGAGGTGGGAGAGGAATAGAATGAGAGAATACAGGGAGAGACAGAATGGGGTTAATCATCTCATATAGAAGAGGCAAGGGATAACTGTTGTAAGGGAGGAGAAGAACATTAAGGCAAAAGGGGAAGGGGTCAACATTACTTTCATTGAATTTGGCTTTGGGAAGGAATGACATAAACTGTAAACTGCTTATCTTGCCACACAGGAGAGTAGTGGGGATGGGGATGAGAGGTGGGATGATGGAGGGTAGGGCGGGGTGGGGAGTAGGGTTGCTAGAAGCACACACTTCTGTAAAGGGACAGGGACAGGGTAGAGAATAGACTGGGGGAAGGGATAGGAAGGAGGTACATATAATCAGTCTCTCACATGTCCATTGTGGAGATGTTCTGTGGAACTACATACGTACTGCCTATATGGAATTGCTTGTCTCTGCAATGGGAGTGGATGATGAGGGAGAAAGGGAAAGAATCTAGAATTTAAAGTTCTATAATCAAATGTTAAAAATATTAACTGCATGCAACTGGGAATTAGGGAAGGAAAGACATACACTCTAAATTGGGTATCTTGGCCTACAGGAGAGTAGGGGCAAAGGGGATGAGGGGGGAGATGATGGAGTGGAGGGCAGGTTAGAGGGGAGGGTTGTTAGAAGCACACACTTCTGTAAAGGGACAGGGACAAAGTAGAGAATAGAACAAGTGGGGGGCCGAATAGGAAGGAGGGAAATATCGTCGATCTTTCATAATATGTCCATTGTGGAGATGTTCTGCGCAACTACACATGTATGTCCTGTATTGAATTTCTTGTCTTTCCAGTGGGTGTAGGTGACAAGGGAAGAAGGGAACAAATTTAGAATTTTAAATTCTAAATCAAATGTTAAAAAAAATTATATAGATATAGATATAGATATATACTTATATATACATATATTATTGTTATAATTATTTACATGCGACTGGGAGATAAGATATTCAGGAATTGGGGTAGGGAGATCCATCTTGCCCTACCAGATAATCAGAGGGATGATGGGAGAGGATATAGGAGAGAGCAGATTGGGGGAGGGGGTATACAGTGCGATCCATGTTTTGGGGTGGTCGGTAAGGAAAAGACAGGGAGAAAATTTGTAACCCAAAAATCTCATGGAAATGAATGATGTAAACTAAAAATAAACAAAAATTTAAATTAAAAAAATACCAGAAAAAAAGAGATAACTTTATTTTTCAGTATTTGAATATCAATATAAATAAGCATAAAACAGGGAGTCAGTCAACAAAGATTTCAGCCAATATCAAATAGAAGGTGCTCCAATGTTAGTTGATTGATAATCATGGATGATGTTGTAACTAAGGTGGAGGGAACCATGACTTTGAAGATTAGGAGCAAGCAAGTATATTCCTTCATCCAATAGAATCAAATAGTCTTAACATCTAACTATTAAGAAAAGTAGTTTTTACCACATCCCTCTGGTGAATTTGTCCCTGATTTGGCTCTTCCTTTCTCTTTTTTTCTGGAGTGGCAGTTCCTCAATGGTATCCCACCTTGGACCTTATGGTCAAGCTCTTTGTCTTAATCTGTCATGTCTAAAAATGTTGATTGGAAGGTGTCTTTCTTCCTCCTTGTTCCACTGACATTTTCGTGGCAGTTGTTTTAAGTATCAGAATTTGTAGTTATGACCCAACAGAAAGTGTCCGACTCAAAGCCCAAATTGAAAAAAAAAAAAAGAGTTACCTTAGATGGCAAAGGTCTCAAGATCCTCTTGTTTTCAAATGTCACCATTTTTTATTGTTTCAAGTACTGACATCATATAGATACTTCTCTGTGATATCTATGACCACTCAAAAGATATCATCAGCCTAGCAAATCACACAGGAATAAACTTGGAGATGATGGCTTGAGAATTGTTTCAATTATGGCATAGAATTTGATTGGCAGAAACAAGGATAAGAAAAGAATTTACTCATCAGAATTCCCTGAGGTATCCTAATGCACTGGACAAATAGACTGCTGTACAAATTAACTGAGGGTGGATTGAAGGTGATAGAAAATGAAGAGGAACTTTCTCGACAGACAAACCTGGAACATAGATGTTTCAAACAATAGACAAAATGCAGACTATTGAGGATATTTCCTGAAGACAATACGGAATAATTGTCCAGACAGATCAAACAGGAAAGAGGCCCCAGATGTTGGTGTAGGTAAATATATAGCAAAAAACAAACAAACAAAATACCTCAGTTCAATACAATGTCTACTTCCACAAACATTTATTATATGTTATATACTGTTCTAGGTGTTAGAGATTAAAAAAAAAAAAAGAACAAATACAATTCCTTTCTTCAAGGATCTATATTCCATTAGTGGTGATGGGGACCACAGAAAAGTTAATAGAAAATCAATATAAAATTACAAAGTAATTTTGGTAGACCAGAGGGGAGAAATAATAATATCCTCATAGTGGCAAAACTTAAGCCTTGAAGTCAGGAGTTCCAAGAAATAAGTGTGAGAATGGAGTATATGCCAGGGGGCTATTGGTTGTTCATAGAGCACTATTATCTGGAAGGGTTTGTAGAGCCCTTGTCAGGGCTGCTCATCCACCTTTTGTGTCCAATTATTAGCCAACTCTCACCTAGGACTCTAAGGAGCTGTAGCATGTGCAGGGGCAACACCCCAGTAAAACTGTCTCAGCAGGTAAAGTTGGTGGAGGGCAACTGATGAGCCTTAAACACATTGGTGAGTAAGGGGGATGTCTACTCAAGTATGTGAAGATTTCCCCTACTGGAATGGGTAGATGAGAGCAATTTGTTCCAGCAGCCATGAAGGTGGCTAACGCCTGCACCGTGGAGCATGAAGAGCTTGGTCAGATACCAAGGTCCTCTATTGCATACCAGGACAAGCGCAGGTATTCTGACTTTTATCTTGCCACTGGAATTTGATGACTCTGGAAGAGACAGTGAGACTGACAACTTTAGACAACGCTAGGTCACTTAAATCCAGTTCATGCACCAGTGAAGGTATAACCCATCATCCACAATTTTATCCTAATTTCATATTACTTGTCCTATTTGAAAACAAAGGATGAGCAACAATATTCTAGTCATAGGGCTGGCAGGTGAATAGCCATGGTGATGGGACATGATTTTTTTAGTGTACAGAAAAAGTAAAAAGCCAGTTTGACTGGAATATCAAGTGCAAAAGAAAGAATAATTTATTATCAACCTGAAAAGATTGGTTGGAGCTACATTGTATAGTAGTTGGCAAAGCAAGAAGAAGGGGAAGAGGGCTTAGATTTTATCCTATAAGCATCAAAGGAGCCATAGAAATTTCAGGGTGTGGAGTTTTGTGTCAAAACTATCCTTTAGGAATATTATCCCAGTAGCTGTGCAGAGCATGAATTTCAGATGGAAGAAGCTAGGCTCAGACACATATAAGACTCTCACAAAAGTTCAAGATCAGGATCTGAATTAGAGTGGTTGTGGTATGAGTGGAGAGAAGAAAATATATGTGAGAGAACTGTAGTAACATCAATAAGATTGGGACTGAACCGTAGAACCAAATGTAAAAAGGGTAATAAATTTGGTTCAGGAAAACCAGTGAGACCTGAGAGCTGTAGATCAAAGACTAGGTTGTTTTTTGAGAAACCAGAGTTTTAGGTCACCAGGAAGGTGAAGGGGGAAATTTATAGGTTGATGAAGTTGACCATAAACCCCCAAGAAGAATGCCTGGAGGCCAGATAGGGAGCAGCCTTTCTAATTCAAGAAAACAAGGGTGATCCTGCACCTGGAAGACTGCCAGAGAAGGCAAGGTAGGTGTTATTAGCTTGCTAGATGGTCGAAAATGCAAATGCAATGATAGATGTCCCCATAGGGAATAGCTTGCTCTGTCAGAAATAGTACATGAAGAACAATAATTGGGGAACTGGTTCTGAGGGCTATAAGAAAACTCAAGATATGTTGGCTAGAAAATCTAGCATGTGATCCAAGAGCTAACCTAGGCAGGTATGGGCCCAGCAAAAGAAATAGGAGGGAGCCAAAAACTATTCTGGCTTAACTTTCTTTACATTGGCATGAAAGGTTGATCAGTTGGTAAAGTGTTTGGAACTTAGTAGCATTCCTATTTTGTTCATGATTTCAAATCCCTGAATATCTCCCTATAGAGATTACTATTTAAAAAAGCACTCCAGATTGATATCATGTGGTGATTTTAGGAACAGGAGGGCAAAAAAGAAATAAACACCTGCATCCTCTCCTGCAAGGCAGCAAAAATAAAATCAAATTATAGTCCATTGCATGTTCTCAAATTTAGGACTTAACTGAGCCAACAAGCTAGATTCTGAGACTAACTAGAAGAAGAAAAGTGGGAGTCATGGTGTGCAATGACACAGTCACTCATAAAAATGATGTATTTTCTTTCCACTAGGCCAGCATGTATCTAACATTTGTCATCTTTGGTATGCAGAGATTTTTTAATAGTCCCTAATAGTGAAATGATCTCTAAGGTCTCTTCCAGAGATGTCATACCATTACTTCACTTTTCTTTGTTCACTAAATCATTGCTTCTTTTTGATATTTCATTGATAATTTTCCATTTTCTCTGTCTTTCATTAACCTTTGTTCTGATTGTGTATTCCCCTGTGGTGAACTTTTTTTCCCTGTGCTCACAAATAGAACTTTTAAGGAGTAGGAAGCCATTGCTAATCCTCCATATAGTTTCACTTCTTTTCATCAGTGTTACAGAACCAACATTTCCCAGCCTCCATCTCCACCCTGTAATTGTCCTACATCCAACACTCTTTAAACTTGAACTTAGTATCCCCTAGGCGTATTTACTTCCATTTATCTAAATTGAATCTCTTACCGCCTTTGTGTTTTCCCATTTCTTGTTTCCCATCATTCTGAAACTTTCCTACTACTGTTTCCAGTTTCACAGCTTCTTTTGAAATGGTATCTGTACAGTTGATAAATATATGCTTTGCTTCTCTCTAGATCGCTTAAGATTATGTCGAATGTTCCTGACCCTTTTGATATCCAACTTGATTCTTCTTCATGAGATTCTCTCTCTTCATTGTGTTTATTTTTCTTTGTTTCCTTATTGTTGAGTTGATCATAATAGTAAACAAAGCAATTAGCTGGGTAGTGAAAGCAGTAGTATGTGAAAGAGAGGACATAATATGCATTTAAAGATAAAAGGATCCTTGGGTTGTGAACTCAAAGCTGGTGTAGACTCTAGAGGCCATTGGATTAATTCCTTTTTCTTGAGATGAGAAAACAACAACAGAGAAACTAAATAATTGTGACAAGGGTAATATAGCTAGTAAGGTTCAGAGAGAGGATTTGAATACATGTTTTCCTAAGTGCCAGGCTGGTACCCTATTCACTACATTATATTGCCTTAATGAAAAGAAAAAATCATTACCCTCTGCCAAAAGGTATAATGAGAGGGGGATGAATACACATCAAAAGCATTTCATTTTGTTAGTAGGGAAGCAAGCCAGAGAGTCACAGGTGCTAGTCTAACTCACTCCTGCTACTATAATTGGATTGTTGTTTTGTTTTTGTTTTTTTCATTTTCCCTAGTGTGCTCCTGTGAATCTCTCCCCCAGAAAATAATGAATTGAAAAATTCTAGTAGCTTCCTTTCTATGAGAAATGAGGGAAAACCACATGGTCACAAGTGGATAATCCTGTGCTAGGAATGCTATGGAGGAGAATTAATGCCTCCAGTCAATGATCTCTAAAGTCCCTTCAACAGCTAAGGTTGAGTATAGGTTAATATATTATAGCCAGACCTAACTTTTACTAAATAAGTGATCTTGGAACCAGTGCTATTCCCTTTGTAGAGCTGCTAGCCTCCTGTGAATCTCACAGAGAAGATCAGATCATTCAAGTTGAAGATACATATTTTACTACTTTGTGGGGGAAAGGGGTGTACCCATATTGGGCAGCTAGGCAACATGATGGATAGACAATTGGACTTGGAATCAAAAAGACCTCATCTTCATGAGTTCAAATCCAACCTCATATACTTGCAAGCTATGTGATCATGGGCTAGTCACTTAATTGTTTGACTTTGCTTCTTTTTAAAATTTTATTTGTCTTGCACAAAATGACTAATATGGAAATGTTTTACATAATTGCACATGTATAATCTATATCTTATTGCTTAGTGTCTCAGGGAATGGGAAGGGGAAGGAGGGAGGAATAGAATTTGGAACTCATTTTTTTAAATATACAAGTTATTTAATTGTTTCAAAAATAATTAGCAATATTTTCTGCCAAAGTCAGGAATTCAGTATGTAAGGGTAGGCAGGGTAGATAGTTACTTAAGGAGTAACAGTGGGGCACAATGAAATCTTTAAATACGAGTTAAAAATAAATATACACAATTTCATGCTGAAAAATCCTGTTCTCCTTGGCACATAAAATTAATTTTGCATTATGTTGTGGTGTAGTGTATTTTTTAAATTAACTTTTGTTTATTTTTAGTTTACATCATTCATTTCCATGAAATTTTGAGTTACAAATTCTCTCCCCATCCTTCCCCTACCCATACCCCCAAAACAGTGATCCCACTGTATACCCCTTCCCCCAAACTGCTCTCCCCTATATCCTCCTCATGACCCCTCTGACTTTCCAGAAGGGCCAGATAGGTCTCCCTAAACCAGTGTCTGCATAACCCATTTCCCAGTTGCATGTAAATAATAATAATAGTGATAATAATGATAATAATAATAATAATAATAATAATAATAATAATAATAATATATTTAACCTTTGATTTTAGAACTTTAAACTCCAGATTCTATCCCCTGCTCCCTCATCACTCACTGAGGACAGACTCGGGAAAGAGAAGCAATTCAATATAGGCTGGACATGCGAAGTTATGCAGAGCATTGCTGCAATGGACATACTGTGAAAGACTGACTATATTTCTCTCCCTCACATCACTCGTTGCACTTGTTGCATTCTCTACTTTGTCCCTGACCCTTTATAGAAGTGTGTGCTTCTAACAACTCTCCCCCCAACCTGCCCTCCCCTCCATCATCCCCCTTCTCATCCCTTCCCCCCTACTCTCCTACAGGGCAAGACACCCAATTTAGACTGTATGTCATTCATTCCTTAAGTCAAATTCAAAAAGAGTAAGGTTGCCCCATTCCCTTTTGCCTTCCTGTTCTTCTCCTCCAGTTATTCCTTAAAGGACCTCTTCTGTATGAGATGATTAACTCCATTCTGTCTCTGTCTCCTCTCATTTTAATCCTCTCCCACTTCTCAATTTCACCTTTTAAAATATCATCCCTTCCTATTCAATTGATCCTGTGCCCTCTACTTATGTACACATATATATACACAATCACACGTGCATTCATACACATATATACCCTCCCATATAGCTATATGTGTATGTATAAATATATATATATATATATAAATACATATATAAATATACATCTATACATACATATATATGTATGTACATATATATATACATACATATATATGTATACACACACACTTGTATTCCTATCACCTATCCTCATAAAGAGAAAAGTTTCATAAGATATAGTTACTGTTTTTCCATGTTGGCATGTAAATAGTTCAACTTTGATAAGTTCCTTATGATTTCTTTTCCATGTGCACCTTCTCATGTTTCTTGTATTTGAATGTCAAATTTTCTGTTCAGTTCTGATTTTTTTCCTCAAGAATGCTTGGAAGTCCTCCACCTCATTAAATGACCATATTTTCCCTTGGAATATTATACTTAGTTTTACTTGGTAGGTGATATATAGTTTTAATCCTAGCTCCCTTGATCTTTGGAATATCATATTCCAGGCCCTTCAGTCTTTTAATGTAGAAGCTGCTAGATCCTGTGTTATCCTGATTGTGTTTCCACAGTATTCAAATTGTTTCTTCTTGCCAGCATGTAATATTTTCTTCTTCATCTGGGAACTACAGAACCTGGCTATAACATTCCTAGGAGTTTGCTTTTTGGGATCTTTTTCAAGAGGTAATTGATGAATTCTTTCAAGTTCTATTTTACCCACTGGTTCTAAAATATCCGGACAATTTTCCTTGAGAATTTCTTGAAGGATGGTTTCTAGATTCTTTTTTTGATCATGGCTTTCAGGTAGTCCAATAATTATTAAAATGTCTTTCCTGGATCTATTTTCCAGCTCAGTTGTTTTTTCTAGGAGATATTTCATATTGCCTTTTATATTCTCATTTGTTTGAATCTATTTAATAGAATCTTGATTTGTCATAAAGTCATTTTCTTCCATTTGCTCCACTCTAATTCTGAAGAAATTATTCTCTTTAGTAAGCTTTTGAAATTCTTTTTCCAACTGGCAAATTTGACTTTTTAAGGCATTCTTCTCCTCATTGGCTTTTGGGCCTCTCTTGCCATTTATTTTAATCCATTTTTTAAGAAGTAATTTTCTTCAGTCAGGTTGTTGACTCTCTTTTCATAATTTTCTTGCATCATTCTCATTTCTCTTCCCAATTTTTCCTCCACTTCTTATTTGGTTTTCAAAATCCTTCTTAAGCTCCTCTATGGCCTGTAACCAGTTTCCATTTTTCTTGGAAGCTTTGGGTGTGGGAGTTCTGACTGTGTGGTCTTCCTCCCATTCCATGCTTTTATCCTTTCTGCCCCCCAAAAAGGAATCTAAAGTTGGATTCCTGTGCTTGCTTTGCTTTCTTTGTCTGCTCATTTTTCCAGTCAATTATTTGGCTTTTTAGCTCCACAGAACTATGCTTTCAGAGGGGAGAACTCTGTCCCAAATTGCTAGGGTTTTCACAGGTGCTAGAGCTATTAGGAGGCCACAGTCTCTGTAGCTCCCACCAGCTTTGGCTCACTGGTTATGCACCTCAGGACCACCACCGAAGACCATGATCCTGATACAGGGAGCTCAAGACAAGAGCACTTAGCCTCTGAATTATTGCTTGGCCCCACTGCAATCTTCAGGCTGTGAGCTCTGAAGCAGCCATGTGCAGGTGGCTGCAGGGCTGCTGCTTCAGCCATTTCTAGCCCTGGGGCAGTCGACCAGACCCTCTCCCCCAAATTTAGCAAAGTTCCACTAACCTTTTCCTTTTTCCTTGGCTCTTATTGGTTGATAATTCTGGAAACCGACACAGTTGCCTGTGATCCACTCTCCTGAAAACTCCAGCCTCAGTTTAACCTTGCCTGCCCTTCATCTACAGCTGTGGGTTCATGCAGTGCTAGTCTGGGCTCCCAGGACACTGTGATGAACCCCTTTCCATCTGCCTGTCAGTCTGCCTTCAGTGGGAACTTTGTTTCTCTTTCCTTTTGTGTGTTCTGGAGGTCCAAGATTTGTTTAGAGTCATATTTCATACATGTTTGAGATGGTTATGGGGAGAGATGCAGAGGTTTGCTGCTTCTACACAGTGGGGAATTTCAAAATGCTGCCATTTTGACTCTGCCGCTACTTTGCTTCTTCAATTTCAAAATGATCTGGAGAAGCAAATGGAAAACCACTTCAGTATGATTGCTGAGAAAACCCCAAATGTGGTTATGAAGAGTCAGACTTATTTATAACCAAACAACAAGAAATAAATATTACAATTTTTAGTTAGTGTTATGTTTTTTTAATTGACTTGATTAAGAATCTATTGCTTATTGATATCAATAAGTTCCTTGAGAATACAGATTGTTTTATTAAAAAAATAATGGTATCCCTAGTATCTAGTATACTGCATGGCTCAGAGAATAGAGACTTAATTAGTACTTATTGTTGAATTGATTAGTAAGTACATTTTTTTAAAAATTATCAAGTATCCTGAAGAATGTGCTCTATCATTATAGTAATGATGGGCTTATAATGGCATAGGAACCAACAGAGTTATAATTAAAGATTTTTTTACCAGGGCTGATAGAATAAACTTTTTATGGCACTAGTGGTGTGAAATTCCCCACTGTGTAGGTGTGTCTCTGTGTGTATGTGTGTATGTGTGTGTGTGTGTGTGTAAGGCCCTAAGACACTACTGGTAGGACAGTGATGAAGACATGGTGGTCAAGAAACTGGCAAGCTGATATCAATCCAACATGGCATCTCTTATTCTCCAATTTTAACTCTAGTCTTGCAATATGTTAAGATCTATAGTTTAGAACTTTGGCATCCTGGGGCCAAGTTCCCATTGTTCTTTCCCTACATATGTCCTTGCAAGTCAGCATTCAGATACTAAAACACTTTAGTCCCAAGTTCAGAATTGAAGCATGAGAGCCATTTATTTTAAGTATTTATTTATAAGTAGTGATAATTCTGTAGTAATGCAAAGGCAAACTGGGTTTAAGTGACTTGCTCAGGGTCATCCTGATTAATAAATAAGCTAAAGATTTGAACTCAGGTCTTCCAGACTCTAGGCCTAGCTAGCCTTGATTCTGGAATTATAATTTTTCTAAAAATGTTGGTTTTGGATCTACATACATTTTCCCAAGTCTCAAGTAACACCTTCAACACAAGAAAACATTATTATTTTTATTGTCTAAATAGAAAATTGATATATGTACTCTAGAGGAAACTACTGATTTGAGTGTCATACTTTAATTATAACATACCAAAGCTCTGCTTCTGAAGCCTACCAAAACACAATTTCTTGCATATCACCTGAAATATATTAGGCAAAAAGAATGATTTAATTTAATGATGTTAATGACATATAGATCACTACCTTTAGGATGAGGAAAAAACCACTGAAGAATCTCTATATGTTGTTGGGTGGCAATTTCTACCTAAGGAAGAGATTAGTGCCAATGTTATGTGAAAGTGCATTAGTAAATATTCAGCAATAAAAAATAGATTTTTAAATATAATTTATATATTACTTTGAAACAACAAATGATCAGTTATTTATACATTTGGAATGTTTTATGTAATGTATTAGTTGGTCACCTTTTGAAATCTTGATTGAATTAAAAATTTTCCATAAAGTATTCATATATCTAAATTCTGGAACCAAATTAGTGAAAATGTACTGCAGGTATCATCTATTAATTGTTTAATAGGGTGAGGTATGTGGGTATGTGGTATGTGGAGAGAGAAAGGGAGAGAGAAAGAGAGAGAGAGAGAGACAGAGAGAGAGAGAGAAAGAAAGAGAGAGAGAGAAAAGAGGGAGAACACTCTATCTTTAGTTTAAAGATCTGAGTTTTGCTAAGAACTTTAGCTGAGTTTCTCATTTGACTTTTTCTCCCATTTAAATAATTAGCACAAGCTTTAATTAAGTTGCATACAATGCCTTATAATATGTAACATTTTATAATATTTTATTATCCAAATGTAACCTATACAAGTTTGTAAATCAATGTATGTATATGTGTATGTTATTTCAGTGATATATTTCTTGCATTATTTATATGTGTATGTGTTTATAGATATAGATTTCTATCTATCTATATTCAATTTTCTTTTTTTAATTTTTATTGATTTATTTTTTAAAAATTAACTTTTGTTTATTTTTAGTTTACATCATTCATTTCCATGAGATTTTGAGTTACAAATTTTCTGTTCATACCCTTTGACCATTTATCAATTGGGAAATGATTTGTATTCTTATAAATTTGACCCAGTTCTCTCTATATTTTCAAAGTGAAACTTTTATCAGAGAAACTGCTTGTAAATTTTTCCCCCCAATGTTTCTCTTTCTTCCTAATCTTGGTTTTATTGTCTTGGTGCAAAAAAAAATTTCTATTTAATTTAATCAAAATTATCCATTTTTTCAATTCATAATGTTCATTACCTCTGATTTGGTCATAAATTCCCCTGTTCCTTCTTTTGGCTTCTTTATGTGTTATGATGTATTTATATCTGCTATTTGCTTCTTTATTTCTTAGGCATACTCAGTTTTAATTCTGCATTCAAGGCACAACTGTATTTCTTATTCTTGTGTTTAGCTGTTACTGCTCCCTCCCCTTCCTCTTGAATGGAGCTAGTGCTTATCAAAGAAAGGAGTGAATTAAGGACAGAATTCAAGCTATGGGAAGAACAGAAATGGGCAACCAGAACATTCTGTATGATGACTAGCAAGTAAGACACTTATAAGGAATTTAGGTTCTGTGAAAGAAGTAGTAAGACATTTGTCTAGAATGATTAAGTTAGAGCTAGAATGTGAAGCTTAATTTAAAATGCAAAGCAAAGGATTTTTCTATTGTATCAGAGACAATTACTCAAAAGTTGGACTTAGTTGAACAAAGCAGTGATATGGTCAGACATGTGCTTTAGATATATCAGTTTTGCAGCAATATGAATTATATATGGGAAAGGGGAGAGGCTAGTTGCAGGAAAACCAAGGAGGAGACTATTCAAACAGCAGGAATTGAGAAAAATACACAGATATGGTTGATTGTTGTCCTTTGTTCTCAAAGAGGACCAAAATGGCACCACCATGTTGGAGTCAAGGTATGGTATATCCAACTGCAACTGATCAAAGCAATACAAGCTCAGAAACTCTACCCACAGGTCAGGCACAAATAGTCCATTTGAACATTTGGAATTGGGATACCATTAGGAAAGTTATTGTGGAGAGAGGCAACAGGATCTGTTAACTGATGGGATCCTGAATGGCTGGGGGAAGGGGTTAAGGAGTGCAGAGAGAAGGATAAATTAGCTTTTGAACTTGATAACTGAAGACATGATTGTGCCCTAGACTTAAACAGTGAAGTTAGAAAAAGGAATTGACTTCAGAGAAAAGGCAATGAGTTATTTTTAAAAAATATATATTTTTAAAATTATTCATAGAACGTCTAAGTAGCAAAATCTTTAAATATACAAATTCTTGTCACTTTTATATAGTGCTTGGTAAATTAGAATTCATATTCTGTATAAGTCAACATTTTAAGAATACTTTGTCCCAGATGATCACTTGTCCTGTATATTATATTAAGGATTCCTTTTGTGTATGAATTGGAAAAAAAATGGAGTTTTGGTCGCTTCCAACTCTCAAATTCTGTGATTCCTCAAGTCAGGGCTATTTCCCTGAACAGCTGACCAGAGCATATAATTTAGAGGGATGAATCTTAACAATGAAACTGAGTGGGCCCAGAGGCGTGATTGGTGGAGTGTGCAATAGAAGTTAGTCTTTGCTTCACACCCGAGTACATTTCCAGGGCAAGAAGGTAGAAATTACACACCCGGGACACACTGTAATTCTCCCTTTGCCAATAATTTCTTTTTGTTAGAAAAACCTACTTCAGTTCTCTGGCTGTCAGAGTTCTAGGCCTTTAAGCTTGACAAGCAATCATGTAACTGAAGATGTGGATTTTGATGTCAAGGAGGTGCCCAGCTCTAAAACTCTCATTCTCTCCGCCTAAGAACGGACATATTAGCTGAGCTACAGAGCAAAGAGTCTGAGAGCTAAAAGGGACCTCAGGGGTCATCATATTATTTAAACCCTACAGAATGATAGTCTTGGTATATCTTATCCTACAAATAATTAAGAAGCAAAGGCATAATTCAAAACTAACTTCTCTGACTCTAAACCCAGTACTCTTTCCTTTGCACTATGGGATATGATTTTTCTCTTAAGAAATAATGCTTAAGGATCCAGGCTGGGTATGAAAAGACTATTTCTCCCAAAAGGAATCAGAATTGTGGGCATCATGTAAGAGATATGGACCTGGAAGGGACCTTAGATGTCTGATTACCTCAGATTCCTTAAGTCCAAGGGGTTCTCAGGAGCCAAATCAAGTATATTGTGAAATTTCCAGGATAGTCTTCAAACTGTCTTTGTCAAAGTAATATTATTTCTGACACATTTTCCATGAGGGCTGCCAATTATGAAACATATTATGAGATATCCCAGGATGGTGAGATCCAAGCTACAAAGAAGTGAATTGATGAATTATTATTAATTAATGTAACTATTAATCAGTTAACTATCAATTAGTGTAAAAGGCTGTGTGTGTGTGTGTGTGTAATGAGGAAGAGGATTTGCTGTCTGTGCAGAAAAGATGCTAATTATAGTAAGAAATATAAAATAATGAGTACTTCTATTGATGTATAATGCTTGGACATAGAGTTCAATGTAGATTACATAAGAGAGCAGTGGAGACTATAACATATCAATGTACCTGTTTAAGTTTAGCATCAGCAAAATTTCTATCACCCCATGAACTTTTGCCTGGAACTGTGTATCAGAATTGTACTCTTCTACTATAAATACAGACCTCAAAACATCTTGGAGATTTTCTACTTGTTTTCACTTCCTAGTGTTCACTGGACTACTCACTTGCTAGAGATATAAGGATGATTAATTTTCTATGGTCCGTCCTGGTTCATACCCCTACATGCAAGATACCATGACATACAAATGAATGATATTTAAATGAGGGAGAGCTGGCAAAGACACCATCTCACTTTCTCCTCTGAAGTCATCTGGGTCCAGTGGCAAGTTACAGATCAGGGCAACCTGAGATGGTTCTGGATGCACTGAGAGACCTTGGCCTTTTTAAGCTAAAGTCTTTTCCCAGGTCTCAGTCTGAGGGAATGCCCATTCAGTGATTTAAGTTAGGTAAGAAATGAGTCAGTGAATGGCCTCTTTTACCTAGTCAAAAACAACAGGGAAAGAAAATCTGGGAGGGGAAGACTCTCAGGGTTTTTGCCCAAAACAGAAACAATTGCTATTTGGATTCACTGTTAGCCAATTAGAGATCAAATAATGACCAAATAGGGCTTGGCTTGGGGCCTATTGCTGTCTAATAGGTGAGAGTCAGAGTTTTAGAAAGGATACTACTCTAGAGAATGTCCAGAGGGATTGAATCATTTAAATAAATACTGGATATCATCACATCAGTAGCACTAGAATTGAAATATGTAGAAATTTGCCCCTTGGACTATGCTTTTACATAAGGCCCACAAAACCTGAGAGCCATTGGGCTGTAAGTGACCTGCTGGCAACTTGTATCAAGCCAAAGGATTTTAGGACTGTGAAAGGATTTTGGGCTGCCCAAAGTCCTTTGGTTTACCAGGAGGCCATAAATTGCAGGTTGTGCAAGCCTCTCTTGTACCATTAAAAACATTTAAATACATTTGTTTGGGGGGCAAAGCCAAGATGGCAGTGTAGAAGCAGGAAAACTCCATAGATCCTACATAGCCACCTCAAATACCCATCAAATATGACTCTAAATAAATTTTAGGGCTCCAGAACTCACAAAATTATAGAAAAATACATCTCCCACTGGAGGAAGCTCAGCAGGTGGGACAGGAAGGGCTCATCACAGGCTGTAGGGAGCCAAAACCAGCCTGGCCTGAAACCATGGCTTGGTCACAGGGCCATCAGGATGAGCCACAGCTGGAGCCTTCAGGAGAGTGGATCAGTGGCAGCTGTGGCAATTTCCAGAATTATCAAGCCATAAGAAAAAAGGACTAAATGAAAGGTAAGTGGAACTTGGCTAAATTTGGAGGAGAGGATCCAGCTGAACTTCCTCCAGGGCAAGGAAAGAGCAGAAGTCATGGCCCTGGAGTCTCCTCCACGTGGCTCCTTCAGAAACTCCTGGCCTGTAGATTGCAGGAGGTAAAAGTAATCATTCAGAGACTAACTGTTCTTGCCTTAAACTGCCTGGATCAAGATTGTGGTCTTTGATGGTGGTCCTCGGGTGTGTTTTCAGTGAGCCAAAGCTAGTGGGGGATGTAGCGGCCTCATAATATCTCCAGCAGCTGTGAAAACCCCAGCAATTTGGGACAGAGCTTTCCCCTCTGGAAGCACAGTTCCACAGAGCTAAAAAGTCAAGGAATTAACTGGCAACATGAGCAGGCAAAGGAAGCAAAGTAAGAGCAGCAATCCAACTTTAGATTCCTTTTTTGGGGACAAAAAGGATCAAAGCATGGAATGGGAAGAAGACAACACAGTCAGAACTCCCGCACCAAAAGCTTCCAAGGAAAAGGTATACTGGTTATAAGTCATAGAGCAGCTTAAGAAGGATTTTGAAGATCAGATAAGAGAAGTGGAGGAAAAATTGGGAAGACAAATGGGAATGATGCAAGAAAATCATGAAAAGAGAGTCAACAACCTGATTGAAGAAAATAACACCTTAAAAAATAGATTAGCTCAAATGGTAAAAGAGTCCTGAAAAGGCAATGAGGAGAAGAATGCCTTAAAAAGTGAAATTTGCCAGATGGAAAAAGAATCTCAAAAGCTTACTAGAGAGAATAATTTCTTCAGAATTAGAATGCAGCAAATGGAAGCAAATGACTTTAAGAGAAATCAACATACTATTAAACAGATCCAAACAAATGAAAAAAATAGAAGGCAATGTGAAATATCTCCTTGAAAAAAACTGCTGATCTTGAAAATAGATGTAGGAGAGACAATTTAAAAATTATTGGACTGCCTGAAAGCCAAGATAAAAAAAAAATAACATAGAAAGCGTCCTTCAAGAAATTCTCAAGGAAAATTGCCCTGATATTTTAGAACCAGAAGGCAAAATAGAACTTGAAAGAATTCACTGATCATCTCTTGAAAAAGATCCCAAAAGAAAACTCCTAGAAATGTTATAGCTAGGTTCTAGAGTTCCCAGATCAAGGAACAAATATTACAGGCTGCCAGGAAGAAACAATTTGAATACTGTGGAAACATAATTAGAGCTCCTAAATTAAGGGATTGAAGGACCTGGAATATGATATTCTGGAGATCAAGTGAACTAGGATTAAAACCAAGAATCACATACCTAGCAAAATTGAATATGATGTTCCAGCAGAAAATATGGTCATTCAATGAGGTGGAGGACTTTCAAACATTCTTGCTAAAAAAAAAAAAACAAAACAAAACAAAACAGAACTGAAAAGAAAATTTCACACTCAAATACAAGAAGTATGAGAAGGTAAACATGGAAAAGAAATCATAAGGAACTTATCAAAGTTGAACCATTTATATGCCCATATGGAAAAATGGTAATTGTAACCTATTAAACTTTTCTCAGTGTGCGGATAAGTGAAGGGAATAAAAATGTATATGTATATATACATACTCATATGTCTATATAGGAGGGTATATAGATATGCATATGAATACATATCTGAGTATGTATATATGTATATATGTGTGTGTGTGTATGTAGAGGGAACAGATCAATTGAATAGGAAGGGACTATACTTTAAAATGTGAAATTGAGAGGTGGGAGAGGAATAGAATGAGAGTAGACAGGGAGAGACAGAATGGGGTTAATCATCTCATATAGAAGAGGCAAGGAGTAACTGTTACAAGGGAGGGGAAGAACAGGAAGGAAAAATGGAAAGGGTTAACCTTACTCTCATTGAATTTGGCTTTGGGAAGGAGTGACATAAACTGTAAACTGGGTATCTTGCCACACAGGAAAGTAGGGGGGATGGGGATGAGAGGGATGATGATGGAAGGGAAGGCAGGGTGGGGGTGTAGAGTTGCTGGAAGCACACACTTCTGTAAAGGGACAGGGATAGGGTAGAGAATAGATCAAGGGGAGGGGCAGGGTAGGAAGGAGGTACATGTAAACAGTCTCTCAGAATATGGAGATTGTGGAGATGTTCTGCATAACCACACATGTGCAGCCTGTATTGAATTGCTTGTCTCTCCAGTGGGTGTAGGTGATGAAGGAGAAAGCAAAAGAATCTAGAATTTAAAGTTCTATAATCAAATGTTAAAAATATATATACATGGAGGACAGTCAGTACAAAAGCCTAGAGATGGGAGTATCTTATATGCAGAATAGTAAAGAGGTTCTTTGACCATAAAGTAATAGGAGAGAATGATATATAAGAATACTGGCAAGGTAGGAAGGGTCCTGGGGCAGCTAGGTGGTGTAGTGGATAGAGAGCCAGGCCTGGGGTCGGGAAGACCTGAATTCAAATGCAGCCTCAGATAATTATTAGCTATATGACCCTGGGCAAGTTATTCTACTTCTATCTGACTCTGTTTCTTCATCTGTAAAATGAATGGGATAAGAAAGAGACAAACCATTCTAGTATCTTTGTTAAGAATACTCCAAAATAGGGTCACAATGTCAGAAATGACTGAACAAAAAGTCAGGGGTCATGAGTTTTAAATGCCAAGCAGAGAACTTTGTATTTGATGTTCTGAACAAGAAATACTATGGGATGATTCAAAGAGCTATGACATGAGGAGGAAAGAGCAAGAGGGAATTCATGTTCCATGGCTTTGCTTGTACCAGTAAAGCATGATTGACAGGTGTATCTTTGTGATGTACTTTATCATAGATGGCAAGGGGTAATCGCATTTTGTAAACCTGAAGAGCAATTTTACTAGTGGATCCCCAATTTATTACACTGCTTTTTGATTAAAATGTTATCATTCATTCAAGTTTTCTGAAGTTTATTTTGGCACAACTTGTGAGTTCACCAATGTAGGGAAAGAAAATATAGATCAGTACCTTGTCTATAACTTAGAATATATATATATATATATATATATATATATATATATATATATATATAGAGAGAGAGAGAGAGAGAGAGAGAGAGAGAGAGAGAGAGAGAGAGAGAGAGTCTGGGGTATCAAAGTTGAAATAAGTGCTAGTTATTGCTCTTACTCTCAAGGATCTTGGTTCTGGTCTTCACAGTCTCTGCCTTTTGTTATGTTTATTTTTTATTTCCACTTTTCCCTTCCTATACCCCCTGACTAATGTATTAGCACATGTATCTTTTTTTGGTCCCTTTAACTTCTCCTAGAAGCCACTTGACCTACTGGGTTCTTCTTTTGGTATCTCCCTATACAAAATCCCTTAAACAAATTTTCCCCACTTTACTTGAGTAACTTTCTATTATATACCATGTGGAAGTATAAAAGGAGGACCATTTTTTTCCCCCTATGAAGACTATACTACTGAGTTCTTATCTTCTCTCTGCTTTCTATTCTCTGTTAGAACTCTACAAGCCCACTGTGGAATGTTATATTTAGAGATAACTCAATGAAGTCACAGTGAACAAACATTTATTAGGCTCAGTGCACTAAGCTGGGGTTACAAAAAAAAAAAAAAGCAAAAATACTCTCTGTTCTTGAGGACATAAATTCTAATAGGAGGGACATTCCACAATACAGTACAAGAGAAATTTGGGGGTAGAAAACATATATCTATATCTAGATAGAGATACAGGTATAGGTAGATAGATGTATATATGTGTGTATATAGATAGATAGAAAGATAGATAGATCTGTACACACACACAATATCCAGGTATACAGTGAAATTTTGAGTTTTGAAGAAAGCTTGGTTTAGAGTATCAAAATTTCATCTCATATGCTTCATTTTGGCACTCTGTTTTTTGTTTGTTCATTTGTTTGTTTTGCGGTAAAATCTGTCTCTCAGGCCCTTAGGGTACTGTGTTTTTTTTTTCTTTTTTCTTTTTCTAAGAACCACCCTATTCAATCTACCTTTAAGTCCATTCCATTTAGCCTCCGGCTCAAAATGAAACTTTTACAACATGTAACCCATCAACTCAGCTGGGGTCTTCTGGTCTCTGTGCTGCCTCTGCCAGAACATATGTGAAAAGCCATTTTCCTGGTTAAAGATAGACATATTATACTATGCTGGAATTCAAAGCTAAGCTGCCCAACTTGCCTTATATAATTTTGGGTTCCTTTTGGTCTCCCCAGAACCCCAACCTATGCCTCATACTCCCACAAATTGTTGTCATTATGATTTTTCAAAATTTTTTTCTAATTTTTACAATCTCAGTTATAGTATCTCCCCTCTACTGATTATTTTCTGCTTATCCATATGTAGCTTTTTTGTTCCTAGATGCTTGCATATTGTTCTCCCCTCCCCCATTAGACGGGAAACTTCTTGAGGGCAGAGAATGTTCTTTGCCTTTCTTTTTATTTCCAGTGTTTACTAACAGTACCTGGTCTGTACCTGTAGGTGTGTAATAAGGTGCGTATTGACTGAGTAATGTCAGAATCACATCAACCAGTCAGCCTGTTTTCTCTTTCCTTTAGTATATCATCTAGAATTTAATACATTATTTCAGATGTAATCTGACCATACATAACACAGTAGGACAATTACCCCCTTGTCTTTTGAAAACATGCTTCACCTAATGAAATCCAAGATGAAACTTTTTGTGAAAGATAGAAAGATGACCTTGAAAACTTAACCTTGACACATTACCTTTCTTTTTATTGCCAATGCTTACTGCAGTGGCTGGCCCATAGTAGGTATTTAATAAGGTATGTATTGACTGAGTAATGTCAAAGTTAGATCAACCAATCAGTCTGTTCTCTCTTTTCTCTAGTATCTATAATTTAATATAATATTTCAGATATATAATTATATATATATATGCATATATATATATATATATAATTAACTACATGCAACTGGGAATTAAGATATACAGGCATTGGGGTAGGGAGATCCATCTTGCTCTACCAGAAAGTCAGAGGGGTGATGGGGGAGGACATAGGACAGAGCAGATTGGGGGAGGGTTTATATAGTGGGATAGGGCAGTTTTGGGGTGGTGGGCAGGGAAAAGATATGGAGAAAATTTGTAATTCAAAATCTTGTGGAAATGACTAATGTAAACAAGAAAATAAATTAATTATTTAAAAATACTTGCTTGTTCATTTTATTAGTATTTTTATCTGCACAACAAAGAAATTACTATTATAGGGGTGTAATACATGATATCTTTAATAATATACGGATTACTAAAAAAAAATCCTATGGATTTACATTAGTAGCTTTTATATTATTAGCTTGAAAGTAATAGTGTTCAAAGAACTCAGTATTTGGAAGATAAATAATTTAATAAACTATATTGCAACCTAGGGAAATTCACCCTGAATTAAATTCCAGCTAAATAGTGTCTTGATTTTAGGAAGACCTGGTTTCCAGGACTGCCTATGACTCCGATTAACTGTGTGACCATAAGTAAGTTCTTTAAACTCTCTGAATCCTACGTACTCATTTGTAAAATGAGGGCTTTGGGTTATGTAGCTTCCAAGGCTCCTTTCACATCTGAATCAATTGTACTAAAGATCTGCAGTTAGTTCCTCCACTGATATAGATGTTATCCCCTCTGCACATGCTAGACAGCTTTTCTTAGAGTGCTTGGGCGGCTAAGCTACTGAAGAATTATGCTAGTCTTCAAAAGGCAGACATATTCTTTCCCCAGGTCCATACTCAAATCCTATCTAGCTTGGTAGAGTCTGCCAAAGCACATAGTATATAAGAATGAAGAGTTCCTATATTCAAATGCAACCTCAGGAACTTAATAGTGACCCCAGGTACATGCAGCATGTGACACTATTGATGCTACCGTTTTCATTTCTTTCTCTTCTCTGGATTTTTATGATACTGTTTTCTTTGTATGAGTACCTTGCACCTTCTCAGTCTTCTTTATCCAATTATCATTTGTGCATCCCAACTGGGTCCTCCAAGGGTATCTTGTGCTTTTCTTTTCTCTATACATTATATTATATCTTTTTTTTCTTTTCTTTTTTGAGAGGGGAAGGTAGAGCAATTGGGGTTAAGTGACTTGCCTAAGGTTACATGGCTAGTTTTGTGTGTGTGTGTGTGTGTGTGTGTGTGTGTGTGTGTGTGTGTTAAGTGTCTGAGGCTGGATTTGAACTCAGATCCTCCTGACTCCAGGGCCGATGCTCTATTCACTGCACCATCTAGCTGCCCCTATACATTATATCTCACTTGGAAATTTCATTAGCTCCCATGTATGTGATGACTCTTAGATTTATTTACCAATTTTTTAAAATCTCATATGCAGACCTAACTCTAACTGACATGTCAAAGTGAAAGTCTTCCCACACTCAACATGTCCAAAAACCTATGCCTCTTATGAATTTATCTGTTTTTGTGAAAAGTAACGTCATTCTTCTAATCATCTAGGTTGACAGTTTCAGACTCATCCTTAACTCCTTAATGACTCATCTCATCTCATCAATTGTCAAGTATTGTCAGTCCTTTCTACTCATATTCTGACATTCGTCCTCTTTTCTCTAGTAATATGGTTACACGCCCAAATTCAGTCCCTCATCACCTTTGGCCTGGATTATTAGAGCATCTTCAATCCTTTCTGCTCTCTAAATTATCTTTCACATTGCTATCAAAGTGATGTTCATAAAGCACAGGCTTGATCATGTTACTATCTTGATCCAAAAAGTAAAGTGGCTCCCTATCACTTGTGTGAGCCAAACAAAAGTGATATCTGTTTTACATTTAAAACACTTCGCATTTCTACCACAGCCTACTTTTCTTGTTTTTTTTTTTCTTATACCTCACACCTATTTGAATGCTATACAATCCAAAAAGATTGGTCTTCTTCTATAGGACATCCCATTGCTCATCACTGTGCCTTTGCATAGGGCAGTGTTTCTGAAACTTCCTAATGCCTCGATTCTTTAATAGTCATATGTGGACATGTCTGCATGTGGGCGGATGTGCCTGGAGACAGAAAGAGGAGGTTCCTAAGACCATCAGAAATATGTGTTTTCCAATGGTCTTAGGTGACCCCTGTGAAAGGGTCGTTCAACCTCAAAGGGGTCGTGACTCACAGGTTGAGAACCACTGGCATAGGGTATGTCCCAGGTCTAGAGCACCCCTTCCTGATATTTGTTGCTTAGAATCCCTAGATTCCTTCACTGCTTAGCTCAAACATCACTTCTTATATGAGGTGATTATTGATATTTTCCTAAAAATCTTATGTTATTTTAATTTTATACATATTTTCTCTTTACATATCTGTATACCTGTTGTTTCATCTCATAGACTTTAAGGACAGTAATTGTTTCATTTTTGTCTTTGTAACCCCAGAGACTACTGTGGTGCTTTTCACAGATTTTAAAACAAACTTTGGGTTCCAGATTCTCTCATTTCTTTCCTCCTCACCCACTCCCACTGGGAAGGGAAGCAATTCAATATAGGTTATACATGTCTAGTTATATAAAACATTTCCATAGTAGTCATGATTTGAAAGACTAACTATATTTCCTTTTACCCCCCATTTGTTGTTTTTTCTCCTTTGATATATCCCTTTTCAAAAGTGATTGCTTCTGACTACCCCTTCTCCAAATCTTTCCTCCCTTCTATCATCCTCTCCTCTTATCACCTTCCCCCCTACTCTCCTGTAGGGTAAGATACCCAATTGAATGTGTATGTTACTCCCTCCGCGAGCCAAATCCAATGAGAGTAAGGTTGACTCATTCTCTTTCACCTCCTTGATCTTCCCCTCCATTGTAAAAGCTTACTCTTGCATCTTTTATGTGAGATAATTTACCCTATTCAATCTCTCCTTTTCTCCTTGTCAATATATTCCTCTCTTACCTCTTAATTTTATTTTTAGATATCATTCCTTCGTAGTCAATTCACCTTGTGCCCTCTTTCTATGTATACATGTACAAAAGCACACACACATGTACAACCACCTGTAGATACATATAAAACTATATATTCCCTTCAATTATCCTCATATTGAGAAAAGTCTCATGACTTACAAATATCGTCTTTCCATGTAGGAATGTAAACAATTCAACTTTAATAAGTTCCTTATGATTTCTCTCTTCTATTTACATTTTCATGATTCTCTTGATTCTTGTATTTGAAAGTCAAATTTTCTGTTCAGCTTTGGTCTTTCCATTAAGAATGCTTGAGAATCCTCTATTTCATTGGATGTCTGTATTTTACCTGAAGTATTATACTCCTTTTTTGCTGGCTAGGTGATTCTTGTTTTCAGTCCTAGCTCCTAGGGGTGGAGCTAAGATGGTGGAAAGGAAGCAATAGCTTTTCCAAGCTCCTCCAAGAATTCTGTTACTAAAAGCTAAAATGTGAATTTGAATGGATTCAAGAGAGACAGAACACATTGGGAGACAGAGGGTGGCAGATTCCTAGACCAGGAAAGTGCCTACTCATGTCAGGGCAGGGAGAACTTGGAGCACACAGGAGCTGGACCAGCGCAGATATGAGAGCAGAGTATGGCAGACTGAGAAGAAGCCCCAGCCAGCTAGCAGACTCATCCAGCCGGAGGGCAATATACAGCCATCTTACCATAGGACAGAGCAGAGGATCATCAGAGCTGGGTAAGAGAAAACGCAGGGCCATAGCAGGGTCAGCACCTATTCTTGGGGCTACCAGCCCGCAGGTTGGATTTTTAAAAAATTACATACCCAAACTTTCAGAAATCAAGATGGAGGAATTAAACTTAGTTTCTCTGATCCTCCCCCCTCCCTCATCCAGAAAAGTCAGGAGATAATTGCCCCACCCAGAATAAAACCCTGAATTATTGGAATAGCCTTAGGCTTGGGAGGCACTGAGGAAGGATAAAGCCCAGAAGGATGGATCCAGCAAACACTAACTACAGAAGACCAGGTGCAAGCTTTAGCACCATCAAGAGGGAATCAGCTGACAGCAGCCCTTCTGGCCTCCTGCTACTAAGCCTGCCTGAGCTGTAGCGCAGAGATACAGAGGTGGAAACTTGAAGGAGCCAGACCACTCTACCCCCATAGGTTACTCTGGAAGCCTCAGGGGAACTCAGTGGAAAGGCTGAGAGTCCTGGCCTTGGCCTCAGTCTAGTCACTCAGAAGCTACAGCTCACAAAGTAAACAACCAAACCCCTAATGCCCTGCCTGAGAAGCTCAATACTTCTGCACCCCAGAAGCTGATAGGCACTTTTAAAAATCCAGGACATGGGCAATCACAATTGGAAAGAAGGAACCTACCAAATCTAGGACCATCAAATCCTTTTATACTGAGCAACCAAGAACAACCAAATTCAGAAGGCAACACAGATTCTATACTCACACTGGAGACCACAGAAGGAAATATGAATCGGTGTCAAGTCCAAAAAGCATTCTTGGAGGAACTCGAGGGATTTTAAAAAATTAGAGAGGACGGAGATAAATTTAAATCTACAGTAATCAAATTGAAAAAAAAAATCTCCCCGAAAAAAACAAATCTTTAAAAAGTAAAATTGGAGAACTAGGACAGGAGGTCCAAAATATAACTGGGGAAAATATCTGCCTAAAAATTAAAACTGAACATATGGAAAAGGAGATTCAAAAACTCATTGAGGAAAATAATTCACTAAAAATTAGAATCAGCCAAATTGAAGCCAAGGACTATATGATGCAGTAAGAGTCATTCAAACAAAACAGAAAGATTGAAAAATTAGAAGAAAGTGCAAAATATCTCAATGGAAAAATAATTCACCTGGAAAACAGATCCTGGAGAGATAACCTAAGAATTATCAGCCTACCAGAAAGGCATGATAAAAAAAGCAGCCTGGACAGCATCCTCCAAGAGATTGTCAAAGAAAACTTTCCTGAGGTCCTAGGATCAGAAAGTAAAATAGTTATTGAAAGAATTGATGAATCTCCTCCTGAAAGAGATCCCAAATTGAAAACTCCAAAAAATATAGTAGCCAAATTCCATAGTTACAAGGTCAAGGAGAAAATACTGAATGCAGCCAAAACAAAACAATTCACGTGTTGTGGAACTATAGTCAGCATTCCACAATACTTAGCAGTTGCTACATTAAAAGATGGAAGGGATTGGAACTTGATATTTTGTAAAGCAAAAGAGCTAGGGCTGCAACCAAGTATCAACTACCTGGCAAGACTGAGCATAATCTTTTCAGGCAGGGAGATGGTCATTTAATGAAATAAAGTACTTCCAGACTTTCCTTATGAAAAAGCCTGAGCTCAATGGAAATTTTGATCTCCAGTTACAAGACCCAAGAAAGACATAAAAGGGTAAACAAGGAAAACACACACTCACACATACACATACACACACAGATGCTCACACATGCACATAACTTGGGACTCAATAAGAGCAAACTGTTTATATCCTTATATTTGAAGAAGATACCTGTCAGTGTTGAAATTTGTGTAAGTATTGTGACATTTAAAAGGGATGTACATAGATAGAGGGTGTGGGTATAAGTGAACTAATCTGAAGATTTAAAAAAAAACCTATTAAGGGGAAGAAAGGGACTGTAATGGGAGAAAAGGAAAAGCTGAAGCAGAAAATGGTAAATTATGCCACAAGAAGTGACATAAAAACATACTAAAGTGTAGGGGACGGAAGGAAGGAGATGAGCATCATATGATTGTTACTCTGGCTCTGATTTAAAGAGGGATCAATACAAACAGTTAAGTTTAGATTTTAACATGAAAAGACACAAAAACTCATAACAATAGAGGGAAAAGGGAGGGAGAGAGCACTGAATGAAATTTACTAGCATTGGTTTCGTTTCAAGGAGGGAACAACATACTCTATTAAAAATAAAAATATATTGTTCCCTACAGGCAGTAGGAATAATAAAGGAGGGATGTAAGAAGGGGGAGGGTGGTCAGAAGGGAGGGAAAGAGTAGTAAGGGGAAAGAGTAGGTAATGGGGGGAGACACAGGAAGCGAATACTGAGGGAGGTGGTAGTCAAAAGGAAAACTCTTAAGTAGGGGAAGGGAAAAGGAAGATACAAAGATATAAACAGGGGAGGGAATAAGATAGAGGGAAAGTCACATATAGTAATCATAACTGTTAATGTTTTTGCTTTATGAAATATCAAATTCCAATCCCTTTGATCTTTTAATGTAGCAACTGTTAAGTCCTGTGTAATCCTGACTGTAGTTCCACAATATTTGAATTATTTTGTTTTGGCTGCATTCAGTATTTTCTCCTTGACCTTGTAACTCATAAAACAGAGGTGGATAGCATCATGGATTAAAAACCACAATCCTACAATGTGTTGTCGAAAAGAAAAACATTTTAAACAAAGGGATATGCAGAGGGTAAAGGTAAAAGGATGTAGTAGAATATATTATGCTTCAGCTAAAGTAAAAAAAAATAGGGGTAGCAACCCTTATCACAGATAAAGCAAAAGCAAAAATTGATTTAATTAAAAGAGATAAGGAAGGAAACTACATCCTGCTAAAAGGCACCATTGAGAATGAAGCAATATCATTACTAAACATATATGTTCCAAGCAGTATAGCATCCAAATTCCTAAAGGAAAAGTCAAGGAAATTAGACAAAGAAATAGATAGTAAAACAATACTAGTGGGGGACCTTAATCTCCCCCTCTCTGAACTTGATAAATCTAACCACAAAATAAACAAGAAAGAAGTTAAGGAGTAAAAAAAAAAAAAAAAAAAAAAGAATTTCAAAGAGGCTAGACATGATGTTGAATTGAATGGGGATAAAAAGGAATATACCTTTGTCTCAGCAGTACATGGCACAAACACAAAAATCGACCATGTACTGGGGCAAAAAAAAAAATCTCACAATTCAATGCAGAAAGACAGAAATATTAAATGCATCATTCTCAGATCATGATGCAATAAAAGTTATATGCAATAAAGGGCCATGGAAAGATAGGCAAAAAACTAATTGGAAACTAAATAATTTAATCCTAAAGAATGAATGGGTCAAACAAGAAATTATAGAAACAATCAGTAACTTCATTCAAGAGAATGACAGTAATGAGACATCATACCAAAACTTATAGGATGCAGCAAAGGCAGTTCTTAGGGGAAGTTTTATTTCCCTTAATGTATATATTAATAAATTAGAGAAAATAGAGGTCAAGGAATTGGGCATGCAATTCAAAAAGCTAGAAAAAGAACAAATTGAAAATCCCCAAGTAAATACTAAATTAGAAATAATGAAAACCAAAGGAGAGATTAATAAAATTGAAAGTAAGAAAACTATTGAACTTATGAATAAAACTAAGAGGGGGGTTTAATGAAAAAACACCAATAAAAATGATAGACTCTTAGTCAATATGATAAAAAAAAATAAAGAAGAAAATGAAATTTTGAGTCTCAAAAATGGAAAGGGCAAATGTACCCCCAAGGAAGAGGAAATTAAAACAATAATTAGGAGTTATTTTAGCCAATTGTATGCACATAAAGTTGACAAACGTAATGAAATGGGTGAATATTTGCAAAAATTGCAAAAACTTGTCTAGATTAACTGAATAGGAAATAAATTGCTTAACCCGATTTCAGAAAAAGAAATTGAACAAGCTATCAGAAATCTCCCTAGGAAAAAATCACCAGGGCCAGATGGATTTACTAGTGAATTCTATCAAACATTTAAAGATCAATTGATCCCCAAACTCTGCAAACTATTTTGGAAAATTGGTGAGGAAGGAGTCCTACCAAATTCTTTTTACGACACAAATATGTTATTGATACCTAAAGCAGGGAAAGACAAAACAAGGAAAGAAAATTATAGACTAATCTCGCTCACGAATATAGATGCAAAAATTTTAAATAAAATATTAGCAAAAAGACTTCAGCAACTTATCACAAGAATAGTACATTTCAATCAGGTTGGATTTATTCCAGAAATGCAAGGATGGTTCAATATTAGGAAAACCATCAGTATCTTTGATCATATCAACACTAAAACCAACAGAAACCATATGATTATCTCAAAAGAAGCAGAAAAAGCTTTTGACAAAATACAACATCCATTTCTATTAAAAAACCACCAGAAAGTATAGGAATAAATGGAGTTTTCCTTAGAATAATAGGTAGCATCTACTTAAAGCCATCAGCAAGTATTATATGTAATGGGAATATACTGGAAACATTTCTAATAACATCAGGGGTAAAATAAGGATGTCCACTATCACCCCTCTTATTCAATGTGATATTAGAAATGTTAGCAGTAGCAATTAGAGAAGAAAAAGACATCAACAGAATCAAATTAGGCAAAGAAGAGACTAAGCTATCACTTTTCTCAGATGATATGATTATATAATTGGAGAATCCTAGAGAATCAAGTAAAACAACCTCTTGAGAAAATAAATAAATTTAGAATAGTTGCAGGATATAAAATAAACCCACATAAATCCTTAGCATTCCTATATATTTCCAACAAAGTTCAACAGCAAGAGATAATAAGAAAAAGCCTATTTAAAGTTACTGTGAACATTATAACATATTTGGGAATCCACCTGCCAAAACAAACCCAGTTCCTATAAGAACACAACTACAAAACACTTTTCTCACAAATAAAATCTGATATAACTAATTGGAAAAACATCAATTGCTGGTGTCTGGGTCATGCTAATACAATAAAAATGACAATTTTACCTAAATTAAATTGCATATTTAGTGCCATACCAATCAATCTAACAAAAAAATTGTGACAAAATTCATTTGGAAGAACAAAAGGTCCAGAATATCTAGGCAAATAATGAAAAGAAATCCTAGAGAAGGTGGCCAAGCTGCCCCAGATTTTAGTCTGTATTATAATGCAGCAGTCATCAAAACTACTTGGTAGTGGCTGAGAAATATAGTAGTGGATCAATGGAATAGATTGAGTACAAAAGCCTCAGTAGTCAACTATTATTGTAATATACTTTTTGAGAAACCCAAAGACTCCAGTTTTGGGATAAGATCTCACTATTTGAGAAAAACTGCTGGGAAAATTGGAATATAGTATGGCAGAAACTGGCCATAGACCATCATCTAATTGCATACATCAAAGTCAAGTCTAAATGGGTGCGTGATCTTGGTATAAATGCTGATATTGTAAGTAATCTGAAAAAAGCAAGGAGTAGTTTACCTGTCAGATTTATGGATTAGGGAAGACTTTGTGACCAAAGAAGAGTTGGAGATCATTATAAAATGCAATATGGATAATCTCAATTACATTAAATTGAAAAGTTTCTGTACAAACAAAACCAAAGATTAAGAGGGAAGTGGGACATTGGGAAAGAATTTTTATAACCAGTGTATCTGATAAAGGCCCCATTTCTAAAATATACAGAGAATCAAGTAAAATCTATAAGAATACAAATCATTCTCTAATTGATAAATGGTCAAAGGTTATGAACAGGCAATTTTCAGAGGCACAAATTAAAGATATATATATATATATATATATATATATATATACATATATATATATAAGCATATGGAAAAATGTTCTAAGCCACTATTGATTTGAGAAATGCAAATCAAAACAACTTTGAGGTACCACTTCTCTCCAGCCGTATTGTCATTTTCCTGTTTTGTCATTTTAGCCAAATTCTGGAGAGGATATGGAAAAATTGGAATACTACTGCATTGTTGGTGGAGCTATGAACTGATACAACCATTCTAGAGAGCAATCTGGAACTATGCACAAAGGGAAGGGCTGTAAATAATTGCATACCCTTTGACCCACTAATACCACTTCTGGGGTTGTATCTCAAAGAGATCATAGAAGTGGAAGACCCCTATGTACAAAAATATTTCACTCCATTGGTTACAACCCTTCTATGCAACCAGACTAATGTCCACAGTGAAAGTATTTGCAGATCTTGTACTTGATTATATGCCACCTGGGAGGGTGGAAAGAAGGAGGAGAGAAAATTTGAAACTCAAGGGACTGTGGAACTGAATTTTGTAAACTAAAAGTAAATAAATAAATAAATTTTAAAAAATCCTAGCTACTTTGACCTCTAGAATATCATATTCCAAGCCTTTTGATCCCTTAAATTAGAAGCTGCTCAATCTTGTGTTATCCTGGTTGTGTTTCCGTAATACACAAATTGTTTCTTCCTGACTGCATGTAATATTTACCCCTTGACCTGAGAACTCAGGAATTTGGCTATCATATTCTTAGAAGTTTCCTTTTTGGGATCTTTTTCAAGAGGTGATTGGTGGAGTCTTTCAATTTCTATTTACCCTGTGGTTCTAGAATATCAAGGTAGTTATCCTTTATAATTTCTTGACAGATAATATCTAGTCTCCTTTTTTGATCATGCCTTTCAGGTAGTACAGTAATTTTTAAATTATCTTTCCTAGATCAATTTTATGGTTAGTAGTTTTTCCAGTTAGATATTTCACATTGCCTTCTATATTTTCATTTGTTTAGATCTGTTTTATAATACCTTGATTTCTTGTAAACTAATTAGCTTCTATTTACTCGACACTAATTCTGAAGGATTTATTTTCTTCAGTGAGCTTTTTTTTTTCTTTTTCTCTTTTGCATTTTGGAGGGGCAATTGGGGTTAGGTGACTTGCCTGTGGTCACATGGGTAGTAAGTGTTAAGTGTCTGAGGCTGGATTCTGACTCAGGCTCTCCTTACTCCAGGGTTGGTGCTCTCTTCACTGTGCTACCAAGCCAACTCCATCAGTAAGCTTCTGAAGGTACTTTTCCATCTGGCCAATTTTACTTTTCAAGACATTCTTCTCCTTATTGGCTTTTTGGACGTCTTTTGCCATTTGAGTTAGTCTATTTTTTAAGGTGTTATTTTCTTCAGCATTTTTGGGGTCTCCTTTAGCAAGCTGTTGAGTCATTTTTCATGATTTTCTTGCAATACTCTCATTTCTCTTCCCATTTTTTCCTCTACTTCCCTTACTTGATTTTCAAAATTCTTCTTGAGCTTCTCCATGGCCTGAAACCATATTTTTCTTTTTTTTAATTATTTTTTTTATTTTTTGTTTTCAACATTTATCTCCATAAGTTTTTGAGTTACAAATTTTCTCCCTGTCTTTCCCCCACTCCCCACCCCAAAACAGCAATCCCATTGGATGCCACTTTCTCCAATCTGCTATCTACCCTATCTTCCCCATCCCTGCTCCAACCTTCCAGAAGGGCAAGATGAATCTCTATACCCCAGTGCCTATATATCTTATTTCCCACTTGTTTATAAAAATAATAACAGTATTTTTTTTAACATTTGATTTTTAAACTTTGATCTCCAGATTCTTTCCCTTCTTCCCTGTTGACTCACCACTACTAAGAAGATAAATAATTCAATATAGGTTGTACATGTGTAGTTATGTAAAACATTTCCATAATAATTACATTGTGAAAGACTGATTATATTACTCTCCATCCTATGCCCCCCCCACTTATTCTATTTTCTGTTTTGGCCTTAAACTTTTTCAAAAGTGTGTTCTTCTAAGTACCTTCTCCCCCAATCTGCCCTCTCTCCTATCATACCCCTCTGAATCTCTCCCTCCCTGCTACTTTCCTGTAGGGTAAGATACCCAATTCAGTGTGTATGTTATTCCCTCCTCAAGCCAAATTCAATGAGAGTAAGGTTGGCTCAATCCCTTTTGCCTTCTTGTTCTTCCCCTCCATTGTAATAGTTTTCTCTTGCCTCTTTTATATGAGATAATTTACCTTATTCTGTTTCTCCCTATCTCCTCTCAAATATATTCCTCTCTCATTACTTAATTTTGTTTTTTAGATTTCATCCCTTCCTGTTCAACTGATTCTGTGTCCTCTATGTATACATGAAGACATAAGTACACACACTCACGTGTTTTTATACATACATAAACCCTCCTATATAAACATATATATGTATCTATACTATATGCATATATATGTATGTATACATATATATGTGTATGCATGTATGTGCGTGTGTATACACACACATATTTCCTTCAACTGTCCTCATACTGAGAAAAGTCTCATGAGTTACAATTATCATTTTTCCATATAGGAATGTAAGTTGTTCGACTTTAATAAGTTCCTTATGATTTCTTTACCCTGTTTACCTTCTCATGCTTCTCTTGCTTCTTGTATTAGAACATCAAATTTTCTATTCATCTCTGTTTTTTTTCATCAATAATGCTTGAAAGTCCTCAATTTCATTGAATGATCATATTTTCCCCTGAAACATTGTACTCAGTTTCACTGGGCAAGCTATTCTTAGTTTTAATCCTAACTCCTTTGACCTTCAGAATGTCATATTCTAAGCCCTTTGATCCCTTAATGTAGAAGCTGCTAGCTCTTGTGTTATCCTGATAGTGTTTCCACAATAGTAAAATTGTTCCTTCCTGGCTGCTTGTAATATTTTCTCTTGGACCTGGCAACTGTGGAATTTGGGTATGACATTCCTAGGAGTTTTCTGTTTGGGATCATTTTCCAATAAATGATTGGTGAATTCTTTCAATTTCTATTTTGCCCTCTGCTTCTAAAATATTGGAGCAATTTTCCTTGAGAATTCCTTGAAGGATAATTTCTAAGTTCTTTTTTTGATCATGGCTTTCAGGTAGTCCAATAATTTTTAAATTATCTTTCCTGAATCTAAAAAAAACCAGTCAGTGGTTTTTCCAATGAGATATTTCAAATTGCCTTCTATTTTTTCATTTGTTTAGATCTATTTTATAGTATCTTCATTTCTCATGAAGTCATTAGCTTCCATTTGCTCCAGTCTAATTCTGAAGTGATTATTCTCTTCAATGAGCTTTTGAGATTCTTTTTCCTTCTGGCAAATTAGACTTTTTATGACATTCTTCTCCTATTGGCTTTTTGGGCCTCTTTTGCTGCTTGAGTTACTCTATTTCTTAAGGCATTAATTTCTTCAGTCAGGTTGTTGACTTGCTTTTCATGACTTTCTTGCATCATTTTCAGTTCACATCCCAAGTTTTTCCTCCACTTCTCTTACTTGATTTTCAAAATCCTTCTTCAGCTCCTCCGTGGCCTGTAACCATTTCATATTTTTCTTAGAAGCTTTTGATGCAGGAGTTCTGACTGCATTGTCTTTCTCCTATTCCATGCTTTCATCCTTTTTATCCTCCAAAAAGGTATCTAAGGTTTGATTGCTCTGCTTGCTTTGCTTCCTCTGCTTGCTCATGTTGCCTCTTAATTATGTGACTTTTGAGCTCTTTGCCACAATAGAACTCTGCTCCCAGAGAGGAGAGCTTTGTACCAGATCACTGGGGTTTTTGCAGCTGTCAGAGCTATTAAGGGTGCTCCCACTCTACTGGCCCCACAAGTTCTCACCCACTGGCCACATACCCCAGGACGTCCACCTAAGACAGCAATCCAGATTCAAGCAGGTTAAAGCAAGAATGATTACCCTGTGAATGGTTGCTCTAGAGGCTGCCTTGCAGGGAAGTGCCTGCAGCTGATGGGACTCAGCCACCTCTCACACTGGGGAGAGGGGCTAGACTATGGTCTTCCTTTCCAACAGAGTTTCTGACTGACTTTTTACTTGCTCTTTGGTGTTTATGGGTTGAGGAGTCTGGAAACTGCCACAGCTGCTGGTGATTAACTCTCCTGAAATCTGCTTTGGCAGCTTCTGGGCAGAACCTCACTGAAGTCAAAACCACTCAGCTTGCACGAGACTGCACTCTGCTCCCAGTATGCTGTGATCGACCATTCCTGTAGGCCTGCTGGGCTGTTTTAAGCAGGACATTTGTTTCTCTCTGTCACTTTGTGGGTGCTGTAGCTCTACAATTTGTTCACAGTCATATTTTATAAGGATTTGAGGTTGTTCCTGGGGGAGCTTATTGATTTTCCAGCTTCTATGCTGCTATCTTGGCTCCACCCCTCCTGTTTTTTTTGGAGGCTTTTGTTGCAAGAGTGTTGACTGTTATGTTCTACTGTTTCTATGTTTTGATACTTTTTGTCACCAAAAAAAGATTCTATAGTCTTTTTTTCTCTTTCTCTGTTTGCTCATCATGCCAGATAAAGACCTGACTTCTGAGTTCTTTGCTTTGGTAGAACTCTGCTTTCATAGTGGAGAGTGCTGTGTCCCATATTTTTGGGATATTGTGCAGCTGTTGTCAGAGCTTCTTGTAGGCACCTTCCTCAGAACTGCGAGAAAGACTTCCTCTCCACAGGCTCAACAAGCTCTGCCATTCCTGCACTCCTTACCACAGGACCACCATCCAAGACTGTGACTCTGATTCCAGTGGAGCAAAACAAGAGAATCTTGCCTCAGTGCCAACAGAGAAATTCCTGCAATTTCTGTCTGGTCAGTTGCTTGTTCCCCCCACTATCTGTGAGCCTGTAGTTCTTGAAGCAGACACCCACGGCTGCTGCCATCTCCACTGCCCCAGTGGTAGGGGCCAGACTCTGATCTTTTCTCACCCAATTCCAATTTGGAGTGCTTCCCCTCATCTTTTGCTTTCTTTTTGGTGTTTATGGGTTGAGAAGTTTGGAAACTGACACAGGTGCCAGTGAATTTAACTCCTAAGATCTGCTCAGCCTGATTTGTGCTGCTTGTCTGTGAGAGAAAGCCCATGTGGGACTTTGCTCTGCTCCAGCCCAATGTGATAGACCCTTCCAGTTGTTTTGCCAGGCTGTCCTCAGCTGGAGACTTATTACATTCTGTCATTTTGTGGGATCTGTAACGCTAAAATTTGTTTAGAGTCATTTTTTACAGGTATTTGAGGTCACTGGGGATGAGCTCAAGTAAGATCCTGCTTTTACTCATCCATCTTAGCTCTGCCCTCTCATGAGATGTTCTGAAAATAAAGAAATGATGACCATTGTCATTTAAAAACATATGGTCATCATTCTCACATGATGCAACATTAATTTTAGGATCTCTTGAGGAAGAATTGGTGAGATTTGCAATTGTTTATATATTCCTCAATAGAGTCAAGAAGGAAAGATCCTGTTATCAAAATAAATCTAGTGTTCATGTGGCCATGTTCAAAGTGATATTTCTATTGGATTTTTATTGTTCAGACATTCGCAGTCATTGAATCTCCCTTCATAAAAATGTTGAATCTATCAATTATTTTAGGAAAATGGTGCAACTTGGATTGACCCTTAATTTCAGAGATGACTAGCACCATTAAATTTTATATTCTCCCCTCCTTTTCTACTATTATTTTGTCTAAGGAATTTTGGCATGAATTGAAGGTCTATATAAGTATACAAGGCAAATATTCCCAACTTTCAGAAAGGCTTCTATACTCAGTACAGTGCTCTGGATACAATAATTGCTTGATACATGTTGAATGAATGAATGAAATGGAAATTATTGAAACTATTTTGTCGCATGGTAGAATTAGTGGCAATTAAAGTAGATAAGTAGCTGACAAAGTGCCCCTCCTCAAAAATATGTACCCATAACTTCCTCAATTAGATGTTAAATGTATGTGTAAAGCTTTTTAGATGTGCCAGTGTTTTTGAAGAGAGAAGAATAGTTTATAATTATGTATTTTTTATGCCTAACGATTTCTTAACCTAGGGTCACTGAGATTGTGTGTGTGTGTGTGCACGCACATATGGACACATACACATGTGTGCATGTGTGTTTGGTAACCATTTCCATATAATTCATTTCTTCATAACCATATGTATTTTATTTTATTAAAAAAATAAACACATAAGAAAGATACAATGCATGGCCTTCATAAAAGTGTCAAAGAGATCCATGACAAAAACAAGTCCAAGAACCTTCACTTTAATATGATTTACTTTAATATGATTAGTCAAATTTCTTACCATCTGCATGCATATTAAATGAGGGAAGAGGTGTTTTGGTTGGGGTATTTATTTATTTTTTGTTAATACATGTATATCTTGTGATCTTAGCATGTTTAAACAGACATTCTGGTAGAAAGAGTTCTGTACAAAGATCAGGATATAGGATATAGTAGAAAGAGTATTAGACATGGAATTAAGAAATATGGATTTGAATCCTGACTCTGACCCCAGCTGAGTTACCCTTGGCGAGTCACTTAACATTTCAAAAGATCCATTTCTCCATATAAAATGGTCATAATAATACTTGCAATTATCACTAATGAAATTGGTATTGTTTATATGTATTTTATTATATATAACAATTATATATGATGTAATATATAATGTTATATATTATATTATTTATATGATACCTTAAGTCCTTTCTTTACCATGAATGTATGAGGTAGGTAGGTAATTTTACTCTACATGTGTCATAACAAATTAAAACATGAATTGGCATATAACTGTCAATGTCTGGTGTTGGCATAATGGATAGAGGGCTGTTTCTAGACACAGGAAGACCCGAGCTCAAATATTGCCTCAGACATTTACTAGCTCTTTGACTCTGAGCAAGTCACTTTATTTTATTAAAAAAATAAACACATAAGAAAGGTACCACACATGACCTTTCTTTACCATGAATGTATGAGGTAAGTACTACAACATTATTAGGTTATTTTACTCAACACGTATGTCATAACAAAAGTATTTTTAAGCATGTATTGGCACATAACTGTCAATGTCTGACTTTGGCACAACAGATAGAAGGCTGTGTCTATACATAGGAAGAACTGAGTTCAAATATAGCCTCAGGCATTTAGTAGCTGTGTGACACTGAGCAAGTCACTTAACCTCTGTTTGCTTCAGTTTCCTCATTTTCAAAATGGGGATAATAATAGAACATATTATTGTGAGGATCAAGGGAGACAGTATTTGTAAAAGTGTTTGGCAAAGCACCACATAATAAGCACTATTTGTTGATGCTGTTTAGTCCTTTTCAGTTGTATCCAACTCTTGGTCACCCCATTTGAAGTTTTCTTGGCAAAGACACTGGATTATTAACCATTTCCCTCTCTGCTTGTTTGACAGGTGAAGAAACTGAGGGAAACAGGGCTAAGTGACTTGCCAAGGGTGAAATAGCTAGAAAATGTCTGAGGTCAAATTTGAACTCAGGAAGATATGAATTTCAGACTCCAGACATGACATTCTAACAATCATAATGTATAAGTACTGATTCCTTTCCCCTTCCACTTGTTGTCTTCATTGTAAATTTTCTCCCCTGAAGCACTTCAAAATGCATTAAGCATGGAGAAAGCAAATATTAGAGCAATTGATCTCACTACCCAGGTCCCCAAAGAGAATGTATTTTAACTTCTTGTATGTTCTTTCAGTTCAAGTTAATCTAGTTCAACTGATGTTAACTTAAAAGTAACATGAGTATAGATTCTCTCCTCCTTTGTATTCATCTCTCAAATGCTTAGTCAGAATCACAACTCTCTCACATTAAATTATTTTCATCTCATTTCACTATCATAATGCTGAACCTTAAAAGTGCAGTCTCTGGAAGACACAAAGAGATTTCAGTAACACAGGAAAAGAGACTTAGAAAGAAATTAATCTCATGTTTATCCTAATCATACACAGCTTTCTTCTATCTGGCAGCTAGAGAACATGTGACTTGCATTTGACAACATTTCATTCAGATTTTGAATGGATTTCTGTGTGCAAAATGGTTTATTAAAATGGTGCTTGATACTCTATTATACATATGTATGTATATGTATGTATGAATGTATGTATGTATGTGTATACACACACATATTTCATTTGGATTTCCAAAGGCTAGAACTTTGACTACTATCCTGTCTCTCCACATTCCCTGCAATACCTATCACAATTCCAGACACACAACTCTCACTTCATAATACTTGTTGGCTTGCATTGATACAGGACACATTCTTTGGAATCACATTTATAATTAACCCACCAGGAAATCTGTGGCCAGTTTTAAGCAAAGAGGTGCAAATTGAAGTCAGAAACCTGTTTCATTGACATTAACATAGTAAGTCTGAGGAACATTTCAGCACTCTTTCTGTGGGATTGAAAGCACCTCACTGAAAATAAAATAATATCTGACAGAATGAAACCATCTGGTGATTGTCTAATATCTCAGGAGTAAATGTGTGTCCCTATTGAATAGAATTATTGTTCTAAATAGCCTGAAGGCCAATTTTATTTTCCAGTCACCATGGAAATTATCACTGAATTCTACACAGATACCTTCTTGAAAAAGGTCTTAGCATGAGAAACTTTTGAGAGAGAAAAGTGCAGATGACCTCCAAGGATGTGGAAAACATACTGAATAGTATTACATACAAAAGCACTTCATATTGTTGTCCAAGACAGACTGGGTAGAATGCATGAATAAGCTGATCAAGCAAAGCTGATGAATATTCATTTTAGGCTATGGAAAGAGGTTAAACAGGGCGGGTTGATTATGGAATAATACTAGCTATGAAATAATTCATTTATAAAGGAAAATGATATGCTTAGTTGAATTTTTCAAGGCTAACAGCATAGCAATTGATGACCAGTTTAAGAAAACAATGAAGTGAAGGTCTTGATTGACAAAAATGTATCCAAAAAATGAGCATAAGGTATAATGAAGTCATCATCTTAACAAAGCAAAAGCTATATGTTTTGTTCCAAACATAGCATCATAAAGAAATGAATAGTAGAAAAACTTGCTCAAATTACTACCTTAGGTATATTATAATCTCATCAATAGAAAATAAAATGCTTCACAAAAATAAAATAGAAAACCTAGATTTAGAAGCAAGCAAATATCTTGGAATGGAATTTCAGGATCATTCCTTGCATATAGCCTAATTTATATATATTTATTTGTTTCGTAAAATACTGGGGCGGGAGATGGTAAAAAAAATGAATAAGATACAGACCTTGAGGACTTTAAGTTATAAGTTAGTATGAGGAGATAAAATTTACTTGTCATTGTTATGGGAAGGATCAAAGAATCTAAATTTTGACAAAGATCTTCAAAGTCATCAAGTCCCACCCATGCTTTAAAATGCATGATTATTGTTTGTCCTTCATTCTTGAAGAGGACCAGGGCATCAGGGAGATGACTGCATGACTTGCAATTTACTTTGATTTGAATGAAGGAGGTCTCTGCAAAGTCACCAACCTCACTTTCTCCTCCAGAGTCATCTGGTTCCAGTGGTCAGATATCTTCAGGACAACTGGAGATGACCCAGTATGCAGTGGGAGACTTACCCATCAAGCTACGATCTTTTCAGGTTTTCATTTTGAGTTGGGCAATGCCCATTCAGTGAATAGGCCTCTTTAAGAATTGAGTCCAGGGATGGCCCCTTTCAAAACAAACAAAACTGGGAGGGAAAGACACTCACGTTGCTGACCAAAAGAGGAACTGATACTATTTACATTTACTCTGTGCCTGAAGGGCCCACAAAATAACAATTAAGTGGTGCTTGGGCAAGGACCATTTGCTGTCTCATGGATTTCATGGATTGGACAGCTATAGAATGCATTCTCTACAACAGGATAAGTGACTATCCAGCTTTTGCTGGAAAATACCCAGTAATGGAAAACTCATCTTCAGGGGTAGCCTGTTATACTTTTAGAAAACTCTAAGTGTTAATGATGTTTTTTCTTAATAAAAAAAAAATCAAAATCTGCTTCTTTTTCACTTCCACTTGTGGCTCCTAATTTTGCCGTCTTGAGCTAATGTTTTTCTTTCATATGATAACCCTCTTCTCCAGGTTAAACTTTTTCCAATTGATCCTCATGTGGCATACTACTGAAGCCCTTTTTCATCTTAATTGTTTTGTTTCTATCCTAAAATTCACTATCAATAAATGCATCCAATACTCCAGGTGTAATCTGGCGAGGGAAAATACAGAAAATCTATCAAGCCTCTAATCTTGTACACTATGGTTCCCTAAATGGAGCCTTAGGATTTTATCTGCTATATAATATTACTAGTTCATATGTAACTTGTAGTCCATTATGACTGCTGCTTCTTTTTCAGAATTGCTTATCATCCATTCCTCTCTTATCTAGTGATTTTTAATGAGATAAAAGTAATAAAGACAAATTGCTGTGAAAATTAAGAAGATAATTAATTCTGCTTAGTAAAGTTCAAGGAAGACTGTGTAAAAGGTGGACTTTAAGACAGGATTTGAAGAATGGAGAGGATTTTAACAGGGAGAAACTATAAATATGGGGATAGTTGGACATTCCAGGAAAAAGGTTTAGAGATGTTCAGAATGACACATTTTAGGGGTGTTAGGAACCTCAAAATGTCTGGGTATAGGACAGCATAGCATGAATTCAGAGATTATTTTTTGCCTTTTTTTTTTTTTTGGAAGGGGGAAGGCAGGGCAATTGCAGTTAAAGTGACTTGCCCAAGATCACAGGGCTAGCAAGCATTAAGTGTCTGAAGTCAAATTTGAACTCAGGTCCTCCTGAATCCAGGGCTGTTGCTCTATTTATTGTGCCACCTAGCTGCCCCAGAATTCATACGTTTAAATTGCCTCGGAGTCAAGAGGTAAAGTTTATCGTAAAGAGGGATGATGCTGATGCTTTTATGCAAAAGGAACAATGAAAAGAAAATCAGGTAGGCTAATTAGGTGATCTGGGGTTGGATTAAGGAGTGCACAGTATATGCAAGTAGTCTGGAGTGGGTCAGGTACTTTGGGGAGAGGTTCCAATGGTCTGGGTTTCTGAAATGTATGGGAAAATTCAGAGGGGATCAGCAGAGATAGCTTTATAGTAGGGACAAGATAGTCCTGTTCCTACAAAGGTTTGCCGGAGGGAAGACCCTTCTGCTGGCACCCTGTGCCTGCACTGATGACTTTTATCTGAGGAATTATAGGGTCAGACCTGGGTTGTTTCTGGAAAACTGGTCTTTCTTCCTTCAGGAATCCATGTCCCATCACCCCATCAAGAATATGGGAGGAGGTGAGAATATGGTCTTGAGGCTGAAAATTCTCTCCTTTTTACTCATTAACATCTTCTTTATACATTATTGCAATGTTATTTGGTCTTCTATCCTGTGATTATATCAACTGAATTAGGGATAGAGTAGTATCCCTCTTCCCTAATATATAGACAATGTAAGTGCTAAATGGAATTGCAATAGCATGATGTTACTGAAGGATGGAATTAGTTACAGAAAACTTCATAAAAGAATTGAGTACTAATTTGGGTCTTGAAGCACAGGAAGTGGAAAAATTATCAGGCTCAGTGCATCTGATGTCAGAAGATCTGACTTCAATTCTGTTACTTATTACTTTTGCGACTTTGGGTGAATTCCTTAACCTGTCCAACTTTCAGTTTTGTCATCCGTAAAATTGTGAGGAATGTGCTTGCTCTAGAAAGAAAATACTTGTTGTGAAGTCAGGAAAGTTCTCATTCTGTTTTACATGTATTTTACATTCCTCGTGAATAAGTAAAGGAGTAAGCTAGCTCAGACAAATGCAAAGCTATTTATGCCCTGTTCCCAATTTGAATTCACCCCTTTCATCCCCATTGGCTTCATGCAACTTCCTGAACCACCTTTTTCATGTTCTCCTTCTCCATATGTTCAATCTCCCTCATCAGGAATTGCATTTGCATTTAAATTATCTTGCTCTGCCCTGAAGGGGACAGGGTGTTGGATAATATAACCAACTAGGTAAGCAAACTGACAAGCTTCTGACCTGATCAGCAGCTTGGTTCTGCTAGATCACAGCTCCAATTAGAAGCAGTCACCTCTGACTTACATCCTGATATCACTCCTATAGAAACAGAATTCCTTCCTTTGTTTCTCATAAAATCCAGGACTTGGATATTATTCCTGGAACTTCCAAGATAAAATGTGACAAGGTTGGTATATAGGTAGAAAGTCACAGGGAGAGGATATTTCTAGATGTTTCTACTTTCTGTAAGTACACTGTAGTAGTAGTTGTACTACTAATCAATGACATATTTGTCTTCAGAAGGGATCAGTGCAAGAAGCACAATGGGAAATTCCCTTTCTTGCCCTCGAGAACTGTGAATTTCCTTTTCCTGGATAAAACAGTGTTTGTGAAAAGAACTAATATGAGTTTTGAAAGTATACCCTACCAGCTTATTCTAATTGTATCAGAACTTTTTAGTCTTTGGACCTTGGTCATGGCAATGAATTAATGCTTCCTGGCATGGTGTGATACAATGATATTTCTAAAAGAACACTAGAAAATGCACTAGATTTTAGTTGTGAGGACAATGGTTCAAGTAACTGGCTACTTTCATGCAATTAAATACACATGTATATTTAGATATGTGTGTATGTATTTATACATGTATGATATGAAAAATGCAATAAGTTTTACTTGACTATGCATATTTGGTAATTTTTTGTCTTTTGTTTTCTTTCCTTTCTTCCTCCAATTTTAGGTGAAAGTGAGAGAAGAGGAAGAGAAAATAGATTTTTGGGGGGAGGGAACATTTTTACATGTAAAGATAGCTATATGATCTTTAAGGCCTGTACATCTAAAGCTATGGTTCCAACCCTACAGAACATGAGACTATTTAGGAAAGGAAAGAATAGGAAAAGCCAAGAACTATATATTTTATTTGCATAGTCATTTTCCTTTTTTTTTATTGACAGTTTCTTTTTAGGTATTTTTTTTTACAGAAAATAAAGCATAGTTAATGGATATTTATTTTTTAAAAATCCAAATTAGCCATGACTGGGCTCTTTCTTTGTTAAGTTAATATCTCATTTTTGAAGTTTTCATTTCTAACCTCATATTAGATACAAAAGATGAATTTGTGTAACAGCTCTTAAAAAGACAA
>CM053592.1:88626661-88642886 GCA_028646515.1 Pseudochirops corinnae | reverse complement strand
AATTGCCTGTTCATATCCTTTGACCATTGATCAATTGGGGAATGACTTGTATTCTTAGAGATTTTACTTAATTCCCTGTATATTTTAGAAATGAGGCCTTTATTGGAGACACTGGTTGTAAATATTCTTTCCCAATTTCCTACTTCCCTCTTAATCTTGTTTACATTGGCTTTGTTTGTACAAACACTTTTCAATTTAATGTAATCAAGATTATCCATTTTGTATTTTATAATGCTCTCTAACTCTTGTTTGGTCATAAAGTCTTCCCTACTCCATAAATCTGACAAGTAAACTATTCCTTGCTTCCACAGATTACTTACAGTATCAGCCTTTATATCTAGATTATGCACCCATTTAGACTTGATTTTGGTGTACGGCATTAGATGATGGTCTATGCCCATTTTCTGCCATACTGTATTCCAATTTTCCCAGCAGTTTTTGTCAAGTAGTGAATTCTTATCACAAAAACTGGGGTCTATGGGCTTATCAAATAGTGTATTACCATAATTGTTGACTACTGAGTCTTTTGTATCCAGTCTATTCCATTTATCCACTACTCTATTCCTCAGCAAGTAGCAAGTAGTTTTGATGACTGCTGCTTTATAATAGAGATTAAAATCTGGTACAGCTAGGCCACCTTCCCTAGCATTTCTTTTCATTAATTGCCTTGGTATTCTGGAGTTTTTGTTCTTCCAAATGAATTTTGTCACTATTTTATCTAGTTCTATAAAGTGATTTTTTGGTAGATTGATATGGTACTAAATATGTAATGTAATTTAGGTAAAATTGTCATTTTCATTATATTAGCTTGATCCAGACACCAGCAACTGATGTTTTTACAATTAGTTAGATCAGATTTTATTTGTGAGAAAAGTGTTTTGTAGTTGTGTTCTTATAGGTACTGGGTTTGTTTTGGCAGGGAGATTCTCAAATATTTTATAATGTCTACAGTACCTTTAAATGGGGTATCTCTTACTATTTCTTGCTGTTGGACTTTGTTGGAAATATATAGGAATGCTGAGGAATTATGTGGGTTTATTTTATATCCTTCCACTTTGTTAAATTTATTTATTGTCTCAAATTGTTATTTACTTGATTCTCCAGGATTTTCCAAGTATATCATCATATTATCTGCAAAGAGTGATAGCTTAGTCTCTTCTTTGCCTAATTTGATTCCTTTGATTTCTTTTTCTTCACTAATTGATACTGCTAACATTTCTAGTACCAGACTGAATAAGAGGGGTGATAGTGGACATCCTTCTTTCACCCCTGATTTTATTGGATATGCTTCTAGTTTATCCCCATTACATATAATACTTGCTGATGGCATTAGATAGATGTTACCTATTATTCTAAGGAAAACTCCATTTATTCCTAAACTGTCTACTGCTTTCTGCTAGCTTTATTGTTGATATGATCAATGATATTGATGGTTTTCCTAATATTGAACCATCCTTGCATTCCTCAAGTAAATCCAACCTGATCAAAATGTACTATACTTGCGATAAGTTGCTGTAGTCTTTCTGCTAATCTTTTATTTAAAATTTTTGCATCTATAGTCATGAGGGAGATTGGATTATAATTTTCTTTCTCCATTTTGTCTCTCCCTGATTTAGGTAACTGTACCATATTTGTGTCATAAAAAGAATTTGGTAGGACTCATTTCTCACCAATTTTCCCAAATAGTGTGTAGAGTATTGAGATCAATTGATCTTTAAATTTTTGATAAAATTTACTAGTAAATCCATCTGGCCCTGGAGATTTTTTCCTAGGGAGTTCCCTGATAGCTTGTTCAATTTCATTTTCTGAGATGGGGTTATTTAAGTAATTTACTTCCTCTTCAGTTCTTCTGGGCAACTTATATTTTTGTAAATATTCATCCATTTCACTAAGATTGTCAAATTTATGTGCATACAATTGGGCAAAAGAATTCCTAATTATTGTTTTAATTTCCTTTCCATTGGAGGTACATTCACCCTTTTCATTTTTGATATTCAAAAATTCTTTTTCTTCTTTCTTTTTTTTTATCATATTGACTAAGGGTCTATCAATTTTATTGCTTTTTTTTTATAAAACCAACTCTTAGGTTTATTCATAAGTTCAATGTTTTTCTTAATTTCAATTTTATTAATCTCTCCTTTGGTTTTCATTATTTTAAGTTCGTATTTAATTGGGAATTTTCAATTTGTTCTTTTTCTAGCTTTTTCAATTGCATGCCCAATTCATTGACCTCCATTTTCTCTACTTTTTTCATGTATGCATTCAGGGATATAAAACTTCCCCTAAGAATTGCCTTTGCTGCATCCCACAAGTTTTGGTATGTTGTCTCATTATTGTCATTCTCTTGAATGAAGTTACTGATTGTTTCTATAATTTCTTGTTTGATTCACTCATTTTTAGGATTATTTAGTTTCCAATTAGTTTTTTGTCTGTCTTTCCATGGCCCTTTATTGCATATAATTTTTATTGTGTCATGATCTGAGAATGATGCGTTTAATATTTCTGCCTTTCTACACTGAATTGTGAGGTTTGTTGTTTTGTTTTTTTTTTTTGCCCTAGTACATGGTCAATTTTTGTACATGTGCCATGTGCCACTGAGAAGGTATATTCCTTTTTATCCCCATCCAGTTTTTTCCAGAAGTCTCTAATATCTAGCCTCTCCAAAATTCTATTTGCCTCCTTAACTTCTTTCTTGTTAATTTTGAGGTTAGATTTATCAAATTCATAGAGGGGGTAATTGTGGTCTCCCACTAGTATAGTTTTACTATGTATTTCTTCCTCTAATTCCCTCAACTTCTCCTCTAGGTATTTGAATGCTATTCCACTTGGTACATATATTTTAAGTAATGATATTGCTTTATTCTTGATGGTGCCTTTTAGTAGGATATAGTTTCCTTCCTTAACTCTTTTAATTAGATCCATTTTTGCTTTTGCTCTACCTAAGATAAGGATTGCTTCCCTGCTTTTTTTTTTTTTTTTACTTTACCTAAAGGGTAATATATTCTACTTCAGCCTTTTACTTTTACCCTATACATATCCCCTTGTTTTAGATGTGTTTCTTGTAGACAGCATATTGTAGGATTATGGTTTTTAATCCATTCTGCTGTTCACCTCCATTTTTTGGGAGAGTTCATCCCATCCACATTCACAGTTATGATTAGTATCTGCATCATTCCCTCCATCCTATTCCCTCCCCTGTTTATGTTTTTATTTCTTCCTTCTTTCTTCTCCTTTTGACCACCACCTCCCTCAATATTCCCTCCCTATGCATCTTCCTCGCTTTACCTACCCTTCCCCTTTATTACTATTTCCCTCCCTTCTAAACACACCCCCCTTTTGCCCCATACCCTTCCTACTGCCTCTAGCACAAATTGCTTTTTATACTTATTTTATACTTATTGGATTACGTTATTCCCTCCTTGAACCCAAATGTATGAGAGTAAATTTCATGCAGTACTCCTTTCTCTCCCTCCTTTCTCTTTAGTATAATGAATTTTTGTGTCTTTTTGGGTTAGAATCTTAACCTTAACTGATTATGTCTATCCCTCCTTGAACCAGAACCAATGAGAATAAAATTCATGTGATGTTCATTTCCCTCCCTTCTTTCCCTCTACAATAGTATGTTTTCATGCCTCTTCATGTGGCATAATTAACCCTTTTCTCCACCTTTCCTTTTCTCCTTTTGTACTCCGTAATACAATTTTTCTCATCAGATTAGTTTATGTATACATACGCACTCCATCTATGTATATCCTTTTTAAATGTCAAAATTCTTATGTAAACCTCAATATTCACGGGTATCTGCTTCCCATATAGGGATGTAAACAGGTTCCTCTTATTGAATCACAAGTTATGTGCATGTGTGTATATGTGCATGCATGTGAGTGTATGAGTGTGTTTTCCTTATTTACCTTTTTATATCTCTCTTGAGTGGTATTTGGAGATCAAATTTTCCATTCAGCTTGGTCTTTTTAATCAGGAAAGTCTAAAAGTCTCTTATTTCATTGAATGACCATCTGGCCTGAAGGATTATGCTTAGTTTTGCTGGGTAGTTGATCCTTGGTTGTAGTCCTTGTTTGTTTGCCTTACAAAATATCAAATCCCAATGCCACCAATCTTTTAATGTAGAAGCTGCTGGGTCCTGCACAATCCTGTAATGGTAATTAATCTAGAAGGTACTTAGCCCCTATTAACTAAGGGCCAAGTACTTCTTTGAAAGAAACAGAAGATATGAATTCTGTCTCCTGTTGCTGACATAATATGACATTGACTGAGACAGCAAGCCAATGTATGTGTGTGTGTGTGTGTGTATTTAAGAAGAGCTCCAGAGGACAGACTGTAAGAATCAGGGATATTTACTCCTGGTGGAAGAAACTGTTCTGCTGAGAGATCTGGTGAAGGCTGGAGGAGCCTGGAAGGCCAACATGGCTGCTGCTTCCTGGAAGGCTGAGATTTCTTCTGGGTCCTAGGGACAGGTGACCTGCTGGAGGACTGAAGAAGCATGACCAAGATAAGACTGTTTGTTTGTGGCTTGGTTGATCCTTGAGTTCCCAGCAACTGAAGTTGTGAAAGTTTTGAGAGGTGCTGGACCCTGTGAACTTCAGTGTGTAACAAGAACTGCCCAGAGGACTGCCCAGAGGACTCTACAAAAAACTGGGAGCTGTCTGCCTCTGAATTCAGGTGACTGTTTGGTGGATTGACACAGGAGCTGGGACCATGGAAGGGGACCCAGGGAATCTGAGAGACCACCCCAAGTCAAGATGAAGAAAAGGCCTCTCCCTGGATATTGAATGTGTGACGAAATTGAAGTTTACTAGACATGAAGGGGTGGAGGGTTTCTGTAATTTTCTAATGATTGTATTTAGTGATTGATGGTACTTAATAATTGTGAATCTGGAAAATTAACTGATTAAGTTAACTTATGATTGCCCCATGAGTGGAAGACTGACCTATTGTGAAATGATTGAATGATTAAGTAAGGAGGGTTTCCCTCTTAGGGAAATCAGATGATCATTCTTTTGTTCTTTGTTCTAACTACTGTGGCCACTGTGGTGAAAATTATGTGGCCATTCTAATGCTAAACTGCTGTGAAAACTATATTGTGATTTTCTGTGATAAGATGTAATGTTGTGAGCATTATATTGTGATTATTTTGTGAATGTTTGCCTTGATTTGTAATGGAATAAATGCAGTGTTCACTGTACTGTGTTATGAGAACCTTAAAAGCTGTTTACAGTAGCATTCTTTTGGGAAGCTGCTCATGTATGGCATTACAAATCCTGACTGTAGTTCCAGGATATTTGAATTGTTTCTTTTTTCTTTTTGGCTGCTTGTAGTATTTTTTCTTTGACATTATAAGTCTGAAATTTGGCTACTACATTTCTTGGGGTTTTCAATTTGGGATCATTTTTAGGAGGAGTCTAGTGAATTTCTTTGATAATCATATTACCCTTTGATTCTAGGACTTCAGGACAGTTTTCTTTGACAATCTCTTGGAGGATGTTGTGCAGGCTGTTTTTTTTTGTTTGTTTGTTTATCATGACTTTCAGGTAGACCAATAATTCTTAGCGTATCTCTCCTGGATCTGTTCTCCAGATCAGTTGTTTTTCAATGAGATATTTTATACTTTCTTCTAAGTTTTCTGACTTTATGTTTCTTTTGACTGATTCTTGATGCATCATAGAGTTCGTAGCTTTGATTTGACTGATTTTAATTTTTATTGAATTATTTTCCTCAGTTAGTTTTTGAAGTTCCTTATCCCTATGTTCAGATTTCATTTTTAAGGAGGCATTTTCTCCAGTTAGATTTTGAACCTCCCATCCCAGTTCACAACTTTTGCTTTTTAAGGATTTGTTTTCTTCAGTGAGATTTTTTTCCTTTTCGGTCAATGTAATTTTAAAAGAATTGATCAATTTATCTTCTGCATCTCTAATTTGTCTTTTAAAATCCTTATTGAACTCTTCCAAGAATACTCTTTGTACTTCAGATCAGTTCATATTTCCTTCTCTGGTCTCAGATGTGAGTATAGAGTCCACATTGTCCTCTGAATTTGGTTGTTCTTGCTCACTGATGTAGGATTGTCTCTTTTTTCTTCTTGATTTCCAGCTTCCTTCTTGCCCATTGTGATTGCCTATTTCCTGACTTTTAAAGTGGATATCTGCTTCTGGGGTACAAAGGTCTCTGACCCATGCTTCTCAAGCTATGAGCTAGAGGCCTAGTTGTTGACTTTGTTTGCCATAGCCTCTAGGTGTCTAGACTGAGACCAAGGCCAGGACTCTCAGTGTTTTCCCTGTGTTACCATGAGGCTTACAGAGTAGGGTGTGTGGAAGGGATGGGATGGTCTAACCACTTCTGGTTTCTGCCTCTGTGTCCCTGGGCTAGAGCTCAGGCAGTCTCAGAGGCTGGTGGCCTGCAGATTGTCTTGATTATGCTAAGGCATACCTGGGCTTCTGGTGTTAGTGCTTGTTGGGTGCACCCCTCTGGGCTTTGGGATCTCCTGCTGGTCAGCTGATATGGGACTTGTTGGGATGCCTCCAGTCCTTCACTTCAGGCTCAGCACAGGTTCAGTCACACCCTTCCTCTAGGACTCCCAAGCCTGCTGTTGCTTCCACTGTTTCAGGATTTTACACTGGATGGAGTTACAATCTCTGAGTTTTCAGGGTCAGGGATGGGGATTAGAGCAGGTAAGGTCTGTTCCACGATCTTGGCTCCTGGAAGTTCAGGTTGGTGATTTTTGAACATTCACACTATGGGATGACCGGCCCAGGAGAAGCTGCTGTCACTGCCACAGGCCCTGTGCTTTGTCTTACCCAGCTCTGACCAATCCTCCATCCCATGGTGAGATGTCTGTGAATCACCGTTGTAGTGGATGGATCCACTGGCTGGGGCTCACTCTCCCTGTACTGTGGTCTGCTCTCAGGTCCATGTTGGTGCAGCCTTGTGTTCTCCATGCTCCCTCTGCCAAGTCCTACATGGGCACTTTCCTGGACTGGGAATCTGCCAGGTTCTTGTTATGGGAATCTGAAGATCTTCTCTGCCCCTAGGCCCTTTGCTAAAGTGGCTTCATGACTCTGAGAACCTTCCCAGATTTGGAAGTATACTCTCTTCCCTAATAGGCTGAATGTGGTCACGTGGAACCTGTGATGCCAGGTTTTTCGGGAATGCCTGCGCCTTTTAGTTTTGTGATTGGGCAGTGGGTCAAGAGGGCTGTGACATTCTCTGAGCCAGGAGAAGGCTTTATATATGCCCTTATGTGAGGTTTTGGTTTGGAGCTCACTTTGAGAAGTGTTGTGTGATTTGGCCAGATGAGACTCTGGGAAGCCGTTGAGTCCCCTAGCTTTGAAAAACCCAGATGTTGGTGCTTCTCTCTCTGGTAACTGAACAGGTAATTGATGTAATGGTCAGACACTGGAAGCCATCTGCTGATCTGTTTTTTGTTTGTTTGTAACTTGTGTTTGTACCTTGTGTTTGATTCTCTGAAGTTCAGGTTGTTGACTTTTCCCCCTGAACTAGTTAAATGATGTGTGTTTGATTGATTACAGTGAGATTGTTAACCCATTTTGAGTTGCTTTCCTTTAGAAAAGCAGATCTAAGAACCTATGCTAGCAGCCATCCTGGGTATGCTAGGGTGCTTGCTAATACAGCTCTATATCCCAGTGGTTTCTGTCACTCTAAAATTCATTCAGATTCACTTTTAAAAAGTTATTTATGGATTTCACTGAGTTCAAATAAGTGCCTGCTTACATTCCACCATCTTGTCTGCTAGACTGCCTTCTGTGAAAAGAAAGTGATTTTGTTGAGGATGCTCTGAGTAATTCCAGGGCTTGATGTATTCAGAACAATGTCATTTACAAGCAATGTCATATGTAGAACCTAACAATGAAAAGTAAATGAGAGCTCTATACTGGAGTTCATGGTGATTGTTTCCATGTTTTGATAACTGTATTTCAGTATAATTTTTTCCCTTTGTAATATAATTTATTTTAATTTATACATTTAAAACCATTCTCAGAAGGGCTAAAACATCTACATAAAATTACCAATGGGGTCCATGAGACAAGAAATGGTTAAAACTTTCTGACCAACACTTATAGCTGTAATCCCTCTTCAATTTGGACTTTGCAGACCCTTTTAAATACCTTTGTCAAGCATGTCTCTTTTGATGTTGATAATCAAATGATCATCAAATAAACTTACATCTGTGGTTGCCCCTAGATAAGAAAGGAAATTGTTGCAACATAGTCTTGAAGACACTCTTCTGCTTTACTGGGTCAAAATGCTTTGGGGGGAAGTCAGTAAACAATAAACACAGGAATATTGTATTTTCTAAGTGTCAGTCAATTGTTTGACTGGTAAGATGTTTAGTCAGCAGTCAAAAATATTTTGGGAAAGCCTAACTCTTCCCTTCTCAAATTTTCATTGACAATAACCTTGATAGTTTGTTAGAGCAAACAATTTCATTGCTTCGTGCTTTGGAAAACTATACCACTTTGCCCAATGTGATTAGTTCTCTCTCTGAAGATACGATCATAGACCTTTCACATTAATAGCTTAAAACCATGAGAAAGGCAGAATGTGTCAGTAGATTTCTAATTTTTTCTTGATTGAGTAAAATTTTTATTGACTTTTGCATTTTGGGGGGGGAATATTTCCTCTTTAAGTTATCTTGGACTTTTTCCAGGGGGTCTTTAGGCTGTTGGCATTTACAGCATACGTTTCTTATGAATGTAATTCTGGACGTGTTTTCTAATATTTTCTTCTTCAGTGCCATTTTCTTTTTCTTCTAGAGCAAATCAGGTACCAAGGTGATAGAACACAAAGTAGTAGGAGTAGTAGCAGCAAGAGCTTTGGTGGTGGTAGAAGTAGTTGAAGTGGTAGAAGTAATATCTCTAACAACAATAGCATTTATAAGGGTGGCTAGGTGGTACAGTGGATAGCGAACCAGCCCTGGAATCAGGAGGATCTGAGTTCAAATATGCCCTCAGACAATTAAGACAAAACTAGCTGTGTGACCTTGGGCAAGTCACTTAACATCAATTGCCCTGCCTTCCCCCCTCCAAAAAAAATTGAAAAAAAAATAGTATTTTTATAAAACTTTAAAGTTTACAAAGCACTTTAAATGTGTTGTTCCTTTGACGCTCACAGCAACCCTGAGTAATAAGTGCCTTATTATCCTTGTTTTACAAATGAGGACACTGAATCTGAAAGAAGCTAAGTGATTTTCCCAGGGTCATACAGATAGTTACATGTCTCAGGCTGGGTTCTCACTGATATTTTATCATCATAGATGATGAGGAAGTATCCCTAAGTGGAGTTCAAATACCCTGAGGCTGCCAAATTCCTACCCAAGTGACCTTATGAAGTCACTTAAACATTGAATTCCTCATCTGTAAAATGATAGGGTTGGATTAGATGACTTTTAAGGCTATGCTTCTCTAATCTTATGAAGAAATAATTATAAAAATGCTATTAAATATTTTTCATTCCATGCTTGTCCTTTGTCCTACTTCCAATCAAATCTATATGTGTTTTCATAAATAATCTGAGACATCTAGTTCTCACACTTTGCTACCTGCAGGCTGTCTTCTTCCTCCATCCCTTTTTAGTGAGGAAGATATGGCAAATTTTGTCTCCAATGCATATTAGCTGTAAAACTTGGACAAGTAACTTGTCTTCTCTCAGTCCCAGTCTCCTCATTTATAAAATTGGAATAATAATAGCATCCATTTCACATTGTCGTCATAAGGATCAAATACACATATGTGTGTATCTATGTATATGTACATATAGATAAACAGATATAGATAAACGTCTATCTATGGATATATGTGTATATACACATTTATATTTATATCTATACATGTATGTGCATATTTATATGGATATATAGACATATATACCTGTATATATACATTATTATGTAAAAGTTAGCTATTGGTAGTGCTAAGAGTTAAGTGTTTAAGATCATTGAGTCCAGTTACTTCATTTTTTTGGATTAGAAAACTGAAACTCATAGAGATTCACTTGCTCATTGCCACATTAATAGCAAAGGTCTAAATTAGGGTTCAACTCTAGATCTTTCTGATTCCAGACCCAGGGCTTTATCTTTTGTTCCATGGTGCTTCTCTACTTTGCTGCGTTGCCTCTACATACAGTGTTACAGTGAATAGTATGCTAACAGCTATCTGAAAAGGATTATTATTGTGGTTGTGCTGATCTTTTGATTTAATCCCTCTGTGGCAGTTTCCTTGCAAGTCTATTACAGTATTCCATAATACTGATGTGTACATAGTAGTCCCAGAGGCCAAGAGCTCTAAGATTGTCTCATTTCTCCCTCCTCCCACAAGTTCAAGTAGATAATACAGAAACAAAGGTAAAGAGGGTACACTGGTTGTTAAGAGACAACTGGGTCCATTTTCTTTTTGCCTATTTTCAGGTAAATTCTCATTTGTGTTTCAGTGAGCAGCTTGTTTTGTTTCTCTCTTTGTGGCTGTCTCTTTATAAGACAAATGTATTCAAACCAATTGTTTGATTTGACTGCATATTTATTGTAGATGTGGCTTGTAATGAATCAGAGCAGAAGAATCAACACCTGCATGTGGGAGTACATTTGTCTTGCTGCTCAAACAGTTTGAGTCATGAAGGACATGGTCAATAGATTTTTAAAACTGGTATTTTGAAACAACGCTAGAGTTTTCCTCAGTGGATAGTAGAGAGTAAAAAAATGATAGTTATGGGGATGGTACTGAAGAGAGGGTCAACTTCAGAGTACTAGGAGACTTAGGACAAATTTGTTTCTCAAAATTTGTAATGACTTGGAAAGAAAATTTAACCCAGGGACAAGAATCTTAGTTTTTTGTCAGTACTGAGATTTTAACTATTTAGCATTAGCAGAATTAGCATCTCTGGACCTCAACTTCCCCTTCTTATAACTATCTCACATCCACAGGAAACACTAAAACTGTACGTGTGCTTATTACTATCATTATCCATTAATTATATTGTGCAAATTTGGAGAGAGAATATGGCATTTGGATAAAGAGCTTACTTCAGTCCAGAGGCTCTATGCTCAAGTCTTGCCCCTGACACGTACTGGGTGTGTAACCCTGGGGAAAGTCACTCAATCTTCTAGGTGTTCTAGGTAATTTTCTACAACAGGAAGTCTTTTTTTTTTTTAACTATTGTTGTACTTTTATTTATTTTTCTCAAATATTTCCCAATTACGTTTTAATCTGTCTGTCATCACATTTCTGATCTATATGAATGAATATAAAAGTTCAGGCCAAAAAAATATTTTAATAGCTCACATTTACATGGTACTTTAAGGTTTTCAAGGTTTTTTCATACATTATTTCATTTGATTAATCAGATGATGTATATTATTCCACCTATTCCAATGCTCTCTAGTGTTTTAATAGGAATTAGTACTGTCTTTGGACAAAAGCTTTCTCTGCATATATGGAAATAATCATATAAGTTCTGTTAGTTTTGTTACTGATATGATTACTTATGCTGATAGTGTCTCTAATATTGAACCAGCCCTGCATTCCTGGTATAAATTCTATATGGTCATAGTATATTATTCTGGTGACAAGTTGTTAAAATATTTTTGCTAACATTTTATTTATAAAAAATTGCATCTATATTCATCAGGGAAATTGGTCTATAATTTTCTTTCTCTGTTTTGCCCCTTCCCAGTTTAGCTATCAGTACCATACTTGTGTCATAAAAAAGAATTTGGTAGGACACATTCTGTCCTATTTTCTCAAATAATTTACATAGTATTGAAATTAAGTGTTCTTTCAATGTTTGATAGAATTCATTTGTAAATTCATCTGGCCTTCCAGATTTTTTTCCCCAGGGACTTCATTGATGGCTTGTTCAATTTATTTTCCTCAGTTTTTAAAGTATTTTTACTTCTTCTTTCTGTTAATCTGTGCAATTTATATTTTTGCATATATTCATCCACTTCACTAAGATTGTCAAATTTATTGGCATAAAGTTGGGCAAAATAGTTTATGATTGTTGTTTTAATTTCCTTTTCATTTGTGGTAAATTCACCCTTTTCATTTTTGGTACTGGTAATTTGGTTTTCTTCTTTCTTTTTTAAATCAAATTAATGAAACATTTATCTATTTTATTGTTTTTTAATAAAATTATTAGCTCAATAGTTTTCTTAACTTCAATTTTTATAATCTCTTCTTTGGTTTTAAGTATTTCTAATGGTATTTAATTGGGGATTTTTAATTTGTTCTCTTTCCATATTTTTTTAGTTGCGTGCCCAATTCATTGATCTCCTCTTTCTCTATTTTATTCACGTAAGCATTTAGAGATATGAAACCTTCCCTAAGAACCAATTTTGCTGCATCCCATAAGTTTTGCTATGTTGTCTCATTATTGTCATTCTCTTGGATGAAGTTAATGATTGTTTTTATGGCTTGCTGTTTGACCCATTCATTCTTTAGGATTAGATTATTTAGATTCCAATTGCTCTTTAGTCTATCTTTCCATGGCCTTTTATTACATGTAATTTTTATTGCATCATTATCTGAAAGGGAAGTATTTAATATTTCAGTCTTTCTACATTGGATTTTGAGGTTTTTACAGCCTAGGACATAGTCAATTTTTGTGTAAGTGCCATGTACCACTGAGGAAAAAAAAAAAACCCAAAACAAGGTATATTCCTTTTTATCTCAATTCAGTTTTTTTTTATTTCCAGATGTCTACCATATCCAAGGTTTCTAAAATTCTATTCATCTCCTTAACTTCTTGCTTATTTTGTTGTTAGATTTATCTAGTTCTGAGAAGAGGGGGTTGAGGTCCCCCATTAGTATACTTTTGCTACCTATTTCTTCCTATAACTCCCTTAACTTCTCCTCTAAAGAATTTGGATGCTGTATCATTTGGTGCATATATGTTTAGTATTGATATTACTTCATTTTCTATGGCACTTTTTAGCAGGATATAGTTTCATTCCTTACCTCTTTTAATTAGATCTATTTTTGCTTTTGCTTTGTCTGAGAATAGGACTGCTAATCCTGTTTGCTTGTTTGTTTGTTTCTTTTCATCAGCTGAAGCATAAAAATATTTTGATCTAGACTTTTACTTTTATTCTGTATTTCTCTGCTTCAAATGTGTAACCTGTAAGCAACATATTGTATAATTGTGATTTTTAATCCATTCTGCTATCCACTTCCATTTTATAGGAGAGTTCATCCCATCCACATTCACAGTAATGATTACTAACTGTATCTTTCTCTCCATCCTATTACCCCTTCCCCATTTATGCTTTTCTCTCTTTTTACCCTTTTCCTCCTCACTAGTATTTTGCTTCTGACAACTGCCTTCCTCAATCTGCCGTTCCTTCCATCAGTGCCCCCTCACACTTTTTTCTCCCCTTTCCCTTGCTACTTCGTCCCTCTTTTCTGCTGTCTGTTTGATATACCCCCATTCTTTTCTTTGCCCTTTCCCCTCCTACTTCCTATATGTTAATATAGATTTCTATAACCTACTAAGTGTGTATGTGATAACTTTTTGAGCCAAATATGATGAGTTCAAACAATGCTCATTTTCCTTCCTTCTTTCCCTCTAGTATAATAAGTCGTTGTGCCTCTTTATGTGATACATTACTCTTTTCTGTCCCCTTCTTTCCTCTTTTACCATTTCAGTCCTTTTATTTATCCCTTAATTAATTTTATCATCACATCAAAATCAACTTATACCCATACCTTTTGTCTATGTTTACCCCTTCTAAATATCATAATAAAGACATAGTTCTCAGGAGTTACAAGTATCATCATCCCATGTAGTACTAACTCTGTCTTTCTCTCCATTCTATTTCCCTCCAGTTTATGATTTTTCTGTCTCTTTTTGCCCTTCCCCTCCTTACTTGTGTTTTGCTTCTGACCAATGCTTCCCTCAATCTACCCTTTCTTATATTATCTCCTGTAAACAGTTTACCCTTATTGTATAACATAATCCTCCCCCCATCCTTACTGGTTCATCTTTTTATGCCTCTCCTGAGTCTTGTATCTCAAGATCAAATTTTCTATTGAGCTATGATCTTTTCATCAGGAAGGTTTGAAAGTTCCCTATTTCACTTAATGTCCATCTCTTCCCCTGCAAGATTATGTTCTGTTTTGCTGGGTAGTTGATCCTTGGCTATAATACAAAGTCCTTTGCCTTCCATAATATCATATTCCATAATATCATACTCCAGTCCTTCAGTGTAGAATCTGCTAGGTCCTGTGTAATCATGACTGTGATTCCATGATATTTTAATTGTTTCTTTCTGGCTGCTTGTAGTATTTTCTCCTTAACTGATACTTCTAGAATTTGTCCACAATATCCCTTGGAATTTTCATTTTGGGATCTCTTTCAGGAGGTGATAGGTGTATTCTTTCAATGACTGTTTTACCCTTTGGTTCTCAGACCTCAGCCCAGTTTTCCTTGATAATTTCTTGAAAGATGCTCTCTAGGCTCTTTTGTTTTGTTTTGTTTTGTTTTCATGGCTTTCCAATAATTCTTAAAATATCTCTCTTTGATCTATTTTCCTGGTCAGTTATTTTTTCCAATGAGGTATTTTACATTTTCTTCCATTTTTTTTGTTCTTTTGATTTTGTATGACTGTCTTTATGGAATCATATAGTCATTAGCTTCCACTTGCCAAATTCCAATTTTTAACAGATTGTTTTTTTCCCCTAGTACACTTTTGTACTTCCTTTCTATTTAGCCAATTCTACTTTTTAATGTAGTCCTTCTCAGTGAATTTATGTACTTCCTTTCTATTTTGCTAGTTATACTTTTTAAGGAGTTCTCTTCAATGAAGTTTTGGACCCCCTTCTCCATTAGGCCAATTGTATTTTTTTAAGGAGTTGTTTTCTTCAGTTGACTTTTGTCCTTCCTTTTCCAACCAGTTAACTCTCTCTTGCATATAACTTATTTATTTCCTCAATTTTCCTTCTACCTCTCTTATTTGATGTTTAGAATCCTTTTTGAGCTCTTCCAAGAAGACTTTTTGGACTTCAAAACAATTTATATTACGCTTTGAGGTTTCAGATGTAGGTATATTTACAATATTGTCCCTATTCTGAGTTTGTGTTTTGATTTACTCTTTTAGTATTCTAATTCCCTATGGTCATTTTTATTTTCTGCTTCTTGCTCTTGCTGTTTGCTTCTTTCCTGCCTTTTAAAGCTGAGCTCTCTTCCTGGAGTACAGGGGGCACTCTCCCAAGCTTCTTGTGTTGGGGTTCAGTGACCTGGTTACTGACTTTTTGTGCTGAGGCCTCAGGTACTGGTGATTGAGAGCTCCATGGGTCTGGTTGCTTACCTGATCCTGAGCTAGGCTTCTGCTGGTGGTGTCTGCTGTGTGCTGAGGCCAAGTGGGAGTTTTCTGCATTTTGCTGGGGCTGTGCTGAAACACAGGGAGGTTTGACTGTTGGAGGATGCCTGCTTACCTCGAGTCATGCTGAAGTAGGGGGAGGTCTGTCTATTGGAAGATGCTTTCCTTTGCTGGACTATGCCAAAGCACATGGAGGTCCAGTCACTGGAGGATACCCAGAACAACACTGAAACACTTGCAGGTCTTCTACTGGAGGATACTTGCCCACTTAGGGCTACACCAGTGCATGTGGTGCTTCTCTGAGCTGGAGTCTGCCACTTCCCCTGGCTATGCTCAGGCATGTAGGGAGTCTGGTTTTGGGATTTGCTTACTCTATCACCCTGGAGCTAAGGATTTCCCACTGATTTGCTGAAGAGGGCTAGCTGTTGGCTTGTTCAGATACTTCCTGTCCTGGGATATGCTCCCCTTTTAACAAAATGGAACTTTCTTACTGATCTTCTAAGTTTCTTGGGTTGAGAGGCTGCTCCATTCCATCTTTCTACTGGCTCCACTTTTCTAGAATTTTTTTCTGGGGAATTATTTTCTGTTATTTTTTTTAAGTGGTCAAAAAGGGAGAGTGATAGTGACTTACTGCTTACTCCACCATCTTGGCTACCCAATGGTAATTGGTAAGGTGCTGACTTGCACTGGTAGCAGAAACTCTTTATATAAAGTTCCTATACTGAAGAAACCATGGATACAATCCCATCCCTAGTTCATCTAGTCCCTCACCTTTTTTTAACTTCCACCCTTTGTGCCTAGTTCTACTTTCTGGGGATAAGCAGGAATCTAACCTCTTTTCCCCATGCTTTAAGAGTCTAATCTCTTTTTCCCATACCTCATACC
>CM053592.1:88599020-88626161 GCA_028646515.1 Pseudochirops corinnae | reverse complement strand
CATAAGGTACTTATCAAAGATGAACTATTTACATGACAACATGGAAAAGTGACAATTGTAACTGATGAAACTTTTCTCAGTATGAGGATAGGTGAAGGGAATAAAAATGTATATATACATATACATACACATATGTTTATATAAGAGGGTTTATATATGCATATAAGCACATATCTGAGTATGTATATATATGAACACATAGAGGGCATAAGATCAATTGAATAGGAAGGGACAATATTCTAAAAGGTAAAATACTGAGGTGAGAGAGGATTAGATTGAGAGGAAACAGGGAGAGACAGAATGGGGTTGAGCATCTCATGGAAGAGACAAAAGATATTTGTTACAGTAGAGGGGGAGAACAGAAAGGCAAAAGGGAAAGAGTCAACCTTACTCTCACTGAACTCAGCTTAGGGAAGAAATGACATAAAGTATAAACTGGGCAATCTTGCCACACAGGAGAATAGGGGGAATGGGGATGAGAGATAGGATGATGGAGGGAAGGGCAGAGTGGGGGGGAGGGTTGATGGAAGTGCACACTTCTGTAGAGGGACAGAGACAGGGACAGGATAGAGAGTGGAAGGGGGGGCAGTAGATAGGAAGGAGGGACTTGTAATCAGTCTCTCACAATGTGCCCACTGAGGAGAGGTTCTGCGTAATTACACATGTACAGCCTGTATTTGATGGCTTGTTCTTCCCGTCAGGGTGGCTGATGAGGGAAGAAGGAAAGATCTAGAATTTAAAGCTCTATAATCAAATGTTAAAAATATATATGTATGTATATATATATATATGTATATATACAATTATTATTACTATTATTATTAACTACATCCAACTGGAACTTAAGATTCACAGGCACTGTGGAAGGGAGATTCATCCTGCCCTATCAGAAAGTTAGAGGAGGGATGGGGGAGGACATAGGAGAGATTAGATTGGAGGAGGGGTCATACAAGGGGATGGCTGTTTTGAGGGGCAGGTAGGGGAACGATGGGGAGAAAATTTGTAACTCAAAATCTCATGGAAATGAATGATGTAAACTAAAATAAATAAAATAAAATATAAAAAAAGTAGCCCTTAAAAAAAAAAGGAATGTATACAACAACAACAAAAAAGAGCTAGAATGTAAAAGATATGGATTCAAATGGAATAAGGTTCTTGAGGATAGGAATAGTTTCATTTTGTTTCCGTATCTTCACAACCTAACATAGTTCTATAATGGTTTTTTGTATTGGCAAGTAAGCAGGTACTTAGCCCTTAGTAACTAATCAAACCTCTGTGAAAGAAATGGCTGTTTCAGCCAATGCTGGGTGTATATAATAAAAGCCTGAGAGAGGCACAGTCAGAATTTCTTGAGACCAGAATCTGGTGGCAAAATTTGTTCTTCTGGGAAGAGAGAGAGTTTCTCTCAGCAGCATCTGGAGGCTGGGCTGCTACTGCTGGACTGAGAACTGAGTCATAATTTTCTTTGGTCAAGAATCATGGAGACTGAAGTCATTGCCACCAGGAATGCTGAAGAGGAAAACTGTCCCCCGCCCCATCTGGAGAAAACAATTTTGGTTTTGAAAATCTTGGAGGAGTGATTTTGATTCTGGGAGGCAGCTGAGATTTCTTCTGGGTCCTAGGGCCAGCTGAACTGCCCAAGGACTGAAGAAGCATGATTGCAATGCAGAGGATTTGTTTGTGGTTTGGTTGAACCTTGAATTCTCTGGAACAGAAATTGTGAAGGATTGGAGATGGACTGGACCCTGTGTACTGCAGTGTGCAGCAGGACCTACCCAGAGAGCTGGACAAGGAACTGAGAGCTGTCTGCCATTGAAACCAGGTTAATCCAGTTTGGTGAATCCAGGAAGAATCTGGGAGCATCGAAGGGAATCCAGGTAATCTGAGAACTGGCCCCAAATCAAGATGAAAAGACCTCTCAGTGGGTACTGAGTAATGATGAAATTGTAGTGACAGGGGTGGAGGGTTTGTGTATTTTCTAATGAATGTCCTTAGTGATTAATGATACTTAGTAATTGTGAATCTGAATAAGTGACTGATTGAGTTAACTTAGTTGCCCCATGAGTGGAAGACTTTGACTATTGTACTTTGAGACTGAGTAAGGAGGTAAACCTCCTTAAGGATATCAGAAGACTCTTCAAAACTTTGTGGCCACTTTGATGAAAACAATGTGGCCATTTTAATGATAAGCTGTTGTGGATACTATATTGTGATTTTCTGTGATAAGTTGTAATTTTGTGAATGCTGTTCCTTGATTTTCTGTGAACTTTTTGTTCTGATTTGTTATGGAATAAATAGAATATTCACTATATGTGTAATCAGAACCATAAAAGCTGTTCACAGTAGCAGTCCTCTGGAAAGCTGCTAGTGCATGGCAGTACAAGTTCCTGGCATACAACAGGTATTAAATAAATACATATAGATTGATTAATTGATTCTAACTCTGACTCTGCCACTAATACGATTTGTGACCTTAATAAGTTCACTGGACCTTTTACTCCCTGTTACTTCATCAGTTCAATGAGTAAAATATTTCCTTACCTTTTCAAATATATTGCATTATGATGATTTATGAATATTTACTTCAACATTTGAAGGATCAGTGACTGTCTGTGTGGAGTGCTTCTCTAAAGACAGATAGTATAATCTTTTACCATACATGATATTCTTAATTGATTGCTGTGGCTTAAACCTTAATTGATTACTGTGGCTATGAAAATCCTGGTGAGTAACTTATGTGTATAGGTAGACTTGTCCTCAAATGGCAGTTGCACAATCTTGAAATATTTCTAGTCCAGTATGGTGTGCTTCAGCTTACAGTTATCCATTGGCAAAATTTTCAGGAACCCAGCCTGACCTCCATGACATTGGGAGTCACCAGAAGAGAACGTTCTGAGCTTATTGTGAATAAGAATTTGAAGCCAGTTCTTTGAGATGAGTAGATGAAATGGTTATGGGGGGATGAGAGAAGTTTAGAAAATACTATTAGAGATCTGTAGAGCAAATGGTAAGTGTCTCGAAGTGTTTCAGCAGTGCAAAAGAAGAGGATTTAAGAAAGAGGGTTTTTGCCAATGATGGCATATAACAGAAGCTAGGCTTATGGTAGGATTTCTCTTTTCAATTTGAATTGCATGTGCCTGAACTGAATAACACCCTGGAGTCTCTGACTTTGTCCCTTGCCACTTCTCCTCAGAGATTAGCAAGTTGATACAAAAGGAGCCAAAAGATAGATGAAAGAGAGAGCAGGAGGGCTTTTCTGTACCTGAAGACTCTGTGGAAGATATTGAAGCAAACTGGAAGAGCACTTGAATAGGGAGCTTGGATAGAGAGTGGGCAAGTGGAACTAACTCATCATGAGCTGAATTAGTTTGTATTATTCAGAAAGGAATTTTTCCATAGCAACTTCCTGAAAACTTTTAATATAGATTATGAAACATAATGAAAAACAATCACATCAGCAGACTGGAAATGACTGGAAGCAGTTTGGCCTGGAGGGATGGAAAAGCAGCAGCAGTAGTGGAAGTAGTGGTAGTGGAAGACAGAGGAGGAGGAAGAAGGAGAAAAAAGAGAAGAAGGAAGAGGAAGAAGAGAAAGAGGAGGAGGAGGAGGAGGACAGGAGGAGGACAAGTATGACGAGCAGGATGACTAACAACAACAATGAAGCACTATTGATCCTGGAGGAAGGTTGAATTTAATAGACAACACAGAGTAAAGGAACTATCCTGTCGGGAGTTAGGTAACAAATGAAATAAGAGAGACTTCCAGAACTCGTCAAATGTATTGATGTGTAAGTATGTATGTATGTATGTATATATGTACATATATATATATACACACCTACACACATATGCACATTCATACATATACACATACACTATATGAATGTTTGCGTGCATGTATGTGTATATATATATATAAGCTCAAAAGTTAAAAATTTCTGATGTAAAAAGATGAGCTATGACCTCACCTTTCCTAAATCATTATCCAGGGCAATGTTATATGTTGAATACAGTGAGACCTGTTGCTGGTTTTGAGGCTTTTAAGCCTGGATTGTTTTTAAGAGAATCTGGTGGCTATTGTAGAGAAAATGACAGGTAAAGAAATTCCTATATTTTACTTAAATGGAAGCAAACAGACAGAAATGTAAGGTACCTAATTTGTACCCAGGTCCTTCATGTTTGAAGGGAGCCTAAGATGTGAGAATTATAATAATTAATAATGTGAATATGAGAAGACAACTGGGGCAGCAGTGATGAAGAGAGAATAATGTGATATCTAAGGCCTGATTGATCAAAAAGGATGTTATAGTAGTGTGGGCACAAGATGACAAGGGCTTGAACTAAGACAGCAAAAAGGGTAGAGGATGATAAGAGCAAGTATAGAAAGGCTTATGATTTGCTAACTGATTCTATCTGAGGAATAAATGACAAAGATGGAGTCAAAGAGAAGCTTGGTGAATTGTACAAAGAGATTCTCTTTTAACTGCTTTCATTTTTTTTTCTTTCTGCCTTTCAGGAGAAGTTCATGGTAAGCAGAGTTTCTATAAACCAGAATTGCATTTTCCACTCTGAAATGCAATGTAACAGTCTGAATTTTCATTGTGAAGTTCACTCTATATTGCTTCCTCATAATCTATTTCACCTTTTCATGGTATTAGAATATATTACTGTGGGGTTTGGGGCATTTTTCCCCTAAATGCATGAAATATGAAATAGAAAATAGATTTTTGGTGGTATATAAATTTTAAAAATCTAGTGTTCTCAGAACAGTAGAAAAATACAAAATAAATTCTACAAAATCAAGTTGTCTGTAGTAAATTAGAATACATTGTAGACAAATCAAATTACATGAGCAAATAGAGAAAATGCCATGTCGTGTTTCTTCTATTGCTTCTCTTTTCTCTCTCTTTAATCTTCCTTACTGCTGTGCTTCTATTGTACTATTCTCTGTGATAATGACAGATTTGCTTGGCAGATGTCTCCTGTTGATGGCCAAAAAATCCTGAAGCATGTGAATTCTAGCATCCAGGATAAATAGCAATGATACTAGCAAGCAAGCCATGCTCAAAGCCTCCTGACCACTTGATAACACTGCCTCATCTACCTGAAAACTAGTCACTTTCATACCTTCCTATTATAATGGGTTTACATGGGTAGCGTGTAATGCTAATGCTTGCAGCACTCTTATTGTTGCTCTCTTATAATATAAGCTATACTTGGATGATGTGAGATTTCATCTGTGTAAGTCTACCTGCACTGTTCAGGCTATAAGCCTACTATATTTTATTGATTTTTTTCTCAGTCTTTTCAAGCTGCTATGGCTGAAAAAAAGTCACTCTCTGACCAATCTGGTTATGAGACTCTTTGCTTATCCTTGAATTATAGACTATCTATCCTTGGCCCTACTCCAAACTTATCCAGTTTGTTTGGGATTTGTGTAGACTTGCATTTTTCTGGAAAAGTTTACAGAACGCAGAGTTAGTGCCCACCCCCCCCCCCCAAAAAAAAGTGACTTTTGGAAAAAAAAACTGGAATAACTAATGGCATAAAATAGAATAATTTTAAGACCTAACAACCATATTGCAAATGCCAAAATAATTAATGCTTAGTGTCAAAATAACAGTATCTATCCCTAACAATGCTTCCTATAAAATAGAAAATTTCTTGACAGATCATTTTACTCATATTCCTATTAATTAGAAAGAAGTATATGCGTTCACATCTATCCAGCCATATATATAGAGACCTTAGGTTAAGATTACCACGTGGTGTTCATCATTTGCCTTTTAGCCCTATGACGCTATGAGGTAATGACTCAATGAGCCCTATGAGGTATTGACTCAAAAAATTCAGAAATACAAACTTATTAGGAAAAATTGTAGTTTAAATAACTTTCCCCCCCCTTTAGATACACAGCATTTAGATATCAAAATCTGGGTCATCCTTTTTTAATAAACTGTGGCATTCCACTTGCATAGATAGAAATTGAAATTTTGATATGACTCTATACATGTTGTTTAGTGTATAGTTAGCTAAACAAGCAATTTGAGATGGACTTTAAGCAAAGATAGTAAATATTAAATGGGAACTTGAGAATGTCAGTTATAGTATAATAGCCCAATACTTCTAAATGCTCACAACTCAAGTTTTAGGTCAATAATTGTTATAGAAAAATAGAGCAGGATGGGCAGTAGGGTAAGTAGAGGGATGGGCCTACAGTTATGAAATTCTGACATTTATGGAAGCTGTTTGAACCTCAGTTTCCCCATTTGTAAAATGGAGGATATTTTTCACAGGTTTGTTATAGACACAAATTATCATAGGATCATAAATTCAGAACTGGGAGGGCTATAGAGGCCCCTCAGTCCAAGTCATCATTTTAGTGATGGGAAAATTGAAGCTCCTAAGAACAAAGTTACCCAGAGTCACCTAGTTAGTAAACTTCTAAGATAATCTGTGAATACACATCCACTCTTTAATAAACTTGGCAGGTAAATGACTTGTATAGTATTATGTTAACAACTAACAGAGTATAAAACACAGTAATGTGAGGAAATGTGTGGGCAGGAAAATTCATCCAGGAAGCGCTATTTCATATGATCTTCAAAGGATGGCTAGGAATTCAATAATTAAATCTGGGAAGGAAGCCTTTTCTGAGCACAAGGAGGGGTACCAAAAAAACCAAACAAACAAAAAACACATGGAAGAAAGAAAGTGGAGAATTTGCTTTGAAGTGCAGTCCATTTTGGTTGGAACATAGAATATGCACAGGCAATTATCTAAGAAAAGGCTAAAATATTAAGTTGATGTCAGACTTTAGAGTCTTGAATGCCAGAGAAAGTATTCAGAATTTCCTTTAGCAGGAAATTGATAGCCAGTCAACTTTCTTAAGCAAACAAGGGACATTACCAGATATACATGTAAGAAAGAATAGTCTGCTGGCTAACCATTTTTTATGTCATTTTCCATCATATTCAACTCTTTGTGATATATTTGGGAATTTCTTGTCAAAGAATTTGTAGTGATTTACCATTTGCTTCTCCAACTCATTTATATGAAGAAATTTAGGCAAACAGTGACTTGCCTAGGCTCATATAGCTAGTATAATCTCGGGCTGGATTTGAACACAGGAAGATGAGCCTTCATAACTCCATCTGCACCACCCAGCTGCTCACTGACAACAAAAACAATTGTCATCTGGCAATATGAAAGATATATTAGTCCTCTCATTGTCCATGTCACTTTGTTTAAAACTCTAAAATGTTCTTTTTCTGAGGCTAACTTACAATAAAGAATAAATTTCTGAATCTTCTAGAGCTAAGTAATGTAGAAAAGAAAGTGCTTTTCAACTCAATGTTTTATATATATCTACCTTGTAAACAGATTTTTATACCTTAGCTCCTACTTAAAGAACAAGTCTGATGGGCTGAACCACTTAAAAAGCTGAAGTACAGAATTCATAATACATTCTTCAAGATGTATCTTAAAGATAAAAAAAAGACTATGATTTGAGTATATATATAGGTCTTGTCATGTAAAACAAGACAAAACAACATGTAGCTATAATCTTGACTTATTTTAAATTAAGAGAATTATTTTAAATTAAGGATGTATTGCACTAGTTTTAATTTTCTCAGGCTATACCCACATAGTTTGAGAAACTCATATTGAGAATCAATTGCCCTTACTAAAACTGTGCTGGCTTCAAAAATGCCTATTTTTAGCTAAATTAAAAAAAATATTTTTCATTTTTTTGCCTCCAACATATCTGTATCATCTCAAACCTGGTAAAAACACACATTTAAATATTAGATTAATTTTAAAATATGTGTGTTTATGAGTTTACAAATAGAACATTGGCTAATACTCATGAAAGAAAATAGCTAGGTAGGTCAATAAGTGTGTTTCTATTTAGTTATCTATTTGGGCAACTAATTATTTCAATTTGAGCTTGGGAATTGGTTATAGTTATTGAGGATATAAAGGATCTGCATATAAGCAAATATCAGTTTGAATTTTTTGAAAACTTTTGAATACAATATATAGTCTCAGGAAAGTATTTCATGGGTCTTGAAGGAAAAGGAAACATCAATAGCACTGATCCTAACTTAAAAATCTAAATTTGACAAATGATTAGCCTTGAGAATAATACTGTAAGATGAAAATTACTTGTTTTTCTGAGCTAGAGACTTTACCTAAGCATATACATATTTTTTAAAAACATCTACTAGGCATGCTTATATATTCCAAAACTCTGCTTAAGTTTACATAAATAAACAAAATCTACTTTATATTTTATAGGAATCTTTATAAGAATTTTCACCTGTCCATCTTTGTGGTTTCTGCTTTCACCAATTCAATCAATTAATCAGTACATTTATTAAGCACCTACTATTTGTCAAGTGCTATGCTAAGTGCAGGACCTTCCTTGGCCTCAAGAAGCTTAGAAATTTATGGAGGAAGATGATACAGAAAAGAAAACTGAAAAGGGGTAATGGGAGGTGAGGTTTGGTGTCCAGGGAAGCTACTTAACTCAAGAGCACTGTGGAGAAATTACTCTGGAAGTCCCTAAACAATATAGCCCAGTGAGAACTAAAATATCTGAGACAAGCTCTTTTCTTAAAAGGAGTTTTGGAATTCATGTTCCCACCATTTAAACAGAGGCTATAGAGGGGGAGTGATAAGATAGAGTCCCAAGACTGATGAGTTTAGTGTTCAGAACCCAACCTCTCCATACCTTGGTTTCCATTAGCCCTGCAAAATTGTCTTCATGGTCACCTTTGCAGTGACCACATGCAAGTTTTTGTTGAAGATCCTGTCAATTTCTAGAAGAAAAAAGGATTCTTTTTTCTCCTACTTTATATATCAAGAATAGCACACTTCAAAGGAATATATTCTAAATATGAAATTATCTAGGAAAAATGTAATTTGCTTCTAGGGCTCTTTTCCTCTCCATCCCGATCCCAGCCCAATTTAGGTTCTGGTTAGCTTTATTTCCTAAGATGACCACTAGAAATATAAATATATTTGTATATCTAGAGATTCCATAGAATGTGGAGTCTATTTAATTTAATAACACATACTAATCATTTATTATTTGCAAAGTTCTTTGCTAGGTTCCATGGGGTATGAGAAAAGAGTGAGATTTTATTCTTGCACTCAGGGTCCAGTCTAGCTGTGGTATAAATCATGGGCACAAATAATTATAATACAAAGTATAGTAAGTAAGTACATAATAAAGTAGCACATAGGAAGTACATCTCCCCTCTGCTTGGAGGGCTGGAGGGTGAGTGAATGAACTCCACCAAAAACTTTCCTTTATAGAGGGCTGTACCTGAACTTTGCAGCACATTTCACTTTCCCTCTGCTGCTTTGCTTGATCTGAAATCCATGGAACAAGATATCTTACATGGGGTCACCCCTGTTGTCCCTTCCCCCCCTCCCATTTTCTAGCCTCTTTTGTGCGTTTTCTTCCTCTTTTAGATTGTAAACTCTTTAAGTGGAGGGCATTCCCTCCTTTTTTTTTCTTTTTCTTTTTAGCCCCAGCACTTAGGACAGTGCCTGACATATAGTAGGCCCTTAATAAATGTTTATTAAATGAATGCATAGGCATAATAGAAGCAAATGCTTTGAGGGAACTAAGAAGGGGGTTGAGCAAAGAAATAACAACTAAAAATTGTCTGGGCTTTGAAAAAAAATTTTAGAAAGGGAATGAAAAGTATGACCTGGGAGAAGGTTAGAATGGGGGTGGGGTGGTATAGAGTATTCCAAATTTGGAGAATAACATGATCAAAGCCCCAGAGGTGAAGAAAGGGTAGCTCTATGAATGATGAATAGTTCAGTTTGTCTGGGGGTTTAATATATCTTTGAAGGGGAGTAGTGTGAGATAAGATAAAACTTACAACCTAGAACTCACTAAATACATATTTCCCGATGAATGTTATGAACCATATAAAAGATAAATAATAAATATTTAGTGATCATTCATAATGGATTGATATAAAGATAGCCGTGGATTTTACCCAGGGGGCTTATAGTATAAAAATATGACAGACAAATAAATCACAGATAGGCATTCAGTGAAAAACAAAAAAGTCCTACAGGCTAAGAAAGGTTTGCATAAAGGTGATGGATAGAGAAGACTGCTGGTGTTGATGACTGCCCATTTATTATTAGTCTTACCCTTTAGGTGTGGGCCTAAAATGATACAAGAAAAGCTTTGGGAAATAGCTTCCAAAGAAGTGTTTGAAAAGTTACTCTGTTAATCTTCAACATTCACATATTTATGAGGAGGAAGAGAATGTGATTACAGAGTAAGAGATAAAACCAAAACCATTTAGAAATATGTGATATAATGTAAGTTTGACAACGAGTCAAGGGAATGTACTATATATTTGGAAAGCAAAGCTATGCAAAAGACATCTCATCCAATTATACACACACATACTTTAAATTCCTTAAGTTATAGGAACGGGTGATGGTACCAGGAGTATAATGATTGTATAAATATAGCATCACTGTATGAACTCAAGATTCCTTTTAACATTTGGTTGCCATCCGCATTTCATCTAATGAGCATAATTTGATCCCACAGTCTCCTACTTCATCTTGTAATAGACTATAGAGAGTGATATAAATGATGCTTAATTTAAATTATATTTTTATTTGATTAACAGGGAAAACAGCTTTTGAAGCATTATATTTAAAATGTAGGGAATCCAGTTTCCTCTCATTCTGGATGTTATATGATTATTTCAAAATTATGCATGTGCATTATTTTGAGGGTGTGGAGGGCAAATTCTCTGTAGTGTTTGTTTTCCTTAGTTCTGAAAGCAGAGAATAAATGACAATTAAGGAGTGAAGAGATGTTAAAATGCCTTCCCTGATTTTCCTTCTGTAAATTGTCTTTGGAAAAGATTAAAGTTATGCCTACCTTTGCTGAGGCAGACTTTGAAACAATCATTGGGGGGAAAAAAGTCCCTCAGGAAGTTAAAAGAAATTGGAGAAGGGACACAGAATTTGTTGCTCTGATCTACCATTTTTAGGACAACTTTGTGTGTATGTGTGTATGTGTGTGTGTGCGTGTGTGTGTGTATGTGTATACTTTATATTTATGCTGCAAATACTTATATATGTACTTGTTTTTCTCATTAAAATAGAAGCCTTTTGCAAGTAAGATTAGTTTCATTCTCCATATTTTTATGCCAAGAATGTAGCACAATGTCTGACACACAGTAGATGTTTAATATTAGTTTCATTGATTACATTAGAAGTTGCAATTTCAAACTATTTATAAAATATAAAATACTTTGATACATTTACATAATATTATGAAAGAATAGCACGTATTTGGTGCTTATTATGTGCCTGACATTGAGATTACAATATAAATTGAAACTTACAAAATTACTAGTTCAGAAATAAAACACTTGCTCTCATAGAGCATGCATTCTAATGGAATTTTCAAAAAAACAGATGTTAAAAAACTATGGATCTTATAAAATTAATAGATACTGTTAAACAGCAAAAATCTGTGATTTCATCAGTCTAGGGATATACTCCAAGGGAGTAAATTATGACCTTTATTTAGCTTATCTTAGATAAGTAGGAAGGAATGATCTAAAGCTAGAGATGCTAATTGACTTGCTCTGGATCACAAAGTCCAGTAAATGTCAGAGTTAGGAACTGTTATTTATTTAATAAATTCATTATGTATGTATGTATGTATGTTAAACTTTCATTTGTTTTTCAGTTTTGAGTTCCAGATCCTCTTACTTCCTGTTGACCCTCCCACAATAAGTGAGAAGGCACAAAATGTAATATCAATTATAAACGTAAAATCATGAAGACATTTCTATTATTAGCTATATAAAAAAAAATAAAGTGAAAAACTGTTTCAATATGCATCGAACTTCCAATTGGTCCTTTTTGTATGCGGATATCATTTTTTTTTAAATCATAAGTCTTTCGTAATTGATTTGGATCAGAGTAAATGTCATTCCCAGATTATCATACATAATATTGATGTTACTGTGTTCAAGGTTCTCCTGATTCTGCTTACTTTACTTTATATCACTTCATGTGTCTTCCCAGGTTTTTTTCTGGAACCAACTTGTTTGTCATTTCTTATACTACAATAGTATTCCATCACACTCATATACAACACTTGTTCTGGTATTCCCCAATTTATGGGAATCTCCTCTCTTTCCATTTCTTTGTCCCACAGAAAGAGGTGCTATCAATATTTTTGCACATATAAGTCTTTTCACTTTTTCTTAAATCTGTTTGTATACAGACCCAGTAGAGATATTTCCAAGTCAGAGTATACACAGTTTTATAGCCTTTGGACATAGTTCCAAATTCTTATCCAGAATGGATAACTCCATAAAAAGGCATTACTGTCCCAATTTTTTCACATACCTTCCAACATATTACTTTTCGTTTCTATCATGTTAACCAATATGATAGGTATGAGGTGGTACCTCAAAGCTTTTAAATTTGCATTTCTGTAATCAAAGGTTATTTAGAATATTTATTCATATGGCTATAGATAGCTTTAATTTCTTCTTCTGAAAACTGCATGTTCTTATCATTTGGTGATTTATCAGGTGAAGAATTCTTATTTATTTATTCATTTCTCCAGTCATTCATTCATTTATTTGTTTGTTTATTTGTTTATAAATACATTTGTCTCACTTCACTATATCTTTGAGAATTGAGGTCTTTAACAGAGAAACTAGCTATGTAGTGTATTCCAGTCTTCTGTTTTCCTTCTAATTTTGGCTGCATTACTTTGTTTATGCAAAATATTTTTTTAAGTAATTAAAATGATCTATTTTATTTCCTATGTTCTCTCTATCTCTTTTTAAATCATAAATTCTTAACTTATCCATAAATCTGATAGGTACTATTTTCTAAGCTGCCCTAACTTGCTTATAATATCACCCTTTATACCTTAATCATGTCCTTATGTTAACATTCTATTGTTATATGACTTGAGACATTTATCTATGCCTAGTTTCTGCCAAACTGATTTCAGTTTTTCCAGTTTTCTTTTTTCAAATAATTAGTTCTTGTCCTAAAAGCTTGGGTCTATGGGTTTGTGAAATTTTAAATTACTATGCTCATTTGATTTTGTTTTTGGAGTATCTAATATATTTTAATAATCCTACACTTTACTTCTCAGCCAGTATTAGATTGTATTGAGGAATACCATAAAATAGTTCAAAATCTGGTGCTGTTATTCTGCCTTCGTTGACATTTTTATTCATTAATCCCCTCACTATTCTTGACATATTTTTCTCCCAGATGAATTTAATTATTTTTTCCTAGCTCTGAAAATTAATTCTTTGGAATTTATGACATTGAATAAGTAAATTAACTTAGGTAGAATTGTCATTTTTATTACATTGGCTTGGCCTACCCACATACAATTAATATTTTTTAATTGTTTAGATTTGTCTATTTCTGGGAAAAAAACACTTTGTAATTGTGTTCATAGTATTGCTGGGTTGGTCTTGACAGACTCCTAAAAATTTGATATCATCTACATTTATTTTAAGTGGAATTTCTCTTTCTATTTCTTGCTATAGAGTATTATTATTAGTATATATAGACATGCTCATGATTTATGTGTGTTTAATTTATACTCTGCAACTTTGGTGAAGCTTAATTGTTGCAACTAGTTTTTTAGTTGATTCTCTATGCTTCTCTAAGGTAATCATTATGTCATTTACAGAATATTTTTGTCTCCTTATTGCTTATTTCAATCCCTACAATTGCTCCTTTTTTTTGTTGTAATAAAATTCTGCTAGAATTGGTGATAATGGAGATCTTTTCTTCACCCCTGATCTTAGTGGGAAGACTTCTAGCTTATTACACTTACAGATAATGCTCACTTATGGTGTTAGATACTACTTTTGATTTTTAGTAAAGCTTAATTTAATCCAATGATTTATAGGCTTTTAAATAGGAATCAATGTTGTATTTTGTTAAAAGAGTTTTTTCTGCATCTATTGAGCAATTATGTTACTTTGTTGTTTTGTTATTTACATCACCAGCTATACTCATAATTTTCCTAATATTGAAGTAGCTTGAATTCCTGGTGTAAATCCCACTTAGTCATATGGTATGATATTTGTGACAATATTGCCATAATCTTCTTGCTAGTATTTATTTATTTATTTTTGCCTAAATATTCACTAGGCAAATCAATTTCTCATGTTTCTTCTCTATTTTTGCTTGTCTTGGTTAGAACATCAGAACTATATTTGTATTATAAAAGCAATTTGGTAGCACTTTTTCCTTGCCTCTTTCCAATAATACTTATATATTATTGGAATTAATTGTTCTTGAAAAATTTGGTAGAATTTAATTGTGAATCCATTTGGAGATTTTATATTAGGGAGATCAGTTATGGCTATTTTTTTTTCCCTGATAATGTTATTTTCTCTGTCCTCTTCTGTTACTCTGGGCAACTTATATTATTAGAAATAGTTACCCATTTCATTTAGATTGTCAAATTTATTAGCATATACTTGGGCAAAATAGTTCTAAATAATTTTTAAAATTTCATCTTCTTTAATGGTGCTTTTATCCTTTCTATTTTTGATACTGGTAACTTGATTTTCTTCTTTTTTAATCAAACTAACCAATAGTTTATCTTTTTTGTTGAATTTTTCATAAAATTAGCTCTCATTTTTATTAGTTCAATGTTGATGTTGTTGTCTTTTCCTTTCAATTTTTATTAATCTACCCTTTGATTTTCAGAATTTCTGTTTTAGTGTTTAATTTCATATTTTATTTTATTTTATTTTTAGCTTTTTTTCTTTTTAATTGCAAGCCCAATTCATTGATCTGCTCTTATTTTTACTGATGTAAATGTTTAGAGATATAAAATTGCCCCTAATTGCTGCTTTGACTGCATCCCACAATTTTTTATCTGTTTCACTGTTGTTATTGTTGTTAATGAAGTTGTTGATTGCTTCTGTGATTTGTTTTGTGATCCACTCATTCTTTAGGATTATATTATTTAGTTTCCATAAAATTTTTAAATTATGGCTTCATGGTCCTTTATTGAACATCTTTTTTATTGCATTAAGGTCTGGAAAGGATGCATTTAATAATTCTGATTTTTTCAATTGTTTGTGAGGTTTTTGTGTCTTAATACATGGTCATTTTTTATGAAGTTGCCATTGGTAATGTAGGAATAAGGTGTATACACACACACACACACACACACACACACAATTTGTTTTTTTGTTCCAATTCAATTTCCCCAGAGGTTCATCATATGTAACTTTTCTAAAACTCCATTCAACTCCTTAATTTCTTTCTTATTTGTATTAGGGTTATATCTGGTTCTAAGCAAGGCAAATTGAAGTCCCATATTAGTATAGTTTTACTTTCTATTTCTTCCTGTAATTCATTTAACTTTTCCTTTAAGAATTGGATGCTATGGAAATTGGAGAAAATATATATTTAGTGATTATTGACAATACTTCATAGTAATTTTTAGCAAAATGTATTCTCCTTGTAATTTATTTTATTTTGGTCTGGTTTTGTTTTTGCTTGTGTGGGATAATGATTTCCATCCTTGCATTTTTTTTTCAACTTCAGCTAATGCATGATAGATTCTACTTCAGCTACTTATTTCTACTTTTGGGGCATCTTTCCATTTCAACTGTTATTTCTTCTAAACAATAAATTGGTGGATTCTGTTTTTTACTCCATTCTGCTACTTGGTTCAGTTTTATGGGTGAATTTATCCCATTCCCATATACAGTTATGATCACTTACTGAATATTTCTCTCATATACATCTATATATATGTATATATATATATATATATATATATATATACACACACACACACATATATTTTCTTTTTGTCCTTCTCTGTTTCATTTTACCTTATCTCTTCTTAACAATCTGTTTTGCTTCTGACTACTGCCTTCCTTAATTTTCCTTCTCTTCTACCACTCCCCTTCTCTTATCTCCTTCTCTATTTACTTTCCTTTTGTGTGAGATATGTTTATTTTCTCTTTGAAACAATTCCAATGAAAGTGAGCTTCAAATGGTGCCTGTCACTTCACATCCACTGAAAAAGTTCTTTCTTGAGTGGCTCATATATGTGATAAAATTTTCCCCATTCTTTTTCTTCCTTCTGCCTTTTACAATGCATCACTCTAACCCCTTATTATTTTTTTGAGATTGTAATGGTAATGGTAATTTAAAGATCTTTGCTGAATTGAAGATATTCCCTGCCCCCTAATAGACTGAATGTAATCACATGGAACCTGTGATGGGAGGAGTATTCTGCAGGGTGGAGCAGAGTTCATTGAAATCTAAGAGTCATAGCAGTTAGAACTGAATGGAGGAGAGGATGCACACAGGGAGACAGCTGGGTTTGTGAGTGTTGATGTGGGAAGGCTAAAGGATGGTGTGGCTCTCTGTTGTGCTATGGTGTATTAATTTCTTTGCTACTATGATGTATTTGACTTTCTGATGTTGGGGTTTGGTTTTCTGATGTCTTGAATAAATGTTTTGCTTCTGTCTTCTAAATGGAGAGTCTTTTATATTTTGTGATTGAGAATTATGCTGCATGTTTACAGTTGCTGTCAGTGCTGTGTATATTGTATTGGTTCTATAGAGATCTTCCCATCATATTGGCTTTTCAAGAAGTTTCTACATAGAGAGGTTTGCAGAACAGGTGTTGTGAGTTAAACTTTTCTTGAACAGTTCTTACACATATGCCTTACTATTAAAATGAAGCTACTTGACTATGTCTTTAAACCCAAATCACAGGGGTAGGGGGGAGGGAAGGGTAGAGCCAATATGGAAGAGTAAAGGCAAGGACCACTACAAATACCTCAAAGTAATGACTCTAAACAAATTCTAGAGTAGCAGAAGCCAAAAAAAGACAGAGTAAAACAATTTTCCAGCCAAAGCCAACTTAGAAGATTGGCAGGAAAGGTCTGCTTCATCAGGGTGAGAGAGGAGCACAGTCCATAGCAGACTTTTACAGCTCAGACAGGGCCCCAACAAACCAGGAACAGGCCTCAGGGCAAATGAATCAATGGGAGCAGTGGTGGTTTTCAGACCTCTCAGTCCATAGACAGTAAGGGGAGCAGACAATGTGTTTGAAGGAGATTTACAGGTTTCCTTTTTACTGAAACCAAAGGCCAGACTCTGTTGTATTGTCTATATAGGTATCTGGGTCACAGTCCTGGATCTTAGTCCCAGTGTAAGGAGGGGCACTAGCACAGTAAAGCTTGTGTCCACAAGGGAGCAGGGATCCTGGCCACTGTTGCAGTGTTGAAAAGAGTACCTTTGGTTGCTCAACTAGCAGTGCACAGTACAGGAGAATAGTAAATACACCTCTACTCAGATCATACCACCTCACAAAAGTTAAAAACTTACTGATCTCCAGAACTTTCTCTGAAAACAGCTACACACACATACACAAAAACAAACTTAAAGTTTGGGAAAGTGACCCCTTCAGTTAGGAAGGAGAGCTCCACATTAGCATAGTGTTAAAAGTCAATAAATAGGCTGGAAAATGAGAAAATTAATAGAAAAAAATTCTGACAAAGAAAATTACTGTGGCAACAAGGAAGATCAAAACAGACACTCAGAAGATGACAACAAAGTAAAAATTTCTGCATCCAAAATCTCAAGGAAATCTGAATTGCTCTCAGACAAAGGGGGAGATAAAAAGAATTTAAAAATCAAGTAAGAGACGTAGAGGAAAAAAATAGGAAGAATGATTAAAGAGAACATGAAAAAAGGGTCACCAAGTTCATAAAGGAGCCACAAAAATATACTGAAGAAAATAACACTTTTAAAAACAGACTTGGCCAAATGGCAAGGAGGTATGAAAAGCCAATGAGGAATAGAATACCATGAAAAGAAAAATAGGCTAAATTGAAAAAGAGACACGAAAAATTACCAAAGAAGAATTGGCCAAATGGAAAAGGAGGTACAAAAGTTCACTGAAGAAAATAATTCAATAAAAAAAGGAAGCTAATCACTTTATGAGAAATCAAGAAACAATGAAATAAAACTGAAAGATTAAAAAAAATAGAAAACAATGTGAAATATCTCATTGGAAAAACATGTGACCTAGAAAATGGATCCAGCAGAGAGAATTGAAATAATTATTGGACTGCCTGAAAACCATGACAAAGAAAACAAAATCTGAGATGCCATCTTTCAAGAAGCTATCAGGAAAAAAAGTCCTGATATTCTTTAACCTGACAGTAAAATAGAAACTGAAAGAATCCAGCAATCACCTCTTATAAGAGAACTCAAAATGAAAACTCAAGGAATATTTTAACCAAATTTTAGAGCTTCCAGATCAAGGAGAAAATATTGCAACCAGTCAGAAAGAAAAAAAAAACTAATATCATTTAGGCATAGTCAGAATAACACAAAATCTATTAGTTTCTTCATTAGAGAAGACGATGGCTTGGAATAAAATATTCTAGAGGGTGAAGGGGCTAGGATTACAATCAAGAATCCCCTACTTATCAAACTGAGTATGAGGAGGGAAAATTGACATTCAAAGAAATAGAGGAGTTTAAAGCATTCTTGATAAAAAGAACAGAGCTAAATAGAAAATTTAAGATTCAAATATAAGACTAGAAAGAAATATATAAAGGTAAACAGGAAAGGGAAATCATAAGAGTCTTAAAATTAAATTGTTTATATTTCTACATGGGAAAATGAAAGTAATAAGGCCTTTCTCATTATTAAGGCATATACAAGGAGTATATATGGATAGGAAGGCATAGGCTTGAATTAAAGATGAAGGGATGGTATCTAAACAAAAGCAAATTAAGGGATGAGAGAGGAGTTGGCTGAGAGAGAGAAAAAGAGAGGTTAAATGGGGTAAACTATCTCACATAAAAGAGGCAAGAAAAACCTTCTACTTTGGAGGGAAAGAGAGCAGAGGTGAGGGGTAGTGAGTGAACTTTACTCTTATCAGAATTGACTCAAAGAGTGAACAACATACAGACACTAAATTGGGTAAGGAAATCTATCTTATCCCACAGGAAATAGGAAGGGAAAGGAATAATAGAAGGAGGGGGTGATAGAAGGGAGGGCAGATTGGGGAAGGGGGTATTCAGAAGCAAAACTTTGAGAAGGGACAGAGTGAAAGGAGATAGTATAGGATAAACAGGGAAGGGGAAATAAGATGGGGGGAAATAGAGTTAGCAATAATGTCTGAAAAAAAATGGAAGGAAGTTGCTTCAATAAAGGTATCAAACCGCAAACACGTAGAGAAGAGTCAAATTTATAAAAAAATAAAAAGAGCCAATCTCCAAATGATAAATTATCAAAAGAGACAAACAGTTTTTAGATGAAGTAACTATACCTATATATGGCAAAATGAAAATATTCTCTAACTCACTATTCATTGGAGAAAAGCAAATTTACACAATTCTGAGCTACTGCCTCTTACCTATTTGATTGACTAATGGGGCAGAAAAAGAAAATAACAAATGTTGTAGGGGATGTAGGAAACTTATATAACACTAATGTACAATTGGTGAAGTTGTATACTCATTCAAACATTCTGGGGAGCAATTTGTAACTATGTCCAAAGGGCTATGAAGTCATGCATTCTGTCTGACCAAAAATACCACTACTAGATCTGTATTCCAAAGACATAAAAATAATTTTTTAAATGGATATATTTGTACAAAATATTTATAGCAGCTCTTTGCTGATGGCAAAGAGTTTGAAATGAAGGGGATGCCCATCAATTGGGGAATGGCTGAAAAATGTATGGTCTGTGATTATGATGGCATATTTTTGTGCTATAAGAAATGGTGAGCTGAATGCTCTCAGAAAAACCTGGAAAGACTTTCATGGACTGATGCAAAGTGAAATTTACTGTATAAAAAGTAGCAGTGATATTTTAATATGATCATCTGTGAATGTTTTAGCTATTATTAGTAATTCAATGATCCAAGACAACTCTGAAGGATTTATGATGAAAAATGCTATCCATTCTCAGAGAAGGAACAGATGGTGTCTGAATACAGATTGAAACTTTTCTTTTTTAGCTTTTTAATTTTTCTTGAGGTTTTATTTTTTTCTGGGGAGGGGTATAGCTTTTCTTGGCTATTATGGAAATATTTCACATGATTACATATGTACAAACTATATCTAAGTGCTTACCTTTTGCTGGTGGTGGGGTAGAGAGGAAGGAAAGAAGGGATTTTGAAACTCAGTTTTAAAACTGAATGTTAACTGTTTTCTCATATGACTGAGGAAAAATAAAATGCTAGATGAACAACAAAAAAAGAAATAAAAAAATAAAAATAATTCCTTAAAAGTTTGAAGTGGGCAGGTGGAAGCTAATGACTTTATAAAACACTGTCAATAAACAATAAACCAAAACTAAAAGAATGAAAGAAAGAAGACAATGTCAAAAATCTCATTGAAAAAACATCTGACCTGGGAAATACATCCAGTAGAGATAATTTTAAAATTATTGGACTACCTGAAAGTCATGAGCAAAAAAATGGTCCTAGATAGCTTTCAAGAAATTATCAAGGAAAACTGCCCTGATATTCTGAAACCAGAGGATGAAAGAAATTGAAAGAATCTGGTGATCACTTCCTGAAACATTTCACAAAATGAAAACTCCCAGGAATACTGTAACCAAATTCCATACCTCCAAAATTAAAGAAAACATACCGCAAGTAGACAAAAAGAAGGAATTCAAATACCATGAAGCAAGAGTCAGGATAACACAAGATTTAGCAGATTCTTAAAGGATTAAAGGGCTTGAAATAAAGATATTCCAGAGGACAAAGGGGCTACAATTACAATAAAAAAATCACCTTCCCAGCAAAACAAAGTACAATACTTCAGAGGAAGAATATGGATATTCAGTGAAATTAAAAACAAAAAAGAGGCATTCTTGATGAAAAGAACAGAGCTGTATAGAAAATTTGACATTCAAATACAAGATGCAAAATAAGCATAAAAATGTAAACGGGAAAAAAAACCATAAGGAATTCAACAAGATTAAACTGCTTATATTCCTACATGGTGAAATGATATTTATAACTCCTCAAACCTTTTTCATTATTAGGGTAGTTAGAAGGAGTACACATAAACAGAAGGCTTAGGTGTGAGTTGAATGTGATGGAATGATTATCAAATATATATGTGTGTGTGTGTGTGTGTGTGCATGTGTGTATATGTATGCTGGTAGAAGAAAAAAGAGACTGGTAGAATGGGCTAAATTATGTGACATAAAGGAGGCAAGAAAGAGCTTTTACAGTAGAGGAGAAAAAGGGAGAAGTGGGGAGGGGAGCACATGAACCTTACTGTCACCAGAATTGTCTCAAAGAGGAAATAATACACATACTTATTTGTATGTAGAAATCTACCTCACCATATAGGAATATAAGCATTGAAGGGGATAATAGAAGGTTGGGGTCTTATAGAAGGGAAGGCAGTTTGGGGGAGGTTAAAGTTAGAAGGAAAACATTTTTGACAATGGACAGGGTAAAAGGAGGAAGAAAGAGACAGAGACAAAGAGAGAGAGAGAGAGAGAGACAGAGAGAGAGAGAGAGACAGAGAGAGAGAGACAGAGAGAGAGTGAGAGAAAGAGAGAGAGAGACAGAGACAGAGAGACAGAGACAGAAGAAACAGAGACAGAGAGAGATAGAGAGAGAAGGATAAATGGGGGAAAATAGGATGGAGAGAAATACATAATTGGTAATCATTACTCAAAAAAAGTGAATTTACCTGATAGACTTTGTTTCTCAAAAATTATAGAAAATTGAGTCAAATTTCTAGAAATAAGAGCTGTTCCTCAGTTGATAAATGATCAAAGGATATGAACAGCCAGTTTTCAAACGAAGTAATGAAAGCTATCTATAGTCAAATGCAAAATGCTCTCAGATTCAACCATTCTGGAGAGCAATTTAGAACTATGCCCAAAGGGCTATAAAACCATGCATACCCTCAGACTGAGCAATATGATTACTTGGTTTGCATCCCAAAGAGATAAAACAACAACAACAACAACAACAACAAAAGAAAAAAGGACCTTTGTGTAAAAAATATCTATAGCAGCTCTTTTGGTGGTGGTAAAGAACTGGAAATTGAGGGGATTGTCTATTGATTGCAGCATGGCTGAAGAAATTGTTGAATATGAAGAAATGACTAGCAGAATGCTCTCCGAAAAACATGAAAAGTCATACATGAACTCATGCAAAATGAAATAAGAAGAACCAAGGGAACACTGTACACAGTAACATCAATATTATATGATGATCTACTATGAATAACAGTTATGCAATACAATGATCAAAGACAATGATCAGAGACAGACAGAGACAGAGAGCAAGCCAGAGAGAGAGAGAGAGAGAGAGAGAGAGAGAGAGAGAGAGAGAGAGATCAATACAATGATCAAAGACAATTAATTCTCTTAGATTTATGATGAAAGATGCTATCCATCTCCAGAGAAAGAACTGGTAGAGCCTGAACGCAGATCAAAGATACTTTGCTTTCTTTATTTTTCTTGTTTATTTTGTTTTGTCACAAAATGACTTGCAGTGAAATCCTTTGAATGACTACATATGTATAATTTATGTCAGATTGCTTGTCTTCTCAATAAGAAGGGAAGGGAGGCAGAGAATTTTGAACTCAAAATTTGAAAAAAAAGAATACTACAATTGTTTTTACATGCAATTGTGAAAAATAAAATATTAAATAAGATTAAACAAACAGACAGACAAATCTCTCTGGCTCTCATTGAATGGCCAATAATAGCCATCAATTCAAGCCTTTGTGGCTTACTGTTAAGGTTTTGATAGTTTAGAATGAATGTAAATAGATTAATTTATATACTTGTCAGAGACTCCAAGGGATTTCTGCTCCCAGAGTGATAATTTTGTGATGGTAAGTTGGGCTATCATTTGTTTCATTTCTTAAGTAGCCCTTAGTCATTGAATGGGTGTTGCCTCAGACAAACTACAACTTGGAAAAGACCTTAATTCACAAAGACCAAGGTAACCTACTGCATCCAGGGTCATTGACAGTCAGTCATCTTGACTCTTGTCCTCTCACTGGATTTAGATGAAACTGAAGGAGAAATGGAGGCTGACAACTTGGTGAAGTTCTGCCTTACTTAAATCCAATTCAAGTAAAGACATTGACTTTATGATGTCATTGGTCCTCTTTATGAGTGAAAGGATAAACAAAAGTAATTATGTTTTATTTTCAACTTTTTACTTTCTTTCTCTCCTCCATATTTAATCCGTTGAAAAACTCTGTCAATTCTACTTTCATAACATTTCCTGAACATTCCCCTTCTCTTCTCTTACACTGAAACTGCCCTGGTATGTGTTCATATCATCTCATGATTGCATTATTGCAATAGTCTCCTTATTGGTATCCCTGCCTTAAGTCTTTTCTCACTTCTGCCCATCCTCCACTCAGCTGTCAAATGATCCTCCTAAAATACAGATTTGAACATTTCAGCTGTCCATTTAATGAACTCAGGTTTCAATTACATATTCACCTTTTAGCTGCTATCACTGGGCAGGTACTCTCTCTTTTTGAGAAGGAATAAGCAAGAGGTAAAAAGAAGTATCAAGAACATCACTGTTTGTTTGAAGTGGTTTATTTTATGTATTCAGTAGCCTTTCCCTATCCATGCGCCCTCAGAATCAGCAACCTTTTCCCTTGATGTGTTCCCAAATGATCTTGTATTTACTTATCTGTGCATACATTGTGACCAGCTGGGGAAAAAAAAAAATTCCTTTGAGTGACTAATTTCTTTCTTTCTTTCTTTCTTTCTTTCTTTCTTTCTTTCTTTCTTTCTTCATTTCTTTCTCTTTCTTTCTTTGTTTCTTTCTTTATCTCTTTCTCTCTCTTTCTTTTTTTATTTCTTCCAAGCTTTATCATGAAAGGAGAGGGAAGGAGGGAGGGAGTGAAGGAGAAAGAAAGAGAAAGAGAGAGAGAGAGAGAGAGAGAGAGAGAGAGAGAGAGAGAGAGAGAACAGGAGAAAAGAAGATGGGAAAGGGGAAGAATTTTGAATTATTTTTAGTCCAGAATCAAACTGATAGGTGTGTCTCTTTGTGCATGTCCTTTAAAAAACAAAACACAACAAAAAAAACCCACTACATATGTATTCATCATTTGACTACTCATTAAGTGTGAACTGGAAGGTTTAAACAACTAGTAAAGGGGTGTACTTTTTACAATATTATTTCAATAAACTATTTTTGGCCTATAATATAGTTTAACCTAAACATATTATGACACCCTTGCCCCCCCCCCCCCTGCGCCATGCTTGGAATTCACTTCATTTTAAACTTTGTTTTTCATTTTTGTTTCCTTCATAGCTGAGCTCAAAATGCTGCCTCTTGTGTTTAAGGAGAACAGATATTATAGTGTTCCTGGGAATGGAAAGACAACTATTCCATGACACAAAATTCTGTTGAAGTCAGGAAAAGAAAATTCTCAAAAAAGAAGTTCTAAAGGCAAGAATATCATGTTTAATGAGGATCAAAATGGGAAAATGCCTAAAGATAGAATTGGGACCTTAGGAAGACATTATGCAGTGTGGTACAGTTGGTAAGGAGCTAGCCTTATAATCAGTAAAGACTTGGGTTCTATCTATGTTTAACTCTAACAATCATGGATGATGTAACCTTTGGTAAGTGTCTTAACTTTACAGTTATGCAAGATCTTTCTAAGACTATAAATTGTACTGAAGATACTAACCTACATTATTTAAGAGAATTTCTTTATATGAAATTGTGGGTCCAATATCCTCTCATCACATTAATAAAAAACATGGAAAGTGAAAAATAAGAATAGGTAATAGAATGAAAAAAGAAGTAAATTCTGGTCCTATTAGATTTAGGACAGAAGTGTTAAACCAAAACATGAGTTGAGGCTGTCCAGGAAAGCTAAGGGTAAAGATGTGTGTGTGTGTGTGTGTGTGTGTGTTTTCAAATCGAGGTGCAAAATCTCTTCACTCCTACCTCATAGATATTTAGAAATTCATTCACTTGTTATTCATCATTGAAACCAGAATATGTTGCTTTGTATCTGGACTCTTCTACCTCCTTGCTGTGTAACTTTGGCCTAGTCAGTTAACCATTCAATTTCCTCATCTGCAAAATGGGAATAATACTTGCACCGTGTAATTCATATGGGTTATGTGAGCATTAACAGAGATAATTTATGTAAAAATATTGTAAATTGTAAATGATATCCTTCATTTCTCTTCTTCCAACATTGGCTCCAGGATCAAATCCTGTAGACAAAGTCAACCTCAGGTATCTTCTAGAATCTCTAAGTGCAAGCCCCATATGTTGTTTCCTGGCTACAAAGAGTTCTTACTCTGCAATTGCAGCTTGCTATGCTCTCATGAAGTAGGGAATCATACTCTCTCTTTTCATTGAGAAATTCCAAGGATAAAAGGGAAAATTATACCCTTTTTTCTATTGTCTTTCTCTTTAGTAGGTAGAGATTGACAAATATATTAGAATAGAATATCTGAAAAAAAAGCTACGCTGATATGTTAATGACATTAATTACCACTCTTTCTAGGAGCTGTAGTAATTTTTTTTTTAATACATGTGTCAGAGCATTAAGTTTAAAAAAGAATTGACTAATAGGAGCAACCACACCTTAATTTTTTTCATATATTTCTAAATAATAAGCCATATCTCCCTTTTTGTACCTGATGAGAATCAATCCAGGAAATTTTTTTAAAAGGTGTTTACCACAAAGACAATAAAAATCTGGTTTCCCAAGCCTTTTATAATGCAACAGAATTTTTTAAAGTCAACAAATTGTTAATGCATAATTTAGTAAAAAAAAAACAAAAACAAAAAAACCCCCAAAAAACATAATCCTCAGCTCTGAATTTTCATTATATTCAGCTTTCTCTTTTCTGGAAAATTAGTGTTGAATTTTAGAGTTCCACCTCATAAAACTAAATTTGTTTTCTATAGATTTAGTCTGTCTTGTAACTTGATTAAATGATTCCTGAAAATCACACCAAGTAAAAAACAAAACAAAACAAAATGCAAAAGCGGTCCAAACCTTTGATTTAAATTCCATTCCACAAGCAAGAAAAGGTTATATAGCCATACATATAATCTATGACTGGTACAAAATGCAATTGGTCTTGAATTTCCATACAGAAATGAAAATGTTCTTAACTGACACATAATAATAAACCATAGATTGGTCCTGCTGTACCAGAATGAACATGGAAAATGATTATTTCCAATGTATAAATTGTGAAATTTGCATTAACATGAGAAGTGTAAGCATAATTAATCTAGCAAACTAGCCATGCAGTATATCAAGGGTTATATCATCTCTTAGGGAGAATAATTTCTATCTGCATTTTTCAATGAAATGTATAAATTACAGTTTAACATAAGAGCATCCAAAATTTGTATTGCTAATTACTAGAATATTTGATAAATGCTTATTGAATAGAATATACAAATCTTAAGAAGTCTATCAGATTATGTGAGCATCTGTCTGAATTTTATCATTAGGTGTTAGACTGTCATGTAAAGTAAAAATGGTCATGATAGTTTACGTGATATCACTGAATAATGTGACAAGTCTTAATGATTAAACTGTGGAATGCCATTTAAATGAATAGGGAAATCTAATCCAAGAGAAGAAAAGTAAATTTGTCCTCATACTTTGTTCAGATGTGCCTGAAAAATCAAATAAAATGTTCTTTGTTGTTGTTGTTTTTCTATAGCTTTGGTTTGGCAGCTCCAAATAAATGCTCAGAACATTGATACCCGTTCTCTAGCACACAAAGTTTATTGATGGTAGCTAAAGTATTTAAGCAAAGGCTATCCATGTTTTGGTTGCATGGAAGAATAGATAGGCAGTAACTTTATCATTTGAAGTCTCTCCTCATAAGATGCCGCAGGGTAGAGTTTGAGTCACTGCCAAAGTCATCATTTCAGATTTTCTAATTCTGGCACTATGAACTTCATTGATTTGATTAAAAATGTCATACCAAATTTTTAAAAAGTAGTTTTAAAATAATCCTTAGCAGTAATATATTCTGAAGGCATTGAATTGATAATGAGTTTTATACATTTCAAAAATATAGTAAAAT
>CM053592.1:88561528-88598520 GCA_028646515.1 Pseudochirops corinnae | reverse complement strand
GAATCATAAGAGTTTCATATATGTGAAAATTGCAATGACCTATGTGTATATGTACATATATCTATCTCTCTATATTGATATCTACATATCTATATATTACACCCCCATATGTGATATAAAGTGGAATTCAGATCTCAATAACGGTAAAAGGTCAAAGGAGTTTTCTAAAGTGTTATAAGAACCTTTTAGAAGAGAGAGCACTTTAAGCTAGAGGTATCAGGTAAGACTCTATGTAGAAAGTAGTACCAGAACTGGACTTTAGAGAAAGAGAAAGACTTCAACAAACAAAGATGAGGATGGAATACAATTCAGCATGGTAAATGGTTCAGGCAAAAACAATAGCAAGAAATTGGGCAAGATCTAGCAGTATAATTTGACTAAAATATAAAATGTATGAATGAAAAATGTTAGATAGTGCTGGAGAGGTAGGTTGATTCTAAACTTTAAGATCGAATCTAGTCTGAAATATTAGTCAATAGAGTTCACATTTTGTCAGAGGCATTGCAGTATAGTAGGAAAGGGAATAAGCATTTAAATATCATCTACCTTTATGTATCATGTATTTTGCTAATCATTTTGCAAATATCACATTTGATCCTCACAACAACTTTGAGTGACAGGTGATATTATCATCCCCATTTTACAGTCAAGAAAACTGTAAATGTTGTTTTCCCATTTTACTGTTGAGAAAACTGAGGCAAGTGTTCAAGTGATTTGGCCAAGGTCACACAGCTAGTAAGTATCTGAGGTCAAATAAGAACTCATCTCCTAATGAATCCAAGCCCATTGCTCTATCAGTTGTGCCACCTATCTGCCTTTAGTGGAAAGTATATTGGATCTAGAATATGGAAGATCTTGGTTCAAAATTTGTCTTAATGAGAAGTGGTTTGAAATTCCATTATTTGAGATTCCATTAAAGGGCTGGACTTGAGGACCTAGAAGACCACATGTGGGTTCAAGGCCACAGGTTCCTGACCCCTGCATCTCTAAGAAATCATGTATGTCTCTATTGAAAGGCTTTATGAAGAAATTTCACTCTACTCAATTTGTTTCTATAGTCAACAAAATAGTAATATTAATGTAATCTACTTTTTAGCCAGTTGTGTGATTATAAAGATGTGATCTATTATGACATAATATTTTCAAAACCCTGACTGTTACCTTCTAAAGCTTTCTTCACCTATACTATTAATAATAAATAGAATAAGTACATATTCCTGAACATATATGTACACTTTTATTTCCATAAAAAAAAGTAGCAGGGAGAGAAAAGTAGAGACATATTTCAGCAGTTACCGTAATTTATTTGATCACTGTTGGCAGTAATTTGACTATTTTGTAATCTTCAGTAGGTTTCCTTATTTTAGATATCTCATGAATAAATACTAACATCCTGCTCATTGAATTGTGTTCAGCATAGAGTTCTTAATATAAGATTGTTCTACTTTATCTACTTTTCCTGTCTTTGTGATTTTAGGTGCTTTTTTCCCTTCCCCATCCATCATACTGGGGACTATGATCTTAAAGTCCAATTTTGATAATTTTGCTTCCAGTCATGAAGAACATAGTTCTTTAGAAAGTCTCCCCTTTTCCTCCTCCTCTCCTCTTTCCTCTTCCTACTCCTCTTCTTTTTGCTCTCCTCTTTTTCTTCTCCTTTCTTTCCTCTCTTTTCCCCTCTATTCCCTTCTAGTCTTTATTTCCCATTTCAGCCTTGTTTTGTGGGGAGTACAGGTGGAGGAAGTACTTCTTCATTGAGTACTTCATTGAGTACTTCTCCCTCCACCTCTCCCAATATCTCAAACAAAATATTTTAATTTTTTTTCGCTAAAGTAAATTTTATTATTTATATTATTGTTTGTTTATGGTTGCAAGCAACAATAATAAATAATAAAATATTTTTTTAATTTAAAAAGTTATCCTATGTGATTCCTGGCACTCATATCATGTACTAGGTTACTCTTTCTCTCACTATCTTTCATCATATTATATGTTTTGTTTGTTCACCCTCCTCCCTCTCCCCACCATCCCAAACTCTTCACAGCAGAATGCAAACTTCTTGAACGCACTGACAGTCTGCCACCCTTTGGATTTGTATCCTCCCGGTCTAGCACAGCAACTGGCACATAATTGGCATTTCAGAAATACATGCTGAGTGATTGTTGTTTGGAGAGTGTCTGATTCAGAGCTCAAAGTAATGTAGTATTTAAAATAGCTTATTCATTCTTTAAGAGCTATTCTCTTTTTTTCCTCAAATAGCAATAAATATATATCCTGAAGAAGTTTGGTGATTAATGGTGGCTTCCTTTCCAACATATGGATAAGCATCCATCATTCAGAACTATTATCTATGGATGAATACATTTGCAGAGCATCTTACTAATGCCATCCTTAAGAGCTTTGGCAAGCGCCCCCAACACCACAGATACCCATAATGGTGAAGAAAAGGGAAAACATTGCTTACTGAAACAAAATCATTAAACATACTGAAGCCCTCCACGTCTCAGCAATTGATGCAGTTCCATAATTTTTTCATCCAGCTTTTTTGATAGGATTAATCAGGATCCAAATTTAAATGAATTCTCTGACTCTTTTATCCTTAAAATTCCCGCTGAATTCCTTGTGGAATACACTTAGAAAAATGGTGTTTTGGTTACCCAGATCTTTCTATTCTGCTTCTTCTTTTATTTGCCTTTTCATTCTGTATTTATTAATATACCATTTAAATTATTACTTAGTTGCCTGCTGTGTATTAGTATTGTACAGATGCTACAGGCAAATACAAATTATAGATATGATGTTATCTCAGCATATAAGGAATTTATTCTTCAATAACAATTACCACCTTTATGATCCAATCTATGGGTCAATACTACATTTTTTCAACACTCAAGGAGATTTGTTTTGCCCAAAATTCAATGTTTAGTAAAGAACAATCAGAAAATCATAGAAGAGGGTGTACAATTGATTGTTGAACAACACAATATGATGGAATAAGATATATTTCAGAATGTCTGGAAATAAGAAATAAATTGATGTTACATGATCATCTAGAAATACTGAGCTGTGCTAACTTCATTTTTAAAGAATGCATACAATATTTGAGTTGACCACAAGATAAGCTAGAATAATGATATTGGTTACTCAAAAATAAACACCTCAAACAGTCCTAGACTACTTTCTTTCCAATATATTTTTATTTTGTTAAATATTTCCGAAGTATATGTAAAAATATTTTTAAAATATTATTTATAATTATTTAAAATATTAAAAATTTTTAAAAATTAAGTTCGAAATTCTCTTCCTCCCTCTTGTCCCTCTACCATACTGGGAAGACAATCAATTTGAAATTGATTATACATGTGAAGTCATGCAAAATGTATTAGTTGTGTTGCAAAAGAAAACAGACCATAAAGGGGAAAAATAAAGAGAATTTTTGAAAAAAGTATGCTTCAATCTGTATTCAGAGTTCATCTCTCTGGAGAAAAATAACGTTTTTTTTTCCATAAAGGATACTTTGACGTTATCTCAGCTATCAGTCTTGATCAGAGTATCTATGTCTTTCACAGTTGATCATCCTAGTATTGGTGCTACAATATTCCTCTGGTTCTGACCACTTCATATGGTGTGATTTCATATAAGTCTTTCCAGAGTCTTCTGAAACTGCAATGTTTCTCATTTCTTCTAGCACAGTATTAGAGGTGGTATTGCTAGGTCAAAGGGTACGCATAGTTTTATAGCCATTTGGAGTACTTCCATATTGTTCTAAAGAATGTTTGAACAGGTTCACAACTTCAATATTAGTTGTGCATTAATGTCTTGTGTGATCCTGAAAGTGGTTTTGTGTTGTTTGAATGATTTCTTTCTAACAGGTTGCAGTATTTTATCTTTCATCTCAGACTTCTGGCATTTTGTTATAAAATTCCTTCAAGTTTTCATTTGGGGATTTCTTCCAGGTGGGGATCAGTGGATTCTTTTAATTTCTATTTCACTCTCTGGTTCTGGGATATCAGAGCAGTTTCTTTTTCAATAATTTCTTGCAATATAATGTCTTCTTTCTTTGATGATGATTTTCAAGTAGTCCAATAATTCTTAAAATATCTCTTTTCAATCTGTTTTCCAGGTCAGTTTTTTTTTTTCTCCAATGAGATATGTTATATTTTCTGTTATTTTTTTATTTTTTTGACATTGTTTTTATTATTTGTTGATGTCTCATGGAGTTATTAGTTTCCATGTTTTCAATTCTGATTTTTAGTTAATTATTTTCTTCAGTTAAACTTTATGCATCTTTTTCCATTTGGCCAATTTGGATTTTTAAGGTATTTTCTTCAGTATTTTTTGTGTTTCTTTTATCAAGCCATTAATTTTTTCCCCTGACTTTCCTTCTTTGTTCCCATTTCTTTACCTAATTTATCTCTATCACTCTTTTTTTTTTTTTGGTTTTGAAATGTTTTTATCTCTTCAATGAATTCATTTGTGGCTTGCTTCTAATTCCTATTTCTCTTTCTTTGAGGCTTTGCTTGTAGCTCTTCTGACTTCATTGTCTTCGTCAGAGTTTGTATCTTGATCACCTCCATTACCATAGTAGATTTTTATGGCCAGAGTTCTTTTTTTAAATTGTTGTTGTTTGCATGTTGTTGGTTTTTTTTCTATACTAATTCTTGATTTTGAACTTTAAATTAATTGTTATGCTCTGTTCCAAGTATGAAGGGAATGGGGCACTGTATCAAACTTCTTTTTACTACTGTTTTCAAAGCTAGTTTTAATACTTGGGAAATTCTCAGTGCTTAAAAGTTAGTGTGATCTGGGGAGAGTTGTTCTCAATATGCTCCTGATCCACATTCTTTTCTTTATTGAGGAAGGACTCACAATCACTTAGGAATACCCCAGCACTACTTTAATAAAAGATTATGGGATTCAATCTGTAAGATGCAGTGGTAAAACCAGATCAAGAATACTGTATTTTGTTAAGACTGTCTTTTAAGAGAGTAGCATTTGAAACAAAGTAGGCCATGGGGTAAGTGGTGAGAAAGGAGAAAATTTCAAAAAAAAAAATATTACATATTAAAAAAAAAAGGTGAAGAAACTCTGAAAGAAGATAATGATTAAGTGGGATGACATAATTGTCATCATATATTTGAAGAATTCTGCACAGAAGAGATTACTGCCTTATTTTGTATTGTATAAGACAATATAAATATAATGAAACCATAAAAAATAACAATGAAGTTCTTTTTAGGCCCATGTAAAGAAAAACGTAATCAGAGAGATAACTACCAAATGATTGGCCATGCAGAGTAAGTTCCCTGATAAAAGAGTTAAAGGGAAAGATCAAATGACCATCTTGAATAAATGTTATAGAAGTTTGAATTAAATTACCTGCAACTCTAAAATCCTACAATTCAATAACATAATACAAATGATATTCTTGTTCTGTTTCCTATTCTTTTCTCCCTAGAGCATCTGGGGGCACTTAAAAAAAATTTTTTTTAAGTGTCTCAATTCCATTTTATTGAAACTTTTTTTTATATTTGTTGTTCTTATTTTGTTTTTATTTTTTAAAATTTATTTATTTTCTTGTTTACATCACTCATTTCCATGAGATTTTGAGTTACAAATTTTCTCATCTTTCCCCTGCCAACCACCCCAACACAGTGATCCCACTGTATAGTCCCTCCCCCAATCTGCTTTCTCCTATATCCTCCCCCATCACCCCTCTAACTTTCTGGTAGGGCAGGGTGGTTCTCCCTATCCTAGTGCCTGTATATTTAAATTACCAGTTCCATGTAGTTAATAAAAATAATAATAATTATATATATATATATATATACATATATATTTTAAACATTTGATTATAAAACTTTAAATTCTAGATTCTTTCCCTTCCTTCCTTGTCACCCACCCCTACTGGAATGGTAATTTCAACTCAATACAGGCTGTACATGTGAAATTAAGCAGAACATCTCCACAGTGGATATATTGTGAGAGACTGATTATATGTCCCTCCTTCCTATCCCATCCCCCCTTGTTCTATTCTCTACCCTGTCCCTGTCCCTTTACAGAAATGTATACTTCCAGCAGCCCTCCCACTCACCCCGCCATCCCCTCCATCATCCCACCTCTCATATCCATCTCCCCTACTCTCCTGTGTGGCAAGATACGCAGTTTAGAGTTTATGACATTCTTTCCCTAAGCCAAATTCAATGAGAGTAAGGTTGACCCTTTCCCTTTTGCCTTCCTGTTCTTCCCTTCTCTTATAACAATTATCCCTAGCCTTTTCCATATGAGATGATTAACCCCATTCTGTCTCTCCCTGTCTTCTCTCATTCTAATCCTCTCCCACCTCAGAATTTCACCTTTTATATATATATACACATTTGCATTCCCTTCACCTATCCTCATACTGAGAAAATTTTCATAAGTTAAATTTATCACTTTTCATGTTGGCATGTAAATAGTTCAACTTTGATAAGTAACCCTTATGATTTCTTTTCCATGATTACCTTCTCATGCTTCTTGTATCTGAGTATCAAATTTTCTTTTTAGTTCTGGTTTTTTCAGCAAGAATGTTTGCAAGTCCTCCACGTCACTGAATGACCATATTTTCCCCTGGAACATTATACTCAATTTTGCTGGGTAGGTGATTCTTGGTTTTAATTCTAGCTCCCTTGGTCTCTGGAATTTCATATTCCAGGCCCTTTGATCCCTCAATGTAGAAGCTGCCAGATCCTAGGTTATCCTAATTTTGTTTCCACATTATTCAAATTGCTTGCTCTTGGCAGCCTGTAATATTTTCTCCTTGATCTGGGGACTCCAAAACCTGGTTATAACATTCCTAGGAGTTTTCTTTTTCGGATCTTTTTCAGGAGGTGATTGGTGAATTCTTTCAAGTTCTATTTTGCCCTCTGGTCCTAAGATTTCAGGGCAATTTTCCTTGAGAATTTCTTCAAGGATGCTTTCTAAGTTCTTTTTTTTGATCATGGCTTTCAGGTAGTCCAATAATTTTTAAATTATCTTTCCTGGATCTATTTTCCAGGTCATTGGTTTTTTCAAGGAGATATTTCACATTGCCTTCTATTTTTTTCATTTGTTTGGATCTGTTTAATAGTATCTTGATTTCTCATGAAGTCATTTGCTCCCATTTGCTCCACTCTAATGCTGAAGGAATTATTCTCAGTGAACTTTTGTGATTCTTTTTCCATCTGGCAAATTTGACTTTTTTCAAGTCATTCTTCTTCCCATTGGCTTTTTGGGCCTCTTTTGCCATTTGAGTTAATCTATTTTTTAAGGTGTTAATTTCTTTAGTCAGGTTGTTGACCCTCTTTTCATGATTTTCTTGCATCATTCTCATTTCTCTTCCCAATTTTTTTCCACTTCTCTTATTTGATTTTCAAAATCCTTCTTAAGCTGATCTATGGATTTTAGACAGTCTTCATATTGCTTGGAAGCTTTTGGTGTGGGAGTTCTTACTGTGTTGTCTTCCTCCCATTCCATACTTTGATCCTTTTTGTCCCCAAAAAAGGATGCTAGAGTTTGGTTGCCGTTCCTACTTTGCTTCCTTTGCCTGCTATGTTACCAGTGAATTTATTTTTTGCTCTATGAAACTCTTCTCCCAGGGGGTAAAGTTCTGTCCCAAATTGCTGGGGTTTTCACAGCTGTTGGAGCTATTAGGAGGCTGCTGCAGCCCCACCAGCTTTGGCTCACTGAAAATGCACCCCAGGACCAGCATCCAAGACCAGGATTCAGATCCAGGCCGCTCAACATAACAGCACTTAGCCTCTGAATAATCGCTTGTCCCCCTGTAATCTGCAGGCCAGGAGCTCTGAAGCAGCCATGTGGAGGAAGCTGCAGGGCTGCCACTTCTGCCGCTTGCTTGCCCTGGAGGCAGTTCAGCTGGACCACTTTTCTCCCCCAAATTTATCTGAGATCCACTGACCTTTTCCTTGCTCCTTGTTTCTTTTGGATTGATAATTCTGGAAACTGCCACAGCTGATCCATTCTCCTGAAGGCTCCAGCTGTGGCTCATCCTGGCTGCCCTGGGGCCACCACAGCTGCCACTGATCCATTCTCCTGAAGGCTCCAGCTGTGGCTCATCCTGGCTGCCCTGGGGCCAAACCATGGTTTCAGCCTGGGCTGGTTTTGGCTCCCAGCATGCTGTGATGAGCCCTTTATGCCAAGCTCCCTTCAGTGGGAGATGTGTTTTTCTGTATTTTTGTGTGAGTTTTGGAGCCCTAAATTTTGTGTAGAGTCATGTTTTATGGGTATTTGAGGTCGCTATGTGTGAGCTGCAAAACCTTGCTGCTTCCCTGCCACAATCTTGGCTCTGCTAATTTTTTAAAAATAAATTAATTTATTTATTTTCTTGTTTACATCATTCATTTCTACGAGACTTAGAATTACAAATTTTCTCTGCATCTTTCCTCTACCCAACACCTCAAAACAGCCATCCCACTGTATAATCCCTCCCCCAATCTACTTTCTCCTATTTCCTTTGGGGCCTCTCTTGACCACACTTATTTTTTTGCCTTGAATATTGCTGGGTAATTTACTTGGTCATCTTTGATAAGGAGAGAGAATCCTGTGTCAAATCACAGGAATAGGATCACTCCATGTTGTGTTTAGTGGTCAGATCTGTTAGAAATGCATGCTTATTAGTTATATCAAACAGCTGCTCAGAAGATGGTTGTCCATTGTAGAGATACCTCTACCAGCTGAGATTCCATTACTTTGATCGAAGAAGTCTGGCTTCAAATACATTATGAATGATCTTCTACAAAGTTATGATCTATTATCAGAGACTTATATAGATTAGATTAAAATAACAGGTCAAGGAAAATACATATGTATGAAAAATGGAAAACAAGTTAAAAAGTATATTATTTTTAACTTTAGGTCATTATTCAATAACAACCCATTAGCTTGAAGGACTCCAATGTAAGACAAAATGCTGCAAATTAAAACAAAATCAAAGCATATCATTATAAAATACAAAGCAGTTATATTTAGCCCCAAAAAGGTTTTTCTAATGTCTTTCTGTATGAGCTAGCACTGGGAGATAGACTATTAAGTTTGAATGATAGCTTGTATCTCAAGTTTAGAAGTCCAATCAATTAATCTAGTTAAAAGTGTCTTTAAATTTTACATTAATTACACATTTTTTTGCTTCTGTATGTTCATGTTCATTGAGTGATATCTACAGTTGGATTCCCAAATCCTAGCAGGATTTCATCTACAATGCATTCTGTGATTCCTTGAATTAGACCTTTATTTCTTTTAGTATTTACTTTTCCTTTACCCATGGTTTTCCATAGAAGGAGGACAATAAATTCCTTTTTTGCAGGAAATATAATTAAAAATTGCTATCTGTGATAGAAGAAATATCATATCAGAAGCCCTCATGTAAATTATGTGACTTTTTCCTTAAAAAGATTTGAAACAAGCTTTAAGACTTAATTTCCTAAGGGAGTGAAAAGTTCCTATGTTAATATCACTTACTGGTCAAAAATGATTAAAGGAGCTTTGAGGACCCTCTGATGTCATGTTGTCAGGGCACCATTTGTCAATATAAATCAACTTTACATACAAAATTAATGCATTTTTTAGCAGGGAATAAAGAATCAGGATAAAAAAATAGAAATTAAAATTCAGTGGATTTTCTCTCCTACAAAGAATAAAACATTCTCTTTCGTTGAGTAAGAGAGGTTAATCAGTGAGTTCTAATTTGATCTCAAATTATCTTATTATGGAGAATTAAATTATATAATTTTTCCACCACAATTTTTGAATGTCCTTACAATATAAACAACTCATCTCAGATTCAGGAACATTACCATTCCCATAATATTGACCTAATAAAAGTGTTTACTTTGTAATTTTTCTTAATCTATTATTAATAAGGAATTGGCCACGGCATACTTTCCTGACCTAGTAGTGTTAATTAGATGTGCTAGATAATCTGTTTCACTTAAGGAGCTCGGTGAATAAAACTGATCCTCAATTTTCAGTTAATACAAAATGTGAGTACTAATGTGAGCAGTAAGGTACAAGTATGTTTTTGTGTAGAAGGCAAAAAACGACAGATATAAGTGCAGAATGGGTTTGTTAATGATTTCTAAATGACCTGGAAGTTGATGGTAATATATTATATGATAAAAAGTCAAGGAGTCAGAGTAAACAGTAATTCTTCCTTATTGACCTCTAAAAACCCAGAAAATATCACCCTCAGGAAAAAAGCAGCAGAGCCAGCAGAAATATGGGGTGCAGCAGCCTGTGAAGCTTGGGGGGAATAACAGGAAAGTTCCCTCTTTCTCTGGTCAAAGGCAAACAGTATAAGACAGGAGGTAAACCCCACCTCAACAAACCAGCAGGAGACCCTGCACCTCAGGGTGGGGGAGTAGGCAAGGGCCAGTGTTGTCCCCCCATACATTGACACAGCCAGGGGAACCAGCATACTCCAGCTCAGAGGACCACCACAACTTGGCTTCCTCCAGAAGCTGAACTGCTTCCCTGCAACTCCAGGCAGGCATGCATCCTCTAGCAGCCAAATAATCTCCCCCCTCCTTATTTCCCACCCCACTATAAGAGATTCATTGTAGCTTTAGAGAAACACACAGACACACACAGACATACAGACACACACACACACACATACACATACACACACACAATCTATCTAGCCACAGCACAAGCCAGCCACTACCACCAGGTAAGCTGCCAGGCCCCTACAGCCTCCAGCTGCCATCACCTGAGGCCATACCTCACAAAACCAGGGACCAGGCCCCTGAATCCCAGGACAAGAAGCCTGGAACTGTGCTCATTGTGCTCTAGAAGGAAAGCTCAACATTAAGAAGCAGGAAATAGGCAAACATCATGAACAAAAAGAAGAGATGGACAATGACCATAGATTCTTACTATGGGGACAGGGAAAATCAAAACACAAATTCAGAAGAGTACAAAATTGTCAATAAATTCACATCTGAAACCTCAAAGGAGAATTGGTTTCAATCCACTAAAGCCTTCTTGGTAGAGCTTAAGAAGAATTTTGAAAGTTGAATAAGAGAGGCAGAAGAAAAATGAGGAAAAGAAATGAGAGATATGCAAGGGAGAGTCAAAAGCTTGAGAAAGGAAGGACCAAAATTAACTCTTGAAAACAATTTCTTAAAAAACAAATTAGTCAAATGGAAATGGAATAAAACCTCACTGAAGAGAAGAACTCCTTCAAAAGAAGAATGGCCAAATTGAAAAGGAGGTACAAAAGCTAACTGAAGAAAACAATTCCTTAACAATTAGAATTGAGTAACTAGAAGAGAACTCTAGGAAAGATCAAGAATCAGTCAAACGAAATCAAAAGAATGAAAAAAATAGAAGAAAATGTAAAATACCTCATTGGAGGAAAAACATTCCTCTGGAAAAAGATCCAGGAAAGATAATTTTAGAATTATTAGTCTCCCTGAAAGCCATAATAGAAAAAGAAAGAAGAGCCTGAACAGCATCTTTCAAGAAATCATCAAGGAAAACTAAACTGAGGTCCTAGAACCATAAGGTAAATTAGTCATTGAAAGAGTCCATCTATCACATCCTGGAAGAGATCCGAAATTGAAAACACCAAGGAATATTGTAGCCAAATTCCTGATTATCAGGTCTAAAAGAAAACATTGTAAGAAGCCAGAAAGAAACAATTAAAATATATTGGAGCCAAGTTCACGATTACAGAAGACCATGCAACTTCTACATTAAAAGATCAGAGGGTTTGGAATACGATATTTTGGAAGGCAAAGGAGCTTGGTTTAAAACCAAGGACCAAACTACCACACAAAATTGAGCATAATCTTTCAGATAAGGAGATGGACATTCAATGAAATGAAAGACTTCCAAAACTTTCTGATGAAAAGACTGGAGCTCAATATGAAATTTGATCTTCAAATATAGGACTCAAGAGGGGCATAAAACAGTAAACAAAAGAAAAGAAAAAAAGCACATTATAAACAAAACTGTTTACATGGAGGATATGTGTAACTCTTAAAAAGAATATCTTTCTTATGGCATTTAGAAATGCTGTACACAGAAGCTTGGGATTTGATGTGCTGATAAAAAAAAAACCATCTAATTATCTGTTAAAAAGGGATTGTCCTCAGAGAAGAAAGATGCAGAAAAGAGTAAATTATACTGCATGAATAGGTGCAAAGTCCTATTACAGTTGAGGGAAAGAAGGGAAGCAGATGAGCATTGTTTGAACTTTATTCTCATTGAGTTTGACTCAAAGAGGGAATAAGTGAAGAAATCTAGCTTACCCTATAGGAAGTAGACAATGAAATAGGAAAGAAAAGAGAGGGGATGGATAGAAGGGAGAATTGATTGAGGGAGAGGGTGGTTAAAAAAAAAGCAAAACTCTATTGAAGATGGAAAGGGAGAAAAGAGAGATAAAAATATAAATAGGAGTGGATGATGGGATGGAAAGGAAGTCACAAATAGTAATCATAATGTTGAGTATGAACAGGACGAAATCTCTCATAAAATGAAAGTGGATAGCAAAGTGTTTTAAAAACCATAATCCTACAATATATTGTTTTCAAGAAACACATTTGAAGTAGAGAGAAAAACACAGACTAAAGGTAAAACTGGAACAAAATATATTATGCTTCAGCTAAAGTAAAATTAAAAAAAAAAAAAACCAAGATTAGCAATCCTTATATCAGACAAATAAAAAGCAAAGATATATCAAGTTAAAAGAGATAAGAAAGGAAACTACATCCTGCTAAAAGTTACCACAGACAATGAAGTAATCTCAATACAAAACATATATACACCAAGTGGTACAGCATACAAAATTCTTAGAGGAGAATTTAAGGTAGTTACAGCAAGAGATAAGGCGGCAAAATTATACTATTGGGGGACCTTAAAATTTCCCCTATTAGAATTCAATAAATCTAACCACAATATAAAAAAGAAAAAGTTAAGGAGGTGAATACGATTTAGGAAAAGTTAGATTTGGTAGAACTCTGGAGAAAATTGAATGGGGATTAAAATAAATATACCTTTATCTCAGCAGTACATGTACCTATACAAAAAATTGACCATGTACGAGGGCATAAATAACCTCATAATTCAATACATAAAGGCAGAAATATTGAATGCAATAATAATGACATGTAATAAAGGCTATTGAAAGATAGATGAAAGATCAATTGGAAACTAAATAATCTAATCCTAAAGAATGAGTGGGTCAAATAACAAATCATAGATAAAATCAATAACTTCGTCCAAGAGAGTGACAATAATAAGACAACATACCAAAACATGTGGGACGCAGGGAAAGTCATTCTCAGGGGAAGCTTTATATCTCTAAATGTTTACATAAATATAATAGAGAAAGAAGAGATCAATTAATTGGACATGTAACTAAAAAACCTAGAAAAAGAATGAATTAAAATCCCCAATTAAATACTAAATTAGAAATTCTGAAAACCAAAGGAGACAATAATAAAATTAAAATGAAGGAAACTATTGAACTAATTAATAAAATTAAGAGTTAGTTTTATGGAAAAAAACCACAACAGGAATAAAAACAGCAATAAATTAGACGAATCTATGGTTAATTTAAAAATAAAAAAAGGAAACTAAATTACCACATCATAATTCAAAAGGATGAATTCACCATCTATAAAGAGAAAATTAAAATAATAAAACTGTATGCCAATAAAAACCTCAGTTGAATGGATGAATATTTACAAAAAATATAAATGGCCCAGATTAACAGAAGAGGCAAAAAAAACTTGACTAGCCCTATTTCAGGAAAAAAAAAAAATAAACAAGCCATCAATGAACTTCCTCAAGAAAAATCTCTAGGGTGAGATGAATTTACAAGTGAATTCTATCAAACATTTAAAGAATAATTAATTTTAATATTATAAAAACTATTTGGGAAAATAGGCATAGAAGAAGTCCTACAAAATTCTTTTTTATGATACAGATATTGTACCAGGAAGAATCAAAATAGAGGAAGAAAATTATAGACCAATTTCACTAATGAATATAGATGCAAAAAGTTCAAATAAAATGTTAGCAAAAAGATTGCAACTTATCATGAGGATAATACCCTGTGATGTAGTGCCAATGCAATATTCACAGCATCAATGACAACTATGACTATGCTGGCATAGTTCTGAATTGCAAAATATAACAGACTCTTCATATAAAAGAGAGAAGCAAAACATTTATTCAGACACCAGAAAGCCAAGTAACAGAACCAGAAAGCCAAATCACAACACCAAAACATTGAATCCATCATAGTAACAAATAAATCAATATACCATAACTAAGCAGGGGGTCAGCTCTTCTACTTCCAGATCTAACTGCTCTGTTTCTCAGCTTCTTCTGGGCTCCACTTCACCAGTTCAGAAAACTACTCCCATCACAGGCTGCATGGGATTACGTTCAGACTATTAAGGGGCAGGGAAGATCTTCATATTCACATTAGATATGACCAAGCAGGATTTATATGGGTAATGCAGAACTGGTTCAATATTAGGAGAACTATCAGCATAATTAACCACATCAACAACAAGGCTAACAGAAATCATATGATTATCTCAATAGATATAGAAAAAGTTTTTGGCAAAATACAACAAGCATTCCTTTTAAAAATACTAGAAGGGATAGGAATAAATCCTGTCTTCCTTAAAATATAAATTTCATCTATCTAAAAACACCATAAAGCATTATATGTAATGGGGATAAACTAGAAACATTTCCAATAAGATCAGGGGTGAAACAAGCATGTTTAATATGGTACTAGAAACATTAGCTTTAGAAAGAAGAAAAGAAAAATAAATGAAAGGAATAAGAAGAGGCAAGGAAGAAATAAAACTTTCACTCTTTGCAGATATATAATGATATCTTTTGAGAATCCTAGAAAATCAAGTAAAAACTACTTGAAATAATAAACAACTTTAGCAAAGTTGCAAGGTATAAAATAAACACACATAAATCATTGGCATTTCTATATATTAATAACAAAGCCCAACAGTAAGAGATAGAGAAAATCCATTTAAATTTACTGAAGATATGGTGGGAAAGTTTAAAAATGGTGGGAAGTCTATCTGCCAAGAAAAACCCAGGAACTTTATGAACATAATTACAAAGCAGTTTTCTCTCAAATATTATTTTAAGAATTATTTTATTATTATTTATTAAAATAACTAATTTATTATTATTAATTACAATTATTAATTATTAAGAATGACAATTCTGCCTAAATTAATTTTCTTATTCAGGGCCAAACTAATCAAACTACCAAAAATATTTTGCAGAGCTTGAAAAAAAATAACAAAATTCATCTTGACAAAGAAAAGGTCAAGAATTTCAAGGGAATTAATGAAAAGAAATGCAAGAGGAGATGACCTAATTTTACCAGATATTAAATTGTATTATAAAGCAACCATCACCAAAACTACTGGGCACTAGCTAAGAAAGAGAGTGGTGGTTCAATGGAATAGATCAGGTAAATAAGACACCGTAGTCAATGACTGTAATAATTCAGTTTGATATGCCCAAAGACACCAGCTTCTGGGATAAGAACTCATTTTTTAACAAAAACTGCTGGAAAACTGGAGAAGAGTATGACAGAAGTTAGGAGTAGACCAACATCTTATACCATATATACCAAGATAAAGTTCAAATGAATATATGATTTAAATATAAAGGCTGATACTAAGCAAACTAATAGACCTAGAAATAGGTGCCATATTTATGGATAATGAAAGAATTTATGACCAAACAAGAGATAGAGAATATTACGAAATGCAAAATGGATAATTTTGTTTGCATCAAGTTGAAAAGTTTTTGCACAAACAATGCTAATGGATTAGAAGGGAAGATTAGATTAGGTTAGATAAGATTAGATTAGATTAGAAGATTAGAAGTAAAGCCTGCAAGCTGGGAAACATTTTTATAACCAGAGCTCTGATAAAAGACTCATTTATCAAATATAGAGAGAATTGCATCAAATTTACAAATCATTCTCCAATTAAACAGGCAATTTTCAAATGAAGAAATTAAAACTATCTATAGTTACATGGAAAAATACTCTAAATCACTGTTGATTAGAGAAATCAGATTAGTTAACATGAGAAAATAAGAAAATGATAAATGTTGGAGATGTTGGAAAATTGGAACACTAATGTATTGTTGGTGGAATTGTCAACTGACCTAACAATTCTGTAGAGCAATTTGCCATTATGCCTAAAGGGCTACAAAACTTTGCATTCTCTTTGACCCAGCAATACCATTTTTTGTCTGTATCACCAAAAGTTCATAAATTTGAGAAGAGGACCCACATGTACAAAAAATATTTATAGCAGTTCTTTTTGTGATGGCCAACATTTGGAAATTGAGGGGATGACCATAAATTGGGGAATGAACAAGTAGTGGTATATGAATATAATGGAATATTATTTTACTATAAAAAATAATGAGCAGGCAGGCTTCAGGAAAACCTTGAAATAAGTATATGAAGTGATGCTGAGCGAGGTGAGCAGAACCAAGAGAACATTGTACACAGTAATAGCAACATTGTGTGATAACTAACTTTGATAGACTTTCCTCTTCTCAGCAATGCAAGGACCAAAGACAACTCAAGGGAAGGGAAGGAGGAGGAGAACATTTAGAACTCAAAATTGTAGGGAAGTAAATTTTGAAAATTTAAAATAAATAAATAAAATTCTTAAATAAGTCAATAAAAGAGCCCAGAGCAATAGAGAGGCATATGATTTCGTATGCTATATAATATCAGATTTGAGGGAGCATGATTTTGTGGTTTCATGTGAATGGCAACAATATTCATACAAAACTCATTTAAAAAGAAACATCAATTTGGCTATTTAAAGCAAAAGAAAATTTATCTTCCTGATTAACTATTTTCATTGACATTTGGTCAAAAAGCCAATGCATGTTGTTTTTTGTCTTTTGTCAAAGATATTAACTTTTTTTTTTTTTTTTTTGGCCAGTATCCATAGACATTGTTTGGCATTTTGGCATGCAGAAATTTTAAGCATTTTGTTACATATAGTGCTCTAAGAACAACCACATGCTGGGGGCACTTCTTGTAAACACCTGAGTAGTTCTTTAGAATATTTAATCCTATTTTCCATGCTCAACTCTTTTATAAAATATAAATAGCACATCCATTTTTATTCTGTTTTATTTTTCATTTATTTATTTTTTTATTTGTGTATTTACTTTTAGTTTACATGATTCAGCTCCAGCATCCCTTGAGTTTCAATTTTTCTCCCCTCTTCTTCCCTCCCCCCATGGTGGCATACAATCAAGTATAGGATCTGCAAATACTTTCACATTGTATATTAGTCCGATGGTATAAAAGGGTTGTAACCGATGGAGTGAACAATGGGAAAAAAGAAACAAAACTAAACATGGAAAAGAATGATAGCATGTAGATTGCTTCAGTCTCCATTTAAACACTGTTCTTTCTAGATCTTTCTCTGAATGTAAGTATCTTTTTCCATCCTGATACTTGTAGAGTTGTCTTATACCTGTGCATTGCTGAGAAGAGTCCAGTTTATCAAGGTTGCTCATCACACATGTGATGTGTCTGTGATTGTGTACAAGTTTTTCCTGGTTCTGCTCTTCTCATTTGGCATCAGTTTGTATAAGCCTCACCAGGTATATATGAAGTCCATCTCCTCCCCATTTCTTATAACACAATAGCATTCCATCACATTCATATACCACAACTTGTTTAGCCATTCCCCAATTGTTGGGCATCACTCCAATCTCCAGTTTTTCACCACCCCAAGGAGAGCTGCAATATATATTCTTACCTTAATTTCACCTTTAAGAATGTAGGTTCTGTACCACTTGGTACATAAATGTTTAGTAATGATATTGCTTCATTTTTGATGGTCCCTTTTAGCAGGCTATAGTTTCCTCCCTTATCTCTTTTAATTAGGACTACTTTTGCTTTTGCTTTGTATGAGATAAGGATTGCTACCCCTTCTTTTTTTAGTTTAGCTGAGGCCTGATATATTTTACTCCAGCCTTTTACCTTTACCCTGTGTATATCCCCCTGTTCCAGATGTGTTTTTTGTAAGCAACATATTGTAGGATTATGCTTTTTCATCCATTCTGCTATCTGTCTCCATTTTATGGGAGAGTTCATCCCATTCACATTCACAGTTATGATTACTATCTGTGTCTTTCCCTCCATCCTATTCCCTTCTCTGTTTATGCTTTTGTTTTTCCCCTTTTCCCTTCCCCTTCTTAAGAGTTTTCCTTTTGACCACTGCCTCCCTCAGTATTCCCTTCTTGTCCATCCCCCTCCCTTTTCCTACCCTTCTCCCTTACTACTTCTTTCCTCCCTTGTAAACTTCCCCCCTTTCTTGGTCTGTCCCCCTTCCTACTGCCTGTGGGATATGTTCAATTTTTATACTCGATGTTGTATGTTATTTCTTCCTCGAACAAAGATTGACGAGAATATCTCATGCAGTGCTCCTCTCCCTCACCTCTTTCCCTCTATTATGATAAGTTTTATGTCTCTTCTTGATAGAGTCCTATATTTAACTGGTTGTGTTATTCCCTCCTTGCACCAGAACCAGTGAGGGAGTAGCTCATATAATGGTCACCTCTCTCCCTTCTTTCCCTCTACTATATTGTTTTTATGCCTCTTTATATAGCATAATTTGCCCTTTTCTGCATCATTCTTTCCTCTTCTTCCATTGCAGTCCCTTAATGAGGAATTTTATCATTTTGCATAATTTATACCCTAGACCTCTATTTATCTATATCCCTTTTAGATATTGCTGTAGGTAAAGAGATCACGATATTAACAAATATCAGTTTCCCATATGGGGATATAAACAGTTTACTCTTGTTAAATAACAAGTTATGTGTGTATGTGTGTGTGTGTGTGTGCGTGTGTGTGTGTTTCCTTATTTACCTTTCTATGTCTCTCCTGGGTCTTGTAATTGGAGTTTGAATTTTCCATTGAGCTCTGGCTTTTCCATCAGGAAGGTCTGGAATTCTGTTATGTCACTGAATGTCTATCTCCTTGCCTGGTAGATTATGCTCAGTCTCGCTGGATAGGTGATCCTTGGTTGTAACCCAAGTTCTTTTGCCTTGCAAAAAATCATATTCTAGTTCCTCCGATCTTTCAACACTGAGGCTGCCAGATCCTGTGCAATCCTCACTGTGGTTCCACGATATCCGAATTGTTTCTTTCTGGCCACTTGTAGTACTTTTTCTTTTACCTGATAGTTCTGGAGTTTGGCCACAACATTTTGTGGACTTTTCAATTTGGGATCTCTTTCAGGAGGTGTCTGGCAAATTCTCCCAATTGCTATTTTACCCTCTGGTTCTAGGATCTCAGGGCAATTTTCCTTGATGCGCTCTTGGAAGATATTGTCCAGACTCATTTTTTCATCATAATTTCCTGGTAGACCAATGATTCTCAGATTGTCTCTCTTGGATCTATTTTCCAGGTGAGTTATTTTTCCATTGAGATATTTTACCTCTTTTTCTAATTTTTCAGTGTTGATATTTTGTTTGACAAATTTTTGGTTCCTCATAGAGTCATTGGCTTCAATTTAGTTGATTCTAGTTTTTAGGGAATTATTCTCCTCAGTTAGTTTTGAAGCTTCTTTTCCATATGCTCAGATTTCATTTTTAGTTCACACATTTTACTTTTTAAGGAGCTGTTCTCTTCATTGTTATGTTTTTCTAATTTCACAATTTTGTTTTTATAAGAAGTCTTGATTTTATCATCTACCTCTCTAAGTCGGATTTCAAAGTTCTTTTTGAGCCTTTATAGGAATGCTTTCTGTTCCTGAGACCAGGTCAGAGATCCTGTTAAGGCTTCAGCTGTGGGTGTGGAGTCAATACTCTTTCCTTCTGAGTTTGATTCTTCCCTCTCACCACAATATGATTCCAGATTTTTTGTCTTTGTCTTTGTAGCCTGCTTTCTTCCCATTTTGAGGCAGGACCTTAGCCATGCCCTTCCTCCAGGGTTCCTAAGCCTTTACTTCTTAAAATTTTCCTCTGGGGCAATAATTGCTGTGTTGGATGGGTAGTCCTGGGAGTAGCTGCTGCAGGCCCTGCCTTTGTCTGTTACCCAGCTCAGTCAGATCCCTGACCTGTGGTGATAGACCTGGGAATGGCCCTTGTGGTTGGTGGATCAGTAGGCATTGTCCAGGGCCTTTTGGCCTTTTCCAGGCTGCGTTGGCGGGGCCTGTCTTGTTTTCTGTTTTAGAATAAATTTTTAAGGATTGAGAGGCTTATTCTTTTTAACTTTTGTGTTGTTTTTGTAACTTGGAAATTCCTCAAAACCCTATTGTAATTTAATGTAAAATATCACAAATTACTAGAAGAAAAAATAACCTAATTAACCGATGTAAGAGATTTTGCTTCAATCATTGATAATCAACAGAGTATTCTCTGCATGATATCACCTGTCTTCCATCAGCTAGTAGTCTTATGTTGCCAATAAATATTTTTGGCAAAAATTGTACGTAGAATGTGATAGAAAAAATTGAGCACTGGATTTGTGGTCATCCAGGCTTTGAAGTAAACTCTTTATTGAATACATCCTATCTTTCTAATGACTTAAATACACAGGGAAGTGATATGATCTTTCTAAGTTTCAGTTTCTTCAGCTGTAAAAGAGGGATAATAATACTTGTGATACCTTGGTAACACCATTATTGGGAACGCATGTCACAATATAAATAAAACTTACTAAATTATAAAACTTTAATTTTATATAAAATATATTTTTATATATGTAATTTTTATATAATGAAGTTTTATGTGTAGTATATTTTATATATTTAAATGTAATTTTATATAAAATAAAAATATATTAAATTATATACAAATAATTTATTAAATTGAATATGCCAAAGCATATTGTTGTTACAATTCATTAAATTATTATTTAAATATCAATTTTTCAGCCTTTAGTCTCATGACATGACCAGCCCACCTTTTTTTCTGACAATATATCTCATGCATGATACTCCTTAAATCACTTGCAACTTGAATTTGGAAAAAATATCCCATATTAAATTTGCTGAAGGTCAGTCCTCATATATAGTGAATGTGTTTGTTTAGAAGAGTTTCCCTAGAATTGAAAATAAGTGAATCTCATCCTTATTTTTAAGAGACAGCTCTTTATTTTTCTTCCTTTATTGTACATGCCCAGGAAGAGGCAGAACCCTGGCAGCCTTGGGGCAACCAACATAGAAAGCACTACCCATCATCATCAGAGACACTGGAGAGAGTCAGATGAGACCTTTCCCCACCCAGGTTGAGGAACCCTTTGTCCTCTCCACATTCTGGTCAATCTGGGACTTCCCAAAGGTCACAGGCCTTTATTTGCCCTTGTTTGCCTTAAGCCCTTAACTTACCTTGCACTTTACAATCTATGAAGACCACCAAGTTATAGATCCTCTGGTCTACCCATCTCCCTTACCCTCCTCTCTCCTATATCAGTTCATTTGACCTTTGCCAGAAATACCCTTCCCTCTCCACCTTCCCAAACCTCCTTCTCCTCACCAAATGCCAAGCAGCATTTACCCCTGAGGAACTACCATCTTCTTCTAGTTCATCTTGTGGGATCTTTAAACATGAAGATATTTCTGGATAGGAAATCTCAGAGCTACTGTATCCCTTGATGACCCCATTTAGAGCCTAAGGCATCAGGTTATATAAACTGCAAAGAGAAGGTGCTGAGGGATTGTGAGGGCCAGGATCTTGAGGTTCCAATTTGCTTCCCAGGGAGCTTTCATTCATTGCATTCATCTCAAACTTCCTCGCCCGTTCCCTGACCCACGATTGAAATATATATATAAAATATATAAACCCATGTACATCAGATCCTGGGACAAAGCTTCCCCTGCATTACCAAAGTTGCCACCCAAGACCCTGATACAAGGAGAACTTGGAGCTCCTAGTAACAAGGGTCAGAAGCAAGGAAGATGCGGGGAGTGGAGTCAAGATGGCTACTGTAGAAGCAGAAAAACTCTGTGCCCCCCCAAACTACCTCAAATACCTATAAAATATGACTTTAAACAAATTTTAGAGTTCCAGAACCCACAAAGGGACAGAAAAACCAATCTCTTGCTGAATGCAGCCCAGCAGGTGGACAGGAAGGATTCCTTGCAGTACGCTGGGAGCCAAGCCCAGCCCTACATGTACCCATGGTTTTAGCTGCAGGGAGGCCAGGAGCAGCCATGGCTGGAGCAATTAGGAGAGAGGATCACCAGCAGCTGTGGTTGTTTCCATAATTATCAACCCATAAACGCCAAAGACAAAGTAAAAGGTCAGTGGAACTTGGCTAGATTTGGAGCAGAAGGAGGAGTGGGTCTGGTCCTCTTTCCCCAAAGCCAGAAGCAGCAGAAGAAGTGGCCCTCCATCCACATCCACATGGTTGCTTTAGAGCTCCCAGCCTGAAGATTGCAGGGGGGCCAAGGAAACATTCAGAGGTTAAGCACTCTTGGCTTAAGCTACCTGTATTTGGATCATGGTCTTCAGTGGTGGTCCTGTCACCAGTGAGCCAAAGCTGATGGGGGCTGTAGAGATGCCAGGCTCCTAAAAGCTCTGGCAGGTATAACAACCCCAAAGACAAAATGTTCCTCTCTGGAAGCAGAGTTAAACTGTGGCAAAGAACTCAAAAGTCAAGTAACTGACTCTCAACATAAGCAGGAAAATGAAGCAAAGCAAACAGCAATCCAACTTTAGGTTCCTTTTTGGAGACAAAAAGGATAAAAGAATGGAACAGGAGGAAGACAACACAGTTAGAATTCCTGCACCAAAAGCTTCCAAGAAAAATATGAATTGGTTACAGGCCATGGAGGAGCTTAAGAAGGATTTTTAAAACCAAATAAGAGAAGTGGAGGAAAATTTGGAAAGAGAAATGAGAATGATGCAAGAAAATTATGAAAAGAGAGTCAATAAACTGACTGAAGAAAATAACAACTGAAAAAATAGATGAACTCAAATGGCAAAAAAAGCCCAAAAAGCCAATGAGGAGAAGAATGCCTTAAAAAGTTGAATCTGCCAGATGGAAAAAGAATCTCAAAATTCACTGAAGAGAATAATCCCTTCAGAATTAGATTGGAGCAAATGGAAGTGAATGACTTTATGAGAAATCAAGATACTATTAAAGAGAAACAAACAAATGAAAAAAAAAGAAGGCAATGAGAAATATCTCCTTCAAAAAACCACTGACCTGGAAAATAGATCAGGAGAGACAATTTAAAAATTATTGGACAACCTGAAAGCCATGACCAAAAAATGAACCTAGAAATCCTTCATGAAATTCTCAAGGAAAATTTTTCTTATATTTTAGAACCAGAGGGAAATATAGTAACTGAAAGAATTCACAGATCACCTCTTGAAAAAGATTCCCAAAATAAAACTCCTAACAATGTTATAGCCAGGTTCTGGAATTCCTAGATCAAGGAGAAAATATTTCAAGCAGCCAAGAAGAAACAATTTGAATATTGTGGAAACACAATCAGGATGACACAGGATCTAGCAGCTTCTTCATTAAGGGATTGAAAGGCCTAGAATATGATATTCCAGAGATCAAAGGAGATAGGATTAAAACCAAGAATCACCTACTCAGCAAAATTGAGTATAATGTTTCAGGGGAAAATATGGTCGTTCAATGAGGTGGAGGACTTTCAAGCATTCTTGATTAAAAAAAAACCAGAGCTGAATAGAAAGTTTGGTGTTCAAATACAAGAAGCTTGAGAAGGTAAACAGGGAAAAGAAATCATAAGGAACTTATCAAAGTTGAACTATTTACATACCTATATGGAAAAATAATAATTGTAACTTATGAAAGTTTTCTCAGTATGAGGATAGTTGAAGGGAATATAAATGTGTGTATGTATATATGTAAATGTATGTATGTATATGTATACATATATGTATATATACATACACATATGTCTATATAAGAGGGTATATATGCATGTGAATACATATGTGAGTGTGTGTATATATGTGTACAGGTATGCATAGACAGAGGACACAGGATCAATTGAATAGGAAGGGATGATACTTAAAAGGTGAAATTGAGAGGTGGGAGAGGAATATAATGAAAGGAGCCAAGGAGAGACAGAATGGGCTTAATCATGTCATACGGAAGAGGCAATGGGTAACTTACAATGGAGGGGAAGAACAGAAAGGCAAAAGGGAATGTTCAATCTTACTCTCATTGAATTTGGCTTAGGGAGGGAATGACATGTACTCTAAATTGGGTGTCTTGCCCCATAGGGTAGTAGGGGGGAAGGATTTGAGAAGGGGGATCATGGAGGGGAGAGCAGGGTAAGTGGGAGGGTCTTTAGAAGTACACACTTTTGTAAAGGGACAGGGACAAAGTAGAGAATAGAATAAGTCGGGGATGGGATAGAATTGTGGGAAATATAGTCGGTCTTTCACAACATGTCCATTGTGGAGATTTTTTGCATAACTACACATATATGACCTGCATTGAATTGCTTGTCTTCCCAGAGTAGGTTGCTGATGAGGGAGGAAGGGAAAGAACCTGGAATTTAAAGTTTAAAATCAAATATTTTAAATATATATTATTATTATTATTATTATTATTATTATTTGCATGCATCTGGGAAATAAGACATACAGGCACTGGAGTAGGGAGATCCATCGTGCCCTAATGAAAAGTTAGTAGGGTGATGTGGGAGGATATAGGAGAGATCAGATTGTGGGAGGGGGGTATTCAGTGGGTTTGCTGTTTTGGGGTGGTGGATAGGGGGGGGGAAAGAAGCAAGGAAGATGCTGCAAAGGAGTAGTGAGTGGGGGTATTGCTAAAGACTTTCAGGACAGTGAGCCAGGAAGGCCAAGAGTCAGAGGCACCAGGGTCTCTTTTTAAAGAAAAAAAGCTGACACTGGCTCTTGGTGGGAAGACAGGAATAGACTTTGTGGCTTCTATTTTGTCAGGTGATTTGTTGTTGTTATTGGTGTCATTTTTAAGTATCATTCTTTGTAATATAAATATGTCCATGCACCCACATATGTGTATGTATACACATATATACATACATACACACACAAGAGGTCCAGATCTTGTCATCGGTCTGATACTGAATTCAGGCCTGTAGAGTTGGATGGCACCATGTGGAAGACAATAGTTTGTCAAAGGCTTGTTCTAATCTAAGTAGTTAAATTTGAGAGAGTAGTGGGAAATACACCACTCAGGAAGATAATCAGGGTCCAGACCTGATTCAGAGTTTCACCAAATACCTCTTTGACCAGTGAGATCTTGCTGCACACCTTGATTCCAGACACACTATGAAATTTGGCATCAGTTTGGGTTTATGGTATAACCTTGGGTATAGGAACCCTAGTAACCAAAGGTGATATATCTTCTCTTTTGAGTGGTCACAGAACTCACCCCAGTTGTCCCTTGGGGAGCTGCCTGGGCAGCTGCTAAAGCAGAACTGGAGGTCTTGTCCAGGTACTGCTCTTCCAAGTCATTTCCCCTGGAATCATCTGCCATCGAGCTGTTCCCAGTCTCAGGGGCCAGGATCTTGACAATATCTGGCAGTTTGAAGTACTCAGCCTCCCTCCTGAGCAGTCTCCAGTCTGAAAAGTGCTCTGGTAATACCAGCTGTTGTTCTCTAATATAGTCCAACACATAATGAAAGAGGAAGCCATCTTGATCAACAAAGAACCATCCTTTGTTGTCATGGTACAAGAACAGGGGATTTTTCTGACAGACCATTTTCTAGAGCAGCAAACCTTGGACACTGACTGAGGTAGAGTAACCAGTAAATACATATCTGTCCCCCATCACATTGAGTTTGATGACCTCAGGGAAGCTAGTGAACTCTTCTCTGACTTGGGCCATGATGACCTTTTCAGTCAAAAAGTCCCCTATGGTCAAGGTTAGCTTTGTGATAAGGTGGAAGTTTTGACAAACAGGCCAAGAATATTGTACTCCTTTAATTCATATTTTTCATTTTTTAGTGTGTTCGGTCCCTCTTTAAACATTTGATCCAGCTGACCCAGTTGACCCAGACTAGATACTGCTGGTCTGAGCAAATCCTGTTCAGATGAAAAGGGTGACCCCCTTCTCAGGGAGTGAGCAGCTCTATTCCCCAGAGAGGAAGACTGGAGCCCCAACAATGGAATTGAGTATCTTTCAGAAATACTGAAGTTGCTCTCAGGATTTCTCTCCTCAATCTCCTGCTGCTCCATGGCCCCAGCGCTGGCTCACTTGTCCCTTGGCCTGGGTTATTCTTGGATCCAGGCTTCTTCTCCCACTAGTCTCCTGTGTGTGAGTGTGTGTATATGTGTGTGTTTGTATACACTCACAATACTTATGTGTGTATCTTATAACTTGAAGAGACATTATTTTGGGGGGAGGCATAGATGACTCTAAACAAGGGATCCTTAACTTTTCTGAAGTGGATCTAGTGCTCATTTTCCCAAAGACATGATCACCAGGGAAAAGGGAATTAAGATTGCAGAATAAATATGAGGAAGGAAAAATCAATCATATTGCCAAAAAAGACAGGTATACTTTTCTGCCTCAGAGAATCAAGGAAAACTTATGAGGAAAACAGAGAGATTCCCATTCTCAACTCCTGGTTTTCAGATCTGCTAGTATTTTTAATCAAAAATGCTGATCCATTGATTGGAGATCCTCTCCTTTAAACCAACCAAAATGCCTTTTGTTTATTTGCTTTTAATTATGGTAGCCATCCAGGGTCTTCAAACTCTACCAATAATGTATTCAGGATTGTGACCCCTTCACCCATTTCATTCTGTTTCTGTCACATTTCCGGCTTCACATTTTGCATGGAGCAATGAATATCCCATCTCACCTTTCTGTCCAAATCAAGAAATTTTAGTAGTATGGACATGGCCTATACATGTAATCAATAGACACTCTTCAACCCACATCTACAAATAAAGAACAATATTCACATTCATGAACAAATCAAAATGCCCTACCAGTGTTTATCTCTCTTTTTCTCCCTACTCTCTTTTTGCTTCTTCTCTCACACACTGGAAATTCTGGAACAACAACAAAAATATTAACAGAAAGTTGATCTAAAATAAATAAGTGTAAAGGCAAGCAAAGAAGTAGTTAACAACTTGTTTCAGCTATTTAATTATTTAGCACCTTGTTTTATTTCATGATTATATCAAATATTAAGATCCAGAAATTGTGAACCCCACAACTTGTGAACCCTATAACTTGTGAACTCCTGTTGCTGATACAACAAGAAGGGTAGGAGCTAATGATAATATATAAGGAGAGGCCCAGGCTGGAGAGAGCAGAATTGAGAACAGAACTTGTGGTGGCAGAACTGAGAAGAGAGAAGAACTGAGAACTAAACAGAAATGAGAAGTGAATTGAGAAGAACTGAGCAGAACTGAGAAGAGAACTCTCGTGGTGGCAGAGTCAAGAAGGAGAAAATTTCTGGTATCCCAGCACTCTATGTTTGTCTGTTCTGTCTGTGTTGATGTTTGTTTTTGGTACTTTGTACAGAAGCCCTGGGACCTTACTGGAAACCCTGAAAGAGGATTTTCTGGTTGTCTGTTTACAGAAATCCTGCAGGAGGGTTTTGGAGATCCTGGGACTTTACTGATGATTTGTGTTGACCTCTTATTTGTGGGTCTGAGTTGATTTCCCAGACAGATAGTGAATTCATGAAGGTGCCAGCAATGTGTATGAATATTTTTGTGACTCTGTTAAGCTATGGCTTCTCAGAAACAGGAACTGTGAAGGACTTGAGTGGACTGGACAATGTGAGTTTCAATATGGAACAGGATCTGGACAAGGAACTCGATGAGCAACTGGACAAGCAGCTGCACAAGGAACTGGGAACTGCCTGCCTTTGAACCCAGGTGACAGTTGTGTAGATTCAGGCAGGAGCTGAGACCAGGGAAGAGGAACCATGGAAGCTGAGAACCAGCTTCAAGTCAAGATGAAAAGATCACTTCTTGGGTACCTGATGCTGACTGAGAAGATTATGATTTACTGTGACATAGGGGTGGAGAACTTTGACCTTTGTACTTTGTGTCCATTAAGGAGACAAGCCTCCTTAAGGATGATTGAATTAAGGACTTACTAAGTGATTGAGTTACTAAATGAATGTACTTTGCTTAAAATTATGTGGCCACTTTGGTGAAAACTATGTGGCCATTTTAGAGATAAATTGTTATGTTATAACATTGTGAATGCTGCACTTTCATTTTTGTGAATTTTTTGTCTTAGTTTGTTACTGAATAAATAGAGAGTTCACTGTACTATGTAATCAGAACCTTGAAGCTGTTCATAACAGCAGTCCTCTGGAAAGCTGCTCATGCTTGGCTTTACAATAAGGAGGAAAGAGTCTACTAAGAAACTCTTAATTCAACTCACACATTTGAATTGGACTATATCCTTGGCTCCAGAAAAAAAAATGTGACTTTAAAACCACTGCAAATGATATTTTAAATATTAAAAAAATTAAATATTTAATATTTATGCTAACAGAAGTAGCATAAAATTAGAAAATCATAAATGTCCACATTTTTTTGTATAAAGGGAAGAGAAAATATTCTGCAAACTAAAGTTAATGAGTTTAACTTCAAAAGGATAATTAAATAGACAGTTGGAAAATATGTATAAAAGGAAAAAGTAATTATAAAACTCCAGCATTACTTCAAAAACAAATCCTTCTAGGCTAACTTTGTTCCTTTTGTATGATTATTAAATTAATAGGTGAGGGGAAATGCTGTGGATATAATTTACTTAGATTTTAGCAAAGCCCTTGAAAGAGTATTTTATAGTATTCTGTTGGAGAAAATGGAGAGATATGGCTCACGCATAATATAATCACATGGATTCAATAATTTTCAAATGTCCTGACTCAAAGTATAGTTATCAATGGCGTAGTTTCAATTTTGTAGAAGGATGCATGGATTAACAGCACTTGGTGAAAATGAATCTGGGGATTTTAGTGGACTATAAACTCAATATTTGTCAGCAGAATGATGTGGCAGCCAAAAAAGCTTCTTGCAAACTTAGATTACAATAGGAGAGACAAAGCTTTCAGGGACAAATAGGCAATTATTCCTCCATACTGTGACCTTGTTAGGCTTCATCTGGAGTTCTGAGCATTATATTTTAAGAAGGTCATAGATAAGATGAAGCATATCTAGAGGAGGACCACTAAAATACTGAAGAATCATGAGCTTATCTGATGTAAGAGACATTGGAAAAACGAAAAATGCTTGTGTAACATGAAAAAAAAAGAAGAATGGGATGGGGGCATAATTGTCTTCAAGGCTTCATGTGGTTTTCTATTAAATTAAATTAATTTTTTATGTATTTTAAGCATTCTTTTCTTTTTATATTTTGAGTTCTAAATAATCTCCCTTCCTCTCAACCTCTCCTGTGCCCACTGAGAAGACAAGAAATAAAATTTAAATTATACATGTGAAATCATATAAAACATATTTCCATATTAACCATATTTCATAACTCAAGAAAAATAAAGTGAGAAAATTCTACATCATTTAGCACTCAAAGTTAATCAGTTCTTTTGGAGGTGGGTAGCATTTTTTTTTCCTTATGAGTCTTTTGGAATTGTTTCAGATAATTGTAATGATCAGAGAATCCAAATATTTCATAGTGGATCATCATTACAGCATTGCTGTTACCAAGCACAATAATCTCCCAGTTCTCACTTCACTTTGCATCAGTTCCTACAAGTCTTGCCACGTCTTTGATTTTAATGGAACCATATATCTCATCACAGTAGTACTCCATCAAAATCATGTGCCACAACTTGTTCTTTTATTCCCCAACTGATGAACATGCCTTCAATTTCCAATTATTTGACACCAAAAAAAAAAGAGTTGCTATAAATATATTTGTACATATAGGTCCTTTCCCCCCCTTTTTCTCTTATCTATTTGGGATATATACCTAGTGTTGTTGCTGGGTAAAAGGGCATGTACAATTTTTCAACCCTTTGTGCATAGTTTCAAATTGTTCTGCAGAATTGTTGGACCAGTTCGCTATTGCACCAACAGTTCATTAGAGTATCTATTTTTTCTCTCATTTCATTCAGCATTTGCTATTTTAAATACATGTTTGATCATACTGCAGAATTGTTGCAATTTGCATTTCTCTAGCCAGTAATGATTTAGAGCATTTCTTTCATATGATTATTGATAACTTTGATTTCTTCTGGAAACTCCCTGTTCATATTCTTTGACCATTTATCAGTCAGGGTATGGCACATATTTTTTATAAATTGGACTCAGTTCTACATTCAATATGTATTCGAGAATTGAGTTCTTTGTTAGAGCAACCTGTAATTTTTTTTTGTTCTCTTTCCTTCATTATTTTATATTACTTCAGGGTCTTTTAATTACATGTAGTTTCTCAGATTATGTTTTTCAGTTAGGTCTATTTTTACTTTTGCTTAATCTAAACAGAGATTGTTTCCCCTGCCTTTTATACTTCATCTGAAGCATATTAGATGCTCCTTTTTTTAAACTTTAAATACATGCATGGATCTAAATCTAAATCTGTTCCAAGTGTTCAATTTGTTATACACACACACACACACACACACACACACACACACACACACACATATATATACATATATACTGTTGGATTCTTGTTTCTAATTCATTCTGCTTCCACTTTCTCCTTATGGGTGAGCTTTTTCCATTTCCTTTCATATTATGATTAGAAGCTGAGTATTTCTCTTCATTCCATTTTCTTCAGTTTCTTACTTTTTTTAAATTCAATTTATTTAGTACTTTCTTTTCCCCAGTTACATGTAAGAACATTTTTAGCATTCATTTTAAAAACAAATTCCAAATTCTCTCCCTTCCTCTTTCCCCAATCCCTATCCCCCACCCCCCACTGATAAAGCAAGAAATTTGATATAGGTTATAAATGTGTAGTCATGCAAAATATTTCCATCTTAGTCATATCCTAAAAGAAAACATAGACCAAAAAAAAAATCAAGAAAATAAAGTAAAAAAAAAAGTGTAGTTCAATCTATATTCAGACACTATCAGTTCTTACTCTCAGAATTGTCTTAGATCCTTGTATTATTGAGAATAGCAAAGTCATTTACTGCTGATCATCTTATAATATTGTTGTTACTTTGTACACAGTACATTTCACTTTGCATCAGTTCATGTATATCTTTCCAGGTTTTGCTGAAGGCATCCTGCTTATCATTTCTTAGAGCACAATAGTATCCCCTCATTATTACATATCAAATTTTTTTATCCCTTTGTGCAATTTATTGGCATCCCATCCATTTCCAACTCTTTGCCATCAGAAAAGAGCTGCTATAAATATTTTTTGCTACATATAGATCTTTTTCCTTTTTTTTTTTTTAAATCTCCTTGGGGATATAGACCCAGTAGTATTGCTAGATAAAAAGGTATGTGTTCCAAATTGTTCAACATAATTATTGAATCAGTTCACAACACCAACAGTGCATTAATGTTTCATTTTTTCCATATCTCCTCAGACTGGTAATTTTCCTTTTCTGTCCTATTAGCCCATCTAATTGATATGAGGTAATACTTCAGAGTTGTTGTGATTTACATTTCTTCAATCCATAGTGAGAGCTTTTTTTTACAAGTCTATAGAAAGCTTTGCTTACTTCATCTATAATCTGTTTGAATGTTTCAATCATTTGTCAATTGGAGAATGACTCTTATTTTTGTAATTAGACCCAGTTCTCCCTGTATACTTGAGAAAAGAGCCTATTGTCAGAGTAGTTTCTTTCAATTATTTATCACAATTACTATTAAAAATTGCATTTCCCTCCATCCTATCCTCCCATTTATTTTATACTCCCTCTCCTTTCACCCTGTCCCTCCTCAAAAGTGTTTTGCTTCTGACTACCACATCCCCCCATTTACCCTCTTTTCTATTACCAGCCCTCCAATTCCAATCCCATTCCCCTCCTACTTTCCTGTAGGGTAAGAGAGATTTTCTATACCCAATTGAATATATATGTCATTCCTCCTTTGAGCCTATTCTGTTAAGAATAAGATTCACTTACTCTCCCTCATCTTGCCCCTCTTCCCCTCTACTGAAAAAGCTTTTTCTTGCCTCTTTTATGTGAGATATTTACCCCATTCTACCTCTGCCTTTCCATTTCTTTTAGTACATTCATCTCATCCCTTAATTTTTTATTTTTTATATAGTATCCCTTAATATTTAACTCATACTTGTACCCTCCGTACTTATAACTTCCCTAATAATGAGAAAGTTCTTATGAGTTGCAAATATCCTCTTCTCATGTAGGGATATAAACAGTTTAACCATATTAAGTCCCTTCTGTTTCCTTTTCCTTTTTACCCTTTTATACTTCTCTTGAGTCTTGCATTTGAGAGTCAAATTTTGCATTCAGTTCTGGTCTTTTCATCAATAATCCTTGAAAATCTTCTTTTTCATTGAATATCTTCTTCCCCACTCCCCTCCAAATGATTATATTCAGTTTTGATAGGTAAGTGATTCTTGTTAATAATTCTAACTCTGCCCTTTGTAATATTATATATATTCCAAGGCTTCTGATCCTTTAATGTAGAAGCTGCTGAATCTTGTGTTTTCCTGACTGTGGTCTGTGGTACTTGAATTATTTCTTTCTGGATGCTTCTAATATTTCCTCCTTGACCTGGGAGCTCTGGAATTTGGCAATGATATTCCTGTGTGGGTATTAATTTTGGGATCACTTTCAGGAAGTGATTGTTGGATTCTTTCAATTTCTATTTTATGCTGTGGTTCTAGGCTATCAGGAGATTTTTCCTTGATAATTTCTCAAAACATGATTTCTAGGTGGCTCTTCTTCTTCTTCTTTTTCTTCTTCTTCTTCTCTCTTTTTTCATTCTGTTGTAATGCTATGCATGAGCAGCTTTCCAGAAGAATGCTACTGTGAACAGCTTTTAAGGTTCTGATTACATAGTATAGTGGACACTTTATTTATCCAATAACAAATCAGAGCAAAACATTCACAAAAAATCAAAGTACAAGATTCCCAATGTTACAACTTATCATAGAAAATCAAAATATTGCACACACAACTTATCACTAAAATGGCCATGTAGTTTTCACCACAGCGGTCACATGGTTTTGAACAAAGTACAATAACTTAGTCAATCATTCATTTAGTAGCTCAATCATTCAATCATCCTTAAGGAGGCTTGCCTCTTTAAGGGACACAAAATACAAAAGTAAAAGTACTCCACCCCTGGGTAGTATATTCATTTAGTCAATCAGAGTCCTTAATTCAATCATAAAGTACAATCACAAATAAATTACACAATTCAGCATATAGAGCTTACAGCTGTCTGACCATTACATCCATACCTAGTTATTTACCAGAGAGGTAAGCACCAACATCTGGATTTTCAAAGCCAAGGAGACTTAACAGCTCCCCAGAGTTCTCATCTGGCCAAATCACACAACTCTTGCCAAAGTGAGCCCCAAAGCAAAACCCTACATCAGGGTCAGTCACTATTCAGGATTCATGGAGAGGCCTTTTCATCTGACTTTGGGTGGGCTCTCAGATTGCCTGGATCCCTTTCCATGGTTCCAGATCCTACCTGATTTCACCAAATTGTCACCTGGGTTCAAAGGCAGACATCTCCCAGTTTCTTGTCCAGTTCTCTGTGCAGTTCTTATTCCATATTGAAGCTCACAGCATTCAGTCCACCTTAAATCCTTCACAGTCTCTGTTTTGGGGAAGTCAAGGCTTAACAAAGCCACAATTGGGTTCATCCAAAGTACCAGCATCACAGTCAGTGATGCTTCCTCAGTCTTTAACAGTTCCCAAGAGAAGCTGGTAACTCCCCAGCAGAAGCTCCAGCTGGTTCCCAGAATCAAAATCACTTCACCCAGGTTCCCAAAGTCAAAATCATTCTCTCCAGCCTGTGCCTTTCCTCTTTAGCTTCTCTGGCAGCAGCTGGTTCTGCCTCCATGAAGCTTATGCCAAAAAAGACTCCGCCAGCTAGGTTTTTTCCTTATATACAGTATTGCTCCTCCCTATTCAGCCCCTTCCTATCACATCAGCAATAGGGGGTCCCTGTTCATCCCTTTCCTATTACATCAGCACAATTCATACCTTCTGTTTCTTTAACAGAGGCTTAATTTGAAACTAGGTGCAAAGTACCTCTTATTTTAGCAATGAAAATGGATCTTCAAATTGTATAACTATTATATCTGTCATACTTCAAAATTCTATTTTGCTTTTAACCACTGCCTCTCCTGATATGCTTTCTCTTTTATCATCCCTTTCCTTTCTCTTATTCCTTTCTTCTCTAATTTCTCTATCATGTTAGATTTACCACTTTGTATTTATATGCTTTCCTCTTTGAACTAATCCAATGAGGTACAAGCATTGTCTACCAGTCTCCATTTTTTTCTCCACTACAAGCACTCTTCTTTCTTGCCTCTTTTATGTGGAAAAAAATTTCCCCATTCTATGTTTTCCTTCTCCCTTCTCCCAGTACATACCTCTTTCTCACCTTTATTTTTATTTTGGGACATCCTTCTAACACATTTGACTGACAGGCATGTCCTTTTGTATGAAAACTCATTTTGATTGTGCTAATAATAATAAATTCTAAACATTGACATATGTCATTTTCTCATAGTGGGATGTAAACAGTATTTGATTGTCAAATCTGCTATTCTGGTCTTTTCTTCAGGAATGCTGAAAAGTCCTTTATTTCATGAATCATCCATTTTTATTCCTGAAGTGTTATACTACATTTTTCTAGACAGATTATTCTTGGTTGTAATTGTAGCTCCTTTGCCTTCTGGAATATTGTAGTCCAAGCCCTCTGCTCCTTGACCAGGGAAACTTCTAAATCTCATGTGATCCTGATTGTAGGTCCATGGTATTTGTATCATTTCTTTCTGCCTGCTTGCAATATTTTTTGTTTGACCTCTGGGATCTCTTAAATTTGACTACAACATTTCTGAGAGTTTTCATTGGGATCTCTTCTAGGAGGTGATAGGTAGATTTTTTTCTGTTTTATTTTAAGTTTACCCTTTGAATCTTAGATATCTGGGCAGTGTTCTTTATAATTTCTTGAAATATGATGTCTAGGCTCATTCAGGTAGTCCAATAATTCTTAAAGTATCTCTTTTTCATTTTTTTCCAGGTCACATGATTTTTTCCATGAGATATTTCACATATTCTGTTTTTCTTTATTCTTGTGGCTTTGCTTTATTGTTTATTAATGTTTATGATTTAGTCATTAGCTTTCATTTGCTCAATTTTAATTCTCAAGAAATCATTTTCTTCAGTGATTTTTTTGTACCTCCATTTTCACTTGGCCTATTCTACTTTCTAAAGAGTTATTTTCTTTTGTGAATTTTTGGTCCTTATTTACTATTGCCAATTCTGTTTTTAGTTATTTTCTGTATTTTTAATGAATCTGATAATTGTCCTTTAATAATTTTATTGCATAACTCATTTATGTTTGCAATTTTACTCTATTACTCTAATGGTTTTCTTTAACTCTTTCAGTATTTCTTTTTGGGCTTGGATACTATTATCTTTTTTTTAATTAATGTTTTGCTTTTAGCTGTTTCCCATTGTTGTCTTCCTTTGAGTTTGTGTATTCATCTCTCCTGTCATGTCAGTAGCTTTTTATGTTTAGGTTTTTTTGTTGTTGTTTTTTTCATTATTTGCTTATTTTCCCAGTCTATTTTAGACTTTATGTAAAATTTGTCTCTGTTCACCTTGGGGTGAGGAGGCATTGTCCCTAACATCAGGGATTGTGTGTGTGTGTGTGTGTGTGTGTGTGTGTGTGCTGTTGTTTACATGACTAGTTCTGGGGGTTTGCATATTTTGATGCTTCCAAGGTGTTGTGATCCTGTAGAATATAGATATACTTATTGCTCTCCTCATCTGTGCTATTGTATTTAGCCAGGAATGGCCCCTGGTCCCTTGCAACCACAAGTACTAGTACTTTGGTAAGATTACCAGAGTCCTTGCTCCATTTGACCAGCCACCAATGTTTCTCTCTGCATTGGTGCTGTGAACTGCAACTGCATATGTACAGTAGAATTGCCAGTCAGTGCCAGCTATATGCAGTATTACCAAAGGGTCTTCTGCAGTTTCTTTTTGACTTGTTGTGCAACTATTCTCTGCATTCTCATCTCTGGTCTGACTGCTCCCAAAGCTGCTGCTGCTGTTGAGGACCTATTTGCTGCCCCAAGTGAATTCTGATAAAGACCTCTCCTTCCCCCCAAGTCAAAGATGTCTTCTATTGATCTCCTATGTTTTCTTATACTGGAAAAAATGTCTTAACCTGACCTCTTGCTGGTTCTGGTGTTCCAAAATATGGTTTGACGTATTATGTTAAACTATTTTTTGGAGGAGAATATTGTGAGAATTTGGTTGAGTTGCTGCCTCTAATTTTGTTTCCATTTCTTCAAGAGTTTAAAAGGCTATTATGAGGAAGAGGTATAGACTTGTAACTTTTACTCTACAGGGAAAAAACCTATGGAAGCAATAGCTGCAAGTTGCAAAGACACCAGTTTAGACTTGAAGTCAGGAAATAAACAAACAAATTAAAACGTAACAATTAGAGGGGTCCAAAAGAAGACAGTTTTCTTTAGTGGCAATTGTTTGTCTTAGAGTCTTTCAAGTGGAGACTGGACAGAGATCTGTTGCATATTTTATTACATGATGTTTTCCTTTATTTGTTGGACTAGATGCCCCTCTGATATCCCTTTCAATCCCCTAATTATGTAAATAATACAAAGGTTTAGGTATATGGACATTCATATACCTACCAGATCCCCTTTAGTCAGACTTACAAACACACACATATAAGCACACAGGGTCATAGAAGGGTGTTTATTAATACTTATTCATTCACACAAGAAAGTAGCACACACATAGACTTTTAAAGAAAAACTACATACAAGTTTTATATAAAAACAATATAATGATACTTGGAAC
>CM053592.1:88539232-88554450 GCA_028646515.1 Pseudochirops corinnae | reverse complement strand
TTCCTTCCTTCCTTCCTTCCTTCCTTCCTTCCTTCCTTCCTTCCTTCCTTCCTTCCTTCTTCTCTCTCTCCCTCCCTCTTAATATGTAATCAATTTATCAATTTATAATACTTCATTCTGGAGAAGAGAGTGAGAGACCGAAACAGGGAGAGGGTGAGAGACAGAGACAGATTTATTATGCCCAAATTACCCATTTTTTCAAGTGAAACACACACACAAAGCTCTTGGAAAAATATTTTTTCTCTGAAATTGTCTGCACACTAAAATCAGCTGACATTCCTTTTCTTTCTTAAAGTCACCAAAAATCTGTTTTAACAAGGGTAAAAATTTCTCTCTCTCCCTCCCTCCCTCCCCCCCCCCCCATCTCTCTCTGCTCATGGCTTTTAGATAGACTGGTAATTTTTTAAATTGTCTCTCCTGGATCTGTTTTCCAGATTAGTTGTTTTTTCCAATGAGATCTTTTGCATTGTCTTCTTTTTTTTTTTTATCTTTTTGGTTTTATTTTGTTGTTTCTTGATTTCTCATAAATTCATTAGATTCTATTTGCTCCATTCTAAATTTTAAGCAAATATTTTCTTCAGTTTGAACTCCTTTTTCCATTTGGTCAATTCCAATTTTTAAGACACTTTTCTTGTTTGGCTTTTTGGACCTCATTTACCATTTCATCTAATGTTATTTTCTTCAGAAATTTTTTGTGTCTCCATTGTCTAATTTTTCATGATTTCTTTGCATCACTGTTATGTCTCTTCCTAATTTTTCCTCTACCTCTCTTGCTTGATATTCAAAACCATTGTTGAGCTCTCCTATAGCAAAAGACCAATTCATAATTTTTCTTTGAGCTTTTTTATATAGGAGCTTTGACTTTGTGTGTTTTTATATTCCTTGTCACCATGATAACTTTCTATATTTAGAGGGTGTTTTTTCCTGTTTTTTTCTCAATTTCCCAGCCTATTACTTGAATTTTATCTCTGGAAAATATAGGGCTCTTCTTCCAGGATGGAGGACACACTGTCCTAAGCTTTAGGGTTTTTGTGCAGTTGTTTTCAGACATAATCTAGTTTTTACTTTTACTACTTCCAGGGTGGTATGATCTAAGAATTGTTTACTACTCTCCTGGGCTGTGCTCTGGCCTCTGAGTGATCACAAACACTCTTTTTCTGCCCTGGATCTATAAGGAGGGTCCACTTTCCTCTGCAGCTGCAAGCTCTAATGTGCTAGTGCTCCTCTTCACCCTGGGACTGCCACCCAGGACTGCTACCCTGATCTGAGTATGAACAAAGTAACAGAGTCCTTCCTCAGTGCATGACATAATCTCATTTGATCTGACAAAGCTTTAAGTTACTATTCATAGTCAAAACAGAGACCCAACAAATGAGGCCCTTGGCACAAATTGAGAGATTACAGAAGAAAAAACATTCAAGTATGCAGCTACTATCCTGAATTTAACAAGTTTTTGCATAGGAGTACAATTTTATTGTTTTATGCAAGGCAGACAATTATCAGCTCATACAGTTGCAGTGATACTATCCACCACTCTCTTTGTTTTGCTTTTCATGTTCTAAACAGGATTTATTCAGTACTCTTGGATGTCCCCCACTGAGATTTCTTCTACTCTTATGCATAGAGATTCCTCTCTTCTGAATTTCTATACCATTTCTTAAAAAAATCAGTGGTTATCCATCCTAAGATATTGAATTGTAATGAATAAAGTTGCTGGACACAAATATTTGAAATCAAATACAGTCTTAGATATTTACTGACTATATGATTTGTCTGTTTGCTTCAGTTTTCTCAACTGTAAAATTGGGATAAAAATAGTACCTCACTCTCAGGGTGGTTGTGATGATCAAATGAGATAATATTTATAAATTGCTTAGCCCAGTACCTGTCATATAGTAGGCACTATATAATTTTAATTTCTACTATTATTATTAAATTATTGATGTATATGTTGTTCAACATTATTATTAATAAATTATTAATTTATATATTGTCCCAAATTTAAGTATCACATATAAGGAGAGAACCATTATTGCTTGACTGTGTCTATTCATGGGCTATATTAAGGGGGATATAGCTTCCAGGAATAAATGGGCAATAGTCTAGCTATAATCTCCTTTAACTGTACTGTATTTGAGTATCACCTTGAACTCTAGGCACTGTATTTGAGGAAGGACATTTATAATCTGGAGAGTGTCTAGAGGACAGTAACTATACTGTTGATGGTTCTTGACTGAAGTAATTTTGGGTGGTTAGCCTGGAGAAGACAGTGTAGAGCTTTGCTGGATGAAAAAGATTATAGCTACCTTAGTGTTTTAAAGAGTGACATGTAGTAAAGAGATTAGATATGATCTACTTAGCCTCTCAAGGCAAAACTAGGAATTTAGGGTGAGAATAGCAAAGAAGAAAATTTGGATTTTGCAAAATGAAAACTTTCAAAATGAACAATCTGGAACTTATGTTAAATTTAATTTAAACTATTTAGAAAGCAGTAGTTTTCCCTATACTGGAAGTCTTCAAACAAAACTGGATTATTTGACTTGTAAGACATGTTATGATTGGGCTTTTTTTTTTTTTTTTTTGGATATGGGTTAGACTATGAGGTGCCATCTAGCTCTAAAATCTATTATTGTATAATTCTTTGCTGGGAAGCTGCCTGAACAAATCCTTACTTGCTGTTATGTAAGTGTACTAAATTGTCAGCTCCCTAAGGTCAGAGACTATGTCTTCTACTTCTTTTTATTCTTCACAAAATTTAGTATGATTTTTTTTGGGCGGAGGTGGTTAGTATACATACACTCACACAACCACCCACATCCACCCCCACCCCCACCCCCTATATATATATATGTATGTATGTATATGTATGTATATATATAAAATCTCAGATACTCAGAATGCTATAATGGGAAGATTGATAGACAAAATGAGAACACCTAGGTTCAAATACCATTTTTTATTATGACTAATTATGTTAATATAAGCAGATCATTTAATGTCCTCAGTTTGATCATCTGTGACATGGTAATAATATTTGTTCTACCTATTATATGATAGTTGCTGTGGTGAGAGTATCTCCACAATTACTATATATGTTTACTATGAGTTGCCTATCTATGAGTTACCTTACCAGATAGTTACACTAGACATAGATTAAGTCTGTTTGCAGAAAGGAGGCAATCATGAGTCTACAATGAACTAGGCTTGCTCACTTCCAGATGCCTTTGCTATTGTTCTCTGGCTGTCCTTACTCTATGTCTAGTGCGTCTGCCTGGTAAGGTAAGTAATAGAAAACAGACATATTAATCTTGGGAGTACTGTCATATCCGGAAAGTACTATATGATGTTTACAGTGACATTATTATTTATTTATTAATTCTAATAATGATAATGTTAATAACAGTTATTATTATCATTTACATTTTACGTTTTATTGGTTTAATTTTCTTCATAAGTACTTTAAGTTTTCTATTCTACAATAGTAAACTAATTCACCATGGATCCATATCTACCCATGCCTGCTGGTTGGGGGAATGGAGAATAACTGTGTTGTACCAGCTGTGTTACATTATATAGAGTTGAATCAGTGTTATATAAATATAAGATGGTGATGGCACAAGATTCAGAATCATGACCTAGTGTCATAAGCTCTGACTTACTTATTAGCTAAGTGGATTCAGTTAAGCTTGGAGAGTCACAGTCTAGGAGAGCTTCAAGAGATAAGCATAGAATACCTGGTTAAAGAGAAAGATCAATAATCATTCAGATCACCATGTCTTCCTCTCTTTTCCTATGCTACCTTTCTTGTATATTAACAGGTAGTTTTGTTTTTTTTTACAAGAGGAAGAAAAACAACACCTGGGTAAAGAAATTATTAAAATCAAATTATAAAAAGCATTTTCTCAGATAAAATATTGAGAGATGCAGACTATTTTGAAAATAATATGGATGTACTGAAAGGCAGAGGAATAACTAAGACAATGCTAACTTTAGGGTATTGTGGTCCATCAGTTCATTTGCATGCAACTGTTTTTAAAGGTTATGATTGATATAATTAGAAATTAAATAACTAGGGGCTATGGTTAGAAAGAATAAGAATTATTGATTTGATGTCTGGCAGAAAGTTGCATTTCTTGAGTTCTGCCTCAGAAGGTAAAATGTTATTACTGACCACTAGAGGTCTATGATTTAGGCCATTAGAAGATATAAGAAGCCTGAAAAGCAACTGTGGGGGAGTATGGTAATGAGAGATACAAAGTAGAATAAGGTGAACACAGAGAGAGTCACAATAAACTGTGTCACAAAAGGTCAGCATTGACTCTTCAGCTCACTTTGCAGATTGAAATCATGACCTTGGTGATTGGTTAGAGAAAGGTAAGGGAAACTGCCTGGAAACTTATTCTTTGGGAGAGAGCTGAGTCCTCTAAACGTATGAAGAGCTGTTGATCCTTTTTAGTGTCTAGTGCTATCTACAGTATGGTTAAGTTAAGTATGTTGTCTTCTAAAGCACTCTGCTTTGAGAGGGAGAAACAGTGGGAAAAGAGAAGATTTCTATCTTTTTTTTTTCTTTTTCTGTCAGCTGTGCTTCACTTTTAGAAAAAAGCTTGGAAAGTAATTAAGACAAAGCTATATCCTTTGCTATTTGCAGATCTGAGGAACTTAGCAGTTCCCACTTTGGGGACCAGGGGTCATTGAAAGAGTGTAACATTATCTCTCAGTACCCTGTTAAAAGTGGTTATGAGGGTAAAGAACTTGCTTCTGTTTTACCACCTCAAGAATAGAAGAGCGACTTTCGCCATCAAGAAAGCTATGAGCACAAGGCGAGGAGCAGCTAGCAAAGAAGGGACTTTTAAAGATTTGCATTATTCCATAAGGATACAAGAATGTATACCGTTAAGCGTGCACCAAATTTCTGCCATTGTAGGTGTATGCCCCTGGTTATTGTTGAATTATTATAGTATTTTATTCCTGCTCTGGTCTTCTATTGAGCAAGTGTTATGTTCCGTTATTTATTTATTTATTTTTTCTCTTATCTTTTATTGAGTAAATGTGATTATTTCTAATCTAGTCTTCAATTGAATTATTGTTATTATTATCATTATTGCCTTAGTCTTATTAGTTATTAGAGTTCTATATTCAAGAATTAATGGTATCATTGTGATTGATTTGATATAAATAAGATATAAAAAGGTTTGGGCTCAAGAATTAGACTGACAAGTAGTAGTAATGTATCTCTTCTAAATGAGAATTGCCAGAATTGCCACTTGGCTGCTAAGAGTTGTAAGTCATATATATCTGACACTACTTCCTCTGGGAATCCTAAACCTGTCAGGGTAAGTACATACTGGAATAGTGAGATACCCTAGAGAATGGGAGTGGGGGTTGGGAGGCATGCCTTAATTACACATAAATGTGACCTAAGTTAGGCCCTTACTTATAAAGAGGGGGAGCAAACAGAGAAGAAAAAAAAGCCAATTCACAAGTGATTTTGCTTCCACCATGAACCCTACCCTTATTCCATTCTCCAATCTACAATGGATATATCCCTGTTCAAATTATCTTAAAGCAATCTAGATCTCTTTTTTTGGTCCATCATAATATACCCTGCATGATATTTATCTTTTAACATGTTTCCTACACTATAATAAACAATAAGTTCCTTGTAATTGGGGACTGTCATATTTCTTGCATTTGTACCCCCAAGTGATTAGAAAATGTTTCATGAGTAGGAAGTGCTAAAAAAAAATGTTCATTGACTCAAATACAGTAACTTATCCTCAGTCAGTTAAGTATGCCATCTATCAGTTCAAAGTGGGCCTACGTAATCACATTATTAAGCCATCAATTCAATGGACCTCATGCCCGAACCATAAAGAATGAATGAAGCCTCAAGATCTGACTGCTCAAAGATCTGAGCCTCAAGAAACATATTTCTTAATTTGGAAGACCTGAGATAAAGACCTCAGCAACAATAAGAAAAATTATACCTACAGACTTCCAATTTTTCAAATAATTTATGTATTGTTCTCACTTGTGCATCAGAACAACTCTGAGAAGTGGATTTTGTACACATTCACATTTTGTGTATGAGGAAAGAGTACCAAAGAAGTAAAATAATTTGTTCATGCTCAAATAGCAAGTAAGTGTCAGTAAAACAGATTTTACAGCTGATTAACAATTAAAAATCCTAGATTACATGGTACAAATATAAAAAAAAATCAGTAGGTACCAGGAATTGTTGGGTATAGGTCGTAATATTATACATGTTAAGTGCTATGAAAGTGAGAGCAAAAAAGTAAAAAAAAAAACAAAACAGAACAGTATTGATCTTTGTATTCTGCTTGTTTAACAGTTAAGCAGAGGCAAGATTATGCTGTTCTAACGTTTTTGCCTCAGTAATCCAGACTTCTGACTATTCTTTGGATTTTAGGAGAAGCAGCTGGAGGAACACAAATGTTGGGTGCAAAGTCTTAGTCTTGAATTTTTGTTTAAATATAAAATTTACTATAATTAAATAATGATTTCAAAGATGTTTGACAGTTTTAAAAATATAATTTCAGTGTAACTGAAATTCATACACAATTAAAGAAAAAAATAAAAGAATATCCTTGAGTAAATACTTTATGAATATGGAAAATGTTAGTGCCATCTATTGATAAAATTGAAAACTGCAGTAAAAGATTGATAGGAATATATTTCCCCCAAATACATACATCTTTCTACTACTCCTAATTATTATTGTTAATTGTGCCATGTCATAATTTACTAATGAAAGTTGAACAGATAAATTATTCTAATCAGTAATACATTTACTATTATTTTTAGCTAATAGTGTAGTGTAGTCATATAAATAAATGTTGGTTTCTATTCAGATAGTTGAGTTATTATTTGCATGAATGAATTAATAGCAGAATCGGTCATTCAAATATCCAAAACATTATTTAGGAAAAAGGAAATCATTCTAGGCATTTGGACAATGAGTAAATATGAGATACAATTTTATAGAGTTTTGAGGGTTATAAGTTATTTTAACATGTTAAGTGAAGTCAGTTAAGAATTTAAATTTTCATTTTTTTCTTAATACATGAAAATTCCCACCAATTAGTACAACAAGATCTATGACGGGAAGCGTGAGAAAAGATATATGCCAAAATGCATTTCCACGGCCTCCAATCCATATGTTCTATGTTAGATTGTTTTGGCCTGCTTTGGGTTAGTTATCCCAATTTGTTAGAATTGACCCTTTTCATTCTGCAACATAGCTATAAATATCTAAATCGCGTGAAGCATATGTGATAAAGTCTAGCTCTAGGACATTTCCTCAAATAAGGAAATAACAGAGGACAGAAAAATTAGGTAAGAAAAGATTTTTAATAAGTCTTCAGCAACAAAGAAGGAATTATGAGGGGAAAAAAATAAATCTTACCAAGACATTTCCCTATTAATATAAATATATGTACATATGTATATATTTGTCACTTATGCATATATTCAATGAATCTCTAATGCCATCACCATAAAATGTAAGTTTCCTAGCAAGCCATTTAAGGCATTTTATAATCTATAACACACCTTTCTAATCTACTTTTTAAAATTTAGATAAATGCTATAATTTAAACATATAGTAGGAAAAGAAAAAGAAACATTATAAACTTAAGTATTAAACTCTAATACATAAGAAAATAAAAAAAACAATGTCATATGCACAGAAGAACATAGGAGAGGATTCAGAATATGTAGCAAAAACTTATCATTTCCAAAAAACCTACATATTAAAAACTGTGCCTTATGGTCAAAGTTCTACATCTTTTCTTCGCTTCCGTGTAAGTTTTCTTTTGTTCTCTGCTGTATACTTTTTATTTTGTTCTTCTCCCTCTTCCTCCCCTCCATTTGCCACCCGATAACCTATTCCCTCATCCTTCCCTCTAGAAATCCCTCTCTTTTCCTCCCATTCCCATTGATCTAAGCACCCTTCTATACCTCTCTTTAACCTTTTCACTCACCCTCCCCTCTAGAGATGCTTTATTTATCCTCTCCCCCATCCCTATCCCTCTACTGTTTAATGTCTTCTGAATTTAGAAGACTTTGATACTATTCTACATATACATGTATTGTTCCCTCTTAAACCCATTCACACTTAAAGTAGATTTCTAGAACAAACAGCCCTCCTCCCCATCTAATTACTCTGTATCAATTCTTCTCTTACACCTCATTTGTAGAAAATAATTAATCTTTTTAGCTGTTCCTAAATGGCTTTATTTTTAAAAGTTATATCATACTCAGGATTACTCCATTCTTCCTTATGAACTGCTTAATTATTAATGACAATATTAGACATATACATTTTAAATATATAAAAAGTAAACTGTCTGTCCTTATTGAATCCCTTGTAATCAGTCTTTGGTATGTACTTTATTTTTCTCTTGGCTCTTGTATGTCCAATCCCCTATTAAGTTAATTTTTTTAAACAAAGTCTTGAAAGTCTGCTAGTTGACCAAATGCCCATTTTTTCCATTCAAGATTGTGCTTAGCTTTTCTGGGTATGAAATATTTGGTCAATTCCAGTTCTTTTGCTCTTCAATATATAGTGTTCCAAAACTCGCAGTCCTTTAGTGTCTCCACAGCTAGATCTTGTGTGATTCTAATTGTGCCAATATCATATTTCAATTGATTTTTTTGTTGCTTTTAATATTTTCTCCTTTAGCTGAGGTGGTGTGGTGTGATGTTGAAATTTGGCTGTGATATTCCTATGGGTGTTACTCAGAGGCTCTCTTTCTAGTGGTGCTCAATGATTTTTTTTTCTCTTTTTTTTACTTTCTCCCCTTGTTCTAATGCCTCAGGACAATTAAAAAATATTTCATGTATTATTGTATCAAGATTCCTTTTTTGATCATAACTTTCAGGAAGTGCTATTATTATGTTTTCTCTTCTTGATCTGAACGCCACATCATTTTTTTTAAAAACAAGATGTTTCACTTTCTCTTCTATTTTTTCATTTTTCATGTTTTAATTATTTTTTGCTCTCTTATCTTTGATCTCACTGGCTTCACCTTGCCCAATTCTAATTTTCAGTTTTATTTTCTTCAGATACTGGATGTCCTTTTCTAATTGGTTGACTTTCTTTTCATAATGTTCATGTTGCATGTAGATTATTTTTATTCATTTTCTTTAATTTTTCATCCATCTCATTTTATTTTTAAAGTTTTTCTTTAAGTTCTTCCATGAATTCTTTTTGAGCAAGTGACTATTTGACATTGCTCTTTGGGGTAGAACAGGGTTTCTTTTCTTCAATATCCTCCTCTGAAGATGAAGCCCAGTCTTCTCTATTCCCATAATTACCTTCTATGGTTGTATTTGTTCTCCTTTGTCTGTGCATTTTTTTGTAGTAATAGCTTAATGTTTATAATCACCTCTAGCCCTGGTCTATGGGAAATGGTACCTCTTAACCCAGATCTTCAGTTCTACTCTCTGACCTGGAACTGAAGTCAAACTTCCAGCCTCCAGTAAGTGCCCACAGCAAGGGAGCATTCAGCCCCAGTGCTTCTGTACTCACTTGACATGTGCTGGTTTCTTCTTGCCCATGTAGCTCTGCTACATCTGGTGTTCCTTGTCAGCAGAGGTTCCCTTGATCTTCTTGGGCTCAGACACCCAACTCCCCTCATCATCTGGGAGTAAAAGTTCCTGTGGCTGGGGCTGAGGCTGCATTCCAACCCAGATATCATCTGGGCTTGCTGCTTGTTAAAGTAGATCCTAACCTGGAGGTATTTACTCTTTTTGGGGACCTTCTTCTGATTTTCTTTAATTGTCCCAGGAAGACTCCTGTTGTATCCCTATTCTTTTTTTATTTTTACCTGCACTTTATTCACCCTAAGGTACCATTTTATCTCTTCTGTGGGGAAAATCGTGAGAGCTTTTAATTTTGTGACCTACTCTGCCATCTTCCCAGAATCCTCTCCATATAATACACCTTTCTGGGCTTCTTTACTATTACTCATTTTCTCATACCCTACATTGCAGCCACACTGGTCCATTAACTGATCCCCAAACCAGGAATTGTTTCTTCCATTTTTTTTGCTTTCATACAGGTGATTTTTCATTTCTGAAGTGTAATATGTGTTTTCTGCTGGATCTTAAATTTCAAACTTTTTTTTCAAAGTTCAACTGAGGGACCACAAATTTACAAGATCTCTCTGGCTAATAATACTTTTGTTGTTGTTGTTTAGTTATTTCAGTCATGTCCTACTCTTCATGGTGTGATTTGGAGTTTTGTTACAATTCTCCCTCTTTAAATTGTCTTTTATTTACTTATCCATGTGTGATAGTACACATAGTTCTTAAGGACAAGATCAGTTTCTTTTTTATCCATTTCTCTGCTATGGCACTTAATAAATAAATGTTAAAATGTTAAGAAAAATCTGGCACTTAAAAAATGAATAAAATTATTTTGAATTTAATCAAAGAAATAAGAAGGGAAAATAAAATCCATTGGATAGCCATGACCAGTTTTAAATGGCACAGGACTTACATTTTCTTAGTAGGGTTGACATAGGAAGAAACACTGATGGAGGAAGGAGGAATGGAATAAGCATTTAAGCGCCTTCTATGTGCCAAGTCCTTTAAAAATATCTCATTTAATCCTCAAAACAACTTTGGGAGGAAAATATTATTATTTTCCCCTATTTTACATTTGAGGTTACTGAAGCAAGTAGAGGTTAAATAACTTATTTTTTTAAACTAATTCATTTTTACTTTTCAACATTCCCTTCTCTGCCTCCTTCTCCTCCCCCATCCCCAAGATGGCATACAGTCAGATATAGGCTGCTTACATATATTCTTATTAGCCATATTTTTACATTAGTCATGTTGTATAGAAGAGTTAGAATGAATGGGAGGAACCACAAGAAAGAAAGAAAAAACACAACACAACAAGAGAGCAAATAGTATGCTTCAATCTACATTCAGACTCCATAATTCTTTCTCTGGGTATGAATAGCATTTTCCATCATGAATATTTTGTAGTTTTTTAATGTCCTTGAATTGCTGAGAAGAACTTAGTCTATCAAAGTCAGTCATCACACAATATGGAAGTTACTGTGTACAATGTTCTCCGGGTTCTGCTCACTTCAGTATCAGTTAATATAAGTCTTTCCAAGTATTTCTGAAGTCGCCCTGCTCATCATTTCTTATACCACGATAGTATTCCATTACATTCAAATAAGACAACCTGTTCAGCCATTCCTAAATCCATGCGCTTCCCTCAATTTCTAGTTCTTGACCACCAAAAAAAGAATTGCTATAAATATTTTTGTATCTCTGGGTCATTTTCCCAGTTAAGTCACTTCTTAATGTCACACTTGTAGTAAATATTTGGGGTCAGATATAATCTCATCTCTTTCTGACTCAAGGCCCAGATAGCTATCTACTGTATGACCAATTGCCTTGAACAAAGTGTAGTAGAATAAAATACAGTCTTGAGAATTCTCCTCCAGAAAACCATCGTGTGTGTGTGTGTGTGTGTTTATGTGTTTGTGTGTGTGTGTAAGTGTATGTATGTGTTTGGGCCTGCACACATGTGCATGTGTAAAATCCTTCACAGATATAACAAAAGACAACTTTTTCAAATTTCTTATCAGTACCATTAAGCAAAATATAAAACATGGGTATGTATGTTCAGTTAAGGTGTTTACACTCTCAAGGAAGGTGTCTTGAACAGATTACAGTTGGAAGGATTCTCAATGGGTATTGAAGTTTTCCAGAAGAGTCCTAATTGAGGATTACATTGTGCTAATGGAATCAAGATCCAGAATATTATGAAGATTTGTGAATAAGATACATACTATTTAAAAAAATAATTGTTAGATTTTAGTTTTCAACATTCATTTCCACAAGAATTTGAGTTCCAATTTTTCTCCCCATCTCTATCCTCACCCTCACCCAAAAATGGCATGCATTCTCATTACTCCTTTCCCCCAATCTGCCCTCCCTTTTATTATACCCACCCATTATCCCTTCCTTCTTGCTTTCTTGTTGGGCAAGATAGATTTCTATACCCTATTGCCTGTATTTCTTATCTACTGGTTGCATGTAACAAACAATTTTTTAACATTCGTTTTTAAAACTTTGAGTTCCAGGTTCGCTCCCTTCTTCCCTCCCCACCCACCCTCATTGAAGAAGTTCAATATAGGATATATGTGTACAGTTATGCAAAACATTTCCAAAATAGTCATGTTGTGAAAGACTAACTTCATTTCCCTCTATCCCAGTGGTTCTCAACCTTCCTAATCCTCGACCCTTTAATACTTGTATGTGGGCATATCTGCATGTGGGTGGACCCGCCTGGAGATGGATAGAGGAGTGGTTTCTCACATCCTAAGACCATTGGAAATATGTGTTTTCTGATGGTCTTAGGCAACCCCTGTGAAAGGGTCATTCAACTCCCAAAGGGGTCACAAACCACAGGTTGAGAATCACTGCTCTATCCTATCCTGCCCCTCACTCATTCTATTTTCTCCTTTGTCCTCATCCCTTTTCAAAGGGATTCTGCGGACTATCCTTTCTCCAATCTGCCCTCTCTTCTATCATCCCCTCCCCCCTCATTCCCTTCCCCCTTACTTTTCTGTACGGGAAGACTCCCAGTTGAGTGCATATGTTATTCCTCCTTAAGACAAATGTGATAAGATTAATGTTCATTCATTTCCTCTCTCCTCCCCCCTCTTCTCCTCCATTGTGAAACCTCTTTCTTACCTATTTTATGTCTCTATCTCTCCCTTTTCCTTCTCCCAATATATTCTTCTCTCTCCTAATTTTAGTTTTTAGCTATCATCCGTTCATACCTAGCATGCTGAGGATGGTTCTTTGATCTATGTTTGTTAAGGAAAACAACTCAAAAAGGTTTAACAATCTTACTTTAATCAAACGTATATATCATTCACTTAGTTCAGGGGAAAAAGTCAGCAGCTTGAATTTCAGAGAATACAAACAGAAATTGCAAGCAGGAAAAAAAAAAAAACAGTCAGAGAAAATAACACAATTTAACAGGCCCAAAGACAGGACTTTTAGCTGTTTGACCATTACATACATACCAGAGAGAGAAACACCAATATCTGGATTTTCAAAGCTGGGGAGCTCAAGGCTACCCAGAGTCTCATTTGGGAAAATTACATAACTCTTCCATAAATGAGCCCCAATGCAAAACCTAACCTCACAGCTTATATAGACTTCTTCTTCAGGGTCAGATGACATCACAACCTTCATGACCCACTGCCTAATTACAAAGTAACAGAAGGTGTGGGACTTCCCATAAAACAAGCCTCCCCTAAGCAAGCTTCTCTTGTTGGGCTCCAAGTGAGGTACATTAAGGAGCAGGGAAGATCTTCAAATTCTCTTACCATTACACCCTGTGCCATCTATCTATCTATCTATCTATCTATCTATCTATCTATCTATCCATACATACATACATACATAAACATTTATATACACATATACATACACACACAGACTCAGACACATATATTTCTTCCAACTACCCTAATACTGAGGAAGATCTTATGAGTTACAGATATTATCTTTCCATGCTATATAAACAATTCAACTTGAATAAGTCCCTTATGATTTCTCTTTGCTGTTTACCTTTTCATGCTTCTCTTGATTCTTGTACGAGAAAGTCAAGTTTGCTATTCTGTTATGGTCTTTTCATCAAGAATGCTTGATTTTGTGTTTAGTTTAACTTTGTTTCATTCCTTCTTTCTTGTTGTTCACTTCATTGATTATAATTCCTATTTGCAACCTGACTAATGCTTAAAGTGAAGGTATTGTAGAGTCAATATTGGATTGCTTGGTGGAATGGAGATGTGAGGGAGATGAAAGGGGAGAAAATTTGGAACTTAAGGGATTATGGAACTGTATATTGTAAACTAAAAATAGAAAAACAAATTTAATAAAATTGAATTAAAAAAATAAATAAAAACTATGCTTGAAAGTCCTCTATTTCATTAAATTTCCATTTCCTCCCAATTTTGCTGGATAGATGATTCTTGTTTTTAATCCTAGCTCCTCTAAGTCTTTTGATCCCTGAATGTAGAAGCTCCTAATTTTTTTCTACAATACTTGAATTGTTTCTTACTGAATGCTTGCAATATTTTCTCCTTGACCTGGGAGCTCTGGAATTTGGCAAAAACATTCCTAGGAGTTTTCCTTTTGGGATCTCTTTCAAGAGGCAATCTGTGGATTCTTTCCATTTCTACCAGAATCTTAGGATAGTTTTCCTTGATAATTTCTTGAACAATGATATATAGGCTGTTTTTGTTAATTTATTTATTTTCTTGTTTACATCATTCATTTCCACAAGATTTTGGGTTAAAAATTTTCTGCCCATCTTTCCCCTACTCAATACCTCAAAATAGCAATGCCACAGTATAACCCCTCCCCCAATCTGCTCTCTCCTATGTCCTCCCCCCTGACCCCTCTGACTTTCCAGTAGGGCAAGATGGATCTCCCTACCATAATGCCTGTGTATCTTAATTCCCAGTTGGATGGAGTAAATAATAATAATTATATACACACACATATTTTTAACATTTGATTACAGAACTTAAAATTCTAGATTCTTTCTCTTCCTCCCTCATCAGCCACCCCCACTGGAAGGACAAGCAATTAAATACAAGCTGTACATGTGTAATTATGCAGAACCTCTCCACAGTGGGCATATTGTGAGAGACTGATTATATATCCCTCCTTCCTATCCCACCCCCCTTGATGTATTCTCTACCCTGTCCCTGCCCTGTACCTTTACAGAAGTGTGTACTTACATCAACCCTCCCCAGCACCCTGCTATCCCATCCATCATCCCACCTCTCATCTCACCTCTCATCCCCATCCCCCCTATTCTCCTCTGTGGCAAGATAGCCAGTTTAGAGTTTATGCCATTCCTTCCCTAAGCCAAGTTCAATGAGAGTAAGGTTGACTCTTTCCCTTTTGCATTCCTGTTCTTCCCCTCCATTGTAATAATTATCCTTTGCCTCTTCTATGACATGATTAACCTCATTCTGTTTCTCCCTGTCTCCTCTTATTCTAATCCCCTCCCACCTCAGAATTTCACCATTTAGAGTATTGTCCCTTACTATTCAATTTATCTTGTGCCCTCTATGTACTCATACATACACATATTCAGATATGTGTTTATATGCACATATAAACCCTCCTATATAGACATATGT
>CM053592.1:88512604-88538732 GCA_028646515.1 Pseudochirops corinnae | reverse complement strand
TGTTCTTCCCCTCCACTGTAACAGTTATCCCTTGCCTCTTCTGTATGAGATAATTAACCCCATTCTGTCTCTCCCTTTCTCATTTCATTATATTCCTCTTCCACCTCTCAATTTCACCTTTTAAATATCATCCCTTCTTATTCAATTGATCCTGTGCCCTCTGTCTATGTATACCCGTACACATATATACACTTACTCACCTATGTGTTCATACTCATATATTCCCTCCTATATAGACATATGTGTATGTATGCATATATACACACATATATACATACAAATATATATACACAAACATACAAATATATACACACATGCACACACTCACACACACACATATATCCATATACATACACATACACTTATATTCCCTTCAACTATCCTCATACTGAAAAAAAAAAGTTTTCTAAGTTACAATTATCATTTTTCCATGTGGGCATATAAATAGTTCAATGTTAATAAGTTCTTTATGATTTCTTTTCCCTGTTTATCTTGTCATGCTTCTTGTATTTGAATGACAAACTTTTTATCCAGCTCTGATTTTTTCATCAAGAATGCTTGAAATTCCTCCACCTCATTGAATGACCATATTTACCCATGAAACATTATACTCAATTTTGCTGTGTGGCTGATTCTTGATTTTAATCCTAGCTCACTTGATCTCTGGAATATCATATTCCAGGCCCTTCAGTCTATTAATGTAGAAGCTGCAAGATCCTGGGTTATCCTGATTGTGTTTCCACAATATGCAAATTGTTTCTTCTTGGCTGATTATAATATTTTCTCCTTGATCTGGTAATTCTGGAACCTGGCTATAATATTCCTAGGATTTTTCTTTTGAGGATCTTTTTAAAGAGTTGATGGGTGAATTCTTTGAATTTACATTTTCCCTCTGGTTCTAAAATATAAGTGCAATTTTCCTTGAGAATTTCCTGAAGGATGATCTCTAAGTTCTTTTTTTGATCATTGCTTTCAGGTAATCCAGTAATTTTAAAATTGTTTCTCCTGGATCTATTTTCCAGGTCAGTGGTTTTTCCAATAGTTATTTAACATCAACTTCTGTTTTTTCATTTGTTTGGATCTATTTAGTAGTATCTTTATTTGTTATAAAGGCATTCGCTTCCATTTCCCCAATCTAATTCTGAAGGAATTGTTCTCTTCAGTGAGCTTTTGAGATGCTTTTTCCATTTGACAAATTGCCTCTCCCCCTTTTTTTTCTGTATGTAGACAATGCCATAGATTTTATTTTTCAAATCTTTTAAAATTAACTTTTGTTTATTTTTAGATTACATCATTGATTTCCACAATACATTGAGTTACAAATTTTCTCCCCATCTTTCTCCTAACCACTTCCCCAAAACAGCAATCCCACTGTATACCCCCTCCCCCAATCTGCTCTCTCCTATATCCTCCCCCATCACATCTCTGACTTTCTGGTAGAGCAAGATGAATCTCCCTCTCCCAGTGCCTGTATATATTATTTCCCAGTTGCATGTCAATAATAATAATAATAGTAATAATAATAATTGTATATTTTTTAACATTTGATTTTAGAACTTTAAATTCTAGATTCTTTCTCTTCCTCCCTTGTCACCCACCCCCACTGGAAAGACAAGCTATTCAATACAGATTGTACATGTGTAGTTAAGCAGAACATCTCCACAATGGACATTCTGTGTAACATTGATGATATTTCCCTCCTTTCTATCCCGCTTTCCCCTTGTTCTATTTTTCTCTTTGTCCCTGTCCCTTTACAGTGGCGTGTGCTTCTAAAAACCCTCCCCCGCAACCTGCCATCCCTTCCATCATCCCCCCTCCCATTGCCTTCCCCTCTTCTACCCTGCAGGGCAAGATATCCATTTTATGTGTATGTCATTCCCTCCCTAAGCCAAATTCAATGAGAGTAAGTTTAACCCATTCCTTTTTTGCCTTCCTGTTCTTCACCTCCATTGTGACAGTTATGCATTCCCTCTTTTGTATGAGCGCATTAATCCCAATTTGTCTCTCCCTGTCTCCTCTCATTCTATTCCTCATCCCCCTCTCAGTTTCAGTTTTTAAAATATTATCCCATCCTATTCTATTTTTCCCTCTTATTCTAAAATATCAGGGCAATTTTCCTTGAGAATTTCTTTAAGGATAATTTCTAAGTTCTTTTTTTGATCATGGCTTTTGGGTAGTCCAATAATTTTTAAATTGTCTCTCCTAGGTCTATTTATTATGTCAGTGGTTTTTTCAATTAGATATTTCACATTGGCTTCTATTTTTTTTCATTTGTTTGGATATGTTTAATAATTGCCTGATTTCTCATAAATTCATTTGCTTCCATTTGCTACATTCTATTTCGGAAGGAATTATTGTCTTCAGAAAGCTTTTGAGATTTTTTTTTCATCTGACAAATTTCACTTCTTAAGGCATTCTTCTGCTCCTTGGATTGTTGGGCCTCCTTTGCCATTTGAGTTAGCCTATTTTTTAAGGTGTTGTTTTCTTCAAATATTTTCTTCTGTCACATTGTTGACCCTCTTGCCATGATTTTCTTCCATCATTCTCTTTTCTCTCCCCAATTTTTCATCCACTTCTCTTATTTTGTTTCCAAAATCCTTCTTAAGCTCCTCAGTGGCTTAAACCAGTCTACATTTAACTTGGAAGATTTTGGTGTGGGAGTTCTGACTGTGTTGTCTTCCTCCCATTCCATGCTTTGATCCTTTTTGTCCCCCAAAAAGGAATCTAAAATAGGATGGCCGAGCTTTCTTTGCTTCCTTTGCCTGCTCATGTTGCCAGTCAGTTACTTGACTTTTGGGCTCAGTAGAACTCTGCTTTTTTTTTTAATAAATTAATTTATGTATTTTATTTTTTACATCATTCATTTTCACGAGATTTTGAGTTACAAATTTTCTCCGAATCTTTCCCCTACTCAACACCTTAAAACAGCCATCCCATTGTATAATCCCCTCCCCCAACCTGCTCTCTCCTATGTCATCCCACTCACCCCTCTGACTGTCCAGTAGGGTAGGATGCATCTCCCTACCACGGTGACTGTATATCTTAATTCCTAATTGGATACAGTTAATAACAACAGCAACAACAACAACAACAATAATAATAATAATACATTTTTAGCATTTGATTATAGAACTTTAAATTCTAGATTCTTTCCCTTCCTCCCTTGTCACCCAACCCCACTGGAAGGACAATCAATTCAATACAGACTGTGCATGTGTAATTATGCAGAATCTCTCCACAGTGGGCATATTGTGAGAGACTGATTATATTTCCCTCCTTCCTATCCTACCCCACCCTTGTTCTATTCTCTACCCTGTCCCTGTCCCTTTACAGAAATGTGTACTTCCAGCAAGCCTCCCCCTGACCCTGCCTACCCCTCCATCATCCCAGCTCTCAACCCCATCACCCCTACTCTCCTGTGTGGCAAGATACCCAATTTAGAGTTTATCTCATTCCTTCCCCAAGCCAAATTCAACTAGAGTAAGATTGACTCTTTCCTTTTTGTCTTCCTGTTCTTCTCCTCCATTGTGATGATTATCCCTTGCCTCTTCTATATAAGATGATCAGCCTCATTCTGTCCCTCCCTGTCTCATCTCATTCCGATCCTCTCCCACCTCAGAATTTCACCTTTTAGAGTATTGTCCCTTCCTATTCAATTGATCTTGTGCCCTCTGTGTACTCATATATATATACATACTCAGATATGGGTTCATATGCATATATAAACCCCTCTTTATAGACATATGTGTATGTGTGTGTGTGTGTGTGTGTATATATATTTGTATTCCCTTCATCTGTCTTCATACTGAAAAATGTTTCATAAGTTACAATTGTTGCTTTTCCATGGTGGCATGTAAACAGTTCAACTTTCATAAGTTCCTTATGATTTCTTTTCCATCTTTACCTTCTCATGCTTCTTCTATTTGAGTGTCAAATTTTCTTTTCAGTTCTGTTTTTTTCAGCAAGAATGTTTGAAAGTCCTTCATCTCACTGAATGATCATATTTTCCCCTGGAACACTATACTCAGTTTTGCTGGGTATATGATTCTTGGTTTTAATCCTAGCTCCCTTGATCACTGGAATATCATATTCCAGGCCCTTTGGTCCCTTAATATAGAAGCTGCTAGATCCTGGGTTATCCTAATTGTGTTTCCACAGTATTCTAATTGTTTCTTCTTGGAAGCTTGTAATATTTTCTCCTTGTTTTGGGTACTCTGGAACCTGGCTATAACATTCCTACGAGTTTTCTTTAGGGGATCTTTTTCAAGAGGTGATTGGTGAGTTCTTTCAAGTTCTATTTTGCCCTTTGGTTCTACAATATCAGTGCAATTTTCCTTGAGAATTTCTTGAAGGATGCTTTCCAAGTTCTTTTTTTGATCATGGCTTTCAAGTAATGCAGTGTTTTTAAATTGTGTCTCCTGGATCTCTTTTCCAGATCAGTGGTTTTTTCAAGGAGATATTTAACATTGCTTTCTATTTTTTTCATTTGTTTGGATCTGTTTAATAGTATCTTGATTTATCATAAAGTCATTTGCTTCCATTTGCTTCACTCTCATTCTGAAGGAATTATTTTCTTCTGAAAGCTTTTTAGATTCTTTTTCCATCGGGTAAATTTGACTTCTTAAGGTCATTGGCTTTTTGAGCCTTTTTTCCCATTTGAGTTAATCTATTTTTTAAGGTGTTATTTTCTTCTTTCAGGTTGTTGACTCTCCTTTCATGATTTTCTTGTGTCATTTTCGTTTCTCTTCCCAATTTTTCCTTCACTTCTCTTATTTGGTTTTCAAAATCCTTATTAAGCTGATCTATGGCTTTTAGGCAGTCTACATGTTTCTTGGAAACTTTTGATGTGGGAGTTCTGACTGTGGTGTCTTCCTGCCATTCCATGCTTTGATCCTTCTTGTCCCCATAGAAGGACTCTAGGGTCGGTTGCTGTTCTTACTTTGATTCCTTTGCCTGCTCATGTTGTTCAGTCAATTACTTGATTTTTTAGCTCTGTGAAACTCTGCTTCCAGAGGGGAAAGCTCTGTTCCAATCGCTGGGGTTTTCTCAGCTGCTGGAGCTATTGGGAGTCTGCCATTTTTTTTTTTTTTTGCAGCCCCCACCAGCTTTGACTCACTGAAAACTCACTGCAGGACCACCACCCAAGACCACTATGGATCCAGGCTGCTCAATGCCAGAGCACTTTGCCTCTGAACAATCACTTGGCCCTACTGCAGTCTTCAGGCTGGGAATTCTGAAGCAGCCATGTGGAGGCAGCTGCAGGGCCACCAATTATACTGTTTCCTTGCCCTGGAGGCAGTTCAGCCAGACTGCTTTTCTCCCCCAGGTTTAGCTGAGTCCCACTGACCTTTCACTTAGTCCTTATTTCTTATGGCTTGATAATTTTGGAAACTGCCACAGCTGCTGCTAATCCACTCTCCAAAATGCTCCAACTGCAGCTAGTCCTGGCCGCCCTGGGGCGAAGCCGCAGTTTCAGGCTAGGCTGGTTTCGGCTCCTAGCATCCTGCAATGGGACCTTCTTGCTGAGCTGCCTTCAGCGGGAGATTTGTTTTTCTGTATTTTTGTGAGTTTTGGAGCCCTACAATTTGTTTAGAGTCATATTTTATGGGTATTTGTGTATGTGGGAGCTGCAGAACCTTGTTGCTTCTACGCTGCCATCTTTGCTCTGTCCCCCTAGAACTCTGCTTTCAGAGGGGAGAGCTCTGTCATAAATTGGGATTTTTTGTAGCTGCTAGAGTGATTAGGAGGTTGTCTCTACAGTCCCTACCAGCTTTGACTCACTGGTCACACACCTTATGACCACCACCCAAAATCAGGATCCTGATCCTGGCAGCTCAAGGCAAGAGCACTTAGCCTCTGAATGATCGCTTGGACCCCTTGCCTGCTGCAGGCCAGGAGCTTCTGAAGCAGCCATGTGTAGGCAGCAGTAGGGCCACCATTTCAGGCCACTTCTGGAAGCAGGGGCCAGACCATCTCCCGCATATTTAACCGAGTTCCACTGACTTTTTCCCTTTGTTCTTTGCTCTTATGATAATTTTGGAAACCACCACAGCTGCCAATGATCCACTCTTTTGAAAGCTCTAGCTGTGGCTTCTCCTAGACAGCCTCGCGCTAAAACCACATGGGGCTGGGCTCTGCTCCCAGTGCACTTAGATGAGCCCTTTCCATCCATCTGCTGGGCTGCCTTCAGCAGGAACCTTGTTTCTCTGCCATTTTATGAGTTCTGGAGCTCTAAAATTTTTTTAGAGTCATATTTTATAGGTATTTGAGGTGATTATGGGGGGAGCTTCAGAGATTTCCTAATTCTATACTGCCATTTTGACTCCCCAAATTTGGCTTTTTGTGGCATTCTTTTTCTCATAGGCTTTTTGGGCCTCTTTTGCCATTTGAGTTAGTCTGTTTTTTAAGGTGTTATTTTCTTCAGTCAGATTGTTGATTCTCTTTTCATGATTTTCTTGGCATCATTCTCATTTCCCTTCCCAATTTTTCCTCCATATCTCTTATTTGGTTTTCAAAATCCTTCTTAAGGTCCTCTGTGGCCTGTAATCAGTTTATATTTTTCTTGGAAGCTTTGGTGAGGAGTTCTTAATGTGTTATCCTGCTCCTGTTCCATGCTTTCATCCTTTTTGTCCCCAAAAAAGGAATTTATAGTTCGAGTTCTGTGCTTGCTTTGCCTCCTTTCCCTGCTCATGTTGCCGGTCTATTAAACTGACTTTTGAGGTTTTTGCCACAGTATTACTCTGCTTCCAGTGGGGAGAGTTTTGTCCCAAATCACTGGGTTTTCAGAGCTGCCAGAGCTTTGAGGAGGCCACTATCTCTATAGCCCCTACCAGCTTTGGCTCACTGGTCACACACCTCAGGACAACCACTCAAGACCACAATCCCAATCCAGGCAGGTTAAGGCAAGAGCACTTAGTCTCTTAGTTTCCTTGACTCCCCTGCAATCCGCTGGCTGGAAACTCTGAAGTAGCCACGTGTAGGTGGCTGTACGGCCACTGCTTCTGCCAATTCTGACTCTGTGTCAGAGGGCTGGACCTGCTCTTCCTTTCCCCCCAAATTCATCAGAGTTCCACTGACCTTTTACTTTGTTTTGGCATTTATGGGTTGATCATTCTTGAAACTGCCACAGCTGCTGGTGATCCACTGTCCCTAGTTCTCCAGCTGTGACTGCTCCTGGCCACCCTGGGGCTAAAACTATGGCTCACGCTGGGCTGAGCTTGGCTCCCAGGGTGCTGTGATGAACCCTTCCTGTCTGCCTGCTGGGCTGCCTTCAGCAGGAGCTTTGTTTCTCTGTCACTTTGTGGGTTCTGGAGCTCTGAAATTTGTTTAAAGTCATATTTTATACATATTTTAGGTGGTTATGGGGGAGCCACAAAGTTTCCCTGCTTCTATGCCACCTTCTTGATTCCTCCCTGTGGTTGGCCTTCAAAAAGAGACCTCTCTGACATTTTTAAGTGATACAGATCCACAGAAATACAGAACATTGGAGCTAAAAGATGCCTCACTCATTATCTCATACTGGAATCTCATTTACATAGAAAACTGTGGTTTGGAGAGATAAAATTATTTCCCCTCAAACATATGAACTGACTTGTGTATAGCACAGGGAATTTCAAGACAACTATTCTTGTTCTTTAGAATGGCATGGTAATTCAACCTGACCACAAATCAACTGGTGTTTGGAGTACAGGGAAGTGTTGTCATCATGATGTTATGATGCAAATCTCTCTTTGGGTTCTGTTGTAGTTCCTTTACAAGGGGATACCTTTCCAATATTCACTATTATAATTTTTAACCCCCATCAATGTGCCTCCCATTACACAAAAATGCTTTCACTTTGAAATATATTTACTTAATAATAAGTCAAAAGCAAAATTAATCATAATATTATTGCTACTCAGTTTAATACGAATGTATAAATAATCAAAAAAGAACAGTTTGCCTATTAATTTGTTTACACTCACATCAATGCATAAGGTTTCTTGGGCTGGAGGATAGGAATGTGTACACACTAAGAAACCTGACACAGAGACCTGTGTGTGAGAAAATCCACATGTTCTAGGCAAATCACTACTCTAGACTTCTGGCCTTGATGTCCTTGGGCACTTAAGGAAACAACTAAAAAATATGAAGCTGCTTATCTATAATCTAATTTTCTTTTGGCCTACATCACTCTCCTGCTGAGCAAATTCATTCTTCCTCTGCTCTTGAACTAATGAAATAGTCACAAGTATTGTTAACTGCTTTACCTGAACAGTTAGGGACCTAATAATAGTGGATTAATGAGGTTTTATGCTAATATGGTGACATATAGTTCTCTCATGATGGAAAAAAAATTGCAAAGCTCCTCAGACTGGTGCTCTGGGTAATAAATACAAGTACAATCAGTTTTTCATTCAGTGTAATTTTGCTTTGTCCAGTCACCACTTAGCTTCTCATTTCATTAAAACAGAGTTCATAGCAATCCTCAGATTTAGTATATAGAGAACACAAGCCCAGACAGCTCTTCAGGGAACAGAATCCTGCTGCATCCAATTGATGTCAAACCTTGCCTTACAACAAAGCAGATATAAAGCCTTTTTATTGACCCTCTATGTTTCTTTTTCTCCAATCAGAGATTTCAGTAACTAAGAACGTTATTGAAAGGTTTCATTTATCTCAAATTGTAGATGATAAATGGAGGGCAATATCTGAACTCATGGCAGATCTTTGGTTAATTCCAATGAACTTTACAGAAAAAATATTATATCAAATTCTTCAGCAATTCTGTAAATCAGTTTCTCTCTTCCAATCTGCAAGCTCCTTGCATAGGAATTAAAGTCTTTCTATTACTGATTATCTTCCTGCCTTTTAATCTTCATTGCCTCAAAGGGGATCCTCTTGGTGGTCATTGACTCATCTTTCCTTTCTTATGTAAACTTCAGAAATTCCACTTTTTTTCACTTATGAACTCAACCATAATTATTCAGTCATTCTACAGTCTATAAATATTAATTTATCACTTTATCCATTATAATCTCCCAAGATTTTAAAAGGGTCACTTGTAAATATGTTAAAAATTTCTCTTCTTTGCATCTAAACCCCATGTCTGCTACTTATTTCCTGAGTAAGATAAGATAACTCACTTAACTTGTCTGTGTTTTAATTTTTCCATTTATAAAATGATGGGATAATCATGAATAATAATAGCTTGCATTTAAATAATGTCTACTATTTGAGAAATACTGCTAAATGTTTTCAATTAATCTCATTTGATCTTTACAACAATACTAAGAAGTAAATGTTATTATCCCCATCTTGCAGTTGATGATACTGAATCAGACAGTGATTAAATGACTTGCCCAAGGTCACACAGCTAGTAATTATCTGGGACCAGTGTGAACTTTTATCTTCCTGACTGCAGGCTCAGGTCATTAACTATTATGCCACCTGGCTGAAATAATGGGTTGTTAAATTATGAAAGAATACTGTGCCTTAAGAAATAGCAAATGAAGAATTCAGAGAGGCATAGGAAAACCTATATGAATTGATGAAAAATTAAGTGAATAGAACCAGGAAAAATAATAAATCAACCAATGAAAATTAATTAATCAATTATTGTGTGTCTGGCACAATGCTAAGTGCTTAGGTTATTAAGGGGCGGAGGTACTACTCCTGGCTTTTAGGAACTTACATTTTGTTAGAGGAAACACCAGATAAAATTACAAGTCTATATCAAAAATATATAGAATGAAGATAAGGTAATTGTGTTTTAGAGGGCATTATCAATTGAGGCAATCAAGCAAGTCTATCTTTATAGAAATGACTTATGTATTATGCCTATAATTATATAAAAAGAAAAAAAAAATTGAAAAAAAATTCCAAAAGACATATGTGGCCAATTTTGGCCTCAGAGAACCATTGAGGCAATTCATTCCATTGTAGATATGGCAAATTAGAGTAATGGGATATCTGTTCACTTTTAGACATGGTCTTTCATATTAATTTTGAGGATCTTTATTTTTATTTTTTACTTATTAAAAGCTTTGTTAAAAGAGATAACTCAGTGGGAAGTTGTAAAGTAATAAATGTTCAAATCCTATCACAGAAACTCTCTTCCTTTTTTTCCTATGTCACTAAAATTCTTTTTTCTTATGGGATCCTCCCTAGATTTCAGACTTGCTGCACTATTCTCTTTTATTTTTTCACTGTGATTTGTTTAGTAACTTTAAGCTTAAAATGTACTTTGAAACAAAATTCGGACTTGTTTGTAAAAAAAAATCTGTTATTTTATTCATCTATCAAAATGAAGGGAATGGTTTCAATCAGCTCAAAGGTCCCTTCCAATAATTCTGTGATATGATCCTATGAGTATAATGGAAAAAAAAAAAAGGCATGAGTAAAAGCAATCTAAAAAAATAAAATCAGCAAGATGATCTTTTCATTCTAAATCCTACAAATCCATGACCCTAGTGATATGTTTGCAGCTTCTCAGTTAATGTGATCATATTGCAGCAAGTGAGTAAGATGGCTTTTTAAAATACCAATCTAATGAAAGGTCGAGAGGAGACATCTGAACTGAACAATTTGTTTCTAGGCTGAGCTTGAGACAGTGACATACTCTTCACTAAAAGAAGATGACTGAAGGTGATATTTTCTTTAATATTCCAAGATTGAATGGGGGTCAACCAGCATTGGTGAGGTCTTCTTTTTATATGTTGAAAATGGGTAGAGGACCTCTGATTATTAATATTCTTTATGCCAGGTAATTGCCTTATCTAGACTTAGCACTAGGGATTCCTTCTACAAAAATCTGAATAGAATTCAAGATATTTTACTGGGCCCTTTGGGAAAATCATATTCCAAATATCAAGAGATTAAAAATAGGGAATATAATCTCTAAATATGAATTGCAAATTATATCATTGTCAAATATGGCAGCCAATTTATAATTTCTTTTTTTTTGTAGAAGTAAATACCATCTCATTTGAAGCACATTAGTCAAAATGAGGACAAAGTTATTTCAGAAGAGTTAAGAACACTAAATATTTTGTTTATTTCTAGTAAATGAATACGCCTTGCCTCCCTCAAAAAATGCACTGTATCTATCTAGTTTAATGGAACATCATGCACCTATTCTTTTTTTTCTGAAACAAAAATGGAAATTTTAATTTAACACTTACTTTTTAATTAACAGAAACTTTTTTCTACCTCATTCCCAACCTCAGCCCCACAAGGGGAGAAAGTCAAAAGAAAATAAAATCCCTGTAACAAATATGTAAAGTCAAGCCAAATTTATTAATATTTTTAATATTGTTCTCTGATAGACTTTTGTGATATCACTTTTCTTCCAGGAGCTGAATAAAGTTTGTTATCTAATTGACTATATTTTATTATAAGGGCAGCTAGGTGGTCACCTGCATAGAGTGTCAGACCTGGAGTCAGAAGACTCATCTTCCTAAGTTCAAATTTGTCCCCAGACGCTTGCTAGATGCGTGATCCTGGGCTAGTCACTTAATCCTGTTTTCCTCAATTCCTCATCTGTAAAATGAACTGGAGAAGGAAATGGCAAATTGTTCTAGAATCTTTGCCAAAATATTCCAAATTTGGATCATGAAAAGTCAGATATGACAACAGCAGCAACAACAACAACAAAAAGAATATTCTATGCATCAACATGATAAAAATAACTTCCAATTGTGTTCTCATTCAGTTATACATATAATTTATTTATGAAATATTGAAAGTCATATTTTAAAATATGACTTTACATAGTTACATTATTTCTTGCAAAGTTAATGAATACTATCTAATTTGATGATAAATTAGGAAGGATCTTTAATATTGTTGCAACTAAAGGAATATGATAATGAATTTTAAAATATTTTCAGTTCTTTTATTTTCTTCATAACTATGTTGATTTATTTGGATGGTTTTATTATCAGTGCTTATTTTAGCCATTTATGTTAGAGTATCTTAGAATTGTTTTAAACTGTGAATTTGTTTAAAGCTCCTGCTTGTTAGCCATCAAGAGACCAAATTTGACACTTACTGACTAATGGGGTGCAATTGAAAGATTAATATTAGTCTATTCAGTTAGGAAACGAAATTTTAAATTAAGAGAATCTAATTGGGAAGGGTATGAAGTAAGAATCAGAGCAGAGAAAAACAGGCGAAAATTGGGTATCTGTTTCCAAAGAGGAAAATTGTATGCCAACTATGATCAGGTTCTCCTTCTCACATATCTATTATTCAGGGTTTATTCCAGAGGTATCCAAATAACAATTTCCTTATTATTTTAGCTCTATTTATGGTATACATTAGATATTTTAACATGCTTACTGTCACTTTAGGAGAATTAAACCAAATCTTCACTCATCAAATTCTTGAAACAAGTTGTTCTCTTTGTTTTCTTTGCCTGCTTAGCATTTTGGTTCCTCAACTGAAGAACCAAGGTGTTTATAAGGTCACAGAATACAAGAGTTAGGAAAAAAAAAACCCTCAAAGACCATCTACACCAACCGATACAGAAAAAAAGAGTATTTTCCACACCATGCATGCCAAATGTTCATCCAGTTTTTACTCAGTGAAAGCTAGTGTAGTAAGGCCTTTAGCCCTGAGGCTGCTCAATCCCTTTTTGCGTGGCTCTCATTGCTAAACAGATTTTTTTTTTCTTCAGATATGTTTCTTTGTAATTTTCCCTAATTTCCTCTACTTCTAACATTTGGATAAGACTCTTCAAGTGTCTTCATGCTAATTTCTTCCCCTAAAACTTACTAAACACAAAATATAACTCATCATACATGGCTATATTTGGCATAGTTTTTTTTTAGACCTGTTCATGGGAAAAATAAATTAATATAGCCCAACTTGTTTTTCATAAATCATACTTGTCTGGGATCATTAGGTAAAGATAATTACCTCCTTAAACTTTCTCACATGTGTGTTTTTTGTGTTTCTGGAGCATTAGGGTAGTAAAATGAATTTGAATCTGAAACCTGAGGATTCACATGTCAGGTCTGCTGTTGACTCCCTTTGTGTCTTTGGATGAGTCAGTTAATTCTAAGAGATGAATATTCTAATGTTTAAGCTGTGTTATTTGGATCCCAATGCTTTCTTTTACACCAATCCCAACATCCTCTTTGTTATATTCAGATGTCTCCCATGTACTGAGATGAAGAGTTCTAGAAGATTTTTCCAAATCAATTGATCGCCTTTTAATTTGAGAGTCTAACGATGCTTGAAATTCAAATGCACTTGAAAAGTTAACTCTTGTAGTTTCTTATTCTTGACTAGCTGTTTTCCCCCTCTTCATAAAGGCTCCATTTCTACTCTTTTCTGACTCCTAAATTTTATATACGCACATATACATGTGTATAAATGTGTATATTAGATATATACACATATATTTATATATGTATATACACACATGTATATATGTGTTTATATATGTGTGCATGTATTTCTAATATGCAGTAAAAATAACAATTTCCATATTGCTGTATCTGAAGAAAATGCTTGGCTTCAAAAATCATTTGGTTTTAAGCAATGATTTTCAAGTGGACACTGATGACATTATAGACCCTTTCATCATTGGGTTATTAGGGCTCAGTGACTGAGAATTTGGGAATTTTTAGACATATGGATGTATGTGTATATGCACACACACACATATATACAAATATGTGTATACATATGTGTATCTCTCTGTATACACACATAAATTTGTAGTATGCGTACTTGCTTATTCATACACTAAAAATATTCATTATTGTAAATGATCTGTGATCTAATCAATAGATAATATTTCCAAAGATTTGAAATACACTCTATTTATACCTGTCCATTCTGTGTGACTTTTGTACCGGTGCTCCCATAACTACACCACAGGGTGTCCCCCCAAAACTGAAGTCTTACTAATTTTTTCTTTGCCTCACCCAGGAGTGGGGAACTACAGCCTCTAGGCCAAGGTATTTGTTCTGTGATGTTTGGATTCAGTCAAAGGGCTACTCTTGAGCATCTAGAGGGCCATGAGCCTGCAGATTCCTTACCCCTGGAATAATGATCATAATCTATAGTCTTTCTAGCAGTAATCTTTCACCCTTACCACATGACTTAAGCACATTTTTTTCATCATTTTTAGTAACATTTTTTCACTGTCTTCTTCTTAAATAATACCATGGTTGTAATGTGTTGTAAGCTCCTTATATACAGCATGAACACCTACATTGACCTCTGAATGACATTCATGTTCAATTGTAGCCTAGCAAAAAGATTCACATAAAAGGAAAAACATGGGGAGACAAAAAAGTTTTTCATATTACATTCTAAAAGTCTGATTTGACAACATTTTATTTTTAGTTGCAAACAATAATTAAATATTGCTTGTGCATGGAACCAGTGTGTGATCAGAAAGCTAGAGCCGAAAATGCTGTCATATTTTGCTGCCAATGTTCATCTTCCCCACAGTCACAGTTGGGCATACTGCTGCTACCTGGCCTAGTTTCTTTCAAGTCCTCTGTCACTTTTCTGCTGAACTTCTTTGACCCCATTCCCTTTTCCATTGAGCCAGCAACCACAGGTACTATAGAGGCTACTGAAGGCAACTTGTTTTGTTCTCCTTCTTTGTGATGACAATGGAGAGAGAAATAGCAGCTGCTATTTTCTTGCCATATTAACAGAGAGACAGTATGGGTGGGGGATGGGAGGGTTAAGGAGAAAATCTGCTGTTCATATGTCAGACATTATTTTCTCCACAGTTGCTTTAAATTTATGGTATGGAAGGGGGAAAAAAGCATTTCAAAATGTGTATATAATTTAGACAATATTGCTGGGTTGGCTATATTAATCTAGTGGTAAGATTTTTTTTTTTAAGTTTCCCCCCTGCCCAATCTTGATATAGACACTGATGCTAGTTAATTTTTCCTTACTTTTTTCCATTCATAATGGGAATACTGATACAGATTCACAGATGATTTTAAAGTGTTCCGGATTATGAAAAAGATTGACTAAATAAATTTCTATGTGTTTAGAAATATAATTTTCTATGTAGGAAATAATAGAATCATCATGAGATGAAATGTAGCCCTTCAGTAAGTGCTTCTGTCATTGAAAAAATTGTTTTCTTGTAGTTAAAAGTTACTGTAGCACTGAGAAAGAAATGCCTCAAAACAATCTTTCTGGTTTCCTTTATAAAGACCTCTTTTCCTCTCTCTCAGTGTTGCAGTGAGCTGGAACTTAATTTGTTGCATTTTCCAGCAGCATAACTACTTGACGTGCTATGTGTTTCTGGCCACTTTCTCATGACAAGAGGCATTTTTAAAAGTACAGTAAAGGAAAATTTTAAAAACCAGGAAAGTGTGGGCCTCTCAAACCTAAAGTGATCCCTTATCAATAACTGTAGACCAGGTACTGTAACACCCTGAAACATTGGAGTTTAGGACAGTCTGTTATATTGTGTTAAGCAAAAATCTATGTTTCTTCATTCAGAAATGTAATCATTACCTGTCCCACAAAGAAGATATTCACAGTAAAGGACAGAATGGGATCCAGAAGGATTTCTCCACAAAAAAATCAAGTCCCATTCTAGGTATTAAGAATATTTAACCTAGGGGGGTGGAATCAAGTATAATAGTAATGAAATTTGAAGTTTCTTTTGTATTGCTAAGCTGAGAGGTACTTAGTACCTAGTTTTAAATTAAGCCTCCCTTAAAGAAACAGAAGGCATGAACTCCTATTGCTGATATAATAGAAAGGAGTTGAAAAGGGAGGAGCAATACCGTATATAAGGAAAAGCCCCAGAGAAGGAGAGTCAGAACTTCTTGGGATAAGCTTCATGGAGGTAGAAACCACTGCAGCCAGGGAGGCTGAAGAGGAAAGGCCCAGGCTGGAGAGAATGATTTTGAATTTGGAAACCTGGGTGAAGTGATTTTGATTCTGGGAACCAGCTGGAGCTTCTGCTGGGGAGCTACCAGCTTTTCCTGGGAGCTGTCTAAGATTTCCAAGGACCAACTGGAGTTACCAAAGTCTGAGGAAGCATTACTGTGATGCTGATACTTTTCAGGAACCTGTTTGTGGCTTTGTTAAGCCTTGACTTCCCAGGAATAGAGGCGGTGGAGGATTTAAGGTGGACTGAATGAGTTTTGGCATGGGACAGGAACTTCATGGAGAGCTGGACAAGTAACTGGGAGCTCTCTGTCTTTGAACCCAGGTGATAGTTTGGTAAATCCAGGTATGAACTGGGACCATAGAAGGGGATCCAGGGAATCTGAGAGCCTACCTCTGGTCAAGATGAAGAGCTCTCTCCATGGATACTCAGTAGTGACTGATTGAAGTTGTAACTTATTTATGACCTTGAAATTGTAACTTCTTTGTGACTGAGGGGTGGATAGCCTGTGTATTTTATACTACCCCTTAAGAGAGTGCTGAGTAGTGACTGATATTGTAACTTAGTGTGCCCCATGGGTGGAGAACTTTGACTTTTTTTTTATTTTGTGACCCTTAAGGAGGAAAGCCTCTTTAAGGATGATTGAATGATTGAATTACTAAGTGATTCATTGACTAAGTTATTGCACTGTGCTCAAAACCATGTGACCACTGTGGTGAAAACTATGTGGCCTTTTTAGTGAAAAGTTGTTGTGAATACTGTATTTTAATTTTCTGTGATAAATTATAATATTGCAAATACTGTACCTTGATCATCTGTGAATGTTTTGCTCTGATTTGTTATTGAATAAATAGAGTATTCACTGTATGATGTGATGAGAACTTTGAAAGCTGTTCACAGTAGTATTCTTCTGATAAGCTGAGTGTGCATGGCATCACACTAAGATAAAGGAGTAAAAGCAGGAATTTGCTTAAGTTCCCACACCAAACACTCCAATACCTATAAGATATGAATCTAAACAAATTTTAAAGCTACAGAACCCACAAAGTGACATAAAGAAACAAATCTCCAGCTGAAGGCAGCCTGGCAGGCCTACAGGAAGGGTCTATCGCATCACACTGGGAGTCGAGCACAGTCCCATGTGACCTACACAGGCCTAGATCTGGGGTGGCCTGACCAGTGGCACAGACTGGCCAAAGCAGATTTCAGGAGAGTGAAACACTGTCAGCTGTGGCAGTTCCTAAACATCCCAAATCATAAACACCAAAGAGAATATAAAAGATCAGTAGGGATTTCTTGATCGAGGGAGAGAGATGATGACAGTCTGGTCACTGCCGCTGGGGTGGCAGAGGTGATGGAGGTGCAGTGGCTGCTGCTACTGCCACATGGAAGCCTCTGGAACTCCTGGCCTGCAGATTGTAGGGGGACCAAACAACTATTCAGAGGGTAATTGCTCTTGCTTTGACCTGCTTGAATCTGGGTCACAATCTTGGCTTGTGGTCTTGTGGTGTATGGCCAATTTGCCAGAGCTTGTGGCTGTAGAGATGGTGCCCCACTCATAGCTCTGACAACATTTGAGAGGAGCCCAGCAATTTGGGACATAGCTTTCTTCACTCTGGAAACAGAGGTCTACCATGGCAAAGAACTCAAAAGTTAAGTAATTGGCTGGCAAGATGAACAGACAGAGGAAGCACAATGAAACCATAGAATCCTTTTTTGGGGGACAAAAAGCATCAAAACATGGAACCTGAAGAAGACAACAAAGTCAAAAATCTTGCATCAAAAGTTTCCAAGGAAAGTATAAATTGGTTACAGGCCATGGAGGAGCTGAAGAAGGATGTCAAAAATCAAGTAAGAGAAATAGAGGAAAACTTAGGAGGAAAAATGAGAATAATGCAAGAAAATCATAAAAAGTGAGTCTACAGCCTGCCAAAGGAGATCCAAAAAAATACTGAAGGAATTAACACCTTAAGAAATAGACAAACTCAAATGTCAAAAGAGGTCCAAAAAGCCAATGAAAAGAAGAATGCCTTAAAAAGTTGAATTTGCCAGATGGAAAAGGGATTTCAAAAACTCACTGGAGGAAATAATTCCTTCAAAATTAGATTGGATTAAATGGAAGCAAATGACTTTATGAGAAATCAACATACTATAAAACAGATCTGAAAAAATGAAAGAAAAAATAGAAGACAATGTAAATATCTCATTGGAAAAAACACTGAACTAGAAAATAGTTCTAGGGGAGATAAGTTTAAAATTATACTAAAACTTGAAAGCCATGAGCAAAAAAGAGCCTAGATATCATCTTTCAAGAAATTTTCAAGGAAAACTCCCTTGATATTCTAGAACCAGAGGATAAAATAGAAATGAAAGAATAAACTGATCACCTTCTGATAGAAATTTCAAAAAAAAAAAACTTCTAGGCATGTTGTAGCCAAATTACAGAGTTCCCAGGTCAAGGAAAAAAATATTATAAGCAGTCAGGAAGAAAAAATTTGAATGTTGTGGAAAAACAATTAAGATAACTTGAGATCTAGCACCTTTTACATTAAGGGATCAAAGAGCTTGAAATAAGATATTACAGAGGTCAAAGGAGCCAGGATTTAAACCAATAATCAACTACCCAGTAAAACTGAATATAATGCTTCAGGGAAAAATATTCAATGAAATAGAAGACTTTCAAGTACTCTTTCTTTCTTTCTTTCTTTTTTTTTTACTTTTGGGAGGGGAGGGGACAGCAATGCAGTTGGGGTTAAGTAACTTGCCCAAGTTCACACACCTAGTTAAGTTTTAAGCGTCTGAGCCAAGATTTGAACTCAGGTCCCCCTGACTCCAGGGACAGTGCTCTATGCACTGGGCCACCTAGCCACCCCAACTTTCAAATATTCTTGATGAGAAAACGAGAGCTCAACAGAAAATTTGACTTTCAAATACAAGAAGCAAGAGAAGCATGAGAAGGTAAACTGGGAAAAGGAATCATAAGGAACTTATTAAAGTTGAACTATTCATATTCCTACATGGAAAAATGATTTTATCTCATTAGAATTTTCTCAATATGAGGATAGTTGAAGGAAATGTGTGTGTGTGTATATTTATATACACACACACATATGTATGTATGTACAGGAAGGTATGTTTGCATCAATACATATGTGAGTGTATGTACATGTGTGTACAAGTATACATAGACAGAGGGCGCAGGATGAGTTGAATATAAAGGGATGATATTTCAAAAATGAAATTAAGATGTAATAGAGAAATATAATGGGGGAAGTAGGAAAGGAGAGGTAGAATAGGGTAAGTTATCTCATATGAAAAAAGAAAGAGAAAATTGTTACAATGAAAGGGAAGAGTAGGAAGATGAAAGGGAATAGGTCAACCGTTGACCTCATTGCATTTGGCTTAAGGAGGGAATTACATATGCACTCAAGTGGATATCTTACTCTACAGTAAAGGAGTGGGTAAGGAGATAAGAGGGAGGTTGATAGAAGAGAGGGCAGAGAGAGAGGGTAGTTAGAAGCAAACACTTTTGAAATGGGATAGGATCAATGTAGAAAATAGAATAAGTGGGGGTTGGGACAGGATGAAGGGAAATATAGTTAGTCTTTCACAATATAACTACTATGGAAATATTTGTCATAACTACACATGTACAACCTATATTAAATTTCTTGTCATCCCAGTGATGGTCATTGAGGAGGGAAGAAGGGAAAGAATCTGGAAATCAATGTTTCAAAAACAAATGTTAAAAAAGTGTTTTTTACATGCAGCTAGGAAATAAGATATACAGGCACAGGAGTATAGAAATCTATCTTGCCCTACTAGAATGTTAGGTGGTGAAATTGGGGGAGGATATAAAAGGAAGCAGATTTGGGGAAGAGGTATTCAGTAGGCTCACTATCTTGGGGTGGGGGTAGGGGAAATACGGGAAGAAAATTTGTAACTCAAAATCTTGTGGAAATAAATGTTGAAAACTAAAAATTAACAAATAAAAGATTAATTAAAAAATAATATTTAACCTCAAAAAATTGTATAGAATATGAAATAATCTAAATGTTCATGTAGATGAGCCCCCAAAAAGATCTGAATTAAAATGAACCATGATACTATAACAAATGATAGGTTTTATATAGTTTTACTTGGGCCATGGTAGCAAAATGTAATTTTGGCAATGGTGCTTGATTATTAGCTAAAAATAAGACTGAAAGCAAAATGTTAAGTCACTAAAGTCAGGTACCTATTCATTCAAGTTATCTGAAAAGATCTTGATCTCCTAAGAAACTTTTCTGAATATGTAGGAAATAAAATGTGTTTAATTTTGAACACTTTTGTATGGTCAATCATTTTAAGCTATACTGATATGATATGATATAGTATGGTATGGTATGATATGATATGATATGATATGATATGATATGATATGATATGGTATGATATGGTATGATATAAAATGAAAAAAATATTCAAAGAATTTGCAAACATTTTTTTTCTAATGCCAACTTCTTCACTTATGCACCTAAATCAATATGACATCTTTGTTGATTAATTAAAAAAAAATCCTAAGAATTTATGTGTATATGGGATTTCATTCATTTGGGCATATTTGTCTAATAGTTCAAATCACAATGGTTCCATGTCTTCTCATGCTGAGTAATATATCTCTCTATATCTATCTATCTATCTGTCTGTCTATCTGTCTGTCTGTCTGTCTAACTACATCCATAAATTCCCTTAAAATCCCAGGGAGACAAAGGGAAATTAAAAAAAAAACAAAACAAAAACAAATCTTGTTTAGCACGTAATACGTGCAAGGCCTTGACTGAGGTACTTTACAAATACTATCTCATTTGATACAACAACTCTCCCAATTAGGTGCTATCATGATCCCTATTGAGAAAAATGAGACAGACAGTGGTTAAGTGACTTTCCAAGCGTCACACAACTAGGAAATATCTGAGGCTGAATTTGAATTCAGGTCTTCCTGACTTCAGACCCAGGACTCTATCCTAGCTTCCTTGAGGCTTCACAGAGGTTTTCTTACCTCAAGTCTTCCACACTCCTATTCATCCTTCACTCACCTATGATACTGATCTTCCTAAAGCACAAGTATGACTATAAATGGTCAAAATGTAATTACCATGTAATGACCCATTCAGTAAATACCAGTAGCTCCTTCTTACCTTCAGCATCTACCCAAGTTCAAGGACTTCTTTAAGTATTTTAACATTCTTTGAACAGCAGTGAAGCATGTAGCTGTATAGCTCTTATCACTACCATGTGGATGATCTTCTTTCCTGTATTATACTTTTGTACATTTTCTGGATTTTTTCTTTCGTGTCACTTCTTGAACACACATTGGAATTTTCTCAGCCAATTTATATTCTACATATAACTATTATCTTTTGGATCAGCCAAAATTCTTATCCTTCTTAAATCATAGTTTTTTATGTTATAGTATTCCTAGAAGGATATTGGTGTCAATGTCAACAACAAATGACATTTGTGGCAAGGAGAAATTTAAGATAATCCTAAGTGCAACAGAGACATTTAACTAGGTGGCGAAGTGGATAAATGACTGATCTTGTGACCAGGAAGACTTTAGTTCAAGTCAAGCCTCAGATACTTCTCACTTAAGTGACCCAGGGCAAGTGACTTAAGGCTTGCCTCAGTTTTCTCAAATGTTAAATAGAGTTCTAATAGTATCTGCCTCCCAGGGTTGCTGTGAGAATCACACAAAATAATATTTGTAAAGTGCTTAGCACAGTGCCTGGCACATGATAGGCTTTGAAAAAATGCCTATTTCCTTCTTTTCTTTATACTTGGTTTCCCAAATGCAGACAAATACTCTCCCAGCCCCTTCACTTCTGAAACTAGCTCACTGGCCATGTGTAGGATCCATTCATAGGCTATATATATATATATATATATATATATATATATATATAATTATTTTTTTCTATGTGAATTTTTAGACAGATAATAACTCACATTTGTATAAACCTTCAAAAATCAGAAAACACATTCCTCATAACAACACAGAGTAAAATAGTATAAATAATTATTCTTGCGGACAGAGCCAAGATGGCAGAGTAGAAACAGGACTTCCATACAGCTCCAGCTTCCACCTCCTCCAATACGTATAAAAAAATTACTCTAAACAAAGTTTAGAGCTACAGAACCCACAAAATGACAGACAGAAACAAATCTTCAGCTCAAGGAAGCCTGGCAGGCTGGCAGGAAAGGTCCATCACAGTGTGCTGGGAGGGGAGCACAGTCCCACTTGAGCCACAGTTTTAGCCCCAGGGTGGCCCCAAGGAGCAACAGCTAGAGCAGACTTCACAGGAGTAAATCATCAGCAGCTGTAGCAGTTTCCAGACTTCTCAATCCATAAATGTCAAAGACAAATTAAAAGGTCAGTGTAGAACTTGGCTGGTCCAGGGGAAAATAGAAAAGTGGGATCTGGCTGCTACCCCCAGAGTGAGAATTAGAGGAGGCATGGTGGTTGCAGTCACTGCTGCATGGCTGATTTAAAGCTCCTAGCCTACAGATTGTGGGTGAGGGGGACAAGCAACCATTAAGAGGCTAAGCACTCTTGCTTTGAGCTGCTTGGATCTGGATTGTGGTCTTCAGTGGTGGTATTAGGGCTTGTGACCAGTGAGCAAGAGAATGTAGGAGATGTAGAGAGGGCAACCATCTAATAGCTCCCTCAGCTGCAAAAACCCCAGCAATTTGGGACATAGTTCTCTCTATTCTGGAAGCAGAGTTCTATCATGGCAAAAAGCTCAAAAGTCAAATAATTGGCTGCCAATATGAGCAAGTAATGGAAGCAAAATAGACAATAGAATCCCTTTTTGGGGACAAAAAGGATGAAAATATGGAACCAGGAGAAGACAGCACAGTCAGAACTTTTGCACCAAAAGCTTCCAAGAAAAATATGAACTGGTTACAGGCCATGGAGGACCTCAAGAAGGATTTTGAGAATCAAGTAAGAGAAGTGGAGGAAAAAATTGGGAAGAGAAATGAGAATGATGCAAGAAAATCAGGCAAAGTGAGTCAATGGACTGCTAAAGGAGACTCAAAAATACAGTGAAGAAAATAACACTTTAAAAAATAGACTAACTCAAATGGCAAAAGAGGCTCAAAAAGTCAATGAGGAGAAGAATGCCTTAAAAAGCCAAATTTGCCAGATGGAAAAGGAATTTCAAAAACTCACTCTAGAGTATAACTCCTTCAAAATTAGATCGAATCAATTGGAAGCTAATGACTATGAGAAATCAAGATACTTAAAACAGATCCAGACAAATGAAAAAATAGAAGGCAATGTGAAATATCTTATTGGAAAAACCACTGACCTGGAAAAATAGATCCAGAAGAGATAATTTTAAAATTACTGGAATTCCTGAAAGCCATGATCAAAAAAAGAGCCTAGACATCATCTTTCAAGAAAACATCAAACAAAATACCCTGATATTCTAGAACCAGAGGGCAAAACAGAAATTGAAAGAATTCACCGATCACCTCTTGAAAAAGATCCCCAAAAGAAAACCATTAGGAAAATTATAGCCAAATTCCAGAGTTCCCAGGTCAAGGAGAAAATATTGCAAATTGTCAGGAAGAAACAATCTGAGTATTGTGGAAACACAATCAGTATAACACAAGACCTAGCAGCTTCTACATTAGGGGAATGAAGGGCTTGGAATACAATGTTCCAGAGGTCAAAGGAGCTAGGACTAAAACCAAGAATCATCTACCCAGAAAAACTGAGTACAATATTACAAGGAAAAATGTGGTCATTCAATGAAATAGAGGACTTTTAAGCATTCTTGATGAAAAAAACAGAGCTGAAGGGAAAATTTGAATTTGAAATACTAGAAGTAAGAGAAGTATGAGAAGGTGAAAAGGAATGGGACAATCTGATTCTCATTGAGTTTGGTGTATGGAGGGAATGACATACACACTCAATAGGGTATCATACCCTACAGGAACATATAGGGGTAAGGGATGAGAGGTGGGAGGATAGAAAGGAGGGCATATTTGAGGACAGGGTAGTTAGGAGCATACATTTTTTTGAAAAGGGATAGGGTCAAAGGAGAAAATAGATTAAGTTGGGGGTAGAATAGGATGAAGGGAAATATAGTTAGTCTTTCACAATATAACTACTATGGAAACATTTTGCATAACTTGAATTGCTTATCTTCCCAGTGGGGGGTGGGTGAGGAAGGAAGGAAGAAGGGGAAAAAATTTGGAACTCAAAGTTTTAAAAATAAATGTTTAATTTTTTTTACATGCAACTTGGAAATAATATATACAGGTATTGCTGTATAGCAACCCATCTTGCCCTATTAGAAACTTATGGGGCTTAAGGGGGAGGATATAAGAGAGAACAGATTGAGGGAAGGGATATTCATTAGGCTTGATATTTTGGGGTGGGGTGTAGGGGAAAGATGGGAAGAGAGAAAATTGTAACTTAAAATCTTGTGGAAATGAATGTTGAAAACTACAAATAATTTTTTTAAAATAATTATTTTCATTTTACATGTGAAGAAAATAAGGTTCTAAGAGATTATATAGCTCTTTGAGGTAAGGTTCAAATCCAATTATCTTGGCTTCCGTATAATACTTTAACCTAAATGCCAAGAAGATCTCTTTTAAAGGCCCTTTTGTGAGACTGTATAGTGAACTTGAAATCAGCACCAAGCCATCCACAAAAAGAATATCTGGAGGTGTTCACCACTGAAGGAAGATTTCCTTTTATTTGAACTCTGTTCAGGGTATCTGCTATGAAATTTGCTATCATTTTTTGTATGTATTTATCTCCCTGGTATATACCTCACTTGTTATCTTTAATCTGTTATAATCATGGGCTACGTCTTGATTGGGGGTGTAGACAAGAATCCTTAAAGCTATATTTTGCACGAGTCCAAATCTTTTTTTTTTTTTTAGCAACCATATCATTTAATGGTTAACATAAATAGGATGGTTATTTTTTGACTAATGTACTACCGAACTCCACATTCTGCTCTTACTGTTATTCTCCTCTCTTAAAAAAATTTTTAATGTCATCCTGAAAAATACTTTGGAAAATTTAATAATAATTATAACAGCAGTAACAATGATGTTACACTTTAAAGCTTGCAAATCATTTTATAATTCTGTCTAAACTACCTTTTGTATATGAAACATCCCTTTTTATATATTACAAAATCTGAGAATGCTTTTTGTTTGTTTTAAATGTCAAAAGTAAACTGAAAGGGATAAATGGGTTATTGATCTATTTTTCTTACTGCCAACACACAATTTTATATATTTCAATTATCCTTTTTTAAACCTTTTCCCCAATTTGATTTTATGCAAATATATAGCTCTATGATTAAACCAACAAGCATTTATCAAGAGCTTACTATGTTCCTGGGACTGTGCTGATTGATAAAGATACAAAGAAAGTCTTTTGTTTTTTATTTTGTCTTATGGGGGAGAGAACATGCAGATACCTATGTATAAATATATATATACATGGCGGAGAAATTCAAGATAATCTCAGGAGGAAAATATGAAGATTAGAGAGGACTAAGAAAGATTTCTTGCTAAATTGAGAATTTAATTGAAACTTTAATGAGTCTGGGCTTCAAATAAATCTGGGCAATCAGGAGGTAGAGATGAGCAGATAGAGGCCCAGGAATGGAGAACAGCAAATTAAAATGAGTATAGTAAAGAGATAGAGTCACATTAATGAGAAAAAATAAGGATGCCAGTGTCACTGGATTTAAGAGTGCTTAGAGAGAGAGTAAAACAAAACAAAACAAAACAAAGACAAAATAATCTGAAATGATAGAAAATAGCAAGGTTATAATGAGCTTTGGACATAAACACCACCACCACCAACAAGATTTTATAATTGACCCTGGTGGTGAAGAGGAGTCCTTGAAGTTTAGTGAATGGAGTGGGGGGGAGTCAGGTAGAGGGAGTTACATGTTCAGACCTTCACTTTAAGAAGTGCAAGGAGAAGGCAGTTGTGATAATATATGTGTGAGGTGATAAATTATTTCACTAAAATGAGGCAATGCCAAAGGATAGAATGGGACATAAATGGGAAATGTTTTGAAGGTAAAATTAACGGGTTATGAATTTTGTAATAGCAAGTCTTTGTCTAGCAAAATTTGTTTTCTCAGTTATAAAATGAGCTATTTTGTACTGTCTTCAAAATGGAAAGTTCCAATGATTTTATCTTTTTATGAGACATTTGACTTTGACCATTATAGTCGT
>CM053592.1:88482416-88512504 GCA_028646515.1 Pseudochirops corinnae | reverse complement strand
CATGGAGGACCTAACAAGATACTAGAAGCCCTTACGAAAGGAAGAAGTACAATATGGTTACAAAAACAACTTTTATTTGATAAAGCTCATATTCCCAGCAAAAGAAAAAGTCTGTAATGATCTTACCAAATGACAGCTTTATGGGAATCTTCTGATATCACTTCAATGTTATTAATAGAACCTTCAAATAGACTTAATTAGTATCATCTCATTTATGCAGACTGCCCCAGGTATGTACAATGCTGGCTTTCTAGGTAGTTCTATAAAAAGGATTCCCACTAGCCTACTAGGCAAAAGCCCAAGTCATTATCTAGGAAAATAAGTGTTGATAATTCTGGTTAAGTTCAGCAAATGGTTAGCAATAAGTCAGATGAAAAGAGAGAGGCCCTTTGTTCACTGTATCTTTTTGCACAAGGTTTTATTGTGGTAGTGGTTGTTATTGTTATTTGTTTTTGCAAATTCCCTGCCTTGATACAAGGACTGGGATATGTTCCCCATCACTTTCTTTTCTGCAGTGACTGGAGCTTTTCATGGAAACTTGTAGGTGCTTAATAAATGCTTCTTGCTTTATTTGAGGTTGAAGATCTATGCACAGCCATGTCTTTTTGCTCATTCTTTTATCCAGGTCAGTTACACATAGCCTCTTAATTTATCAGAAAACGACTTCTTTGAATATCACCTATTTTAACTCTAGTTTACTATGTAGTAGAAATTAATTTCATTGCTACTACTCTATCCATTTCTTCCTGGAATAAGAAAACAGGTCTGATGTGTGATAATGTTTATGACAATGAGTCCTAATGAGAAACATGAAAAAAAGGACTGTTTTTTTTCTTACTCCCTTCTTTAGAAAAAATAGATGTTTATCCCAAAAGGAAAGACAAAGGTCCCCACGGGATTAAAATATTGTCTTTGTGTACTGAATATCAAAGCTAAGATTTTTCTACATTTTGGAGGAATGAAAAAACTATAAAAGTCTAAAAGGCATTATTTTATAGGAGTTGTAATTAATCCTTGAGATGAAAAGGATAAGAGCCTACCTAGGTCATGGGGTTGAGATAACAAGAGTTGATGTTTAGATGAGGAAATAAAGACTGGAGATATTGTTCACAAACATTCATATTGGATGTGTATTGCAGGGGATTGACTGATGAGGAGGGTAAAGGAAAAACAAACTTGTGGATATGCTCTTCCTCCTTCTCATTGTTAACCACCCCACTAGACCCACAAATTTTATCCCGAACTGTCATTAGAGTGGAATAAAAATTAGAACTTAATCTGAAATAGATGATGCAGGGGAGACTAGGTGGTGCAGTGAATAGAGCAGCAGCCCTGGAGTCAAGAAGACCTGAGTTCAAATCTGGCCTCAGACACTTACTAGCTGTGTGACCTTGGCCAAGTCACTTAACCCCATTGGTCCTGCCTTCTCCCTCCAAAAAAGCAAAAAATCCCCCAAAACAAAAAAAGGAAATAAATGCTGAATTTTAGAGTGTTCATCATTGAGAAAGAAAAGAATCCCAAGTAACTAAAAGGAAAAGAGAGATTCCAAAATTAAAAATATAAATAAGAATCACATATGGAAGCCTAGCTTGGTAAATATACATGGCTAACATATTTATAAAAATCAACTTTTGTTTGTTTTTAGTTTACATCATTCATTTCCACAAGATTTTGAATTACAAATTTTCTCCCCATCTTTCACCTATCCACTACTCAAAAACAGTGATCCCACTGTATACCCCCTTCCCCAATCTGCTCTCTCTCTATATCTATGTATAATATTTTTTAATCAATTGATTTTAAAACTTTAAATTCTAGATTCTTTCCCTTCCTCCCTCATCCCCTGCCTCCACTGGGAAGACAAGGAGTTCAATACAATACAGGCCATATAGGTGTAGTTACACAAAATATCTCCACAATAGACATATTGTGAAAGACTGACTATACTTCCTACCATCCTATCCCACCTCCCACTTGTTCTATTCTCTACTTTGTCCTTGTCCCTTTGCAAAAGTGTGTGCTTCTAACAACCCTTCCCCCCACAAACTGCCCTCCCCTCCATCATCCCCATTCTCATACCCTTCCCCCCTACTATCCTGTAGGGGAAGATATCCCATTTAATGTATATTTCATTCCCTCCCTAAGCCAATTTCAATGAGAGTAAGGTTTGACCCATTCCCTTTTGAATTCCTGTTCTTCCCCTCCATTGTAATAGTTATTGCTCACCTCTTCTATATGAGATAATTAACACAATTCTGTCTCTCCTTGTCTCCTCTAATTATATTCTTCTCCCACCTCTAAATTTCACCTTTTAAATATCATCTTTTCCTATTCAATTGATTCTATGCCCTCTGTCTATGTATACCAGTATACCTATATACACACATTCACATATGTATTCATATGAACATATATCCTCCTATATAGATTTATGCGTATGTATACATACATATATACATACATACATACATACATACATACATTTATATTCCCTTCAACTATACTGAGAAAAGTTTCATAAGTTACAATTCTCGTTTTTCCATGTAGGCATATAAATAGTCCAACTTTGATAAGTTTCTTCTGATTTCTTTTCCCTTCTCATGCTTCTTGTATTTGAATGTCAAACTTTCTATTCAGTTCTGGTTATTTCATCAGGAATATTTGGAAGTCCCCCACCTCATTGAATGACCATATTTTCCCCTGAAACACTACACTGTTTTGCTGGGTAGGTGATTTTTGGTTTTAATCCTAGCTCCTTTCATCTCCAGAATATCATATTCCAGGTTCTTCAATCCCTTCATGTAGAAGCTGCTAAATCCTGTGTTATTCTGATTGTGTTTCTACAATACTCAAATTGTTTTTTCTTGGCAGCTTGTAATATTTTCTCCTTGATCTGAAAACTCTGGAACCTGGCTATAACATTCCTAGGAGTTTTCTTTTGGGGATCTTTTTCAGGAGGTGATTGGTGAATTCTTTCAATTTCTATTTGCCCTCTAAGATATTGGGGCAATTTTCCTTGAGAATTTCTTGAAGAATGATTTCTAGGTTCTTTTTTCTGTCATAGCTTTCAAGTAGTCCACTAATATTTAAATTGTCTCTCCTGGTTCTATTTTCTAGGTCAGTGGTTTTTTCAATGAGATATTTCACATTGCCTTCTATTTTTTCATTTGTTTGGATCTTTTTAATAGTATCTTGTTTTCTCATAAAGTCATTTTTTTCGCATTTACTCCACTCTAATTCTGAAGGAATTATTCTCTTCAGTCAGCTTTTAAGATACTTTTTTCCATCTGGCAAATTTGGCTTTTTAAGGCATTCTTCTCCTCATTGGCTTTTTGGACCTCTTTTGCCATTTGAATTAGTCTGTTTTTTAAGGTGTTATTTTCTTCCATCAGGTTGTTGATTCTCTTTTCATGATTTTCTTGCATCATTCTCATTTCTCTTTCCAATTTTTCCTCTACTTCTCTTATCTGGTTTTCGAAATCCTACTTAAGTTCCTCTATGGCCCGTAACCCATTCATATTTTTCTTGGAAGCTTTTGTTGCAGGAGTTCTGACTGTGTTGTCTTCTTCCCTTTCTGTGCTTTGATCCTTTTTGTCCCCAGAAAAGGAATCTAAAGTTGGATTGCTGTGCTTGCTCTGTTTCCTTTGCTTGTTCATGTTGCCACTCAATTAATTGACTTTTTAGCTCTTTGCCATAGCAGAACTCTGTTTCCAGAGGGGAGAGTTTTCTCCCAAATTGCTGGGGTGTTCACACCTACCACAGCTATTAGGGGGCCACCATCTCTACAGTCACCATCAGCTTTGTTCACTGGTCACGCACCTCAGGACCACCACCCAAGACCATGATCCTGATGTAGGCAGGTTAAGTCAAGAGCACTTAGCCTCTGAATGGTAGCTTGGCCCCCCTGCAAGCTGGGAGCTCTGAAGTAGCCATGTGGAGACAGCTATATGGCCAGTACTTCTGCCATTTCTGTTTCTGGGGACAGAGGGCCAGACCTGCCCCTCCTTCCCCCTACAATTCAGCCATGTTCCACTGACCTTTCACTTTCTCTTTGGCATTCATGGGTTGATAATTCTGCAAAGTGCCACAGCTGCCAGTGATCCACTGTCATGAATGCTCCAGCCATAACTGTTCCTGGCTGCCCTGGGGCTAAAATTGTGGCTCATATGGGGCTGAGGTCAGCTCCCAGCATGCTGCGATGAACCCTTCCTGTCTGCCTACTGGGCTGTCTTCAGCAGGAGATTTATTTGTCACTTTGTGGGTTCTGGAGCTCTAAAATTTGTTTAGAGTCATATTTTCTAGGTATTGGAGGTGTTTATTGGGGGAGCTCATGGAGTTTTCCTGCTTCTACACTGCTATCTTGACCCCAGCCCTCATATTGGGTAGACTCTTAAGGAATCCAAGCCCCACATCTAACACTTTTTAAATAGCATTAAATTAAATTATGAATCTCTGTGTCTCTGTCTCTCTCTTTCTCTTTCTCTCTCCCTCTTTTTCTACCAGTTTTCCTCTCTCTTTTTCTCACTTCTCTCTCTCTTTGTCACTCCTTCCCTCTTTTCCTGCACATATTTTCCAGATCTAACACCTTTCATGCTTTCTTTTAGTTACTGAGATTTACTATTTTTAATCTCATTTTAGACTTCTTTGATTGCACTTTTTTTTTAGAGAAACTTTCCCTTCTAAAGTCATCTTGATTTTTTTTTTAATCAAATGAGGAAGGATCAATAAGATATCAGATTGAAATGTTATCATTTCACATATATATCATTTGTCACAGAAAAGTATTGAACTAATGCAAACCTTTAAAGTACTTCAGTTAAGGACAAAAGAAAACTCATTTATTTGAACAGCCAACCAGCTTACACATGAGTAGCCAAGGAAAATAGCTGTACAGCATCGTAGTTTCCTATGATAGTGTTAACTGCTGTATTGATGCTGCTCTTTTAATATCACAAAGCTTTCCAACCTCATTACCTGATGCAGATAGGTTTTTAAATGTTTTATACAATACCTTAAACAGTCATTTCTTGGAAGAAGATTTGAGTGCCTTAAACATATGGTGTACATAAAAAAGCAAATAGATTAGATGAAACATTAGTGCAGTATTAAACAAACTGTGGCATGGGTTCAACTGACCATGTGTATATCAGTTCCCTCAGCTTCCATTACTAAACATGGATGAACTTCAGAAAGAGTTCCCTTAAGAATTCACTTGCAATGTAACAGAATTATCTTTAATAAAGTTTAGGGCTGAAGAAGTTAGAAAATAATACTGCTTACAGACCTGTCTCTTCTTCCTCCTCCCCTTCAATTTGCCTTCAATTTCCATTTCTTTCATATCTCCTCTTTTCTTAATTCACCTTCCTTTTCCATCTTTTTCTTCCTTTTTTGTCTTCTTTGGCTTTATGAATCCAAACTCTAGCAATAGGCCAAGAACCTCTGATTTGCCAGGGGAACTCCCTCAGCTCATGCAAAATTCATTCTTTCTAAAACATCTTTCAGAGATGCTTGAGATTAATAGAGGTTAAGTGACTTGCACAGTCACACAGAAGTGAGGTTTCAACACATATGTTCTCCACTCTGTGCCATGCTATATCTCATTGAGTAAAGTGACTGAATTTGTGTGTGTGTGTTTGTGTGTGTGTATGTGTATGTGCGTGTGTGTGTGCGTGTGTGTGTGTGTGTGTGTGTGTGTGAGTAGGAGAGCCATAGAGAATAAAGTTTCAAAAATTCTGGTGTTAAATGAGCTCGTCTCCTTCCCCGCCTCCCCTACAGAAGGGCAGGGAAGGAATAATAATAGTGATGAGGAAACTGGGCAAAGATTTAGCAAGTCTACCCACTTATTTTATGAATCTAGTATTATTTCCCATAAACCAGAGAAGTTACTCAGATGATATATTCAAATTATTTTGAGGCTCAATTTGCATTTTTTCTATGGATCAAATGATGCAAATTCAAAATGCATTAAGACATGCTTTATATTAAAAAGAAAACACTGATTCAAAAAACATTTTTTTTTTTGCCTTCCCCACAGAGCAGAGTTCAAATATGTATTTGAAAAGAACTATTCTTGTTTAGGAAAACTGTAAATTTTGAGAAGAGGTGTAAAAAATTTAACAGGTATATTTAAACTATACTGTCAGTGTAATAAAGAACATTCAGTCATAGATTTAGAGTTGGAGGCTGTCTAGGACAATCCTCTCATTTTAGAGATAAGGAACTGAGGGCAAGAAGAGTTAGGCACCTAGAATCACACAAGTAAATCTCTGAGATAAAAATCTGGACTCACATCTTCCTAACACCAAGTCTAGAAGTCTGTCTGCTTTGCCTCCTATATGTCTCAAGAGTTTCAATTACTGAAGGTTTTTTTTTTCCATTAGAATTGACTATTCGTGACAATTAGCTTAATGAAATATCATATCACAACTTTTTAATACAATTTTTAAGGTACCACACAAATGTGTATAGTGAACTACTGTTTTAATGGGGCATAACGTGTTCTTTTTGTTTATTAATGGAATTTTTATTCCAAAGAAGTTATTTGGGGAAATTCATGGAGCAGTAATAATAAGTCTAGATAGGTTGCTGCTCTATTAATCTACATTAGTTTGCTTAATTCACTGTTATTGTTTCTTGTAGATTTTGTTCCTGGCCAGAGGTTGTGCCTATTTCAATAGTTATCAGACTGATATGCTATCGTGTTCATTCTATTTTCATTTATTTCTTCTCTCTTTTTTTTTTTTGACATGCTACAGTTGCTAACATATTATGGCGAGAAGAAGGTACTTGTTCAAATTACTTTTCTGTATTGCTGTGACTGTTTTACCACTTATTCAAGTTGTAGTAATTATCTGAATCATCCTAGACTACCTGTCATTATTTTGCATTAATTCTTTCAATTCATATTACTTAGTGTCCTTTTATAAGCATTCTGCCTTTAAATGTATTTGTTTACATTGCCTGAAGAAGTGACCTCTGCTAAAACATACTCACTGTATCATAAAGCAGATTGAGACTTTAAAAAGAGTCTGAAATACAGGCAAAGAAGAGCAAGATATTAATGGACAAGTGTTTTGACTATTATTATTTTAGAGCTGAAATATCACTCTGGATTTCAATTCATTAAACCACTAAATTGCAAATGATCCAATGTAGGGGAATGGGGGAAGAAAGATTCAGAAATTTTGTCTAACATTACAAAGTGACTTTAATTGTACCATGAAAGATCCTATTGGGGTTGCTTTATTAATATCACATGCATTCAAAAACTGATTTCTTGTCAGTGGTTGAAGGGGGGTTAGGATTTTGAAGATTTTTTTGATGGTTTTCATTTTGAACATTCTAATGTGTATTTTTGTTCTTAAGGTCTGGGAATTGGGAACATGTTCTATGTTTTTTATGAAGATGGAATCAAAGTGATACAGCCAATAGAATGTGAATTTCAGAGGCATATTAAGCCCAGTGAGAAGCTCCTTGGATTACAGGCAAGTACTTTGCAAATCCCCATGCAGTTTTGCTCAGTAATTTTTGCTAAAGTAGAACTTGAAATATAGTTCATCCAAACCCCCAGTATGATATTTAAAGATTGACCTAAAGTCCATGTTGCAGGCACTTTCTCAATTCAGTTGCTAAGACTGGGATACCATGATTTTATGTTTTTTAAGATATACTCCTATAGCTTAACTGGGCTCGTTTTGTGCATTCTTAATCTTTCACTAAAACAAAGTCAAATAAGTGATTTGAATTACTAGAGGAATATTTTTTTCATAGTGCTAAAGTGAACACAAAAATGTTGACATCTCTTCCCAAAGTAGGTAATTCAGTATATTATAAAAACAGCTTTTGACTGCATGAATTTTGTAATTTTATCTTTACTCACTGCCTAAATTATCTGTTTCATAAATAAAATGTAATTTTAATCAATTTTATGAAATGGTACAAAGGTTCATGAAAATATATTGAGAATTATAAATATTTTCCTATTAGTACATTACTGTCATTCACATTATAAATATAAAACTAGAAGTAATTACTATACATGTGACTAAAAAGGATTGATGTAAAATTAATAAACCTTTTCATATTGAGGGTCCCTTCTTCAACTCCAAAGTGTAAATGAGTAAGTACTATAGAACAGTATGTTTAATTAAGGAGTTGGCAGGAGCAGGGGGGACTTTATTTGATTTTTCTGTCTGTTTTGCTTAAATATTTTCTTTTTTATAAGGAAAGGTTCTAGGGGAAAAGATAAAAAGCAGCAATTTTTTTTTTAAAGCAGCAGACTAGAAGTCAGGGCATTTGTATTCTAATCCCATCTCTAACCCCTTACTAACTCTGTGACCAGAAGAAAGTCACTTCACCTCTTTTAATTTACAGTCAACTAATAAGTAAAATGAGAAAAGTGGACTGGATGGCTTTCCTGAGGATTTGTTTGTTTGTTTCCAATTAGAGAAATGCTGAAATTTCTTCTTCTTTCTTTCTTTTTTCTTTTTTCTTTTATTGCTTTTTGGAGGAGCAATTGAGGTTAAGTGACTTGCCCAGAGTCACATGGCTAATTTTGTGTTAAGTGTCTGAGGCCGAATTTGAACTCAGGATTTCCTTACTCCAGGGCCAGTGCTCTCTATTTACTGTGCCACCTAGCCACCCCCTGAAATTTCTAAAATTCTCCCCCTGGTCCAGTATATGGAATACAAAACACAAGACAAGTAGGTTTTTCAAGAACAACATCAATTTGAAGTTTGCTAAATTTTTAATCCAAATTACATGTGTGACTAATAAGAAAAATCCCAGATGATACTCTTGGAGGAATAGCACCTGTTTGAAATAGAACTGGAAAAATGGGCATATTAACTTTATTTCAAAATAATCAGGTCCATTGACCTGATTATTGTGAGTTTGAAGTGAAAACTATGTGATTTAAAATTTACTGCTGTACTGAGAGGGAACCAAAATTGAATTTAACACTTCTGTCACTGCTGTTAATTTCTTTTCAAGTAACAAAATCAACCAGTCTAAATAATTGACTCACTCACAGGCTAAACTATAAAAAAAAAAATAATTGCAAGTTTATACTATGGAATTAATATAGAAATCTTGGGATCTAAAACCATACTGAATTGTAAGAATACCTTGCCAAAAGCCCCAAAGTATCTTGGGGTCTGAGGGAATATAAAATGATTGCTTGGTCAATGGTTTGGGATAAAACCATTCTATCTTCCCCCACTTCTCAAGAGGCACATTCCAAATATTTACTACATAGTATGATTCTTTTGGGAAGCTAGATGGTGAAGTAGATGGAGAGATGGCCCAGTGATGGGTCACAGGTACCTGATTTAAAATTTGACCTAAGACACTTAGTAGCTGTGTGACCTTTGGCAAATCATTTAATCTTATTTGCCTCAATTCCTCATCTATGAAATGAACTGCCTAATCACTTCAGTATTCTTACCAAGAAAATCTCAAGTAGGGTCACAAAGAGTTGGACATGACTGAAAAATGACCCAACAACAAGAAACAGCAACATGATCCTTCTGGAAGGATTATATAGTTTTAGAGCAGGAAAGAACCATAGGATTCATCTAATCCATTCTCTTATTTTTAGAAAAGAAAGCGAGAAATTAAGTTACTTGCCCAGAGTCCCATTAGATAGTAACAAAGCCAAGTTCTCAATATATGTCATTTAATTCCACATCCTGTGTTCTTTCCACGGGCCTACATTTCAACAATGCAGTTGCACCATTATTTGGGTGGAGGTGCAAATTATGAGGGAGTGAGTACTTAATTGTAGGCTGCAAGGTAGATAACAGTATAGGACTTGGAATCAGAAATAACTGAGTTTACATCAGGTTTCTAGATGCTTGCTAATTGTGTGACCCTGGGCATGTGATTTAGCCTCTCAGACTCAATTTTTACATCTCTAAAATGGCAGATGATAATAGCACCTACGTGAAAGTAATGTTCTGAGTATCAAATGATGTAAGAGACCTTAAAGTGCTATGTAAATATTATTATTAGCTATTATTTACTCAATTTCTCTAGAAGCACAGTAAAAAAATCTTGTGTTTTGAATCAGAACTGGAAATAACCTGATATATTTTATGACTTCTGTTTGAAAATTATCACTTTAAACAACAAAAGCAGCTAATCTTGATATTAAAATAAATGTCTCACCAGAGTATTTTAATCAGTATATGCCATGCTTTGTTTAATTTGAATGTACTTTTATAGCATTCTCTTCCTAATCAAGAAAATTGTTTTCATGGTGTTTTGTTTCTCATCATACAAAGTAAATAGCCAAAGATATATAGAATTTGATGGACATGTAAAATATTTCTGTATTGGACTCATTTTAAAGCAAAATTATTGTCTTGTATTTATATCATTATTACTAAGTTACTATCAATGTAGTAATGGCATCATATATTGATCTGATTTGATGAGACAATCTATGAAAGATTCAAATTAGGACGAAGACTTGGTAGAAGAGACTGGCTACTTTGTCACCACATTGTCACCTCTGGACTTTTGCTTTATAGACTCAGATCTTTAAAGGAGTTTATTCATGTCTCAAAAATCTATCATTTTATGTATGCTGTCACAAGCTGCTAGAAATGTGTCATAGATAAGAAGCCTGAACTAAAAAAATATGTGCTTCTCTTGACATTCAAGTGATGGCTCTTTAAAGGAAGTGATTAAACTCTGAGAGAATTGATTCGTCAAACCAAAAATTTAAAAAATAACGTTATTGTGATATGAGTTAGAAGCAGGGAGGTTTGAACAAATGCTACCAAAAAATATTGCTGTGATTTGAGTGACTCTGTGCCAATGAATGAAATAAATTATATATACTTCAGGAGAGGGAAAAGTACTCTTTACACAGAATACATCATTCTGAACAGCAACAACAACGAAAATATAACCATGAAGAGGCTTTGGAATTTTGCCCTCTAAGATGGGACTAATATTTTCCTGGAGGAACTTTTTCTCCCATCCATAATGCAGGGGAGGTTTTAACTAAAGTAAAAATAGAAGTGCCCCATGGGATCTGACTGGCCCTGGCTTCCATCATGAATATCCAGAGAAACTAAATGCCATTCTGTCCTTGATGTAAGCCACCTCCACAGTCCCATTCTACTTCTGCTGAAAAACCTCAGATATATCAGAGAGCACTGAAGATATGACATGTTCACAAATACATATAATACAAACTCAAATTTGATGGAATCCAAGGAGAGAATACTTTCAAGTTAGAAACCCAGGGGAAACTTCACAGAAAGGCTGATATCCAAAGGGAGAAAAAATTTCCCACAGACGGAAATGAGGAAAGAATTCATTCAAAGCATGCAACCTGTGATTTGATCAACTCATAGAGTACATAAAAGGTAGTGACATGAAATAACTCTGGAAAGGAAGGTTGAAACTTGATCAGGAAGGTCTTTAAATTTCAGACTAAGGAATGCGGATTTTGTCTTAGAAACAAAAGGGATTAGTTTTTGATCAAAGGAGTAATATGGTCAGATCTTTGCTTGGGAAAATTAATTTCACTACTGCATAAAGCATGAATGGGAGTGGTTGCGGAATAGGGAAAAGGGAGGCTGTTGCTAGTGTGTTATAGCAATACAGACTAGAGGTGATGAAGGCCTAAACCATGGACTGCCTGTGTAAGAAAATGTGAGACTGGAAGCAGATTGTATGGGGATCCTTCATGGACAAGTCTCACAGATTTCAGAGAGGCTCATCAGTAGGGGAAGGGTAATCAAATGGTGCTTTTTTGTTTTGAGTTGGTTTAGCTTGTAGTATGCCATAAAGGTTGTATACTGAGATATGAATAAGTTGTAGTCTTTTTTTTCTGACTGGAGAAAAGAGTATTTTCATCAACTAAATCATGGGCCTTGAAGTCCTGAGGTAGGGAAGATAAAAATAACAAGCTTCACCAAAGTTATTTTCTTTCCAATAGAAGGATAAAACTACAGTTTTAACATCATGCCTTATATACACTGTTGACACTGAGACAAACTGTTTAATTTATTTATTATTATATAATAATTATTATTTAATTTATTTATTATAAATTATTTAATTTATTTATCTCCATTTAATTAATTGACAAGAAAAGTTTAGAAAACAACAAAATCCTTTGTAGAATGTAATACCTTCCTGAAACCTCTCTGAAGAAGCTGTTAGTTTGCACTAAAGAGACATTCAATTTTGATACAGTCAGATTACATCAGGTTTTAGCTTGTATTACTGGAAGGGTAGGATTTACACGTACAGGCTCAGGTATTCTTTTCTTCTTTCCTTTTTTTCTTTTGTCCTTTGGCTTTGCTAGATCAGATGCTTGCTGTATTTGCCCAGTTTTACATAAACACACTTTTCATCTTGTCACTTAAATGTGTAAGTTTAACACGAATGGAATTCTATTGTAATCTCACTAATGTGAAGTGAATATAAATCATGAATATCAGGAAGAATGACAGTATGAAAAAGAGAATTTGATCAACCCAACTACTAAAACTGTTGCCTTTTTGGTTTGGGGGAAAGAAAGCATAATTTCTTTCATTAGCACTGATCTTTGTCTTGTTTTCCTACACCATTCATTTTTTTTTTTTTAGCTTACTGGCCTTCTTTTTGTATGTCACCAAACTGTCAAATAGGAGTTCAAATTGAAAAATGTGCTTTTAAACCACAATACATCATATGCAGTGACTTTCTTCCTTATCATTTAAAGGAAATTTGAGAAAATGAGCTCAAGGAAAGATTGTATGAATATAATCTGAGGACTAGTGTCACCTAATTTGGTGATGCTCATCATCAGAGTTGGCTACAGGGTAATATGTTTGGGGGATTTTCATAGAAACTCTCTAAGATCATCTAAAGAAGCTGTTATTAATATATGTGTGTGTGTCTGTGTGTGTGTGTTGTGGATGCCTTTCATAGTCTGGTGAAAGCTCTGGATACTTTCTCAGAATGATATTTTAAATCTATAAATCAGTGCATTAAATTACAAAGGAAACCAAGTGTTAGTGAAAATAAAGGTGTATTTTTTTTTCTTTTCAAATTCACAGGCCTCCTGATATGTTTTGGAGGACCCCTGGGTTCCTGGATCCTAGTGTAAGAATCTCTTATCTACTAAGTCACAGAGGGTTTAGGAAGTCTTTGTTACTGATGAATTTATAGAATTCATGAAATTTTAGATTCTTGAAGCATTGAGAAAAAGTTTTGATTCCAAAACTGATAACTGATAGTATATATAATAAGAAGTTGAGGGGTGACAGTGAATAGAGCCCTGGCCCTGGAGTCAGGAGGAGCTGAATTCAAATCTGGCCTCAAACATTTAACACAAAACGCTAGCTGTGAGACCTTGGAAAAATGCCTTAAGCCCAATTGCCCTGCCTTCCTCCCTCAAAAAGGCAAAAAAAAAAAAAAAAAGTTGGGAGAAAGATCTTATGCCTCACTTTAACTCAAATACATACTACTGATCACTAGGAGAACTCATTAAAGAAGTCTATTATGGGTCCTCCATAATTTTCTGATTTCTTACTTTTGATTTTGATACATCCAGTTTTTACCTTGGAGAAACTTAATAGTTTTGCTGGAAGTGACTGCCCATAGTGAATGGAACTGCTGGAAAGCAAATACCTGCCTGGAAAGTAAATAACTATGACAGACATAGCAATGAGATTATTCCTGTGAGAGAAAGATACAGTAATACGGAGTCTGGAGGGCAGTGCTCCTCCTGTATGAACTCTGGTTTCCTGTGCCATAGAAAATTAGCATCCTTTGATAGTGAAAGTCACTTTTCTTATTTTCTTTATAAGCTAGAATTGGAAAGGAAAAAGAGAGGAAAGGAAATAGATTTCATGTAAGAGCCTTCCTTCCCATAGAGTCATTTAGTGAAGAATTCCCACAGGCTAAAATTGCCTGTCTTTGCCCCCAGAAGTCTCACTTTCTAGTGAGGGTAACAATGTACAAATAACTATGTAAACAAGATATATACAGTGTAATTGGAATATAATCTCAGAGGGAAGTGAGGGACTCTTGAAGAATTAGGCTTCCCATAATCTAACTTCTCTATTTTGTAAGGAAGGGAGAAAGGAAGGAAGAAGGGAAAGAGGGAAAGAAGGAAGGAAGGAACGAAGGAATGAAGGAAGGGAAGGAGGGAGGGAGGAAGGATTAGAGGGAGGAAGGAAGGAAGGAAAAGAGCTAAATTAAGCATCATGCCTCTAAGTCTTTTTTTTTGTGTGTGTGTGTAAGGGATTAGGGGAAGGTAAGACCTGTGATTTAATCAGTATTAGGAATTCCTGCTGAAGAAATGCCCTCTAAAAATTCATATTGGTATTTTTTTTTTCAATTTATACTTTTTGGATTTCCTGAGAAGGTGAGTGATTTGCCTAAGGTCACACAATACCATCTGTCAATGACAGAACTTGACTGTGTCAACTACTTTAACCAACTCGTTTATCCACCATACCACATTACCCCTAACATAACATAGAGGTGCCATCTCCCTCTAATCCCCCAAATCCTTTCAAAATCTATTGATGACTGTTTTTGGAAGGCAATCACCATGCTTACTTGACTAGCTTCTTCCTTGCTGGTTCTCTGTTCTAAGGTAGTTCTACCTACAAAAGAGTCATGTCAAAAATGTCACCTTTTTTCCCTTTGGACTCATAATTGAATCCTAGGAAGAATGTGCTAGGGAGGGTAGCATAAACTCCCTTGAAGTATTCCTTAGCACACTCCTCTATACATTTTTAGAGGAAGTTCACTTCTGAAATTGATCTTTTAAGCCCTAGATTTAGAGAGGACTTTTAATCTTTCATTAGAAACTATGCTTATATTTCACAATCCTCTCGTTGTCCTTCTATTAGGTTTTAAGAATTTAAGCCTCACATAAATGGGAGCAGGACAGCGGGTAAAGTCTACATTTGCACAGCACTCCAATTTTACAGCATTTATCCAGCATTTCCGGTTCTTCTATTTAAGAGCAGATATACATTTCTCTTGCAGGGATATGTATGTATGTGCATGTTTGTATAAACATATATATATATATATATACACATACACATATACATACATATATATACATATACATTATACATACATATGTATTTATGTATATATATATACACACATACATATTTATATTTCCTTCACCTATTCTTATACTGTGAAAAGTTTCACAAGTTACAATTCTCATTTTTCCAAGTTGGCATGTAAATAGTTCAACTTTGATAAATTCCTTAAGATTTCTTTTCCATGTTTGCCTTCTCATGCTTCTTGTGTTTGAATGTCAAATTTTTTGATCAGTTTTGGTTTTTTTCCTCAAGAATGCTTGAAAATCCTCTACCTCATTGAGTGACCATATTTTCCCCTGAAATATTATACTCAGTTTTGCTAGGTAGATGATTCTTGGTTTTAATCCTAGCTTACTTGATCTCCAGAATATCATATTCCAGGCACTTTGGTCGCTTAATGTAGAAGCTGCTAGATCCTGGGTTATCCTGATTGTGTTTTCACAGTTCAAATTGTTTCTCCTTGGAAGCTTGTAATTTTGCCTCCTTTATCTGGGAACTCTGGAACCTGGCTAGAACATTCCTAGGAGTTTTCTTTTTGGGATCTTTTTCAAGAGGTGATTGATGAATTCTTTCAAGTTCTATTTTACCCTCTGGTTCTAAAATATCTGGGTAATTTTCCTCAAAGATTTCTTGAAAGATGATTTCTAGGTTCTTTTTTGATCATGGCTTTCAGGTAGTCCAATAATTTTTCAATTCTCTTTCTTGGGTCTATTTTCCACGTCAGTGGTTTTTTCAATGAGATATTTCACATTGTCTTCTGTTTGTTCATTTGTTTAGATCTTTTTGATATTGTCTTAATTGCTCATAAAGTAATTTACTTCCATTTCCTCCCCTCTAATTCTGAAGGAATTATTCTCTTCAGTGTGCATTTGAGATTCTTTTTTCATCTGGCAAATTTGACTTTTTAAGGCATTCTTCTCCTCATTGGCTTTTTGAGCCCCCTTTGCCATTTGAGTTCATCTATTTTTAAGGTGTTATTTTCTTCATTCAGGTTGTTGACTCTCTTTTCATGATTTTCTTGCATCATTCTCATTTCTCTCCCTGATTTTTCCTCCACTTCTCTCATTTGGTTTTCAGTATCCTTTTTAAGCTCCTTTATGGCCTGAATTCCAGTTCCTATTTTTCTGGGAAACTTTTGGTGTGGGAGTTCTGACTGTGTTGTCTCCCTCCTGTTCCATGAGTTGGTTCTTTTTTGTGCCCAAAAAAGGAACCTAAAGTTGGATTGCTGGGCTTGCTTTGCTTCCTTTGCCTGCTCATGTTGTCATTCAATTACTTTGCTTTTGGATTCCCTAGGACTCTGCCTTCAGAGGGGAGAGCTCTGTCCCAAATCACTGGGTTTTTTGCAGCTGCTAGAGCTTTGGAAGGCCACTGTCTCTGCAGCCCCCACCAGCTTTGGCTCATTGAAAATGCACCTCAGGTCCACCACCCAAGACCATGATCGTGATCCAGGCAGCTCAAGGCAAGAGCACTTAGCCTCTGAATGATCACTTTGCCCCTCTGCAATCTGCAGTCCAGATGCTTCTGAATCAACCTCGTGGAGGTGGCTGCAGGGCTGCTACTTCAGACTGCTTCTAAGTCTGGATACAGTTTGGCGAGACCCTCTCCCCTAAATTTAGCTGAGCTACACTGATCTTTTCCCTTTGCCTTTGGCTCTTATGGGTTGGTAATTCTGAAAATTGCCACAGCTGCAGGTGATCTGCTCTCCTGAAAGCTCCAGCCACGGCTTCTCCTGCATACTCTGTGGCTGAAACCGCATGGGGCTGAGCTCTGCTCTCAGCGTGCTGGGATGAGCCCTTTCCATCCATCTGCTGGGCTGCCTTCAGCAGCAGCTTTGTTATTTTGCCATTTTTATGGATTCTGGAGCTTTAAAATTTGTTTAGAGTCATATTTTATAGGTGTTTGAAGTGGTTATGGGGGAGCTTGCAGAGTTCTTCTGTTTCTATGCCGCCATCTTGACTCCACCCCCCCCCCACATGTGTTTATAAAGCCATAGGAATTCATATTTTTTTCACTTCTTAAATTCATCTGCTTCAATCAGAAGCATCTGTCAAAGTGGATAGAGTGCTGGGTCTGGAATTTAGAAAACCAAGTTCATATCCAGCCTCAGAAATATCCTAGCCATGCCACCCTGGGCAAATAATTTAACCTCTTTCTATTTCAGTTTCCTCTATTATAAAACATGTGTATTACAAAAGCACCCACATTACAGGATTGTTGTGAAGATCAAATGAGATATTCCTCCCCTCCCCCAGGAGTTACTTTCATTTAAATGGCATAACATTAAATCTGTTAATCAATTTAGTTCATAGTATTTTTTTTTGAATAAAAGTCTTTATTAATTTGTTTGTTTGCTTTTAGTTTATAAGATTCACTTCAACACTCGCTTGAGTTTCAGATTTTCCCCCCTTCCCTCTCCCCCCACCATAGTGGCATGTAATCAGGTATAGGATCTGCAAATACTTTCATATTAGACATTACTCAGTTTGTGAAGAAGGGTTGTAACTGCTGGGGAGAACAATGGGAAAGAGAAAGCAAAGCCCACCAAGAAAAAGAAAGAGAACAGATATTTTGCGTCAGTCTGCATTCAAACTCTGTGCTCTCTATTTCTTTCTAGTTCTTTCTCTGAATGTAGACATCTTTTTTCTTTTTTTTAAATTAATTTATTTATTTTCTTGTTTACATCATTCATTTCAATGAGATTTTCAGTTACTAATTTTCTCCCCATCTTTCCCTTACCCACCACCCCAAAACAGTGATCCCAATGTATAGCCTCTCCCTCAATCTGCTCTGTCCTGTGTCCTCGCCCATTGCCCCTCTGACTTTCCAGCAGGGCAGGATGGGTTTCCCTACTCCAGTGCCTGTATATCTTAATTTCCAGTTGGCTGTAGTTAATAATAACAATAATACATACATACATATAAATTTTTAACATTTGATTATAGAACTTTGAGTTCTAGATTCTTTCCCTTCCTCTCTTGTCACCCACCCCTACTGGAAGGACAAGCAATTCAATGCAGGTGGTACATGTGTAATTATGCAGAACATCTCCACAGAGGACATATTGTGAGAGACTGATTATATATGCTCCCTTCCTATACTGCCCCCCATTGTGCTATTCTCTACCCTGTCCCTGTCCCTTTCCAGAAGTGTGTGCTTCCAGAAACCCTCTTGCCCATCCTGCCCTCCCCTCCATCAATCCACTTCTCCTCCCCATCCCCCCTACTCTCGTCTGTGAGAAGAAACCCAGTTTAGAATTCATGTCATTCCTTCCCTAAGCCAGATTCAGTGGGAGTAAGGTTGACCCTTTCCCTTTTGCCTTCCTGTTCTTCCGCTCCATTGTAACAATTATCCCTAACCTCTCCTATATAAGATGATTAACCCCATTCTTTCTCTCCCTGTCTCCTCTCATTCTAATCCTCTCCCACCTCAGAATTTCACCTTTGAAAGTATCGCCCCTTCCTATTCAATTGATCCTGTTCCCTCTATGTACACATATATACACATACTCAGATATGTGTTCATATGCATATATAAAGCCTCCTACACAGACATACATGTATGCATACATATATGTATACACTTATATTCCCTTCACCTATCCTCATACTGAGAAAAATTTCAGAAGTTACATTTATCGTTTTTCCATGTTGGCATATAAACAGTTCAACTTTGATAAGTTCCTTATGATTTCTTTTCCATTTTTACCTTCTTATGCATCTTGTATTTGAATGTCAAATTTTCTTTTCAGTTCTAGTTTTTTCAGCAAGAATGTTTGAAAGTCCTCCACCTCACTGAATGACCATATTTTCCCCTGGAACTCTATACTCAGTTTTGCTGGATAGGTGATTCTTGGGTTTATTCCTAGCTCCCTTGATCTCCAGAATATCATATTCCAGGCCCTTTCATCCCTCAGTGTAGAAGCTGCTAGATCCTGGTTTATCTTAATTGTGTTTCCACAGTATTAAAATTGCTTTCTCTTGGCAGCCTGTAATATTTTCTCCTTGATCTGGGAACTCCGGAACCTGGCTATAACATTCCTAGGAATTTTCTTTAGGGGATCTTTTTCAAGAGGTGATCAATGAATTCTTCCAAGTTCTATTTTGCCCTCTGGTTCTAAAATATCAGGGCAATTTTCCTTGGGAATTTCTTGAAGGTTGCTTTCTAAGGTATTTTTTGATCATGGCTTTCAGGTAGTCCAATGATTTTTAAATTGTCTCTCCTGGATCTATTTTCCAGGTCAGTGATCCCTTAATGTAGAAGCTGCTAGGTCTTGTGTTATCTTGCTTGTGTTTCCACAATATTCAAATTGTTTCTTCTTGACTGCTTATAGTATTTTCTCCTTGACCTGGGAAATTTGGAAATTGGCTATGATATTTCCAGGAATTTTCTTTTGTGGATCTTTTTTCAAGAGGCAATCAGTGAATTCTTTCAATTTCTGTTTTACTCTCTTGTCCTAGAATATCTAGGTGATTTTCCTTGAAAATTTCTTGAAAGATGGTGACTAAGTTCTTTTTTTGATCTTGGCTTTCAGGTAGTTCAATAATTTTTAGTTTATCTTTCCTGGATCTATTTTCGAGGTCAGTGGTTTTTCCAATGAGATATTTCATATTGACTTCTATTTTTTTCACTTCTTTGATCTGTTTTATAGTATATTGATTTCTAATAAAGTCATTAGCTTCCAGTTGCTCCAATCTAATTTTGAAGGAGTTATTCTCTTCATTGAACATTTTAAATTACTTTTCCATTTGGCAAATCTGGCTTTTTAAGGCATACTTCTCCTCACTGGCTTTTTGGACCTCTGTTGCCATTTGATTTCGTCTATTTTTTAAGGTGTTATTTCCTTCAGTGTATTTTTTTATCTCCTTTAGCTAGCTGTTGACTCTCTTTCATGATTCTCTTCCCCATTTTTCCTCCACTTCTCTTACTTAATTTTCAAAATCTTTCTTGAGTTCTTCCATGGTCTGTAACCAATTCATATTTTTCTAGGAGGCTTTTGATGCAGGAGTTCTGACTTCTGTGTCTTCCTCCTACTCCATGCCTTGATCCTTTTTGTCCCCCCAAAATGATTCTATGGTCTGTTTGTGCTTCCTATGCTTGCTCATATTGCTAGGCAATTACTTGACTTTTTGAGCTCTTTACCCTGACAGAACACTGCTTCCAGAATCAAGAGATCTTTGTCCCAAATCCCTGGGGTTATCACAGCTCCTGGAGCTATTAGGAGGGTGCCATCTCTGCAACCCCCACAAGCTCTGACTCACTAGTAACACATCCCAGGACCACCACCCAAGACCACGGTTCAGATCCAAGCAGGTTAAAGAAAGAGTGATTACGCTCTGAACGGTCACTTGGTCCCCCTACAATCTGCAGGCCAGGAGGTCTTGAGGCAGCCATGTGGTGCAGTCACCTCACTTCCACTGCTTCTCACCCTGGGATCTGGAGCTGTACCTCCCACTCTTCTGTCCACCCCTATTCCAAGAGAGTTCCACACTGACTATTTATTTTGTTGCTTATGGGTTGAGAAATCTGAAAGCCACCACAGTGGCTGGTTATTTTCTCTCCTGAAGTCTGTTCTGGGTGTGGCTGATTGGGGTACCCTCAGTCTGCCGCTGTGTGGCTCCTGTAGGACTGTGCTCAGCACAAAGTGGGCTACAATAGACCTTTCCTGTTTGCTTGCTGAACTGTCTTCAGCAGGAGATTTGTTTCTTTCTGTTATTTTGTGGGTTCCATAGCTTTAGAATTTGTTTAGAGTCATTTTTTACAGCTATTGGAATTGTTTGGAGCTGGAATCCACTCAAAGTTTGTGCTTCTACTCCACCATCTTGGCTCTGCCCCCAAAATTTTAGGGAACTCTATTCTTAAGACAGTATTCACAATAATTAAATTACACATGTATAAATTATTAAAGTATGTTCAGTTCTTTTCCCCTGTGAATTTTGTTATACCAATAAATTACAAACATATTTCAGATTAATTTATTTTTGTCATTAAATGATAATGTACTGAATGTTAATTTAAACAATTAGGTTGAATTTTAGCTAGATTGGGGCAATGCACAAAAGGATTGTGGTAATAACTATAACTCACATTTCAATAGTACTTGAAATAAAGTGTCAATAAAGCACTTCTTCCATAATAGTTCTGTGACTGAGAAATAAATATGCAGAATATGTGTGATTAAGGTATACTACTGAAGAATTTTATTTATTTAAATGTGATCATTAATTGGCTACTCAAACATTAAGGACATTTATTCTCATTAAACAATCTAAAACAGATAAACTGTTTTTAACAAATAATTCTTCAAAAAATTTCGGGGGTTTCCTTTTAATTAAACCCTTTGCTTTAAATATTAAAACAGAATAATATTTTCAAAGTGCTCTTCTTAGGGGGTAAGAACAAAAGCAATATTAACAAAGCAAACCTACTTTGCAAGCCCCTCATTTTGCCATGAAAGGTTCATGGTGATGCAAGTAAAAGACTAGTAGCCATTTATGTATTTTTTAAAAAATTTTTCTTCTGTTTTATATTTTTGCCCATGCGAAACAAAGCCTCAGGGTCATGTACTACTGACTCCATCATGGAAAACAAAATGTCAAAAAGTCAAAAGGAAAAAAAAATGCCAAGTTCATGTTTTCTTTGAGTAGCTGGCTTAAGTCTGTAGTAATGAGTGAGATTCTCTTTGGGGACAAAAGGAGAAGTGCAGTCAACATGCTTAACCTAGAAATAAATTGGATTCTGTCAAGTAGAAGTACCATAGGTAACATGTGATGCAAGCACTGGATGAGTCACTAAGGGGACCTACTTTGTCCTCCCAACACCAGAGCTTTGTGGAGGAGGGGAAAGGAAAGAAAAATGAAGGAGGTTAAGGGTAATGTCAGGTATACAGCAACTGGCTGTCCCCAGAAATTAGAAAAGCTACGCTTTATAGCTCGATTTGCATTTTAGGAATGCCCGTCTTGGTGAGAAAGTTGTAAGAGCATGAAGGTATGTCATAGCACATCTCCTTCTCAGACCTATGGATATAGATAACTATTCTTTTCCTCACATAACATAGAAGGGAACTGAAGCTCAGAGAGGTTAAATTATTGTCTCAAGGCTACACAGGTAGAGTAGTTAATGAGTCAGGACTCATATTAGGGATTTCTGACTTTATCTAATACTTTATCTATAGGGCACATTGCCTTTAACTGATAGATGGAATTCAACATCCCACAGTTTCATTTTAGAGACAGTTGTAAAGCACTAATGTCATCTAATGGTTTTAACGGTAACACACAGCAGCATAAATTTTGAAGATGTGCCACTATAAAATGTTTATATCTTTAACTGTTTATTGGGGCATCACAAAATTACATTTATTCAACACATAACATATAGCTCTTCTAAGCAGATATACTTATTCTAGAAATTAGTGATAATTGTGAAAAAATTTGTGTGAATAAATTTTACATAAAAGGAGTTATCATAGCTTAAACAGGTAAAAGGGGAGCAAATATAACTAGACTTTACATTTGGTTTCATTACAACTTTAATTTTAAATTTATACTTAAACTTCCAGTGTGTAAGAATAATTGGATAAAATAATTATATCTTAGAATACAAGAGAAAATAAACAATTTGCTTTTTTGGAATTAAAAAGGGGGAAGTTTGTTATAATTTGTGGGCAAACATCTACTAAAATACAATTGGAAACATTAATTTAATGCACTGTGCTGCACCATTTCTTTCCCTAACCTACCAAGTTGCTGCAGCTGAGTAGACTGTTCCTAAATCTGATCTACAAATAGGAGGTGGTAATCCCTGAATAATGACCATGTAGGTAGTGATGATGAGATTTTAAAGGAAAAAAAAAAAGTGTGATTAAAACTGAAAGTAACATGGAATGGAATAAGCATTTATTAAGTGCCAATTCTATTACAAAAACCTTGCTAAGTGCTTTACAAATATTATCTCATGTCAGAGCATGTAGCAGAGACCTGGGGTGGCATGGTGGCAAATTGATTTGCCAACAAAAAGGGCCATTCACAGGCATATATCCCCAGGGATGGGAGCTATTTGAGCTGGGTAAGAGACAAATGCAGGGCCTGTGGCAGTGGCAGCAGTTACTCCTGGGGCTATCAATTCACAGCCTGGAAATTTTAAAAGCACATATCTAAACTTCTAGGGACCAGGATGGGAGAGTGAACCCCAGCTACTCCAATCTCCACCTCTGACTTTGAAAACACAGAAGTCATTGACCTAGAGCAAAATTTTAAAATAGTAAAGGCTTGGGAGTCCTACAGGAAAGGTGTGGCTATGGCCCTGCCTCAAAATGGGTAAAAAACAGATTGCAAAGACTAAGACTCTAGAATGCTATTATTGCAAGGAGAAGGAAACAAATTCAGAAGAAAACAGCATTGACTCCACATCCATAGCTGAAGCCTCAACAGGGAATATGGACTGATCTCCAGAACAGAAAGCAATCTTAGGAGGGCTCAAGAAGAACTTTGCAAACCAAATTAGAGAGGTAGAAGATAAAATGAATAATTCTTTTAAAATCAAAATTATAAAACTAGAAAAACATTACAATGAAGGAAACAGCTCCTTAAAAATAAAAATGTTTGAAATAGAAAAAAAAACATATGGAAAAGGAGTTCCAAAAGCTACGTGAGGAAAATAATTCACTAAAAATTAGAATCAAATGAATTAAAGCTAGTGACTCTATGAGGCACTAATAATCAGTCAAACAAAACATCAAGAATAAAAAATTAGAAAAAAAGAGTTAAAATATCTCAATGGAATAACAACTGACCTGGAAAACAGATGCAGGAGAGAAAATCTAAGAATTATTGGTCTACTAGGAAATCATGATGAAATAAAGAGCCTGGACAACATCTTCCAAGAGTTCATCAAGGAAAACCATCCTGAGAGTCCTGAACCAGAAGGTAAAATAGAAATCAAGAGAATCCACTGGATATTTCCTTAAAAGGATATCAAATTGAAAACTCCATGAAATGTCATAGCCAAATTCCAGAACTATCAGGTAAAGGAGAAAATACTGAAACCATCCAGAAAGAAACAATTCAAATATCAAAGAACTAGAGGGAGGATTGCACAGGATCTGGCAGCTTTGAAAGATCAGAGGGATGAGAATATGATATTTTGCAAGGCAAACGAGCTCAGGTTACAACCAAGGATTAGCTATCCAGCAAAACTGAGCATAATCTTTCAGGCATGGAGATGGTCATTCAATGATATAAAGGACTTCTAGACCTTCCTGATGAAAAACCTTGAGCTCAATGGAAAATTCAATTTCCAATTACAAGACTCAAGAGAGACACAGAAAAGTAAACAGAGAAAAAAACACACAGAGACAAACACACACACACACATACACACACACAACTTGTTATTTAATAAGATCAAACTGCTTACATCCCTATATGGGAAGCTGATATCTAGTAATATTGAGAATTATATACTTGTTGTGACATTTAAAAGGGATATAGATAAACAGAGGAGATGGCTAGAAATGAAACATACTGGTAATAACAGGCATTATTAGGAGGTGCAAAGGGATCACAATGGAAGAAGAGGAAAGAGCAAAGCAGAAAAGGGTAAATTACGAACACACAAAGATGCATAAAAACATGTTATGGTAGAGGAGAAGAAGGGAGGGAGATGAACATTATAGGAACTTCACCCTCATTGGTCCTGGTGTAAGGAGGGAATAACATAATCAGTTAAAAATAGGACTCTATTGAGAAGGGACATAAAACCTATCATAATAGAGGGAAAGAGGGGAGGGAGAAGAGCATTGCATGAGATCTATTCTCACCAATCTTGGTTCAAAGAAGAAATAATATAATAAGCATAAGAATCTATCATACTCTGCAGGCAGGAGGAGAGGGGAAGGGCTAAGAAAACAGGGGGTGGGTGATAAGGAAGAAATATTGAGGGAGGCAGTGGTCAAAAGGAAAACTCATAAGGAGGGGAAGGGAGAAGGGAAAAAATAAAAACATAAACAGGGGAAGGAATAGCAAAGAGTGAAAGACAGATAGTAATCATAACTGTGAATGTGAATGGAATGAACTCTCCCATAAAACAGAGGTGGATAGCAGAATGGATTAAAAACCATAATCCTACAATATGCTGTTTACAAGAAACACATCTGAAGCAGGGGGGATACACACAGGCTAAAGGTAAAAGACTGAAATAAAATATATTATGCTTCACCTAAAGTAAAAAAAAAAACAAGGGTAGCAATCCTTATCTCAGACAAAGCAAAAGCAAAAGTAGATCTAATTAAAAGAGACAAGGAAGGAAATTATATCCTGCTAAAAGACACTATCGAAAATGAAGCAATATCATTACTAAACATTTATGCACCAAGTAGTTCAGCATCCAGATTCCTACAGGAGAAGTTAAGGGAGTTAGAGGAAGAAATAGATAGCAAAACTATACTAGTGGGAAGCCTCAATCCCCCCCTCTTTGAACTTGATAAATCTAAACTCAAAATAAACAAGAAAGAAGTTAAGGAGGTAAATAGAATCTTAGAAATGGTAAATATAGTAGACCTCTGGAGAAAACTGAATAGGGACAAAAAGGAATTTACTTTCTTCTCAGTGGCACATACACAAAATCTGACCATGTACTAGGGCATAAAAACCTCACAATTCAGTGTAGAAAGGCAGAAATATTAAATGCATCCTTCTCAGATCATGATGCAATAAAAATTTTATGTAATAAAGGGCGATAGAAGGATAGACTAAAAACTGATTGGAACCTAAATAACTTACTTCTAAAGAATGAGTGGGTTAAACAAAACATCATAGAAATGATAAGTAATTTCATTCAAGAGAATGAAAATAATGAGACAACATACCCAAAACTTGTGGGATATAGCAAAAGCAGTTATTAGGGGAAGTTTTCTGTCCCAGAAGGCATACATAAATAAAATAGAGAAAATTGAGGTCAATAAACTGGGCATGCAAGTGAAAAGGTTAAAAAAAGAACAAATTAAAAATTCCCAATTAAATACTGAATTAGAAATAATGAAAACCAAAGGAAAGATTAAGAAAATTGAAAATAAGAAAACTATTGAACCTATGAATAAAACTAAGAGCTGGTTTTATGAAAAAAAAAACCCAATAAAATTGATAGACTCTTAGTCAATATGATAAAAAAAAAAAAGAAATAAGAAAACCAACTTACAAGTTATCAAAAATGAACAGGGTGAATCTACCTCCAATGAAGAGGAAATTAAAACAATAATTAGGAATTATTTTGCCCAATTGTATGCACATACGTTTGACAGTCTTAGTGTAATGGATGAATTTTTACAAAAATATAAATTGCCCAGATTACTTGAAGAGGACTTTCAAACACTCTTGCTGAAAAAACCAGAAGTGAAAAGAAAATTTGACACTCAAATATAAGAAGCATGAGAAGGTAAACATGGAAAAGAAATCATAAGGATCTTATCAAAGTTGAACTATTTATATGTCAACATGGAAAAGCGATAATTGTAACTTCTAAAACTTTTCTCAGTATGAGGATAGGTGAAGGGAATACAAATGTATATTTACATATACATACACATATATCTATATAGGAGGGTTTATATATATGTACAAACACATATCTGAGTATGTGTATCTATGAATACATAGAGGACATAAGATCAATTGAATAGGAAGGGACAATACTCTAAAAAGATGAAATTCTGAGGTGGGAGAGGATTAGAATGAGAGGAGACATGGAGAGACAGAAGGAGGTTAATCATCTCATATAATTGTTACAATTTAGGGGAAGAACAGGAAGGCAAAAGGGAAAGGGTCAACCTTACTCCCACTGAATCTGGCTTAAGGAAGGAGTGACATGGACTCTAAATTGGGTATCTTGCCACACAGGAGAATAGAGGGGATGGGGATGAGAGGTGAGATGACAGAGGGGAGGGCTGGGTTGGGGAGGAGGGTTGCTGGAATTACACACTTTTGTAAAGGGACACAGACAGAGTAGAGAATAGAACAAGGGAGAGGGGTCTTGGGATAGGAAGGAGGGACATATAATCAGTCTCTCACAATATGCATACTGTGGATATGTTCAAAAAGATCAAGGGTGAAATAAGTATGTTCACTATCACCCCTCTTATTCAATGTGGTCCTAGAAATGTTTGCAGTAATGATTAGAAAAGAAAAAGAAATTGAATGCATCAAATGAGGCAAAGAAGAGGCTAAGCTATCATTCTTTGCTGATGATATAATGATATACCTAGAGAATCATAGAGAACCAAGTAAAAAACTACTTGAGACAATAAATAAATTTGGCAAATTTGCAGGACATAAAATAAACACACATAAATCCTTAGCATTCCTATATATTTCTAAGGAAATCCAACGGCAAGTAATAGAAAGGTAAATCGCATTTAAAGTTACTGTAGACATCACAGATAAATAGATACAGGATATAGTTATTAGGTTTATTGTTGTTGATAGAAAGCTGAACTTGTCCCAGGAAGACTCCAATTCAGGTCCTGCCTGTGACACTTAACATCTTTATTTTATCCTGAGTAAGTCACTTAATTTCTCTGAGCCAGAGGTATCAGATGATATGCTAATATATAGTTTTCTAAGTTAGTATTCTGACTACAAGGGTCCTTATGTATTGTTTCATTACTCCTATTCTGTTTGAGTTTGACACCAATATCCTAAGAGTATAATTTGCAAAAATGGATTGTTCTGCATTGGAAAAAAAAAATGATGTTTTCTCAATGGAATTCCCCATATCAATATCTAGTCTCAATTCCTATGTATTGTGTGTGTGTGTGTGTGTGTGTGAGAGAGAGAGAGAGAGAGAGAGAGAGAGAGACAGAGAGAGACAGAGAGAGAGAAGACAGAGAGAGAGAGAAGAGAGAGAGAGAGAGAGAGAGAGAGAGAGAGAGAGAGAGAGAATAAAAGAGAGAAGAGAATGAGAGAAGACAGAAGGGAGACAGCCTGAGAAATAATTCCTATTCTGAGCCTTGTAGGGAGTTAACGGTTCTAGGAGTCAGAGGTCAACTTTCCAGGCAGGGGGAATAACCTATAGCAAATAATGAAAGTCATGAATGAGGAACATTAAGTTGACCAGTTTGGCAGTGGTGCAATGTGTGAGTGGGAATAAAATATAGTCTGGAAGGACAGAGTGGTGTCAGATTGTCAAGGACTTTAAAGGCTAAATAGTGAAGATTATATTTTTATCCTCAAGTCAGTGGAAGCCATTCAAATGTCAAGAAGAGGAGTTAGAACTTAGTAGCTGAATAGTATATATTAGAGAGAGAACACTGGAAACAAGAGGCCAATTATAAGACTAATAAAATAGTACAGGTAAAAGGTGATGAGGAGATGTACTAGGGTCCTTGTGGTGTGACTAGTGAGAAGAAAATAAGATGCAATTTAATCCTGCAATAGCTGGAGGAGTAACTGTAAACACTGAAAGGTTTGGGTCTATCTTAAATGCCATGAAAGTGGGCACAGAAACCTTTCCTTTTCCCCATGTTCTAGCTTATGAAAAAAGGAAGCAGGTGTCAGTGGAATTAGTTTCCATTTCAAATAATCATTTTTCTTACTAGGAGAGAGAAAAGGAGTCCTTAAAAACAGATGGAGGTTTTTTTTTTAAACTCTCATTGTTTCCAGTTGCATTGTATCTTACTTCAAAATGGAATAGGAAAGAAATCAAAATTCAGTCTATTTTATTACTCTTCTTTTACCACATAAATTTAATCATCCTAATTTACATCACTTAATATACTGGTATATCCATTCAGAAGTACATAATAGATAATAATAAAAAAAATAACCATGAAGGTTATCTTTAAATTCTAGATAGTTTTCTCTTTTAGTCAAGACAAATTATTTCATCCATGATTGGAAAATACATTGCAGAAATCCTCACCATTCATGGAGATCTGCAAAGTATGATTAAGTAGTTCTATAATTTAGAGTCTTGGCTGTGACACTGAAAAATTAATTTAAATACCCACAGTTAAACATCTGGAATATGTTAAAGGTAAGACTAAGACCCAAATCTTCTTGACTCCAGTGTCATGTTGATTTTGACTCAATTAACTTTATATGAATAAACTTAAAACAGGAATTGGGCAAGGAGTGTTTTTAATGTAATTCTATGAATTTTTTTCATGTATTGAAAATTAGGAAAACATGTTATAATTTCCCATCTTTTGGGGGAACCATGAGTATGGCATGTTAGATTGAAGACCAGTCTCAGTGAAAAAAAAAGTTCAAGGTCCTTCCATGCCTTTCTCTCTTACCAATGCAGAGCTTTATGCTGGTTACTATAATGAATACATCACTATACCCCCAGATACTTCAGAGATACACTAAATAGTCTCATTTTCCAATCATTCTTTTTATAAAATGCTAAGAGCAATCTGAAATGTGAGAAAATTAATTAAGCATATATCATCTGTGTCAATGACCAAATGTATTTTATCTAACAGTATCATATAATGGAAAATGTAGAAGTGATGATGCTTATTGGAAGGGCAATAAATAGACAACATTTTTTTCAAAGACAAAATAAAGTAAAATAAATCCTTCTAATGTGTATCTTCTGAATTCAACTCTTCCTCAGGTCCTACCTTTTGGGTGCTAGTGAAAGTACTAGCTGGACAGGGAAATATATATGTTTGCCCTCCAAATAAAAAGCTCAGACTTAAAGAGAAAAGGAATAAGATCCAATTTCTTTTTACTTTTATTTAATGAAACAACAGCATGCCCACTCAAACCTTTTGTTTATACCATTATATTTTAAGTGAGTCTGAGCTTAATTTTTGGACCAGTGAAAGCTTTATTGTAAGTACTTTTATTCTTCTTGGATTTATGACAATACTGACAACTATTTTATTCCTTTAGAAAGCACAAAACTGAATCAATCTAATTAGACATCTTTTACTATATCTTAAGATTCCTATCTGTCTTTCTATCTTTCTATCTTTCTATCTATCTATCTATCTATCTATCTATCTATGTATA
>CM053592.1:88454935-88481916 GCA_028646515.1 Pseudochirops corinnae | reverse complement strand
AGATCATGATATCATGTTGAATAAGATTGTCATATATAAGAATTTTATTGGTCATATGGGATATTGATCATGGGTCATAACTATAACACAGTAACTATAGATTTATAAAATGTTGTCTGATCTCTACTACTATCTTCCCTTTTATTGATCAATTTATCAATCCTGTCCCAATATCCTAACAGTTGTTTTTTTCCCCCAGTCATTATCTACTATCCTTTATAGATGAGCCACTAACTGCTTTGTCTATCCTGCATTCTTGTATTTAGTCTCTTTTTCTCTCTTCTCTCTCTCTATCTCTTTCTATTTTTTTCTCTCTGTCTTTGTATCTGTCTGTATATCTCTTGTCTCTCATACAAACTTAATATATTTCAGATTTGCCTTATTTTTCTTTACCCTGGCAGGAGGCTTGTGTTAGCAGGTATTATAGTTTGATGACTTAAATGACATGCTAGATTAAGTGACTTCTTAACATGGTACTTGGCACAGAGTAGACACTGAATAACTTTATTGGCTGACTGATTGAAGGATAAGGAAAAGGCAAAGAATATGCACACATTTCCAGGCTTGTTGATTAGGGAGATGGTGATATCTTTGGCTGGCATGGGGTGGGGGCAGAGGGAGGAACTTGCAAGGATAGCTGGTTGGCTAGTTTTAGAGTATAGAAGATACTTTAGATATATTTTTGAGGTAACAGAAAGACTGAAATAAAAATGGAGGTGGATATACTCTGTATACAATTTGAGGTCCATTTCCTATTTCCCATTCCATAGGAAATTAAATTGCATGAATTTTCATACATATGTTACCAATCTTTACTGCCCTTACCTCTTCTTGTGACCAAAGCACTTTTGCATGATGATTGATTAGAGTAAATGCAATGCATGATTATTTGACAAATGAAGCTAATTTAATCAGGGAAGGCTAACATCATTGGTGGAACAAATAGCGTTAGAAGAGAAGGGTGCCTCTGCCTTGAAATCAGAGACTGTGTATCCATTGAGCCTGTGTCTCTACTGATATATTTGGAAGTAAAGATGGAAGTAACAATGGTGAATTATACCAAATGGCTTCATTCTTCTAAATGAAGCTAAAGGCAAAATAGACTATTAAGTATAAAGGAAAGTCATCTATCCCAGATCTTTGGGAAAGAAGAGAAAAGGTGAATTAATCATTTTGGAGAAATCACTATCAATGAAAAATAGTGGAGAGAAAAGTTGTAGTATTATGCTGGGAAGAGGTAACATAATTTCTTCAAATTAATTTCAGCATTTTTTCACAAAGATTTTAAATTAGAGAGTAGATACTAATTTGTCTTCATAAAGGTACTTTTTTTAATGTAAGGTTTTTTTTAGTAGTAGACAAATCTAGCCTAGTCCCTCCTCATTGAATAAAAAAAATAATTCTTAGAGAAAAGGAATTACATGAGACATAGTGGCAAAGCATATTATTAGATATACGTATGACTGGAAAAGGTTCACAATTTTAGCTGCCTCTATAAGACCTTTAAGCTATTGAGTGTTACTATAATCATTAGAATTAAGAGAGGAGAGGGAAAATACACAAGCATGGAAGAGTTGTCAGTAAATATAGGCATGCAAAAAAAGGAATGCAAATAAGAAAAAATATTGACTGAATCTTCTTTTTCACCTTTAATTCAATCCAACATTATTCCTCACTTCTGGTAAATTTTATAGCTCTCTCACTCCACAAAATTGTGTGTTTCTATAAAAGTAGTTTAATACTCCTGCTCTATATAATTTCTGAAAATATCCATTGTTTTTATGTTTATTCTGAATCTTATTTTGCATTCCTGAATCTCTGTCTTGTTTATCATTAAAGTTCTAAAGCACAAAGGAAACATTCTCTAACATCTCCCTCCCAAAGCAGTAAATATTGAACTACATAGTCTGGGAAAAAAAAAAAAACCAACAAAATAAACCAATAGAATAGGTATTGTAAAATGTGGTCTAATAGGCTATAATCAGAAATAAGGGCATAAAATCGAGCAAGGAAAATCCAGGCTGAATGTCAGGAAACTTTTAATGGCTTTGTAAAAGTCATTGTAAGTGTGGCCAGAGATCTCTGATGGGCACTGCATACAAATTGAAAATAATTCCCAACAGTAGGGTTTATTTTACTGTTGAATGGTTTTGTAGCAAATTAAGTGGTAGAAATGGCTACTGGTACAGCAGTTGTTTGGCTGACAGTATTAGGGTCATTCACAGTCTCCATTAGTTGACAGGGTTTTGTCAAAAGCATTCACCTTACAGCAAAGCAATCAGGAACAGTGATTCAAATTCATGAATTTTGACAACATCCTGCCCAAGCCTCTGGCCTCCCCTGAACTCTCAGCTCCTGGAATACACATATTTTTATACTTTTTAAAAAATAAAGTAAACTCTTCGCACAGGATCCCAGGTGCTTTTGGATAAGGAGGCATGACAGTGAAAAGAATATAGCAGTGACTAGATAAATGGAATGATGCTTAAGTGCCACTCAATAGGTTCACTGGACATACAGGGAGGGTACATTTTTTTAGCTTTCCTTCTTATAAACTTCAATATCTCATAAGTCATCATGAATGATGTTATTAATTTTCCATTTGTTTAACATTTTCATGTTGGAAAATTTCTTACCTTCCCCCACGCAACCCTGTCAAACCTTCAAATTAATTAGTAAAAATATTATTTATTCCTCTTCTCAATAAAGAAACTGAAGCTTTCAGGGCTGATGTGACTTACTCCTCACCTGCAGCTAGAACCTGTCACAGTTGAGGATGCAACCTCCCATGCCATGTTCACTTTTACACATTAATCTCCACAGCTGGTCACAGTATTTTTTTGGCTAAACTCTTTATGACTCCATTACATTATGCCCAAGGATCCTGTACTAATCTTAAAATGATTTCAAAGTAGCCGCAAATTTGTGAAAGTTCTCTATAGAAATTAGTCAGTTCTATGATCCACTCAGTGTTTTCAGGTTAATTATGGGCTGTAGAGCCTTGAATACTCTTTGAGCAAATCAAACCCAACCCATCCTCTCCCCATTTTTCCCAAAAGAGCATTTTAGACTGAGACCAACTGTTTCTATGTAGTTCAAAGTCAAAGTGGCTACACTGGGTTGCCCAGAGCTAGACCTGAAACTTTGAGGAAATTGTATCCTGAATAATTGCCAGGAGTCAAAGCTTAGAGAGCTCTTTTTTAGTGCATGCTGTTGCAACTCTGCCAAATAAACAAAAATCAACTGATCCTGGGAAGGGCAGAGATGAGCACATTTAATTTTCCCTAACAGGTGTGTTGAAACCATTCTTAAGAATAAAAAATACCGGGGTGGAGTCAAGATGGCCCCATAGAAGAAGAACTCCATGATCACCCCCCATAACTACCTCAAATACCTATAAAATATGACTCTAAACAAATTTTAGAGCTCCAGAACCCACAAAATGACAGAGGAACAAGGCTCCTGCTGAAGGCAGCCAGGCAGGCAGACAGGAAGGGTTAATTGCAGCATGCTGGCAGTCCAGCCCCAAATGGCCTGAAACTATGACTGTAGACCCAGAGTGGGTAGGACAAGTCACGGCTGGAGCATTCAGGAGACTGGATCACCAGCAGCTGTGGCAATTTCCAGAATTATCAACCCATAAGATCCAAGGACAAAGTGAAAGGTTGGTGGAAATCAGCTAAATTTGGGAGAAAGGAGTGAGTACAACAGTCTACTCCCAAAGAAAGAAAGCAGCTGAAGCAGCCCCTGCAGCCACCTCCATGTCACTGCCTCAGAGCTCCCAGGTTACAGGTTGCAGATTGCAGGGAGGCCAAGTAATCCTTCAGAGGCTAAGTGCTCTTGCCTTAACCTGCCTGGATCAGGATCATGTTCTTGGGTGGTGGTCCTGAGGTGCTTGACCAGTGAGCCAAAGCTGGTGGGAGCAGCAGAGATGACTGCCTTCTAATAACTCCAGCAGCTGCAAAAAAACCAAGCAATTTAGGATAAAGCCCTCCCCTTTTGTGGGGACAAAAGATTCCATTTTGGGGGACAAAAAGGATCAAAACATGAAACAGGAGCAGGAAAACACAATCCAAAGTCAGAAAATAAAGCACAAAAACCTTCCAAGAAAAAAATGTAAACTGGTTAAAGGCCATAGAGGAGTTTAAGAAGGGTTTAGAAAAGCAAATAAGTGGAGGAAAAATTGCAAAGAGAAATGAGAATGATGCAAGAAAATCATGAAAAGAAAGTCAACAACCTGACTGAAGAACATAACACCTTAAAAAATAGATTAACTCAAATGGCAAAAGAGGCAAAAAAAAAAGCCAATGAGGGGAAGAATGACTTAAAAAGGCGAATTTGCCAGATGGAAAAAGAATCCTGAAAGCTTTCTGAAGGGAATAATTCCTTCAGAATTAGAAGGGAGCACATGAAGCAAATGACTTTATGAGAAATCAAGATACTATTAAACAGATTGAAACAAATGAAAAAATGGAAGGCAATACGAAATATCTCATTGAAAAAAACACTGACCTGGAAAATAGATGCAGGAGAGACAACTTAAAAATCATTGGAATACCTAAAAGCCATGATCAAAAAAAGAACTTAGAAAGCATTCTTCAAGAAATTCTCAAGGAAAATTGCTTTGATATTTTATAGCCAAAGGGCATAATAGAATGTGAAAGAATTCACCAATCACTTCCTGAAAAAGATCCCCAAAAGAAAACTCCTAGGAATGTTATAGCCAGGTTCTGGAGTACCCAAATCAAGGAGAAAATATTACAAGCTGCCAAGAAGAAATAATTTGAATACTGTGGAAACACAATCAGGATAACCCAGGATCTAGCAGTTTCTACATTAAGCGACTGAAGGGCCTAGAATATGATATTCTGGAGATCAAGGGAGATGGGATTAAAACCAAGAATCAGCTACCCAGAAAAATTGATTATAATGTTTCCACGGAAAATATGGTCATTCAATGAGGTGGAGGACTTCCAAGCATTCTTGATGAAAAAACCAGAACTCAATAGAAAATATGATGTTCAAACACAGGAAGCATGAGGAAGTAAACATGGAAAAGAATTCATAAGGACTGTATGAAAGTTGAACTATTTACATGCCAGTATGGAAAAACAATAATTGTAACTTGTAAAACTTTTATCAGTTTGAAGATAGGTGAAGGGAATATAAATGTGTGTGTATACATATATGTGTGTGTATGTATGTGTATGTGTGTGTGTGTGTTTGTGTGTGTGTATTCATATATATATATACACACACATTTATATATATATGTACTTATATGCATGTAGATATAATACACATATGTAGTAGGGTATATATGCATGTGAATACATATGTGAGTGTGTGTATACATGTGTACATAGGCAGAAGGCACAGGATCAATTGAATAAAAAGGGATGAATTAAATTGAATTAAAATGAATTAAAAGGTAAAATGGAGAGGTCAAAGAAGAATAGAATGAGAGGAGACAGCAAGAGACAGAATGGGGTTAATCATCTCATATAAAAGAGGCAAAGGATAACTATTACAATGAAGGGGAAGAACTAGAAGGCAAAAGGGATTGGGTCAACTTTACTCTCATTGAGTATGGCTTAGGGAAGGAATGACATACACTCTAAATTGGATATCTTTCCCTACAGGAGAGTAGGGGGAAGGGGATGAGAAGGGCGATGATGGAGGGGTGGACAGGTTGAGGGGGCTTGTTAGAAGCACACACTTTTCTAAAGGGACAGGGAAAAAGTAGAGAATAGAAAAACTGGTGGGCAGCATAGGGAAGAGGGAAGTATAGTCAGTCTTTCACAATATGTCCATTGTGGATATGTTCAACTTAACTGCACATGTACAGCCTGTATTGAATTGTTTGACTTTTCAGTGGAGGTGGGTGACTAGGGAGGAAGGGAAAGAATTTAGACTTTAAAGTTCTAAAATAAAATGTTGAATATGTATACATGTATATATATATATATATATATATATATATATATATATATATATATATAAAATAATTATTATTATTAACATGCAACTGGGTATTAACCAGATATACAGGCACTGGTATAGGGAGATCCATTTTGCCCTACCAAAAGTCAAAGGGGTGGTGTTGGGAGGATATAGGGGAGAGCAGAATCAGGGAGGAGATATACAGTGGGATCACTGTTTTGGGTTGATTGTTAGGGGAAAGGTGGTGAGAAAATTTGTAAGTTAAAATCTCCATGGAAATGAATGATGTAAACTAAAAATAAACAGAAGTTAATACGATTAAAATTTTTTTTGAAAAGAATAATAAATGATAAATCCTTAAGTTTGTTAATCAGGTTATTGTAGCTATTATTCAAATCTAATTGACCTCCCACAGTAAATGGAACACATACAGGATTCAACAATTATCACATAAACTGAGACCTCAAAAGAATCTTAGAATTCATCTAGTCCATCTGTCTTATCTTACCAAGAGAAAAAATGAGTCCCAGAGATGTTAAGTAACTTGTTCAAAGTTTCAGTAAATAGCAGTGCTCAAATGTAAGATGAAGTTCCTCAGTTTTCTGAGTGCATACTATCTCTTACTTTTCACATGCACTTTTATCTTAAAAATATAAAAACTGTATAAAATTGTATCTTTCCAAAGGTCAATAGAGATTCATGTTGTGAGTGGGAGAAGGCTATAAAACATTAAAAAATAAAGAATTGCATAAAATAGTTATGTAAAGGATATCATCAAATTAATGTGTGGTGAGAAGGGGCATTTGATCTGTCAGATAGTGAAAACAAGGGATAAGTGACAAGAAAGCCCACGTTGGTATCCATATAATATGAAGAGAATTTCACTTTAGGCTTATCATGGTAGGTAGACACCCTGTAATGAATTTATGAGAAACTATAGACAACAATCACATGTGGGCAGGTATGGCTACTTTACAATGTGCATCTTGAAGGATTATACCCATGAATGGAATTCCAGGTACTTTGAAATGTATATAAGATATCTGGAAAGACAATGAAATGCTAACCTTATAAAAGTATACAAACATACACACAGACACAAACACACATACACACATATAAATGTGTGAACAGATACATATATGCATGTATTTTTTGTATATGTGTTATATATCTTTTATATATGATATAGAGATACATATATTTGATAGGTACAAGAATAAAATGCTGCTTTATAATTTCATGAATTATTAAATAAAACAAAAATTTGGGGTTTTTTTGAGAGATATTTGTATTCAGTCCTGTGGTTTCATCATTTTGGGAAATATGTGTGTGTGTGTGTGTGTGTGTGTGTGTGTGTGAGAGATTACCACCTGATGATGCCACTCAACATTTTTTCCTTGTCATTTGTGGACTTAGAAAATAGTTTTCCATACTTTGCCTGTTGTCTCACAGCTAATACACATCCAAGCCTAATGTGGAACTCTTGTCTCCCTATTCTTAAGTTGACTTTCTATCTACAATGCCATAATGTCTCTCCTAGAGGGAGATGAAGGATTATAGCAAATTATTTTTACCCAGAATATGCACTTGTTCTTACATTTTAATGTGGACATGTGCCACATCCTTCATTTTCAGACTTGAAACCAATACACTAAAGAGCTTTGAAAGAGGAAAAAAAAGGGTAAGGAATAACATTTTCTTAGCAGGTTAGTTCTCATGGTTATACATATTTCTTGTTCTAAGCTTGAAATTGACAGATTATCCACCAAGAGCCATAATCCTGTGATTTTGGTCTATGGAGTTTATATATTTACTGGGAAATTCACTTTTCTTCCTAAACACTTTTGTGGATAAGGTAGATACACTTTCACTGAATGCTGCATGTGAAATAAGAAGGTCACCCATTCTATCCAAATTAAAGTAGCATTTCCTTGGCTTCAAATATCCCTGTTGAATAGTTAGAAAAATTGGTGCTCATGTCTGTAAAGTCCATGGACCATATAATCAAGTATAGCTGTGTCAATTGAACTACCAAAGTAATAGAATAATGGTATGTAGCAGATCATTCTGGGACAAAAATAAAATAATATAAATTTGTATGTCTCCTGTGTTGCTTGGAACTAAAAACTGATATAGGTAACAATAATACTTCACTTTTATGCAGCGTTCTCATTCCAGTGTTATATTTTCACCAGCATTGTTATTATTGTAAATGGAAACTTAAATTTCAGATGTGTTACAATGTAACAAAGTTATAAGCTATAACATAACAAAGTTACAAAGTTACAAGTTACAAGGCAACAAAGCAAATAGTAGAGCTTGGTCTTGGACTATCTTCTTAGTCTCCTAAATGTATCTTGGCTGTTCTTTCACATAAGCATAAAAGTTGAAACATAAATGTGACTATCTTTCTCTTCCCACAATTTGCTTACTCTGCTTCTCAGTCTCATTTCCACAGCCAGTCTTTGTATCTGGACGTCCTTTCAAGTATTATACCCCATAAAGAAGGTACCTGATCATAGTATATTCCACTAGTTTTATTATAATTCCAAGATTTTGGACTCAAGCAAGAAACAAAGCGGATATAGTATAGTCAAGTAATACAAGCAAGCAGTTAAATATTATTAAACATTTAGCTTCCTTAAGTGAGTGCTAAATTTCTACTATTTGGACAATTAGGGGAAAAACAGTTGCTAATAGTATCCATAATTTCTTTGGAAAATCGAGGAAAGAAATTTACTGAAAACACTTTTTTATTTTAAAATGGTTTTCATTCATTCTGCCTTCGATTTTCATTTGATTGTGCTTTTAGTATGTTCCAAATACCACTTTCACTTATTTTGATACTGTATTTTTTTCTTAAGTGTGATACAGAAAGACACATGGTGCCAAAGAGTAATTTGAAAGAAAAGACAGCAACCCCCACTTTTTAAAAAATGTCTGCATCATGATGCATGACTGTCATTTTGCTTTCTGTTTTCTCTTCTTGGATTTCAGGATGAAGTTTGTCCCCAAAGTGAAGGGGATACAATTCAGCGATGTGTATGGGCCTCTGCTGTTAATGTCAAAGACAAGTTCATTTATGTAACTCAGCCTACTCTGGATCGAGTACTCATTGTTGATGTGCAGTCTCAAAAAGTTGTGCAGGTAATACTATTTCAAAAGTTTAAAATAAATCTACCATAGAAATATTTTCTCATTTTGATTGAATTTAATGATTTTGACCTATTATAAGTTTCCTTTTTTTCTTTTATTGGATTTTTTAAAATTTATTTTTAGTTTTCAACATCCATTTCCACAAGATTTTGAGTTGCAAATTTTCTCCCCATCTTTCCCCTATCCCCCATGCCAAGACAGCAAGCCTACTGAGTACCCCTTCCCCCAATTTGTTCTTTCTTATATCTTCCTCCATCCCCTCCCAACTTTCTTGTAGGGCAAGATGGATTTCTATACGCCAATGTCTGTATATCTTTTTTCCTAGTTGTATGTAAAAAAAAAAAAAAAAAAAAGATTTTTTTTTTTTAACATTTGTTTTTAAAACTTTGATTTCCAGATTACCTCCCCTCTTCCCTATTCAGCCACCCCCACTGGGAAGACAGGCAATTCGATATAGATTGTACACGTGTAGTCATGCAAAACATTTCCGTTGTAGTTATAGTGTGAAAGACTAACTACATTTCCCTCCATCCCATCCCTCGCTTATTTTATTTTCTACTTTGACCCTGTCACTTTTCAAACATATGTGCTTCTAACTACCCTCTCCCCCAATCTGCCCTCCCTTCTATCTTCCCCACTACTTTCCTGTAGGGTAAGATACCCAAATGAGCGTGTTTGTTATTGCCTCCTTCAGCCAAATTTAAGAGAGGAAAGTTGACCTACTCCCTTTCATGTTCCTGCTCTTCCCCTCCATTATAACAGTTTTCTCTTGCCTCTTTTAGATGAGATAATTTACCGTATTCTATCTCTCCTTTTCTCCTATCATTATATTCCTCTCACCTCTTAATTTTATTTTTTAGATATCATTCATTCCTATTTAACTGATTCTATGCCCTCTGTCTATTATACATGTACACACATATACACACTCACATATGCACTTATGCACACATACAACCTCCTATACATGCATACATATATATGTATAGACACATATATGTATATGTGTATGTGTTTGTGTGTGTGTGTGTGTGTGTGTGTGTATTCCCTTCAACGATCCTCATACTGAGAAAAGTCTCATGAGTTAGAAAGATCATTTTTCCATGCAGGAATATAAATAGTTCAACTTTAATAAGTTCCTTGTGATTTTGTTTTCTTGTTTACCTTCTCATAATTCTCTCACGTCTTGTATTTGAAACTCAGATTTTCTATTCAGCTCTGGTTTTTTTCATCAAGAATTCTTGAAAAGCCTCTATTTCGTTGAATGACCATATTTTCCCTGTAGCATTATACTCAATTTTTTCTGGGTAGGTGATTCTTGTTTTTAATCATAGCTCCTTTGACCTCTGGAATATCATATTCCAAGCCCTTCAATCCCTTAGTGTAGAAACTGCTAGATATTGTGTTATCTTTATTGTGTTTCCACAATACTTAAATTGTTTCTTCCTGGAAGCTTTTAATTTTTTCTCCTTTACCTTGGAACTTTGGAATTTGCCTATGATATTCATAGGAATTTTCTTTTTGGGATCTTTTTCAACAGGCAATCTGAGAATTCTTTCAATTTCTATTTTACCCTTTGGTTCTAGAATATCAGGGCAACTTTCTTTGAGAATTTCTTGAAGGATAATTTCTAGTCTTTTTTTATGATTGTGGCTTTCAGGTAGTCCAATGATTTTTAAATGATCTCTCCTGGATCTATTTTCTAGGTTAATGGTTTTTCCAATGTGACATTGCCTTCTATTTTTTCATTTGTTTGGATCTGTTTTATAGTATCTTCATTTATCATGAAGTCATTAGCTTACATTTGCTCTAATCTAATTTTGAAGTAATTACTCTCTTCAGTGATTTTTTGAAATTCCGGAGTGGGCTACATGCTTACTGCCTTTTAGTTCTAATCCTATGATCTTATAAATCTCTGATCTGTTTCTTTTTCTCTTGTCTAGGCCTCCATATTCACCATTGAGCATTGGTTGCCAGGTCATTGTTTCACCATCATCAAATCACTCTAGAACTCTTGCTTCCCTGACTTTCCACCTCCTTAAAACTCTAATGCTCAATTGTGCATAACTTCTACCATCCATTTTTTTCTTTATTGTTCTTCCATGATATTACAGCATTGAAGAATAAATAATGGAACCTAACTGATTTTACCCATTACAAATGTGTGTAATACAAAGTCAGCTGTGTTCTTGCTGCTATTCAAAAAGACAAGTCATTTTAGTATCTTTTTATTTCTTTCTTTCCTTTTTTTTTTTTTTTTTTTGCATCTTACATTCCTGAAAGGGAAACAACTCACAATGTCATTTAAATGTTAGTCTGTTCCTGTATTCTTGATGCCTCTTTCTCTATATCATGGAGTAAGACAAATGAATTCAGTTATAAACAAATATAGACATGGATTACTTAGACTAGGTATAGCTATGATGTTTACCACATGGTAGGTTCTGTGTTAAGAAAATGTCCTATCTGAGTAAGTGAAAAGTCATTCTTTCGAAGTATATTATATATGGAACAGTAAAAGTTACCTGTTGGGATAAAATAAAGTCTGAAAGCATGTAATCATTATTTTATTCATTGTACAGAACTATTTTACAGTGTGCAGAGTCCTATGCTAGGGACTGAGGAAGAAGCAAAGTGGAAGTAAAAACGGCTTTTGGCTTCATGGAGTCTACAGTTTCTTAGGAAGATAGCTCACAATCAAAATTAACAAAAGTACATGCATATATATGTATATATATGTCTATATATATATGTGTGTGTGTGTGTATACATATATAACAAAGTTTTATGTAAGGTTCATAATTAAATGTCATTGATTAGGTAAACCAGGAGAGTCTTCATAAAGGAGGATTTAAAAACATAAAGATTTCATGTTTTATTTCTTCCCAATCATATGCAAAAACAATTTTGAATGTTCACTTTTTTTTCTTTCCCTCCTTATTCTTCTACCCCTTCCTGAGACAGTTAGCAGTTTTATATAGGTTTTACATAGGCAGTCATGAAAAACATGTTCCCAGAGAAGTCAGGTTATGAAAGAAAAAACATGAATAAAATAAAGTGAAAATAGTATGCTTCCTTCTGTATTCATACTCCAGTAGTTTTTTCTTCTTTGTTTGATTGTTCTTAGTTTTGTTCTGTTCCCCCCTTTCCCTCTTCCCCCAATGTGCATACCATTTTTCATCATGAGTCCTAGAATTACTTAACTCCTTCACATTTCTTCATTATACCATATTGCTGTTACTGAATAGAATATTCTACAGGTTTTCCTCACCTCATCTTGTATAAGTTCATGTAAAGTCTTTCTCTTTTTAATTCCTTAAATAATTTTGCTTGTCATTTCTTATAGTACAGTAGCATCCTATCATATTCATATACCATGACTTGTTCAAGAATACCCCAATTGTTGAACTTCCCCTTAATTTCCAATTCATTGCCACTGAAAAAAGAGTTGCGAGAAATATTTTTATACAGAAAGGTCCTTTTCCCTTAAAAAAAAAATTCTTTGGTATGCAGACCTAGTAGTGGTATTACTGGATCAAAGAGTATTAATGTTTTTATATTATTTTAGGCATAATTCCAAATTGCTCTACCGAATGCATTAGTCTCCCAGGTTTCCCACATTCCCTCCAAGATTTATCATTTTTCTTTTTATGTCTTATTAGTCAATCTGATCTGTTTGAGGTGGTACTTCAAAATGGTTTTAATCTGCAATTCTCTAATTAATAGTGATTTTGTTATTTTTACATGTATTTATTTCCCTTAAAAATGTATGTTCATATGCTTTGATCATTTATCAATTGGTGAATGACTTGTATTCTAATAAATTTGATTCAGTTATCTATATGTTTGAGAACTGAAGCCTTTGTAAGAAACACTTGCTGTTATTTCTTCACCACCCCCACCCCCTGCAGGTTTATGTTTTCCTTCTAATCTTGTATGCATAAGTCTTCATTATGCAAAACTTTTTAGATTTTTTCTCAAAATTTGTTTATACACTTTTAGTTTACAACATTCAGTTCCATGATCCCTTAAGTTTCAAATTTTCTTCCCCTCCCTCTTCTCCCCCCACCAATGGCAGTATGCCATCAAATATAGGTTCTGCAAATACCTTCACATTAAATGTTACTTAAGTTGTAAATAAGGGTTATAATGAATGGAGTGAACAATGAGAAAGAAGGGACAAAAGAAAGCAAAATGCAAAAGAGAGAGATCAGGTAGTTTACATCAATCTGCATTCAGAGTCTGTAGTTCTTTTGTTGGATATAGATATCCCTTTCCATCACAAATCTTTGTAGTTGTCTTCTAACCTTGTATTGCTCAGAGGAACCCAGTCTGTCAAAGTTAGCTACCATGCATACGATGTGTCTGTAATTGTTTACAAAGTTCTCCTGATCCTGCTTTCTTCACTCTGTATCAGTTTTTAAATGTCTCTCCAGGTTATTATGAAATCTGTCTGCTCCTCATTTCTTATAGCAAAATAGTATTCCATTACATTCATATACCACATTTTGTTTAGCCATTCACCAGTTGATGGGCATCCCCTTGATTTCCAATTCTTTACCACCACAAAAAGAGGTGCTATAAATATTTTTGTACATATGGGTCCTCCTCCCACTTGTATGATCTCTTTGGGATACAGCCCTAAAGTGGTATTGTGAGGTCAAAGGTTATGCACATTTTTACGATCTTTTGAGCACAGTTCCAAATTGCTCTCCAGAATGGTTGGATCAGTTCACAACTCCACTAACAATGCATTAGAGTTCCAATTTTTCTGTATCCTCTCCAGCATTTAACATTTTCCTGTTTTGTCACCTTAGTTAATCTGACTGGTGAGATATGGTATCTTAGAGTTGTTTTGGTTTGTGTTTCTCTAATCAATAGAAATTTAGAGAATTTTTTCATATGCTTATAGATATCTTTAATTTCTCCCTCTGAAAACTGCTTGTTCGTATCCTTTGATCATTTATCAATTGTGCAATGATTTATATTCTTATCAATTTAACTCAGTTCTGTATATGTTTTAGAAATGAGGCCTTTATCAGAGACACTGGTTGTAAAAATTCTTTTCCAATTATCCACTTCCCTTTTAATCTTGGTTACATTGGCTTTATTTGTATAAAAAAACTTTTCAATTTAACATAATTAAAATTATCCATTTTGCATTCCATAATGCTCTCTATTTTGGCCATAAAATCTTCCCTTCTTCCTAAAACTGGCAGATAAACTAGTCCTTGCTTTCCCAGATTGCTTACAGTATCAACTTTTATACCTAGATCGTGCACCCATTTAGACTTTATTTTGGGATATGGTGGAGATATTGGTCTATGCCCATTTTCTGCCATACTATTTTCTAGTTTTCCCAGCAGTTTTGTGTCAAATACTGAGTTCTTATTCAAAAAGCTGTGGTCTTTGGGTTTATCAAACTGTAGATTACTATAGTCATTGACTGTTATGTAATCTCTTTCACTGATCCACCAGTTTATTCTACAGGCAGTACCAAGTAGTTTTGATGACTGCTACTTTATAATACAAATTAAAATCTGATATGGCTAGGCCACCTTCCCTACAATTTCTTGTCATTAATTCCCTTCATATTCTGGACCTTTTGTTTTTCCAAATGAATTTGTTTTACTATTTTTTCTAGCTATATAAAGTAATTATTTGCTAGATTGATTGGTATGGCACTGTCTATGTAAACTGTTTTAGACAAAGTTGCCATTTTTATGGTATTAACTCTACCTAACCATGAGAAACTGATGTTTTTCCAATTATTCATATCTAACTTTATTAGAATGAAGAATATTTTGTAATTTTGTTCTTATAGGTCTTGGGTTTGTTTTGGCACATAGATTCCCAAATATTTTATAATGTCCACTGTAGCTATAAATGGAATTTCTCTTTCTATTTCTTGTTGTTGGATTTCAGTAGAAGTGTATAGGAATATTATGGATTTATCTGGGTCTACTTTATATCCTTCAATTTTGCTAAATTTATTTATTATCTCATGTAGTTTTTTATTTCTCTCTCTAGGGTTCTATATTATATCATCATATCACCTGCAAAGGATGATAGCTTAGTCTCTTCTTTGTCTAATCCCTTCAGTTTCATTTTCTTCTCTTATTGCTACTGCTAACATTTCTAGTACCAAAGTGAATAAGAGCGATGATATTGGAAATCTTTGTTTCACCCCTGATTTTATTGGAAATGCTTCTAACTTATCCCCATTACATATAATACTTGCTGATGATTTTAGATAGATGCTACTTATTATTTTTAGGAAGGCTCCATTTATTCCTATACTTTTTTTAGTGTTTTTAATTGGAATGGGTGTTCTATTTTTTCAACAAACTTTTCTGTATCTACTGAGATAATCATATGCTTTTTACTTGTTTTGTGGTTGATATGACTGATTATACTGATGGTTTTACTATTAGTGAACCTTCCTTGCATTGCTGTAATAAATCTGACTTGATCAAAGTGTATTATTTTCATCATTAGTTGTAGAACTTTTGCTAATGTTATATTTAAAATTTTTGCGTCTGTATTCATGAGGGAAATTGGTCTATAAATTTATTTCTCTGTTTTGTCTCTTCCTGATTTAGGTATCAGTATCATTTTTGTGTCATAAAAAGAATTTGGTAGGACTCATTCTTCTCCAGTTCTCCAAAATAATTTGTAGTGTATTGGAATCTTTTACTCTTTAAAAGCTTGAAAGAAATCACTAGTAAAATCATCTGGCCCTGCAGATTTTTTCCTAGGGAATTCATTGATGATGTATTCAATTTCTTGTTTATGAGATTAGGTTATTTATTTCCTTCCTCTTCAGTTAATCTGGGAAAGATATTTTTGTAAATATTCATCCATTTCAGTAAAATTATCAGATTTGGGCCATACAAATGGGCAAAATAATCTGTAATTCTTGTTTTAATTTCCTCTTCAATGGAGGTAGATTCAACCTTTTCATTTTTGATACTGGTAATTTGTTTTTCTTCTTTTTTTTATCATATTAGATCTAGAGGTCTATCAATTTTATTGTTTTTTTTTTCATAAAACCAGCTCTTAGTTTTATTTCTTAATTCAGAAGTTTTATTAATTTCAATTTTATTAATCTGCCCTTTGGTTTTCAGTTTTTCTCATTCAATATTTAACTGGGCATTTTCAATTTGTTCTTTTTCTAGCTTTTTCAATCACATGTCCAATTTAATGATCTGCATTTCCTCTATTTTATTCATGTATGCATTCACAGACATAAAACTTCCCCTAAGAACTGCTTTTGCTGCATCCCACAAATTTTGTTATGGCGTCTCATTAGTGTCATATTCTTGGATGAAATTGTTTATGATTTCTTGTTTGACCCACTCATTTTAGAGGATTAAATTATTTAGTTTCCAATTAGTTTTTAGTCTATCTTTCCATGGCCCTTTATTACATATATTTTTATTGCATCATTATCTGAGAAGGATGTATTTAATATTTCTGCCTTCCTGCATTGAATTGTGAGGTTTTTAGGACGTAGTAAATGGTCAATTTTTGTGTAGGGGCATGTGCTGCTGAGAAGAAGGTACATTCCTTTTTATCTCCATTCAGTTTTCTTCAGAATTCTATCCTATCTACCTTTTCTAAAGTTCTATTCAGTTCCTTAACTTCTTTCTTGATAATTTTGAGGTTAGATTTATCAAATTCAGAAAGGGGAAGATTGAGGTTCCCAACTAGTATAGTTTGCTATCTATTTCTTCCTTTAACTCCCTTGACTTCTCCTTTAGTAATTTGGATGGTATGTTTGGTGCATATCTGTTGTGTAGTGATATTGATTTCTTTTTCTTTTTTTTTAAATATTTTCATTGACTTGTTTATTTACTTTTAGTTTACAAGATTCAGCTCCACAATCCCTTGAGTTTCAAATTTTCTCCCCTCCCTTCCCCCCCCGCCCATGGTGGCATGCAATCATGTATAGGATCTGCAAATATTTCACATTGTACAATAGACTGGTTGTATAGAAGGATTGTAGCCAATGGAGTGAACAATGGGAAAAAAAGAAAGAAAACCAAACATGAAAAATAATGAGAGCTTGTAGATTGCTTCAGTCTCCATTTAAACTCTGGTCTTTCTAGATCTTCCTCTGAATGTAGATATCACCTTCTATCCTGAGACTTGTAGAGTTGCCTTATACCTGTGCATTGCTGATAAGAGTCCAGTTTATCAAAGTTGGTTGTCACACATACAATGTATCTGTAATTGTGTCCAAATTTTTCCTGGTTCTGCTTTTGTCATTTGAGATCAGTTTGTATAGGTCTTTGCTGAATATGAAGACTGTCTCCTCCCCATTTCTTATGGCACAATAGTATTCCATTACATCCATATACCACAACTTCATTGCTTCATTTTCAGGAGTGCCTTTTTGCAGGATATAGTTTCCTTCCTTATCTCTTTTTATTAGATCTATTTTTTCATCTGCTTTATCTCAGAGAACGATTGCTTCCTCTGCTTTTTTTTTTTCTCTAGCTGAAGCATAATATATTCTACTCCAGACTTTTACCTTTACCCTGTGCATATCCCCTTGTTTCAGATCTGTTTCTTGTAGACAGCATATTTTAGGATTATGGTTTTTAATTCATTGTGCTATCCCCCTCTGGTTTATGTAAAAGTTCATCCCATTCACATTCAGAGTTATGATTATTCTCTGTGTCTTTCTCTCCATCCTTTTTCCTACCCTGTTTATTCTTTTACTTCTCCCTTCTCCCTACCACTCCATATGACTTTTCCTTTTTACCACTGCCTCCTTCAGTATTCCCTCCCTATCCACCCCTCCCTTTACCTACTTTTCCCCTTTAATACTTCTTCCCTGCCTTCTAACAATCCTCCCCTTTTCACCCTTTTCCCTTCCTAATGATATTAGGGCATGATAGATTTTTATATTTAATGAAGTATGTTATTCCCTCATTGAACACAATCCAAAGAGAGTAAATCTCATACAATGCTCTTCTGCTTCCCTTCTTTCCCTCTGCTATAATGAGTTTTTGTGTGTCTTTAAGTTAGAATCCTATACTTAATTTATGATGTTGAACTTGAGTGAACTTTAGTTCACTCCTTGAACTAAAACCAGTGAGAGCAAAGTTCATATAATGTTCATCTCCCACCCTTGTTTCCCTCTACTATGGTATCTTTTTTATGCCTTTTTGTATGGCATACTTTTTCCCTTTTCTGCCTCCTTTCCTTTTCTCCCAATTCAAACCCTTTTACCCATTAATAAGCTTTTTATCATTGAATTAGTTAATGTATACCCATTCCCTCTATCTATTTATATCCCTTTTAAATGTTGTGATAATTATACAGTTCTCACTATTGGCAGCTTCCCATACAGGGATGTAAAAAGTATGCTGTTATTGATCCACAAGTTGTGTGTGTTTCTCTGGAGTTTTGTATTTGGAGATCAAATTTTTCATTGAGCTCTGGTTTTTTCATCAGGAAGGTCTTGAAGTCCATTATTTCATTGAACGACCATTTTCTTGCCTGAAAGTTTATATTCAGTTTTGCCAGATAGTTGATCCTTAGTTGGTGTCTAAGCTCTTTTGCCTTACAAAATATCATATTTCAATTTCTTAGATCATTTAATGTAGAAGCTGTTAGGTCCTGTGTGATCCTGACTGTAGGTCTGCAATATTTAAATTGTTTCTTTCTGGCTGCTTGTAGTATTTTCTCCTGGACTTGTTAATCCTGGAATTTGGCTACAATATTTCCTGGAGTTTTCAATTTGGGACCTCTTTCAGGACTTGTTTGGTAGATTCTTTTGATAACTATTTTACTCTTTGGTTCTAGGACTTCAGGGCAATTTTATTTGATAATTTCTTGTAAGATGCTATCCAGGCTTTTCTTTTTTCATGGCTTTCTGGCTTACCAATAATCTTTAGACTATCTCTTCTGGATCTGTTCTCCAGGTAGGTTGTTTTCCAGTGAGATATTTTACATTTTCTTCTAATTGTTCAAACTTTTGGTTTTGTTTGATTGATTCTTGATGCCTCATAGAGTTATTAGCTTCATTTTGACTGATTCTAATTTTTAGCAAATTATTTTCCTTGTTTAATTTTTGAAACTATTTTTCCCCCCATATGTTCAGATTTCATTTTTAGGGATTTATTTTCTCCATTTAGATTTTGAACCTTCCTTCCCAGTTTTCAAATTTGCTTTTTAAGGATTTGTTTTCTTTCATGATATTTTTTTTTTCCCATTTTGGCAATTGTAATTTTAAAAGAATTGGTCAGTTTATCTTCTACCTCTCTTATTTGACTTTTAAAATCCTTCTTGAGCTATTCCAAGAATGCTTTTTGTGCTTGAGACCAGTTCATATTTCTTTCTGTGGTCTCAGGTGTGAATACTGGGTCAATGCTATACTCTGAATTTGTTTCTTCGCCCTTACAACAATAGAATTCAGTCATTTTTGTTTTTGTTTTTACAATTTTCTTCTTGCGCATTGTGATTGCCTATTTCCTGACTTTTAAAGTGGATTCTGCCTCTGGGGTATACAGTTCTCTGACCCATGCTTCTCAAGCTGGGAGCTAGAGGCCTTGTTATTGACTTTGTGTGCTATAGCCTCTGGATGTCTAGATTAAGGCCAAGGCCAGGACTTTAGGTGTTTCTCCTTAGTTACCCTGAAGCTCATAGAATAAGGTGTTGGGGAGGAGTTGTCTGGCCTCTTTATGTTTCCTCCTCTTTGCCCTTGGACTAGAGCTCAGGCAAGATCATCAACTGGTGGCAGGGCCATGCTGTTATCTGCAGATTCCTGATTGTGCTAAGGCACACCTGGGCTACTACAGTTATTGCTTGCTGGCTCCACCCCCTTGGGCTTCAGGATCTCCAGCTAATCAAATGAGATGGGGCTTGTTGGGACATCTCCCACCCTTCACTTCAGTCTCAACACAGCCTCAGTCACACTCTTCATGTAAGATTCCCAAGCCTACTGCTGGTTCCACCTTTTCAAGATTTTACACTGTGGCAATATTCTCCAGGTTTTCAGATTCAAAGTGGGATATTTAAGTAGGTAGGGTTACTCCACCCTCTTGGCTCCTAGTAGTTCAGCTAGGTGATTTTTAAACATCCAAGCCATGGATTGATAACCCCAGGTGGACCCTGTGATTATCTCTTACCCAGCTTGGACAGCTCTTGAGAATCGCCCCTGAGGTGGGTGAATCTGCTTGCCAGGGCTTGCTCTGGCTCTAGTGTGGTCTGGTCTTGGGTCTGCACTGGTGCAACCTTGTGGGCACTCCACACTCTGCACTTGGCACTCCCCCTACTCAGTCCTACATGTGCATTATCTGGGACTGGAAATCTGTCATCCTCTGTTTCCCAGTGGATTCTGTGACTCTAAAAGCCATTCAGATTCACTTTTGAGTGGTTACTGTCAGAAATCACAGAGTTCAGGTGAGTTCCTGCTTTCACTCTACCCTTTTGCTAGAATTTAATATAATCAAAGTTAACCATTTCACATCTTGCAATTCTTTCTATCTCTTGTTTTATCATAAATCCTTACTGTCTCCTATAGATCTGAGAGGTAAATTGGCCCCTGTTTGCCGGATTTGTTTATGGTATCTTTCTTTATATCTAAACTGTTTACCCATTTTGACCTTATTTTGTTATACAGTGTAAAATATTCATCTATATATAGTGTCTGCCATATTGTTTTCCACTTTCCCCAGCTGTTTTTATCAAATAATGAGTTCTTTTTTCCAAAAAGTGTGGGTCTTTTAGTTTATCAAACACTATATTACTACAGTCATTTAATGTTGTATATTGTGTACCTAATCCATTACAATAATCCACCATTCTATTTCATAGCCAGCATCAGATTGTTTTGAATGATTATTACATTATAATAGAGTCTTAGTTCTGGTATGGCTAGGGTACCTTCCTTCACATTTATTTTTATCATTAATTCCCTCTCTAAAATTCCATTTGCCTCCTTAACTTCTTTCTTGTTTATTTTGAGGTTAGATTTATCAAGTACAGAGAGGGGGAGATTGAGGTCCTCCATGTATAGTTTTGCTATCTATTTCTTCCTCTAATTCCCCTTACTTCTCCTCTAGGAATCTGGATGCTATACCACTTGGTGCATATATGCTAAGTAATGATATTGCTTCATTCTCAATCATGCCTTTTAGCAGGATATAATTTCCTTCCTTATCTCTTTTAATTAGAAGTATTTTTGCTTTTGCTTTATCTGAGATAAAGATAGCCACCTCTGGTTTTTTTTTTTTAAACTTTAGGTGAAGCATAACATATTCTACTCCAGCCTTTTACCTTTACCTTGTGCATATACCCTTGTTTCAAATGTGTTTCTTGTAGAAAGCATATTGTAGGATTGTGATTTTTAATCCATTCTGCTATCTGCCTCCATATTATGGGAGATTTCATCCCATTCACATTCACAGTTATGATTACTATCTGTATCTTTCCCTCCATCCTCTTTTCTCCTCTGTTTATGTCTTTGTTTCTTCCTTCTCCTTTCCTTTTGACCACTGCCTCCCTCAGTATTTCCTCCCTGTGACCCAACTCCCTTTACCTACCTTTTCCCCTTATGACTATTTCCCTCCCTTCTAACAACGCCCCCCCCCCCTATCCTCTCCTTGCCTTTATACTTATAAACATATGTTATTCCCTTTTTAACCCCAAACCAATGAGGGTAATTTTCATACTGTGCTCCTCTCCTTCCCTCCTTTCCCTCTATTATAATGAGTTTTTGTTTTTTTCAAGGTAGCATCTTAAACTTAACTGATTATGTTGATCACTCTTTGAACCAAAACCAATGAGAATAAAGTTCATATGATGTTCATCTACATCCTTCCTTCCCCTCTACAGTGGTATGTTTTTATGCCTCTATATGAGGCATAATTTACCTTTTGCTGCCTAATCCTTTCCTTTTCTCCCATTACAATTCCTTTGAACTCCTTAATGAGTTTTTTTTTAATCATCAGATCAGTTCATTTATACCTACACCCTCTATCTATGTATATCCCTTTTAAAGGTCATGGTAATCATAAATTTCAGTATTGCCAGGTATCAGCTTCACATATAGTGATATAAACAGTTTGCTCTTATTGAATCCCAAGTTATTTGCATGTGTGCATGTATGTATAAGGAAGTATGTATTTTCCTTGTTTACTTTTTTATGTCTTTCTTGAGTCTTGTAATTGGACATCAAATTTTCCATTGAGCTATGGATTTTTAATCTGGAAAGTCTAGAAGTCCCTTATTTCATTAAATGACCATCTCCTTGCCTGAAAGATTTTGCAGGGTAGTTGATTCTTGGTTGCAGTCCTAGCTCTTTTGCCTTATGGAATATCAAATTCCAATCCCTCCAAACTTTTAATGTAGAAGCTGCTAGGTCCTGTGTAATCCTACCTGTAGTTTCACAATATTTGAATTGTTTCATTTTGTTGCTTGCAGTATTTTCTCCTTGACCTTGTAATTCTGGAATTTAGCTAGTATATTTATTGGAGTTTTCAATTTGGGGTCTCTTTTTCCGAAGGAGTTCAGTGAATTATTTCTATACCTGTTTTACCCTCTGATTCTAGGACTTCAGGACAGTTTTCTTTGACAATCTCTTGGAGGATATTGTCCAGGATACTTTTTTCATTATGGCTTTCCGGTAGACCAATAATTTTTAGGTTATCTCTCCTCAATCTTTTCTCCAGGTCAGTTGTTTTTCCAGGGAGATATTTTACACTTTTTTCTAATTTTTCAGTCTTCATGTTTTGCTTGACTGACTCTTGATGCATCATAGAGTCTTTAGATTCTATTTGACTGATTGTAATTTTTAGTGAATTATTTTCCTTGGTTAGTTTTTGAAGCTCCTTTTTTAGGGAGGCATTTTCTCCAGTTAGATTTTTAACTTCCTGTCCCAGTTCACAAATTTTACTTTTTAAGGTTTTGTTTTCTTCAGTGAGATTTTTTTTTTCCAATTTGGTCACTGTAGATTTAAATTCCTCTTCTACCTCTCTAATTTGGCTTTTAAAATCTTTCTTGAGCTCCCCCAAGAATGCTTTTTGGGCTTCAGAGCAGTTCATATTTCCTTCTGTGGTCTAAGGTGTGAATACAGAGTCCATGTTGTCCTATCTATTTAGTCGTTCTCAGCTTCCTTTTTCCCATTGTGATTTCCTATTTCCTGATTTCTCAGGGTGAGAGCTAAGGGCCTGGTTGTTGACTTTGTGTGCTGTAGCCTCTGGGTGCAAGGCCAGGATTCTTAGTGTTTACCCTGAGTTACCCAGAGGCTCACAGAGTAATCTGTGGGGGAGGGGTAGTCTGGCCTCTTCAGATTTCTCCTTCTATGCCCCTGGGCTATAGCTCAGCCATGCTCAGCAGCTGGCAGCCATGGAGCTAGTGTTGGCAGATTAACCTGGTGTTGCTAAGGCCTACCTGGGCTGGTGGTTATTGGTGATTCCTGGCTCCACTACCCTGGGCTTTGGGATCTCCTGCTGGTCAGGTGAGATTGGGCTTGTTTCGACCCGGCCCACCCTTCACTTCAGACTCCTTACTTCCTCAGTTACACCCTATCTCAGTGACTCCTAAGCCTGAGGCTATTTCCACTATTCCAGGATTTTACTCTGGGTGGGACATTTATCTCTGGATTTTCTGGGTCAGAGAGAGGGGAATGGAGCAGTTAGGGTTTACTTTGCCATCTTCACTTCTGGAAATTCAGGTTGAAGATTTTTAAACTTACATGCTATGGGCTGATAGCCCCAAGAGAAGCTGCTGTAGCTGCTGCCGGCCCTGAGCTTTCTCTTACCCAGCTCACACTGATCCTTCCTCCTGTGGTGAGATAGCTGCAAATTGCCCTTGTGGTGAGTGAATCCACTGGCTGGGTCTCCTTCTCATTCTGCTGTAGTCTGCTCTTTTGTCTGTGCTGGTGCCACCCTGCCCCAGTGTGTTCCATGCTCCCCCTGCCCAGACCTGTGTGGGCACTTTCCTGGGCTAGGAATCTGCTATACTCAGTCTCCCTGGGGATCCTATTACTCTAAAATCCTTTCAGATTCACTTTTTAAAGTTGAGTGACTGGATTCATGGAGGAACATAGAAAAGTTACTGCTTCTATTCAGCCATCTTGGCTCTGCCCAGAAGTATCTGTTTTTAAAAACAAAATGTATCTAGGGGAGAAGAATCATAAAAAATTTTTCCACATCAAACTCCATTTTTCTAACATATAATCCAATATGAAACTTCCCCCATGTTTTTTTCTGATTCCCATAGATTATCATTCAAACTAGCCCACTGAGAAGTTTTAAACTAAGAATTCAAAAATGGAGACTTTGCTGAGGGTGTACAACCTTGCTTTTGTCGTAAATACTTTTAATCCTGGTTGAGAGGTGTTTGTATCGAACACATTTTGTTTTATGTTATGTGAGTACAAAATAGATTGAAGTAACTGCTGCAGGAAATTACTTTTAATGAAAAAAGATGGCATTAACCTGTAGAAATAACAACTCACAATTAGGGTGACTCAAATAACTCCTTCATGGTAATAATTTCCTTTCAATTTTTAAATTAAATGCTTCGCATTATAAATGTTAACTGAAAAACAAATCTGCTCTGCCCAGCAAGGTGTAAATCAAGAAATGCCTTCTTTCCCAGAATGGTGATCCTCTCATTAATGGAATTGAATTAGGAAACACGTTGATGGAGATATGGAGCCATATGAAACTGTTTGCTTTCTAATACTGTAGATTGTCAAAATCCCTGATCAGCATTTGTTGGGAAAATGAAAGCTTTGTTGAAATATATTGCTCCCTTTGCCATCTCAAAAGGATTAAAGTTCAGGCAAAGAAGTTTGCCTGTGTTCATTAAGTGAATAAAACCTAGGAAGAGTAAGTAAACATTTGATTGATTTATAACTTTTTCTTTAGCTTCTTAAGAGCTCTTGTATGGCACACAATTTAATTAATTGTTGAATGAGCATACAACTATGCCATGTACAAATAGTGAACATGGATGAATGTTTGATTAAAGTATGGTGAGTCCAAATCCATCAGAGAACAACTTCATTCATCAGATACTTATTTTATTTTTATTTCTTAAATTCTGGCTGCTGGAAGACGTGATTAAGATATCATTTAATTAGCTTTTTCAATTCTGAAAATAATTCAGGATTTTTTTTCCTATTGCAGGCAGTTAGTACAGACCCTGTCCCTGTGAAATTGCATTATGACAAATCACATGACCAGGTATGGGTGCTTAGCTGGGGAAGTCTGGAAAAGACCTCACCAACATTACAGGTTTGTATATTTAATGTTTTTTGTGAATATCATGATCTTCAAAAAGTAATATTTTATCTTAGGGGGTAAGGAGATATGAGGGAACATGCATTTATTAAGTACCTACTGTGTGTCAGCCACTATGCTAAGAAACTTTACAAATATTATTTCATTTCAACTACTAAATAACCCTAGGAGTTAGCTTCTACTTATTATGCCTATTTTATGATTTAAGAAAATGAGGAAGATGGAAGTTAAGTAACTTGTCCAGAGTCAGAGGTAATAAGTGTAGGAGTCTGGAATTGAAATCACATCTTCCTGCCTCCAGAAGCAAAGCGAGATTGAAATTCTGTCCATTGAAAGATTCCTGGGGGGAGGACAGAGTCAAGATGGCAGTGTAGAAGCAACAAAACTCTGCAGTTCTCCCTGTAACCACCTCAAATACCTATAAAATATGACTCTAAACAAATTTTAGAGTTCCACAAATCATAAATTAACAGAGAAATGAGGCTCCCACTGAAGGCAGCCCAGCAGATGGACAGAAAGGGCTCATTGCAGTGCACTGGGAGCAGAGCCCAGTCACATCTGGTTTTAGACCCAGGTTGTCCAGGAGAAGCCCTGGCTGGAGCTTTCAGGAGAGTAGATCACTGGCAGCTGTGGCATTTTCCAGAATTACCAACCCACAAGAAACAAAGACTAAGTGTAAAGGCAGTAGAACATGGATAAATTTGGGGGAGAGGGTCCAGCCGACTTCCCCAGGGATAGAAGCGACTGAATTAGCAGTCCTGCAGCCACCTCCACATGGCTGCTCCCAGCCTGCAGTTTGGAGGGGGCCAAAGCATTCATTGAAGAGGCTAAGTGCTATTTCTTTGAGCTGTCTGGATCAGGATCATGGTCTTGGGTGGTTGTCCTAAGGTATGTTTTCAGTGAGCCAAAGCATGTGGGGGCTGAAGAAATGATGACATCCTAATATTCCTGGAAGTTGTGAAAACCCCACCAATTTGGGACAATCTCCCCTCTGAAAGCAGAGTTCTACTGAACCTAAAAATCAAGTAATTGACTGGCAACATGAACGGCAAAAGAAGCAAAGCAAACCCAGCCATTCAACATTAGATTCCTTTTTTGTGGACAAAAAGGATCAAAGCATGGAATGGGAGGAAGACAACACAGTCAGAAATCCCACACCAAAAGCTTCCAAGAAAAATGTAGATGGGTTACAAGTGATAGAGCAGCTTAAGAAGGATTTTGAAAACCAAATAAGAGAAATGGTGGAAAAATTGGGAAGAGAAATAAGAATGATGCTGGAAAATCATGAAAAGAGAGTCAACAACCTGAATGAAGAAAATAACACCTTAAAAAAGAGGTTAACTCAAATGACAAAAGAGGCCCAAAAAGCCAATGAGGAGAAGAATGCCTTAAAAAGTCAAATATACCAGATGGGAAAAGAATCTCAAAAGCTCACTGAGGGGAATAATTCCTTCAGAATTAGAATGGAGCAAATGGAAGCAAATGACTTTATGAGAAATCAAGATACTATTAAACAGATCCAAACAAATGAAAAAGTAGAAGGCAATGTGAAATGTCTCCTTGAAAAAACCACTGACCTTGAAAATAGATCCAGGAGAGACAATTTAAAAATTA
>CM053592.1:88426489-88454835 GCA_028646515.1 Pseudochirops corinnae | reverse complement strand
TCAAGGAAAATTGCCCGAATATTTTAGAATCAGAAGGCAAAATAAAACTTGAAAAATTCATGTATCACCTCTTGAAAAAGATCCCCAAAAGAAAACTCCTAGGAATTTTATAGCCAGGTTCCAGAGTTGCCAGATCAAAAAGAAAACATTACAAGCTGTCAAGAAGAAACAATTTGAATGCTGTGGAAACACAATCAGGTTAACCAAGGATCTAGCAGCTTCTACATTAAGGGATTGAAGGGCCTGGAATATGATATTCTGGAGATCAAGGGAGGTAGGATTAAAATCAAGAATCAGCTACCCAGACAAATTGAGTATAATGTTTCAGGGGAAATTATGGTCATTCAATGAGGTGGAGGACTTCCAAGCATTCTTGATGAAGAAACCAGAACTGAATAGAAAATTTGACATTCAAATAGAAGAAGCTTGAGAAGGTAAACATGGAAAAGAATTTATAAGGTACTTATCAAAGTTGAGCTATTTGCATGCCACAATGGAAAAATTATAATAATAATTTAAAAAACTTTTCTCAGTATGAGGATAGGTGAAGGGAATATATATATATATATATACATACACATATGTGTGTGTATGTATGTATGTATACATACACATATGTCTATATAGGAGGGTATATATTCATATGAATACATATGTGATTGTGTATATATGTGTACATAGACAGAGGGTGCAGGATCAATTGAATAGGATGGGTAATATTTTAAAATGTGAAATTGTGAGATGGGAGAGGAATAATATGAGAGGAGACAGGGAGAGACAGAATGGTGCTAATCCTCTCATATAGAAAAAGCAAGGGGTAATTGTTACAATGGAGGGGAAGAAGAGGAAGGCAAAAGGGAATGGGTCAACCTTACTCTCACTGAAGTTGGCTTAGGGAAGAAATGACATGTACTCTAAATTGGTGTACAGGAGAATACAACTTGGCCTACAGGAGAGTAGGGCACAAGGGGATTAGAGAAGAGAGGATGGAGGGAAGGGCAGGTTCGAATAGAGGGTTGTTAGAAACACACACTTTTGTAAAGGGACAGGGACAAATTAGAGAATAAAACAAGTTGGGGGTAGGATTAGAAAGGAGGGAAATACACAGGTAATGGGGTAGGGAGATCCATCTTGCCCAACCAGAAAGTCAGAGGGGTGATTGTAGAGGATATAGGAGAGAGCTGATTGGGGGACGGAGTGTACAATGGGATCACTGTTCTGTGGTAGTGGGTAGGGGAAAGACGGTGAGAAAATTTGTAAATCAAAATCTCATGAAAATGAATGATGTAAACTAAAAATGAACAAAAGTTTAAAAAAAAAAAAAAGAAAGATTCCTGGTACCATTTCCCAGTCTTTTTGGAAGGATGATACTAAACTAACTACCCATCTTTATTCACCAAACTCTATTTTTTTTTACCTAAGGATATTGTTCAAATAATCTATTGACTGAAGCAATATAGTAGAAGCAGATACAGAAAATTTATTTTCTCTTTGTTATTTTTTATTATGTTGCAAATATCTTCATTTAGTTCTCTCTTTTTTAAAATTATTGATACATAGAAGTAAATACCTCCAAGAGAACTAACCCATTATTCAATTAAGTGTTACTAAGTATATATATTTTTGACTTTATATTTCAAAATGTTTCCCATTGCAAGTCTATGGGAAATTTGTTTATTTGTCTTCCATTTATGATCTTTACAAACTATATGAAAACGTGGTTAGTATGTGTAATGCCAAGCAAAGGCAACTTCCAAGGTTCAGATTACCAGCATAGTAAACCCCATTTATTCAGCAATCATTCACAGAACAGAGAAAGTCAAAATATAGTGTAACTTGTTCCTTTAGCAAGTTCTCAATTCAATCCAGGTACTCCTCCACCCCTAGACAGTACATTCATTTAGTCAGTCAAAAGTCTCTTCTCAAACGGAGATTAGTCTCCAACCATAAACAAAGTACATTCATTTGCTCAATCACAGAGCACAAAAAAATCAAAGGTTCCCACCCCTGAATCTCAAAAGGGGCAGGAGAACACAAAAGGCCATCCACCCTTAAGCGACAACAAAGTTAAGCTTAGCATTTAATACCCAAGGAAAGGGCCTTTCATGTTCACTCGAGGCAAGCCCTCAGCAATCTCAGTTCCTGGGGAGACAAGGCTCAACAAAGTCATAGCCAGTGTCCTCATCAAGTCACTCTCTGCCTGTAGAATAGTCCCAGAACCCCTGAAAACATCAGCAAGGCCCTCTCCCAGGACCTCTGTGTAGGTACCACAAGAAAATCCTCCTTCAGGGCTTCTGAACCAAGAGCCAGGCTCCAGGACCTCCACAACAGCAACACTGTCCTTCACCATCAGGTGAATCTGGCAAAACAACATCAAAACAGGCAAAATACTGGGATCACAGCCATGCCTCCTCAGTCCTTGGCAGTTCTGGGTGGCAGTTTTCAAAAGCCCTGGGCAGTTCCAACGAGCTCTTAGCAGTCTTTCTCTCAGCAACTCAGGCTCCACAATACTGGATACTGTTCTCCCAAAGTCCTTCTGGCCTTCTCTAGGGTTAGGTCTCTCTCCCAATTCAGGACTCCTCCCAGTTCAGCCCTCTCTCTTCACATCAACAATTCCATCCCACAAGTGGGATTTACAAGCTGTGAGGTTTAACACTCAACTCCAAAACCAAGCCATAGAGGGGCATCTCCAAATTCCATTACCAATACAGTATGTGGGAATCTGATCCTTCAGTGCTAGAAATTACATTTTTATCATGTTCCTTTCTAAGCGAATATGATATTATACATTTAAAATAGTTTTAATGATTCTAGATGTTCCTATTTTTTTAATGACACATACTCCTGAATTATATTTACAAATCATTGTTTTCCCTTGGATCAGACTATCTCCACAAAGCAAGTTAAGTATGGTAAATACTTGCAAGTAACTGTCATTTTGTATACCTTAATCTCACAACCTTTTGCGAATTTCAAAGTCCCAACCATAGGCCACCAGGTGAAATGATGGATGTTTCTACTGAGTAGTCTGACATAATTTCCTCATTCATCTATAGTATTCAAAGGAAAGAAATATATTATATGTGGTATTGAACTTGTTTAAAGATATCTGAGACTACATCATTTCTAAAACACAATATATTTAAGCAAGATACTTTTTATAGAATATAATTGTTACTGAGGATGCAAAAATGACAAACTCATTTCACTTGAAGTATTTAAAATCTAGCTGTACAGACAATATGTATACATCTTTAAAGCATATGTATTTGTAAACTTAAATTATCCAGTGGATCTCCTCAGTGTATTTTTGCCAGTGGTGAAAATTATAACCTAACCATGCTTTCTGCATGACTCTGGTTGGCATCCTCCATAGGGGATTCAACCAATTTATTCAGGCTCTTCTTCTTTATCAACCACTGTGGATTGTTCCCCTGTTATGCTTTATTCAGACCCACCTTCTTTTCTTGTTAGACATCTCTTGGATAACATTGTTATTCTGCTTCTTATGTACAATGTGCTCTACCTATTTAAGACCATTGCATGTTTCATTGCCCTATGGGTTGCTTAGAATTTGGATTGCTCAGAGACAGTATTCCATAAGTTATAGTTTTATAGCATTCCTAAAAGAACAGTGATGTTAAAAACAAAACAAAACAAAGCAAAAAACAAACAAACAAACATCAGATTTTGTGTCATAGAAAAGTCTGAAACTTTTACAGGCAGTGTGGAATTCCTCAAATGACATCCAGCCTTCTCATTTCCTCCTACTCAATTGAATTGAATTTGTTCTTTATCCTAAAGGAACAACAACAAAAAAAATCCTTTATAATTCTTGTGTATGGAGAATGACATGATGAGAGTTCTATTTTATGATGATTAATTTTACAGTTGTTTGAAGAGTGGAATATCTTGGGAGTGGCAGGGGGAGAGACAGAGAGAGATTGAGAAGAAGAATAAGCACATAGTTAGAAGCCTACGTCTATACTTCAGGTGTGAAATGACAAAAACTTGAATTTGAGCAGTGGTGTTGTGATTGAAACTGAAAGGGAAAATAATAGGAAGAAAACTTTAATCCACAGGAATTAGTAGCTAAAAATAATGTGAAGGTTAAGGGAAATGGTGGAATTCAAATGAAAATGACACTTGTAGTTTGCTGAATATTAAATCCTTGACTAACGAGGGGCAACTTAACCCATTAGGTGAAACTCACTTACCTGAGACAACCTTTTTTAATCCAATTAGGGAAAAAAATAGTTCTAAATGTCTCTTTTCATTGTCATTTTGTGATATTTTCTAGTTCTTCACACTCTTATCATCTCAGGTTTGGTCTCTAGGTTTTTTATTTTTTTGTCTAGAAGTGGGTTGGCTGTATGTTTTCCTTGTTCCTATCCTAGTCAATCACCTCTCTGCCACTAGTACTTGAAAGGTCAACTCAAATGTTCCTGTCTCCATAAAACTACCTTGATTACCACTGGTGGTATTTATCTTCAGTTCAATTAAGGAAAATATCGAATGCCTAATATGAGCAATTCAATGTGCTTGGCTTTTTGAACATAAGGATAAGAATGACACATTCCTTACTCTCAAGGAGATTATATTCCACAGGGGCAGATATAGCATTTATGCAGGAAAAAATAGGGCATGAGAGGTGTCAAGGAACAATCAAAATCTGAAAAAAAAGAGAAAACATATTCATCTGTGGTGAAAAGATTTGGCTGGAATGGCTGAGAATGTCTCATAGAGGATGAACAACTGATATGAACCTTGAAAGAAGAGAAAGATTCTAAAAGATAGAGATATTGAGGGAATATCTTCCAGCCAAATATAAAGTGTATGACAACCAATGTGAAATGAGTTAGAAATGATAAGATGGAGCCAGAGTATGAGTGTAAGAATGGGATATTTGAGTCAGATCAAATGCTGGATTGAAATATTTATGCTTTGTCTAAACGACCATTAGGTATCCACTGTACATGTTTGAGCACTTGGCAAGACCTTACATCAAATATCTTGAGAAGTTCTTTTGTTTTGTTTTGTTTTTGTTTTTGTTTTTCCACCTAGGTGCCAGAAAATAATAAAACTGGAATCAGAGAAATGAAGTCAGGGTTTCTTAGATAAATCCATGATAAAGTGCCTGAGTTAGGCTCCTGGTAGTGAAATCGGGGGAAAATGACAGATCTTAGAGGTATTGTGAGAACAAAATTTATAGGACTTAGCAACTAATTAGATGTGTTGGAAGCTGGTGTCCTTGGAGGAGTAACCCAGAAGGACATAATACTTAAGTAATTTAAAAAAAAAGAGTATGAAGCATCAAATGTCAAAGAGGTAAGTGAACCAGAAGAGATCAACATTATTAAAGACAAGGGAAAAGAGTATACTTGGCAATGGTTAAAAGTGCCTAATGCAAAAATGCCATAGAAAATTAGAGTGGGGGAAAAGGGAGAGGAGACATCATATGTTAATGATTAATGGAACATTGCGAAACTTGAAGGATCAAAGTTGAGGATTTTAGGGTGTGAAAAGCAGAAGAGTAAAGGGATAAGGGGCTCAAGTTTAGAGTACAGTAATATAATATAATGGAAAGAATACTAGATTTGGAGCCAAATAACCCAATTTAAAATCTTAGCTTTGCTATTCACTACCTACTCATTGTGTGATTCAAATCACTTACCTTCTCTAAAGCTCACGTTCCTCATTTGTAAAATGAGGGAAGTTGCACTAGCTTGCTTCTAAGATTCCTTTTAGCTCAAATTTTTTACACTTATCATTGGTTGGAGAACGGAAAGGAATTGAGAAACTACAGGTTGTAGACAGTATAGAGAGAGATAAATTATGGAAGAGGTCAAAAGATGGGAGGTTACAAGCTTTAAGGAAGATTTCAGTTTAGATGGTGGGAAATCTAAAGTATGTCCATGAATAAGTTAAGAGTGTAGTCAGAAATAATAAGAAATGAGATGTTTGATTAAAAAGACTAGGGTGTTTGGAAACATCATCAGTCTGAAAAATGAAAGCAATTATGAGAGAAGAAGATGGGATACTGAAGAACTTGGGCCAGATATTAAAAGTGGCTTAGATGGCTGTAGATAATAGCAAGAAGGGTCAGTTGAGAGAGGTAACATTCACTGTTATGAACTTCAAAGGAAAAGAGATTGCTAAGTGGTGACATGAGGAAGAATCTTAAAAAGCAACCAGAGGGAACAAGAAAAATGCCAACTCCTTCTTTTGATTTTAGATTTTGGAGTGGCATGAGAAAGAAGGGAGTTGATTGTGTTGTAGGATTTTTTTGTCATATCTTTTGCCTAATCAAAAGTGGCATATATAAAGTTACTGTGAAAAATTGTATTGAATTGCACATGACTTCTAAAGATTAACAATTTCACTGAGAGTGATGACAGGAAGTAACTTTTTAAAAGCCTTCTTGTTGTTGTTTTAAAATCTTTATTCAAAATGTGGATATTTTTTTAAAATTTTCTTTCATTTAATACATGAGTCTGAGTAGTATTTAATCATGCTTCCCATTATTTAGGTAATAACACAAGCCAGCGGCACTGTTTCTCACCATACAATTCACACCCAGCCAGTTGGGAAGCAATTTGACAGAGTTGATGACTTTTTCATTCCTTCTACAACCCTCATCATCACCCATATGAGGTAAGTACTATAATGAGGCATCCTTCTTTTTGTTTGGCTCTAAATGAAGAAGTCACTTAGAAGCAATGAGTAAAATTTGCAATGTGTCTTTTTGGACTTTATATAAAGAGAACTTTTTTCACAATGAAAGTTGCTATGAGTAGAATGACCCAGAAAGTATTAAATTTCTTCCTACTGGAGGATTATAAGCTGAGGTCACATAATCCATTGACAATATTATAAAAAGAATTTTTCATATGAGTTAGAATAAATGACATGTGTGTTCCTTTTCCACTCTCAACTAAAATGTTGCAAAACCCCAGTTTCATAATTTAAATATATAATATACACAAACATACAAAGAACTCACCTAAATATAATACCAGATGACTCAAAAATTACTATGATCCAATAAATTGTCTAAATAAAACTAATTTCTTTAGTAACCCATTGCATTCTTTTTATTAAAATCCTATTCTCATACTTCACCTTCCTAAGGAGACTATTGTGTCACAGACATTATGCAAATGGAGCATAAGTTCTGACCAAGCTAAAAAATTCTGCCTTTCAAGCATTACTGACTCATTTACCTTCATGTTATATAATATTTGCTAATAGCTTTTGTATCTCTTTGAGGTTTTATTCATTTTACCTTCTGATTTTAATTTTCTATCTTTTTCATTTATCTGCCTGTGCACTTGGTTTTAATTAAATTTTCTCTTGATATCTTTTGTGTATTACCTTTTTATCTACATTAAACCATCAATCACTTTCTGATCTCTCCTTTTTGGCCCTTGCTAAAAAGTCTATCGCTGATGCTAGACTTGAAGGCTGCCTTCTCTTTACCTTATTGAGAGATGACAAATTTCCTGATTAAACCTTGAGTAAACCTTTGCAAGGCTATAGTGGGCCCAGATGGGTTTCAGACCCTTTTTTTCAGGTCTAGTATAGCTGCTTACAATGATACCTTTCATAGTCCATTGATCTGCTAACTAAGCCCAGTTTTTCCTAGATGAGCAGGAGATAGGTGATTCACTGCAGCAGAAGAGAGTTCTTATTATAGACCCAAATACCCCTTAAGCCTGTGAGTTTACTTGTGTTTGGACATAAGTCATAGAGACTAATGGGGTTGAAGAACTAAGTGAGTACTCTAGATATTACAGGTCTCCAAGGTTAATTAATTAGAAAAAAAAATTCATCTCATTGGGATTTCTGGCTTCTTTCTTCTGTGAATTTAGCTATCATTACTCTGCATCTGGTGTATAATTCTTTTTTTGTGGGAAACAGGGTTGAAGATTTAAAGAGGTTTAGAGAAAATTATCTACCCTCTCCTTGTTCCACTGGAGAGTCTTTGAACTTAGGCCCACCAAAGTCTTGCTAATTTCAGAGTCTCCATGTCAGGTGTTTGGCCACTTTTTTTTTTGTCTGTTTGTTTTATTTTATACTGAAGGAACAACTGAAGACATTGCACTAAAGCAGAGGTATCAAACACCCTTCCTGTTGATTGGTTGTATGTACCTGCAACACTCTTGTAGCTGGGGTCCCAACTACATTAAAATATAATTGGTAAATATTTAACAAAATAAATAAAATTCAATAAAACACACATAATACATTTTAAAATCAAGTCAAAATATAACTCACAAAGATCCTTATATGTAAATTAGTAGCCCTTATTTCTACCTGACTTTGATACAACTGTAATATAGTTTCCTAAGTCACAATCTTTGCCAATGGAGAGATTATCTACACCCAGGGCAGGGAACCTGCAGCCTTGAGGCTGCATGTGGCCCTCTAGGTCCTTGAGTATGACCTTTTAACTGAGTTCAAGTTTTACAGAACAAATCCTTTTATTAAGGGGCTTTGTTTGCTCAAGTCTGGATTCAGTTAAAGGGACCCAATCCAATGACCTAGGTCACACATGGCCTTGAGGCTGCATGTTCCCCATCCCTGATCTACACCAATGAAATCACTGTTTTATAAAGTATAAGTATGAAATCAAAGAACTTATATGGTACTGTGTAAATCTAATATGCTATAGAAATGTGAGTTATTATAAGTGTTTTTGATCTTTACTTTGCAAAGGCTTTTTCTAACAGGAATAATGAGACAGAGTTTATGAGCTGTTTTGTTTATATATAAAGCAATCTTGAAATGAAGTATTCAAAATATTCTTAGCCAGGATTTACCCAAGGAGGTACTTGCAAGCTGGGGAAAATAACATCTTAGTGACAGAGGTAGTCATGTTGCCAAGATATAATAAACATTTCTTAAAATAGAAAATAATCATAGAAAAATCACTGAAATGAATGTGTGGTAAATTTAATAATAAGAAAAGAAAAGATAAAGAGTTCCTTTGCCACTGGTCATAATAGTACTGGTGCTGATGTTCTAAAAGAGTCATAACATGTTTTGTTATCATTGAATTTTAGTCAACAAACATTTATTATACACTTTTTCTTTTTAAGTAATTGTGGTCAACACTGGGATTATAAAAAGAAGTTTCATCAGATTAGAGAGGAACCATATTATTGTTATCCAAAGCTTAGGTTTAAAAATGCTCCTCCCCAAGTTGGTCTTAGAATGATGAACTTTTTGATCACAGAAGCATTCAGAGACAATATTATAAGAGGATTATGACTTGTGTCCATGGAGTAAGTACCTGCAAATCCAAAGTCACAGTTAACTGTGACATTATGCCATTATCAGAGTTATGGGATCTAGAACAATGAGGGTCTTCACCTGTCATTCAGTACAATAAACACACTCACAAGAAGAAACTATGATGCACAGAAAATTGCATGTTCACTTTGTTTTGGTTCAAAGTCACCCAGTGAGCAGAGTCAAGATTTGAAACCAGGTTCTCTGGTGCCACATCTATTTCCCTGTACATATCACCACATTGTCTTAATAATCCTTTTTAAAACAGACTATTCAAACCATAAATACTTGAAACAGATCTCCACTGCTCTTGGAGCAAAAGTGGGAGAAGTGAGAGAGGAACTATGTTCAGGAGGTGACTTGGAATGATTAGTTGTAAAAATAATTTTATTACCCTTCTATATGGTGATGCATCAAAATGACTTGCAATGGCAAAAATGTAGAATTGGTCATAGATTTTGATTTCTGTGTGGGTAACTTCTGCATTAAAATATATGTTTAATGAACTTATCTAGCACAGCTTTTGCCATAAACTGAAACCTTATATTGGTTTATGTAAATTGAAAAAAAATTCTCATACTTATTAACATGATAAAAATATGTAAGAATGTACTGTGGTAAAAGTGACAAGGAAATGATAAGAGAATGAAGATGATACCAAAGTGAAGATCTGACCTTAAAATTTTTAAACTTTATGTATATTTTCATTGAATTGAAATACATCAGTGGTTTTCCAATATATCGGTTTAATTAGGTAAGTGGATAATGTGCCTTATATGGGAAAAATTCTAATTTAATGAGTTTGAAGCAATATCCAAATTGTTTTATTATATGTAAAGTTCATTAAAACAGAAGCATGTTATCACAATGAGCAGAAGTTTTACTTTGGTGTTAGCTATATATTATATATGGCAGCAACCAAATCAAAGGAATTTTTGTCTGTCATATAGCATATGTCAAAAGTGTTTGATGCGGACAGAATCAAGATGGTGGCTTAGAACAGGAAAACTCCATGCCTCCCCCCATAACCACCACAAATACCTATAAAATATGACTCTAAGCAAATTTTAGAGCTCCAGAACTCATAAAAAGACAGAGAAACAAGGCTCCCACTGAAGGCAGCCTGGCAGATGGATGGAAAGGGTGCATTGCAGTGCACTGGGCCAAGGACAAAGGGAAAAGGTCAATGGAACTCAGCTAAATTTCAGGGAGAGGGTCCAGTCAACTGCGTCCAGAGCTAGAAGCAGTCTGAAACGGTGGCCCTGTAGCCACCTCCACGTGGTTGCTTCAGAAGCTCCTGGCCTGCAGATTGCAGGGGGGGCAAGTGATCATTCAGAGGCTAAGTGCTCTTGCCTTGAGCTGCCTGGATTGGGATCATGGTCTTGGGTGGTGGTCCTGAGGTGCGTGACCAGTGAGCCAAAGCTGGTGGGGGCTGTGGAGATGGTGGTAGCTTTGTAACAGCTACAGGAGCTACAAAAACCCCAGTGATTTGAGACAGAGCTCTCCCCTCTGAAAGCAGAGTTCTACTGAGCCAAAAAGTCAAGTAATTGACAGGCAACATGAGCAGGCAAAGGAAGCAAAGCAAGCACAGCAATCCAACTTTAGATTCTTTTTTGAGGGACAAAAAGGATCAATGTGTGGAATGGGAAGAAGACAATGAAATCAGTAATTCCACACCAAAAGCTAAGCCATAGAGGAGCTTAAGAAGGATTTTGAAAATGAAATAAGAGAAGTGGAGGAAAAATTGGGGAGAGAAATGGGAATGATGCAAGAAAATCATGATAAGAGAGTCAACAATGTGACTGAAGAAAATAACATCTTAAAAAATAGACTAACTGAAATGGCAAAAGAGGTCCCAAAAGCCAATGATGAGAAGAATGCCTTAAAAAGTCCAATTTGCCAGATGGAAAAAGAATCTCAAAAGCTTTCTGAAGAGAATAATTCCTTCAGAATTAGAGTGGAGCAAATGGAAGCAAATGACTTTATGAGAAATCAAGATACTATTAAACAGATCCAAACAAATAAAAAAATAGAAGGCAATGTGAAATATTTCCTTGAAAACACCACTGACCTGGAAAATAGATCCAGGACAGACAATTTAAAAATTATTGGATTACCTGAAAGCCATGATCCAAAAAAGAACCTAGACAGCATCCTTCAAAAAATTCTTAAGGAGAATTGCCCAGATAGTTTAGAACTAGAGAGCAAAATAGAACTTGAAAGAATTCATGGATCATCTCTTGAAAAAGATCCCAAAAACAAAACTCCTAGGAATATTATAGCCAGGTTCCAGGGTTGCCAGATCAAGGAGCAAATATTACAAGTTGCCAGAAAGAAACAATGTGAATATTGTGGAAACACAATCAGGATATCCCAGTATCTAGGAGCTTCTACATTAAGAAACTGAAGGGCTTGGAATATGGTATTCCAGAGATCAAGGGAGCTAGGATTAAAACCAAGAATCACCTACCCAGCAAAACTGAGTATAATGTTTCAGGGGCATTCTTGCTGAAAAAAACACAACTGAATACAAAATTTGACATTCAAGCACAAGAAGCATGAGAAGGTAAACATGGAAAAAAATGCATAAGGAACTTATTAAAGTTGAAATATTTACATACAAACTTGGAAAAATGAGAATTGTAACTTATGAACCTTTTCTCAGTATGAAGACTGGTGAAGGCAATATAAATGTATATATATATGTATACATACACATATGTCTATAAAGAAGGTTATATATGCATATGAATACATATAGGAGTGTCTATATATGTGTACATAGACAGAGGGCACAGGATCAATTGAATAGGAAGGGATGATATTTTACATGTTGAAACTAAGAGGTGGAGAGGAATAGAATGAGAAGAGACAGGAAGAGAAAGAATGGGGTCAATCATTTCATATAGAACAGGCAAGGGATAACTGTTGTAATAGAGAGGAAGAAAAGGAAGGCAAAAAGAGAATGAGTCAACCTCAGTGTCATTGAATTTGGCTTAGGGAGTGAATGACATACACTCTAAAAAGGGTATCTTGTCATGCAGGAGAGTAGGAGTGATGGGGATGAGAGGGGGGATAATGGAGGGAAAAGCAGGTTGGGGTGGAGGGTTGTCAGAAGCATACCCTTCTGTAAAGGTACAGGGAGAAAGTAGAGAAAAGAGCAAGGGGAGGGTGGGATAGAAAGGAGGGAAATATCATCAGTGTTACACAATATGTCCGGTGTTGAGGTGTTCTGCGTAACTACTCATGTATAGCCTGTATTGAATTACTTGTCTTTCCAGTGAGGGTTAGTGACAAGGGAGGAAGGGAAAGAATATAGAATTTAAAGTTCTAAAATCATATGTTTAAAAAATACACACACACACACACACACATACATACATACATATATATGTTTGTGTATATGTATATATGTAGATGTGTGTAGGTATGTATGTGTGAGTATATATATAAATGTAAATATAAATATAAATCTATGTATATATATATATATATATATATATATATATAAATATTTATATAAAATTTACAGGCATTGGGAAAGGGAGATCCATCTTGCTCTACCAGAAAGTCAGAGGGGTGATTGGGGAGGATATAGGAGAGAGAGGATTGGGGCAGAGTGTATACAGTGGGGTCAATGTTTTGGGGTGTAGATAGGGGAAAGACTGGGAGAAAATTTGTAACTCAAAATCTTGTGGAAATCAGTGAGGTAAAATAAAAATAAACAGTAAAAAGTTGCAATAAAAAAATAAAATAAAAGTGTTTGATGTATATACAAAAGTGGTAATTTTTTCTACTAAAACATTAGTCAACAGCTGAGAGGATAAATACTACTATGAATTTCTGCAATAATTATTTCATAATGTAATGTGAGTTTTTAAATCAAAATCTGACACGTATTTTAAAACGTGGTGTTGGATTGGAGTGATGTATAAATTTTGTTTTGCTTTCATGTTTCAGTGCTCAGCACAAAAAAATAGATTTCTAACTTGATCAGTTCAATTCAATCATTAAATGTCTGCTATATGGAAAAAAAAACAAACAGATGAGAGACAGACTGGGAAGTGTCATTGTTCCTTTCATGAACTTTCATTTTGAAAACAAACTAAAATATTGTTGTACTAGTTCACAAATTAACTCATGATTCTCTGAATTTGCTACAAATCTGATGTATTCATAGTTCATCAATATCTATATAGAGGGAATTCTAAAAGTTTAGTTAAAAACTTTAATAAATTAAAACTGAATTAATAGTATTGGAACACCTTTTGTACATATGTTCTTGTTACTCTTGCTTATTTGTTTTTTTCCAATCATGTCTGACTCTTTATGATTCTATTTGGGATTTTCTTGGCAAAGATACTGAAGTGGTGTGACATTTCCTTCTCTATGTCATTTTACAGATGAGGAAACTGAGACAAACAGGGTTGACTTATTTGCCCAGGTTCACATAGCTAGGAAGTGTCTAAATCAGATTTGAACTCAGAAAAATGAGGCTTTCTGATATTTGACTCACTACTCTATATACCCTTTCAGTTAGCTGCCCAATATACATGTGTAACCCCAAATATTTATAATGTAACTGATAAAAAATTTTGTTAAAATCAACCATTTTAAGTTATGTGTTACTCTGCTTGGTTTAATTTAAATAGAATATTTTCAGGACATATCAGTCAACTATGTCTAAGGTAGTCTATCAATTGAGACATGACCATCATATTATTTTATAGAACTGGCTACTAATATGCTTATTGAAGCAAAGTACTATTATTATACAAAAACTCAGAATACATATACATTTTATAAGAAATGATCTTAATCCAGTTTTGCCTGATGTGTAAGGAGATTGCATGTGTATTCATATAACTCCCTCATAATGTAAACATTGTAAAATGTATAAAACAGATATTCAAGCAATTTAGTATAGTGGAACAAGCAATGATTCTGGAGTTTGAGAAGCTAAATTCAAACTTACCTCTTTGATTTGGAGTAAGTTACCTTTCCTTTCTGTTTCTGTTTCCTCATTTATGAAATAACAAATCTAACTTAAGATCAATGATCTTGATCAATTAGCAGCCATTTTTAAAGGACTATTATACTAGGCCCTGGCAATATGAAGATGGAAATGAACTTCTGATTTACATGTCAGTTTCCCAAAGGAAATATACCCTTCTTTCTCCTCCCCTCATGAGAAAATGGCATACTCTTTTCTTTACTATTGGTGGAAACTTTTTATTTTTATTATTATCTGTGTAAAATATATTTCTTTCGCGAACCTGGAACTCCATTCATTTTTCCCATCTGACTATCCCAGCCCACCCCAATTAATTGTCACCATTGAAGAGATGAGTACAGAGTAAGTGAATGAAATGGATTTTCTGAACATTCTGAGCATTCATTAGACTGTGATCTCAATTCTACAAATGATTTAGAAATAAAATAATTTTCTTAGTCCCAAAATAGGAATTAATAGAAATTACTTCTTTTTGCACTGAGTGCATGTTTTGAAAGAGAAAAATGAGTTAGTACGTGGCTGACCACTGAAGAGAGAAATTCCATGCACACCGAAAAATTTATTTGACATTGATCATGTGCTAATGGGTAGCTAGTTGTCACAGTGGAGAGGTGTCAGCCCTGAAGTCAACAGGACTCATTTTCCTCAGTTTAAATCCAGCTTCAGATACTTGACCCTAGATAAGCCACTTAACTTTGTTTTCCTCAATTCCCCATCTGTAAAACCAGCTGAAGAAGGAAATAGGAAACCAATCCAATATTTCTGCAAAACAACTCTAAATTTGCTCACAAAACTTGGACATGACTGAAAAGTGATTAAATAACAACTAACATACAAATGCTATAAAGAATGCTGGGGAAACAAAGACAAAAGCACAACATATCCTGTAGCTTCAAGGAGCTTCTATTCTGTTGAAGGAGTATAACATATACAGCAATATATTCTGAGGTTATTAAAAGAGTGAGAGTCCTAGCTATGGGGATATCATGGAAAGCTTCACAGAAGGTAACACCAATACCTAGCCCTACAAGTTCCTGAGCAGGAGAATGGCATGAATTTATCTGTGAGTAAGAAAAGTTTCTATGAATTTCGCTTGAAAGATAGATTATATATGTGAAAGAATAGAGGCTATTATAATAATAACCTAGGGCCTAGACTAGAGTGATTATATTGCGTGTGGGCACGTGTGTGTGTGTGTGTGTGAGAATACACATATAAACACACAGGGATAGAATTGAAAAGAACTGGTAAGCACTTGGATATGAGAGATGAAGGGGAGGTCAAAGTCTAAGGTAATTGCAAACCTATGAATTTGTGAGACTGGAAAGAGGCTATTGCAATAAAAGTAATAAAGTCAAAAGGAGGAACAGGTTTAGGAGAAAATATAATGATCTTGAGTTTAAACATGGTGAATTTGAGGTGACAATGAGAAACTCAAGTAAAAAGTAAGTTCTACAGGCATTTAGAGATGTGAATCTGAAAGTCAGGAGAGAGTTCAGGACTGGGGAGACTGATTTGAATGTCTTCTGCCTACAGAGGTATTTAAAGTCAATGTGGGTAACTGAAATTGCTAAGAGGGAGGGAACAAGGCAGAGAAAAGAGTCAAGGTGAGCTGTGTTCCATATTGGAGGGAGAGACAGGATGGAAACCTTTTTGCAAGGGGGTTGAAGGGAGCATAAATAATAAAGAAGGTAGAGGCTTTGGGTATGTATAGATTACCCTTTCGAGAAGTTCAACAGGGATGAGAAAGAGGTTGGAAAGGATGATAACTAGACAAGAGTAGTAAAAAAATCTTTTTTTTTTTCTTTTTCTAACAAAGAAACTCTTTCTCACATTCAAAACAGACACTAATGATCAACACAATCCGTTTTCTGAAGCTTTCCTAATTAATTCCTGTACAATAAATCTTCTTTGCTCTAAAGTATTTTCTCTAAAGCACTGTTTCAGGAACATGCAATGACGTATTTTATTAGAGTCACAGAATCTTAGAAAATATCTACTCTAGTTATCACATCTTATGTACCAGGAAACTGGGAGCTAATGAGATTACTTTAGAAGGAAAGAGAATCCCCTAGAAGTCAGAAGACCTAGTCTGCTATTTAGTATTTCTGCCCCTTTGAATGAGTTATTTAACTTCTTAAGCCTCACTTTGCTTATCAGTTAAACAGGGATATTTTAATCCACCCTACTTTCCTCCACTGTGTTGTTGTGTAGATCAACTGAGATTACAAATGCCAAAGGAAAAGGAAAACAAAGCAAGCAAACAAATAAAAAAAACCAACAACAACCAAAAAAAAAATCCTGTTCTGTAAACTACAAAGCTTTATATAAATATAACATTAATATAAGATTATTGTCCACAGTCTTACAATTAGTTGATGTAAAAGGCAGGAGTAGAACTCAGGTTTTCTGGATCTGAGTTCACTGTCTCATAAACATATTTCTTTCTTTGAGGCATTGGAGAGAAGCAGAAAGCCCTAAAGTAATTATTGAAAAGGGATTGAAGTCTTAGGTCAATAAAAAACTTTCTTTTGTCTTTTTTTAAACCACTTAACCTCACTTAACTAGATCTTCCTCTTGTGAAAAGTGGGTGAAAACAACCAAAACCTTGCCCTAGCTAGCTCATAAGAGCATTTCAACAATCAAATGAAATAATGGATCTGAAAGCAAGTTGGAAAATATGAAGTATTCATTTGTAATTATTGTTTGTTAGTTTTAATGTACATTATCTCAACCACATGGGAAGATTTGTGTGAAATGTGCAATAGGTCCTTAAGAAATGCTAATTGAAAGAAGAAAATATAGTTAACCCATCACAGCTTGTATTGAATTTTGTTCTATATGGTATGCCCACATAAATGCATTCTTACAATCACTGTCTATCCTACAGGTAGAAACATATATGTGTGTATTTCCACTGAGTTGAAATCGAATCTGAAATTCTCATGATTAAGAATGAATCAAATACTTCCAAGGGAATATTAAAAAATTGGATGTCTTCGAATGCATCTTCATCTTTAAGGACATGAGAATGTTGTTGCTATTAGTCATAAAAATTAATATAGCCCTCTATGTTTCTAGACTATTATGCAATGATTGTGAGAACAGAAGAGAATGGCTACATGTTTATTTCATTAACAAGTTAGGATGAATACAAGACCTAACCCATTCTGAGCTAATAAATACTGTGTAAATTTATAACACATATGCATTTTTCCCTATTGTTAGCATCAGTCTAATTTACAATAATATCTATATTTGTAATATTTTAAATTAAATTTTAATAGCCCTATCTATTTACCACCTTGTAAAGTTATTATATATGTTAAATATTGTTATAGATTTGTCTTCTAGATCTTGAATTTAAGAAGCTAGCTATATTTTAGATGTCAGCAAGTGAAAAAGGACAGGGAGTTGTTAGTGCTATGATTAGCAGAATATTTGTTTTCAGTGATGCTGTTTTCATTATGATACCTCTCTCTACTAAAAAGCCTCAGTGACTTCCTGTTTCATACTTCATCTTGCCTGAGCACCTCTGACTGGATTTCAGGGCCCTGAAAAGAATTTTCTGCACTCTATCTCTGGAATCTTTTTTTAAGTATTTTATTTTTCCCTAGATACATTTAAAAACAATTTTTAAAATTCATTTTTAATACTTTGAGTTATAAATTCTTTCCTTTCCTCCCTCCCTACCCCACTACCCTCATTGTGAAGGCAAGCAATTCAATATGTTATACATGTGTAGTCATGCAAAACACTTCTATCATAGTCATGTTGTGAAGGACTAACTATATTTCCTTCCATCCTATCCCCCCCCATTTATTCCATTCCCTTCCTCCTTTCACCCCTCTAAAGTGTTTTACTTCTGACTACCCCAGACCCCAATCCGCCCTACCATATATCATTCCCTCCTCTTCTTTCATCCTCTTTCCCCCTATTTTCTTGTAGGGTAAGATTGATGTCTATACTCAATTGAGTGTGTGTTATTCCCTCTTTGAGCCAATTCTGATGAGAGTAAGGTTCACTCACTCCCTCTTACCTCCCTTCTCTTCCCCATCACTGTAAAAGCTTTTTCTTGCCTCTTTTGTGTGAAGTAATTCCTTCCATTCTACCTCTCCTTTTCTTCTTCTCACAGTACATATTCTTTCATCATTTAATTTTATTTTCTAGATATCATCTCTTCATATTCAACTCATACCTGTGCCCTTTGTCTATATATACTCCTTCTAACTACCCTAACAATGTGAAAGGTCTTATGACTTACAAATATCATATTTCAATGTAGGAATATCGACAGTTTAAGTTTAATAAGTACCCTATGATTTCTCTTTCCTATTTCTCTTTTCATGCTTTTCTTGAGTTATTTGAAAGACAAATTTTCTACTTATCTTTGGTCATTTCTCAAGAATGCATGAAATTCCTCAATGAATGTCAATATTTCCCCCTCATGTATTACACTCAGTTTTGCTGAGTAGGTAATTTTTGATTTCAGTCTTAGCTTCTTTGACTTTCAGAATATTATATTCCAAGGCCTCCTACCTCTACAATTTTATTTTATACCTCCATTCCCTAACTCATGTCATTACTTTCAGTTAGACCCCACTATTCCATGTTGCAGTTTGTTTTGTTTTCCTATCGTGCTCCTCTTCTTAGCTCCTATTTTTAACTCTCTTTATTTGTTTCCTGGTATTGCCCAAATAGCCTTTCTGTGAAAACACTTTCCCTGACTATTGCAAATATCATTGATGCTACTTAACTTTGTATTCCTACAATATTTTTCTTCTCTGTAGCACAATTTAAAATCCATTTATATATTTCCTATACTATTTGCATAGTTTTAAAAAAAAATTTTCAGTCAAGTAATTTTTAAATAAAATTTTATTAATATGTTGTATTTTTTACATTACCTTCTCTCCCCTTCTTCCAAATGAGTGTATTATCATTTTTACTGCTCAAATAAATTGTAAGTTCCTTGAGAGGAAGGACCAAGTAAGTATGATGATTACCCATATATTGAACATTTCTCAGCATAAAACTGACCATATTGATCAGTTAACTCAGTAACACTTGTGGATTGATCAAAAAAAGCAAATTATCAGTATGAAGAAAAACATAACAAATTTCTACCCGAGTTAATGAAAAAATTTATGACTTGAGGTTAGCAGATTCAACTATTTTGTCCATCAGATCTTGAATTAAAGTTTAAAAATACAGAATACTGAATTAGCATCTAATACTAATCTAGTAACAAGATCATGATTAGCTGAGGATTTTTGAAAATAGATTTCTTTAGCTTATTTGTCCTGTGTGTTTGGAACCAGTTTTCTAATTTTCTACTTTCTGTTGTGAAGACTGAGTAAAAGGAAATTATATCATATACTATATTAATTTATAATGAAAATATATGAACTCCAGTGATTGAGAGTAGTGTTTTAGACTACAAGTAAGAATATTGTTTCATTTAACTGAGTTAATTACTTGTTTTTGCTGGATCTTTACTTATAATGATGGATACAATTCAGCCAAAGAATTATGAAAGATACATTTTCACAAGCTAAAAGATGTAAGGAGGAAAGAATAAACATACAAGACTTGCAAATAAGTCAAATGTTAAATCTAACTTCATGTGCTAATTTTAGCTAATTTCTTGTTTTATAAATGTCATTATTATAGTATGAATTCATGCATTATAATTTTTCCCAGTACCTTAAAATATTTCCTTAGTGCAATATCCTTGTTTTTTTTCTTATGTCTACTCATTCCGTTTTCCTAATGCAGAAACAGAGATCATGTTTCTATATTCTTATCAAGTGACATACCTAATCAATCAGGCATGAAATGAGAGCCCATTTACAAATTTCTGTACAACTATTATTTTTCTAGATGATTGTAAATTTTGGGTATTTTTGGAATTAGGAGTAAATTAGTCAATGAGCATTTGTTAAGGGTCTGCTGTGTGCTGGACACTATGATATGCAATGGGGATACAAAGAAATTCAAAAACAAAATAAAACAAAGAAACAAACACAAATCTAAGACAGTGGGACAACAACAAAGACATAGAAATGACTGCAGTCCTATGTATAAGAAATTTTAGGTGGTCATTTTACCTGGATTAAAGTGTGTGGAGGGAAGTAAAGTTTAAGAAGACTGGAAAGCCAGTAAAGGACCAGGATATGAAGAGACTTAAATGCCAAAAATATTGTATTTGACACTTGCCAGTATTAGGAAGCCTCTGGAGCTTTTGAGTAGAGGTGTGAACAGAAATGTATTTTAGAAAAGTCAAATCAACAACTGTATGTAGGATAGATTTAAAATGAAGAGTTAATTGAGTGAGGGAGCTCATTTAGAAGAGTATTGCAATAGTCCAGTTGATGAGAGCCTGCACTAGGGTGATGGCTAAGTGAGAAGAGATAAAAGAAAATTTATGGCAGATATTTTGAAAGTAGAAATGACAAGATTTATCAATGGATTGTCTATATGGAATCAATGGAAGGAAGGAGCAGAGCATACTACCGTATTAACATCCTGAATGAATGATAAAATGATGTTAGATGCATCCAAATGCACTTTAAAAGATTCCTTACTGTTTCAGTGAAGAATGAAAATTATAACAATAAAATATATACCTTTTATATATCCTCATCTCATATTTGAAAAATATAAAGACATTGTGGTATAGATTAGTTGACTTAAAGTATATATGCCTATGATTGCCAACATTAAAAACAAACCTTTTCTCTCAAAATTTAATTGCTAAAGAAGCTCTTTATTCACTGAACTTTATAAAATTTGAAGTAATCATTCATTATCTATGTGATGAATCTGAGTCTCTCAGTTAGAAAGAAACAACACACTTTTCCTAGAAAATCTGAAACCTTAAAAAGCAAAGAATTCTAATCGTTTGGCCCTAATGCATTCTAAGGGCCTTGTTCATCTTCCAACAACAATATGAAATTAACTTGAATAATATCACCTTTATGCTATCCTTCACTATTACAGTAAAATGAGTAATTTGAAGGGAAAATTACACTTTTAAAATATAATATTTCTAATCATATTGTTAGGTTGATTGTTAAATGGATTATTATTAAAAGTATTACAAAATAAGTGAAACAGTAAAGAATAATGTAGTGGTTTGAGTGCTTGGCCTGTTGTCAGGAAGATCTAATTCAAATTCTATTTCTCACATTGGCTTTGAGATCCTGAACAAGTCACTTAATTCCCCTGTGTCTATTTTCCAGTGTGGCACAGTTTATTTATTTATCTATCTGGCATAAAATCTCTTGATTTTGAGACAAAGGATCTTATTTTACATCCTGACCCTACAAGTTATTACCACTGTGATATTGGGCAATTTACTTAGCCTGTTATGACCTCAGTTTTTTATAAAATGAGGAAATCAGAGTACATGACAATCAAACTCTCTTCTAGCATTAAATCTGGGCTCCTGTAACTATACATACATACATGCATACATGCATACACATATGCATACATTCATACATACATGCATACATATGTGTGTATTAATGGCCTCTTTCTTTGCCAAGGCCAGTAGTTCTATCTATATGTGTACATAATCTTATTCCTTTTCATTTTTTCTGGAAGATTGATTCATCTTTCAAAATGTTCCCTTCAATCTTCATCTTGCCCTATCAAATAATTTCATTCCTACTTTTCCTACTATGTTTAAATATGATTATACTGGGGAAAGAGTCAAGATGACAGAGTACAGAAAGCACTCACATGAGTGCTCCCAATATTTCCCTCCAGACAACTTAAAAATGATAGATTCAAATTGAAGTCTGGAGTGACAGAGCCAACAAAAAGTCAGTGGGTCATTCTTCTAGCTAAAGACAATTTAGAAGGTTGAAAAAAAGAGCTTATGGAGGTGAAGGTTGGTTCAGAGCTCATATGGATAAAACACCAATGGTGAGGTTAGGTGCTGGCAAAAGAATTGTCAGCAGCTTCAGACAGTCTCTAGCCAGATTAGGGAAGGGAACCTGACAAGTAGGAGGAGATTTAAGGACCCCTATCATAGCCCTGAATGAAGGAACAGATTTGACTCACTTTGTGTTCATGCCTCAAGGACAGGAAAGAACACTTTAATATAAAGGGTGAACAGAAGTCCCAAGCAACAGTATAGCTTTCAGATACTAAGTTTCAGGGAGCCTGAGGAGCAGTATTGATTGCAGTCCCAAAAGACCAGGGGTTCTTATTGGATTAAAGTTTAGACCAGTTACTATACTTCTCACATCACTCCACCTTGAAAACATCAAAAGCTTCCAAACCCTCACAATTAACTCTAAAACTAGCAATGTAAAAATGTCTGAAGCTTGAGAGATTGCCCATTCCCTCTCATACCAGTAAGAGAACTCCAGATTAACATAAAGCTCAAAATCTGGAAATATGGTGAAATAAAGAGTAAATAAAAACAAAAAAGAATCAGACCATAAAAAGCTATTATGGTGACAGGGAGGATCTTGCCACAAAATCAGCAGAAGACAAAAACTCAAAGAGAAAGGGGGAAAATGAATTGGAAATAAGCTCCAATAAGAATTCCTGGAAGAATCAAAAAAAATTATTTTCAAAATCAAAAAATAGTGGTAGAGGGGAAAAAAAAACTTAAGTAAAGAAATGAGAGCAAAGGAAGAAGATTCTGAAAAAAAATGAACTTGGTAAAAGTGGCACAAAAATACTGAGGAAAATAATACCTTAAAAACCATAAATAGTCAATGGACAAAGCTTCTCTGGTGAAAATAATTCCATGAAAAGCAGAATGGGTCAAATGGAAAAAGAATTACTAAAACTAGATAAAGAAAATAATTCTTTAAAAATTAGAATTAGACAATTGAAAGCTAAGGACTAAATGAGACATCACAAAATATTCCAACAAAGTCAGAAAACTGAAAAAAAGAAAAAGAAAATGTGAAAGAGCTGATCTGAAAATTAAAAATAATAATGACATGGAAATAGAGGAAAATTCATTCAAGAAATATTGGAAAAGACTCAAGAGAAATATGAAAAATAAATATGAAAGAGAAATCATAAGACATTCAGTAAGGTTAAACTGTTTACATTTCTACATGTAAAGATGATACATGTAATTTCTAAGAACTTTTATTACTAGGGTAGTTGGAAGGATTCGAGAGACAGAGACAGAGACAGAAAGAGCGAGAGAAGGAGAGAGCGAGAAAGAGAGAAAGAAAGAGAGAGTAAAATATGGGAGTGAATTATTTTGTTGGAATAATTGGAAAAAATGGAGAAAGGTGAATGGAAATGAAGATGGGAGGAAATTATCTTACTAAAAGAGAGGCACAAGGAAGAGTTTTATAATGGAATGAGAAATGGTAGTGGTGGGGAGAATGGGCCATACTTAAACCTCTCTCACAGCTAAATTGGTTCAAAGAGGGAAATGCACACATACATATGGAAGGGAAGGGTGTAGGATAAATGGGGTTAGATGTAAAAGGGAGGATAATTAAAAAAAATAATCACAAGCAAAACAGACTTTAGAAAAGAGACAGGCTATAAAGAGAGAGACACATAAGAAAATAAAATGAATGGAAATAGACACATGGTAATTACAACTGTGAATGTGAATGGGATGAATTCACCCATAAAACAGAAACATGTAGCAGAATGGATTAGAAACCAGAACCCAACAATATATTGGTTATAAGAAATGCCGAGTTAAAATAAGGAGCGAGAGCAAAATGTATTATTTTTAAGCTTTTTAAAAAGAAAAATAAAGCAGGGATCAATTCTGATCTCAGATAAAGTAAAAGCAAAAAAAAAAAATAAACCTAATTAGGGGCAGAGCCACAATGGAATCCCTGCTTGAGCTCTTCTCCAAACCCTTAATACCTGTAAAGAAGTGACTAAACATATTCTTGAGCTGCAGATCCCACAACATGATGGAGTGAAACAGGTCTCCAGTCCAAGAAAGCCTGGAAGGTTAATAGGGAGGGTCTATAACACCAGGCTGTGAGTGGAGTGCAGTCCAGCTTAGACCACAATGGCATGCATGAAAATAGAGTAAATCTCAGGGGATAGTAGCTATGGCAGTTTCCAGACTTTTTGGCCTACAAATGTCAAAGACAACATAGAAGGTCAGAGGGGAATCTCTGTGGGACCTGAGTGAAAGAGAATCACAGTCCAGCCCCAGGGCAGTGGAAATGGTGCTAATTGGTGGCAGCAGCAACAATAGCTGCTTCTAGAACTCCTGGCCCGCAGATGGTGGAGGGATCAAGTGGCTGAGCAGAAGGCAATTTCTGGCACTGTGGTAAGATTCTCTTGCTTTGCCTGGCTTGGATCTGGGTGGCAGTCCTGAGGTAAGGAGGAACACTGGTAGAGCTTATGAGGCAGTTAAGAGAGAATGAGCCTCACAGTTCTAAGACAGAAAAGAATGCTTGCGGTCACTTCCAGAGCAGAGCACAGGCTAGGAGAGGAGTAAACACCACTTTGAAAGAAATGGAAATTTGCAAGTCCCTGGAACTTTCACTGAAAATAGTTGCACAAAAGCCATGAAGTTTGGAACAGTGCAATGCCATTCCCCCACTGGAAGCAAAGGCCTACCTTGAAAAAGAATTAAAAAGTCAAGCATTTGGCTGGGAAGATGAGCAGTGAAAACCAACCAACAAACAAACAAACAACTCAGACTATAGAATCTTATTATAGTGACAAAGAATATCAGAACATACAACCAGAAGATGACAATAAAGTCAAAGCGCCTACATCCGAAACCTCCAAGTAAAGTATAAATTGGTTGCAGACAATGGAAGAACTCAAAAAGAATTTTGAAAATTAAGTAAGAAAAGTGGAGTAAAAATTGGAAAAAGAAATGTCAGTGATGCAAGAAAAACTTGAAAAAATAAGTCAACAGCTTGCTAAACGAGACCTCCAAAAAGCTGAAGAAAATAACACTTTAAAAAACAGACTAACCCATTTGACAAAAGAGGTCCCAAAGGCCAATGAGGAGAATACCTTAAAAAGAAGAATTGGCACCAAATGGAAAAGGAGGTCCAAAAGCTCACTGAAGAGAATAATTCCTTAAAAATTAGAATGGAAAAAATGGAAGCTAATGACTATATGAGAAGTTCTAAAACAGAAACAAAAAGAATGAAAAAAATATATGACAACATGAAATATCTCATTGGAAAAATCATTGACCTGGAAAATAGATGCAGGAGAGATAATTTAAAAGTTATTAGACTAGCTGAAAGCCACAATCATAAAAAGACCCTAGATGTCTTTCAAGAAATTCTCAAGGAAAGCTGCCCTGATATTCTAGAACTAGAAGGTAAAATAGAAATTGAAATAATCGAGTGATCATCTCTTGAAAGATCTCCTAGGAGAAAACTCCTAGGAACATTGTAGGTAAATCCCAGAGTTGCCAGGTCAAGGGGGAAATATTGCAAGAAACCAAAAAGAAACAATTTGAATATTGTGGAAGCACAATCAGGATAACACCAGAGCTAACAGCTTCTACATGAAAGGATTAGAGGAATTGGAATATTATATTACAGATGTCAAAGGAGCTAGGATTAAAACAAAGAATCACCTTCCCAGCAAAACTGAGTATAATATGTCATGGAGAAAATTAACATTCCATGAAATAGAAGACTTTCAAGTATTCTTGATGAAAAGATCAGCTGAGTAGAAAATTTGGCTTTCAAATATAATAATCAAGAGAAGCATGAAAAGGTAAACATGAAAGAGAAATCATAAGTTAATTTTTAAAGTTGAACTGTTCTTATTCTCACATGGAAAGATATTTGTCACTCATGAGACCTTTCTCATTATTAGGATTGTTGAAGGAAATATATATGTTTATACACACACACACACACACACAAGAAGCAGAGAGACAGAGAGAGAGAGACAGAGAGACAGAGACAGACAGAGAGAGATACAGAAAGACAGAATAGGGTAAATTATCTCACATAAAAGAGGCAAGAAAAAGGCTTTTACTATGGAGGAGAAGAGTGAGGAGGTGAGAGGGAATGAGTGAATCTTACTCTCATCAGATTTGGATTAAGGACAGAATAACACACATATTCAATTGGTTATCTTACACTATGGGAAAGTAGGGGAATGGGGATATGATGGGGGGATATAAAAGGGAGGACAGATTGAGGGAGTGGGTAGTCAAAAGCAAACACTTTTGAAAAGGAACAGGGTCAAAGGAGATAATAGAATAAATGAGAGGGTGGGATAAAATGGAGGAAAATATAGTTAATCTTTCACAACATGACTTAATGCATATAGTGAATTAAATGCAATACTTGAAACAATAATATTTTTAAAAGGCCTGAATTCAAATCCCTCCTCAAATATTTATTAGTTCTGTGACCCTGTGCAAATCATTTAACCTTGCACTCAGTTTTGTCAACTTAAAAATTCAGATATCCACAACTTTTGTATTACCTACTAATATTGTAATCATGAAATGAAATAATGTTGACAGAGATTTAAAACTTAAAGTGTTACATAAATGTGAATGATGAAGATGATGGCAAAGATGGTATTATAAGCAGGTTTTTTTTTCAGATTACAAGGATGTTATCACACACACACTAATAAAAATAAGGAAGTCTATCATATTACACAGTAGAAGAAAATGCTTCTTCCCCAAAATGAGTCAAAATAATGATTTTTAGGTAAAATCTCCTTCAAGTAGAAATATAGCTAGGATAAGATGAAAAACTAATACCTTTCAATATCTTTAAAGAGCCTTTGGGGTAATATGTTACTATATCAAGTCAAATTTTTAAAATAGTCAAATAATAAGACCACTGAGACCTTTTAAGCTCTATACCTTTTATTCAATTTTATTATTGTACAGATAAAATCCTTGGATTATAGCTTGTGAAGACTATTTTCCAAGATTCCTTTTGTGGATGTGTAGATTATCATCACATTTTTATTTTAATAGTGAAATGTGCATTTGGAGCCATAATTATTGAGAGTCTTTCTCTTTGGGCACAGGCAATAAAAAAAGTCTGATTTTTTCCCTATAAATTTAGCATTGTTCCTTCTTTCACTTAACCTTGATATTAATCCTTCAGTGTCCTCAAAATTATCTTCTCTTTTACAGTCTTTTTCTAGGTATTCTTGCTCTAGTCCAGTGGTTTTTCTAGGTTTTGTTTGATTCATTGTCATTTCCCCTTCCTCCAAGACTGTAAGGATAGAGTCCAGGTGTGGTAGCTCTCCTCGTACCCACAGCAATGAGATTACCTATCTGTTGAAGCAGATGATTTTGAACTTTAGAGATCCATCATTTCCTCAATATGGATACTCCCTGCAATGAGCTAAGCTGCAATCTCTTTTGATCTTTGTACATGATCTTTAAAAACTGCTGTGTCTAAAACAAATCCTCATCTCTAGCAATTAAACTTAGCTTTTTTAGGTGACAGATACATGCTCAATACCCAGGATGGTTCATGCTCAAACCTTTCCTACCACAACCTGTGCTTCACTGGCATAGACTTCTATAACCCCAAGTCATCCTGACATCACAATGAAGCACTGACTTGGGCATTAGAGGAGGTCTTGGAGTATTGGATAACAATATCTGTGTCCTCTCTTAATAATTTCTACTTTTAATGCATAACAGAGCAGGAGTGATACATTAATTTCCTTTGACTACAAGTAAGAGTGCCAACAAACTATTCTTGCAGTTTATGTAGTCACTGACCATAGACACTTAACAAGTCTATGGGATCTCTTTCTGCATCTACAAAATGAAGAGCTTGGAGCAGATGACCCATACATTTCTTTTTAACACTAAAATTCTGATTATAAAAATCTATAGAAATGTACCTTCCTTGGAGGAGGGCTAACCCTGAACACAATTACGAACATGTTATTTTCTCAATTCTTAATGTTTACTAGTTCCTTCTTTTTTTTTTTATTTTGTCAGTTACAAATTTTCTCCCCATCTTTCCCCTACACACCGCCCCAAAACAGCCATCCCAGTGTATCCCCCTCCCCCATTCTATTCTCTCCTATGTATTCTCCCCTCACCCCTCTG
>CM053592.1:88410129-88425989 GCA_028646515.1 Pseudochirops corinnae | reverse complement strand
AAAATCCTTCACAACATGAATCTAACTTATACTTTCATCATTACCATACATTATTTCCCTTTGCACATTTAGCCTTTTAGCTAAATTGGCCTTCTTTCTGTTTCTCACAAATAGGAACTCCTATTTCCCTCATCCATTTCCATGCATTTGCACCCTTATTGTTCCTTATTCCTGAAGTATATTTTCTTCTAATCTCTGTTTGCCTCACACACTCTGTCATTTACTTTCAAAACAAAGTTTTCATACAGACAATCAATATGATATTTTCCCTGACCTGCCCCCCCACTCCAAAGCTATTGCTATTCATCATTAATTAGCTTACATTTATTTTGCATTTATTCTGTAAACACTTATAGTAAATTACTCAGTCATTAAGCACTGATTAAGTATCTAAATAGTGCAAGCATTGTGCTAAGTGCTGGGGATACTAATCAAGAGAAGAGAATCCTACCTGCCCTCAAGGAGCTCACATACTAAGCGAGGAGACAACATACAAAAGACAAACAAATAAAAAATCCATCCAGCTCTATTCAGATATGATATATACAAGTTAAATGGGGGAAAAATTAGAGAAAAGATTTTAGCAAGGATGGGCCATGTAGAGGAGAGGAGAGAGACAAGGAAAGGCTTACAGTAGATGTGATTTTAGCTTAATCTTGAAGAAAGTCAGGAGGTAAAAGGAAGGAAGGAAACTATTTCAGGTATGGGTAACAGTCAGTGAAAATGCAAGGAATGGGGAGATTGAATGTTATGGGTGAATACATAATTGCAGGCAAGCCCACATTATTATCATAGAGGTAAGTAAAGCATAAGATTAGAAGATAGGCAATTACCAGTTCATGACAGCTTTAAAGGACAAACAGAAAATTTTATATTGGATCCAAGAGATGATATGGAACCACAGCTGTTTACTGAGTGAGTAGGATGTGGGGGTGATCATTTTGATAACTTAATGGATTCTAAGAAGAAGGTTGAAGCTAGTAAACAACTGCAAGTCTTCTTCAGAATTCCGGGAATAAGTGGTGAGGGCCTCAATCAGTATGGGGTTTGTGTGGGTAGAGAGAGGGGGACACAAACAAGATGTGTTATGAATTAGAAATGACAAGACTTGGCATCAGTTTGTGCATGTGATATGCAAGTGAGAAGTTGAGGATGCTTGGTTTTGTCAGTTTGGTGGCAATCCAAATCCCGGAATATTAAGTATATGATTTTTGACTCTTCTGTTTCTTATAATTTTATGAGACTTCCCAACTTGTCAGTTCTTTCCCCAAATCACTCTTCCTTCCTACCTGTACAAACTACCTTTCCTAGTAGTGAGACATTAGTCGAGTGTTACTGCTTCTTATTCAAATCAAATTACTATCTTTGTAGTCTAAATTAATACTAAATATAAACATGTAAATATGTGTTAGCTATTATTCTCATAAACCTCCTCTGTCCTTTCTCATGTCTCTTTTAGTTAATTCAAAATATATCATAATGTAGGGGGTGGCCAGATGGTGCAGTGAATAGAGTACCGGCCCTGGAATCAGGAAGATCTCAGTTCAAATCCGGCATCAGACATTTAACCCAAAAGTCTAGCCATGTGACCTTGGCCAAGTCACTTAACCCCAATTGCCCCCTCCAAAAAGCAAAATCTCTCTCTCTCTCTCTCTCTCTCTCTCTCTCTCTCTCTCTCTCTCTCTCTCATAATCTATCTAGATTAGAGCTTGGATTCTTAAACTATGTTCTCTTGACTACCTTGAGGGATCCATGAATAGATTTCAAATCTTTGGACTTGCAAAGGAAAATAATTTACATCTTTTTTTTGGTAACCTCTAACTGAAATTTAGAATATCTTTCTTTTCCTTAGTTAATTTTATTTTTAATTTCAAACTTCACTTCCATAGGATTTTGAGTTTTACATTTTCTCCACCTTTCTGCCCTTCCCCCTCCCTAAGCAAATGTGCAATCTGCTATAGGCTTTATATATATTCATATTAAACATATTTTCACATTAGTCATGTTGTAAAGAAGAATGGGAGGAAGCATGAGAAAGAAGAAACAAAACAAAACAATAACAAAAAAGGAGAGCAAATAGTATACTTCCATCTGCATTCACACTCCAAAGTCCTTTCTTTGGATGTGATAGTATTTTTCATCATCAGTCTTTTGAACTTGTCATAGATCCTCGCATTGCTGGGAAGGCCTAAATCTGTCAAAGTCAGTCATCCCATAATGTGGTTGCTACTGTGCACAATTTTCTCCTGGTTCTGCTCACTTCACTCAGCATCAGTTCATGTTAAATTTTCCCGTGTCTTTCTGATGTCCTACTGCTTAGCAACTGGGCTGTGATCCTCAGTACCACAGGTGCTTTTAGACTCACACTGACCCCTATATTTCTATAAGTATTTTTGCACCTCTGGGTCCTTTTCCCATCTTTATGATCTCTTTGGGATATAGACCTGGAAGTGGTATTGTTTTTTAGTTACTAATGTGTCAACCCTGTTCTCTCTTTGCATTGAATAGTAAGCTGTTCTACAGGTTGTAGCTATACCAGGCAATGGTTCCAACTTGAAGGGGTTAGATCAACCACAACAAATTATGCTATTCACCTATTTATGTTTACCTTCATATGACAGCAGCAAAACATGAATGGGGTACCTATAACTAACTACAAAGAGAAGGAAACTGGAAAAGAGAGGAGAAATCACATATGGAGACTATTCTGGAGGCATTATCATCCTTTAAAACTTAATGTTTAGGGGCACAGTGAATAGAGCACTGGCCGTGAAGTCAGGAGGACCTGAGTTCAAATTTAGCCATAGACATTTGACATACTTACTAGCCATGTGACTTTGGGCAAGTCACTTAACTCCAATCACCCTCCAAAAAGCAAAAAAAAAAAAAAAAATTGATGTTTGCAACTCAGAGTTTAAGAATTTCTTGTTTTGTATTTTTAAGTGGATATATTTCTACTATTTCTTGTTCCTACCCTTATTTTTTATGACTTCAGACTCTCTTATGGGTGCATCATTCAGGTCTTGCTTTTAGTACACTTATGTTGAAATGAGAACTATTAGACTATGAATCCTACTCCAAATGCTGCCTTGGTGCTTTTCATAACTGATATATTTATGTTTAGTGCTTTCATGATTTTCTTTGTAGGAACATTGAGACATGGACCTTAGCTTTATCATATTGGCACTTCTTGAGTCACTTATTCAAGATAAAACTTTTTCCTTTTTTATGTAAAGATCTTTTCAGGATTAAATTAAATGATTGATACTTAATATCTTAATAAATCTTCATAGGAAAATTGTTTTTTTTTCTTCTAAAAGGAAGTCAGCTATAAATCTAATCCTTTGGCAATTAATTTTGACAGTACTCCAGCTTTTCTTACAGGAATCAGCAAACAGTCATAGAAACAAAGAGCTAACTACACAGGCACATGAACACAGTGAATAATGGCATGTGTCATATTTACAGTTCAAGACTTCAAAACAGAATGTTTGCTCTATAACTGAAGTTTTGTCTATCTAGTCATGTACTCACATGTTAATTAAAATAACAAGTCCTTATTCATTCTTATTACTCTTAAAATTTCAGAGTTTAAAGAAAACTTTAAGAATATTTACTCAAGCCTTTTCATGTTAACATATCACAAATCTGTAGCTAGAACAGTCCTAAGAAGCAATACAGTCCAACCATCTCCTTTTACAAATAGAAAGATTACAAAGAGACTGATGTATTGGAGCCAGGATTTAATTCAGACCCTCTCACTCTTTCCAGGACATCGCATTTCCTGTCTTTTCAGGACATCATATTTCCTTCCTTTGGGGAAGTGATTAAATATAAGAGAAATTCAAGTGAAATTCCTTTGCAAATATCTTCCACAGTCTGTCCAAATTATTTCCACTTCATTATTTACTTTGGCAATGGATATTGCTCCAATACGTAACAATATAAGGACTATCATGAGGACTATGGAAATGTTTTTGTCTTACAGGTTGGCAATACCATTTGTCATGATACATTTTGAATTGTTGCCCTTATTCCACCTCTCTCATGATAAGTTGAAGATGAATTTGAGACCTGTGGACAAAAATTTAGTCTTTTTTTTCCAGCCCATAAAATTGGAATAATAAATAAGAAATCTCAGATGTCTTATGACAATTCCTCATAACACAGTAACAATTGAATTGGTAGTTTTCCATGTGCCCTCAAATTATCACATGTGTTATACTTTATTATTTATGATATGATAATATAATATGATAGTATTAATATGATAATATAATAATATTTTATATGATGACATATGTGTATTCATGCTTAAATGTTGTAACCACTACAGTAGAATATTAGATCCTTAAGGGCAGGGACTATTTTTGTTCTGCTTTTTTTCCCTGTATTTCTCATACTTATTATAGTGCCTTGCTAATACAGGGTAATGTAATGAATCATTTACTGGGCTAATCTGCATGGACTTCTCTCATTAAGATTTAAGTTTCTTGTGGGAAGGAATTATCTTGCTTTGTCTTTCTATTCTAGCACTTACCTGTGCCTGGCACCTAGTAAATGTCTGTTGGTGTGCATTCAGTAGGATTCTATTAGACGGTGATTCAAATTGACAAAATGGTGCCATTTAAAGAAGAAGATATTGACTTGGCATTTTTTTTTCTTTTTAGCATAGGCCACAAATGAAAATTGAGCCCCCTTTTTAAGCTTAAGCCAGGACAAAAATTATTAGACAATGTAGGGAAAACAGAACTGTGGAAAGAAATAATAAAATACAATTCTGTTAACCGTCTCTGACAAACACCATGCCTAAATGCTACCTACCATTACCTTGTTTCATTAACTGTAAAAGAAGTTATTTTGAAATAAGTTTTAACTCTCATTCCTCATAGGACTCAGACTTCTTTACTCCCTTTATATACTCTGACAAACATTAGTGAGACAATGTTCAGCCTGACACTTTGCAAGATTTTATTACACTAAGCAGACATGAAGGTTGAAAATATCATAAATATTAATCAGGGTTTAATGAACAGTGGGAGGTCTCCACACATCAACCTGTACAAGGGGAAACTTTGAATTAAACACACTATTTCTTGCCCTATAAATCACTAGTGAAAACTTGACAGTACTTGGATACCAGTGCTTATGCTGCTAGATCCCAAGTCACGGAACAGTATAGGTGTAAAAATAGACATCATTTTATCACCCCACATGGAGCTTCTGCATTTTTAACCAGCCCATTTTTTAATTCCTTTTAAATTTTAATTACTTCTGAAAGATTCAGAATTAATATCTCAGAAGAATCAAGGCCTTCACTTTTTTTTCTTTTCCTGAAGAGAAAAACAGTACAGATAAAATTGTTGCAAGTTTGTCCCACATCGTCTCATTACCAAACATATAACAGTAATCTAGAGGGACAAGCTGTGTCAAGTTTGAGAGCTGAGTCCAACAGTCAATTATTGATTGACTTATTGCATTTATTAAATATCTCCATTGCCAGTTTTGCCTCAAGACACATTTACTATGTATAACAGAAAAAGACAATGGTTCCCACCATACTTTGTTATTTCATAGGCAATACCTGCTGTATGTTCTTGCACACACACAGACACATAGGACCTCAAAGAGTATACAGATGAAGAAAAAACAGATAAAAGAAAAGACACTCATTTCATACAAAATAATATTTTTTTGACATCATAAATAACATTTTAATAGCTTTGAAACATTAGAACACACTCCTGGAATGATTGGGGAATCTTTTTTTTCCCGGACATTTTAAAGGAAAGAATATAGCTGTTTTGTTTCTGAAATTAATAATCAGTACTATCTCCCCAGGAGTATGGAAAGACTTCCAAATTTGGAGTGAGATGACCTGAGTCTGAATGACAACTCTGCCACTAGCAACCAAGTTACATTGCAAAAATCCATTCACTTTTCTAGATCTCATATGTGAAATGAGAGAGCTAGACTCTGTGGTCATTTCCAACTCTATATCTATGGTTGTATTTCCTTGAGAATATGGACCATATTTTCTATTTCTTCACATTCCCAGCACTTAGCATGATGTCTTGTAGGCCATTGTTGCTTAGTAAGTGTTTTCTGATGTAATGATGAAAACAACTTCTCAAAGTTCCTTGAGTTGTACAGGGTAACTAAGATATGATAAACCTTACAATAAACAATGGGTTGCAATGGGTATGCTTTTTGTCACTGCTCTCCACTACTGCTGGGGCCCACATCTATGCCTGCTTCCCCCAAGCTAGCCAGGATCTGGGGCTCCTTATGCCCATTCTATATTCAGGTGATCAAGAAGTGATGTTACTAATCTTCTCAAGAAAGAATGAGTTGAGATAATCTGCTAAGAGTGTCTGGGTATGAGTAGCATTGGAAGATTGAGGAGAAGGGTGAAAGTTTTGAACAGCAACACTAGTTAGTTACCAGAGAGAGAAGCACCAACATCTGGGTTTTTAAAGTCGGGGGCTCAACGAGTTCCCAGAGTCTCATCTGGCCAAATCACACAGCTCTTTGCAAAGTGAGCCCCCATATAAAATAATCTTATCATGATACTTATAATATTTACACAAAGATGTAAAATTGATCTAGGAGGTTTAATCAATTTATTTTTCATTGTCCAGTTACAACACTCAGGTACTTAGTTTGTACAGTCAATTCCTTGACTTCTCTACCAATATTTGCCATTGGCTATACACTGACATATCTATTGCCTATATATGCATCATAGATTTGTTTTTAATATTAAAGCTTTTGTAAAAGTTCCCAAGAACCATTTCCATCTTCAAAGATATGGTGGTGGTGGGGAATCTTAAGAAGTTCAGTAGCTGCAAATGCATATAGAATATAACAAAATAAAGAAAAGAATTAATGAATTAAATACATTTATTAAGTGTCCTCTGTGTCCCAGACATTGGGGAAATAAACACAAAAGTTAACCCTTGCTTCAAGTAGGGGGATATGACTCATGTAGGAACATGATAGCGAGAGGAGGAATTTATGACCTGTACAGATTTAAAAAATGGCAAAAGAAATTATAGGCCAGTCAATTGCCTCAACACCCCCCCCCCAAAAAAAAAAAAAGTAATAGTATTATTAATTTGATTAGAGTTTCTAGAGCAAGAGGAGGAAAGAGGAAACAGGAGCAGGAAATTTGCCATGGCAAGGCAGATAATAAGATGTCCAGAGTAGATACTAGGATGGAAAATAAAGCATAGTCTATAGAAGGCTGGTGACTTTGTTCTCATCAAACAGGATAGCTCAACCTCCCGGTAACATTTCAATCAAGATTGCATTAACTCTCCTAGAGAAAGGAAGAATGGTCTCTAGATGTCAAGTCTAGAGAATTGATACTTTTAAAATATAAATTTTTTCTGGTCCTTTATTTAGTAAATTATGCAGCTAAAATACCTTTTAAATAAGTGATCTTTTCTCCCTTAGTGAAACACTTTTGCTAGCACCAAGCCGTACTCAGTTGTGTTCAAGGAAATCATTGTGGTTGTTCTATACCATGTTAAAAATGTGTTCTTGCTAACTCTCTTGCATTGCAAGTAATATACTGATCATGAAATTTCTCAGTGATTTATTAGTTTGAATGAGATGTACTCACATGTGATTTTAATGAAAGAAAAACTATGAGAATAATGATAATTATTTAAATTTGGCAGTCTCTTTTTCTCAATTTAGGATCTTGTAGTTAAACTATAGCGGGGGTAGAAACATAAGATATTTTTAATCTTTTGAATTAAAAGGAAATTATGAGTATTTTTTTTTCATTTTTGTAATGTGATATATGTGACAATATCACCCTAAGGATTTTTGTTCTCACAAATTCCAGATCCTAGATTTAGAATTAGGATAGACCTCAGAGACCATCTTGACCAATACTCTCCTTTTAGAGACAAGAAAGCTGAAGCCCGGGTAGGTTCTTAACTTTGACTTTGCCTAAGACCACACAGGCAATGAATAAGAGAGAGAAGATTAGAACTCATTTCTTATGGCTCCTGAATCAATACTTTTAGTTGAAAAAGACATTTTATTTGAAGTAAAAACTGAAGTAAAGTATGCCTACAATCAGATTGACTAAAACCCAATTTGGATCTAATCTTGTTCTGTCAGTCTAGGTTCCTTTTCTCTCCCAGTAACAATTACTTGCTGTTAATACTATTAACCCACTGATTCAGCCTGTCAGAACTTCCAAATATATTAACACTGAGCAATAGGGACCTCTGAAACCCTGTAGCTGGGATTCAGAACAGCTCAGTCGTGCTATTGGAAAAGACTGAAATGAAGCCATAATTAATAAAAAAAAAACATGCAAATGAGTTGTTCATTTGAACTATTCTTCACTAGAAATATAATAGAATCTCAAATAGTATTTTTTATAACATTCTTATGAAAATATAGAATTAAAACTGAGTTAGCAGAAGAAGACAGTCATATGATTGGGAGATGGATAAATTTCAGAATGATCAAGTTCAATACATGAAATGTTTGCCTGTGATTTATTTAGGGAATTAGGGCAGAATTGACAAAGGGGACAGGCAGCACAAAAGAGATCTTAAAATGTATCAAATTCAACCCTCATAGTTGGAAGTCATAAACCTATAATTTTTTGAGATAAGCATTTCAGCCTAATTAAAAATGGAAAATTTTTGGATAGTTATCAGTATAACAATGAATGCTGAATCAATTTGATGTCCTAAGGAATATGCAGAAAAATGAAGAGAATAATAGCAGGTAGATTGGTATCTGAGCCTTTAACCCTCCTCCCTCCCCCCCGAAGGGTTTCATTATATTTAGAAAGACAGTATGGTATGATAAATAGAGAATAACCTTTAGTATCAGGAAGACTGGGGTCCAAGTGCCACCCCTTACAAATATTGGCTGTGTGATTCTGAGCAAACATTTAACCATTCTCAGTTTTCTAGTCTCATGTTGCGAGCTGTAGTTAAGATGCCAAAACAATTTTGGATAAAGGAGTTTCCTTAGCCCAGAGTTTCCTGTGACAATTCAATCACATGTCCAGGCTTAACCCCTTTAGTAATCTTAACTAAAACATATGCTTTCCATAGGCTGAGAGACAAGCAGAATAAAGGCTAACTTTCTTCCTACATGTTACCAAAAAAAGGCCTATAAGAAAACAAAATATCTTCTGCCAATTAACTGGACACTTTTAGTTATCTTACTTTGTACTCTGCTAATTATAATTGACAAGAAATAAGGAAAAGGTGATTTAGAAGAAGTTGGATTTTTTATCTTTGTTTTAATAATTCTTGAGGATACAAAGAGGAAAACTTGATGCAAAGGCCTTGTATTTCCCTAGTACCATTACTCATAAAACATCTATATCATTATAGCACAACACTGTAATTTCTTTTCTTTTTTAAACTGTTTTTCCCTTTTTTTTAGGTTTGGATTCATTCTTCACAAAGATGAAGCTGTACTACAGAAAATTGACCTTGAAACTCTGTCATATATAAAGACAATTAGCTTAAAGGACTACAACTGCATTCCTCAGTCTCTGGCTTACACTCACCTTGGAGGATACTATTTTATTAGTTGTAGCCCTGACAGTACTGGGGCTATTCCACCCCAGCTTGTGGTGGACAGTGTAACTGACTCAGTCATTGGATATAATGGTGATGTTATGGGTACCCCATATGTTTCTCCAGATGGACACTATCTTGTAAGCATTGATGATGTGAAAGGCCTTATGAGAGTCCAGTACATTACCATAAGAGGAGAAATCCAGGATTCGTTTGATATTTACACTAACCTGCATATATCTGATGTGGCCTTCCAGCCCTCTTTTACTGAAGCCCACCAGTACAATGTCTATGGCAGCTCAGGCATGCAAACAGATGTGCTCTTTGTAGAACTTGTCTCCGGGAAGGTTAAAATGATCAAGAGCCTCAAAGAGCCTTTAAAGGCAGAAGAATGGCCTTGGAACCAAAAAAACAGGTTAATCAAGGACAGTGGGCTCTTTGGCCAATACCTGATGACACCATCCAAGGAATCCCTATTTATCTTAGACGGACGACTCAATAAGTTAAACTGTGAGATCACTGAAGTAGAGAAAGGAAATACAGTCATTTGGGTTGGAGATGCCTAAAGAACCAAGTTAGATGACTACTGAATGAATAGTTTTACAGTACATTGCACTTAACTCCATTCTTTCAATTTGTGATTTTCCTTTGGAAGTTTATATTCTAACCTGATGTAACTTAGGTCATTTGATGGGCCAGTGAAATGTGGATTTTAATATGGCAAAGAAATTAAAATGTCTTTGAAGACATGCTAATTTTAATCAATATTTAAAAATAGTGAATTGGCAACTCATTTAAAAAAAAGTTCTGTAGTTACACTGTAAACTGATGATCACAGAGAAATTTCATGAAAATTGAGGAAGTTATGTCAAACATGCAGAAATTTTCCAGTAACTTAAGTTACATTACATTTTCAGGATAATTTATTTAGTTGTTGGTTTTTTAATTTTTTTTTTTCATTTTTGTTGTTGGGTTTTTTCCCTCTTTCAGTTTACTTCAAATCACAAATAAAGGTATGTGCAACCTTAGAATTCTGAAATGAAAACATTTTGTCCTGTCCACTGTTTATAATCTTTTTGTGCCTTGAAAGGAATGTCTCATGAGGAAAGGAAAGAATAGAAGCAAGATAATATATTCTTATGTGGCTTTAAATGAATGGTCCTAGGAAAGAAAAAAAAAATAGTCCCTCTTTAGCCAAATCTTGCCTTCAGTCATTTGTTTGACCCTCAGTGAAATACTCTTTGAAGGCATAAGTTGGCCTTGGGGTGTGTGTAGGTAACAAAAGGTAGAATTTGAAATGGAGTATGCCATATAGCATGGAGGGGAGATAAAACAAAGAGGAATGTGGGGAAAATGCTTGCAGTGTCTTCTGTACTCAAAATGTTTCTAATCTCTAGAGTATGGGTATATTTTTATTGCAGGTTTTATTTGGTATGTCACCTGCTTACATACAGACCTTTTCCTTCATCAGTAGTTAGTAGATCTTCATTTCTTCCTTTCCAGATAGCCCAGGGTTTGGATCATATGCATCTGCTTAAAGAAAATTGCTTAGTGTGAAATTAACACCAGAATGTATGAGCTGGGTAGAAAGCTGGCTTTGTATTAGGCATTAGACAATTTAGAAATATACTTCAGAGAACAAAACTGTTAACCCTTCTACTGGTAGTTTAAGCTGTGATTGATCATCCATTGCCTTTGCTGTTTACCTGCATTTTTTTCAAAGATTGTCTTTCATCATTTTTTATCATTGACTTAGCCTGTTCCTCCACTATAATCCCTAAATGCTCACTCAATAGGTTGTCCCCCTTTAGCTGAGTGGCTAGAAACTCCTCTCCTTTAGGACAACATATGGAGATTATTATATTCCTTCTTTCACTACTCTCTGTTATTTTGTATTCTATCTCTCTCCATTCCCCTACTTCATTTTTCTCAGTCTTTCTTTCTTAGTTACAATTTTTCTTTCTGCTTCTTTGTCTCTCAGTGTCAATCTAGTCTCAATCTATCTCTGCCACTGTTTCAGTCACTATCAGTTTGTAACATTTTCTGTCTGTCTGTCTCTGTCTCTACGTCAGCAAAACAAACAACAAAGGGTTGGTTAAATGAAATAATGCCGTTATTTACCATGATTGCATACATGTTTAGAGAGGTTTTTTTCCTCTTAAACTTACTTTAACATAAAATGCTTATGGGCTATTGGAATTACCTCCATTTAGTAAAGGCAACCAGAAAAGGTCTTTTTAAAATACAAACTTTAATCTGGTTTAGAATGGGTAATATGCTTAGAAATCTGAACTTTTATAGTGTGTAATCTCTTGTGTGTATATAGCATCCTGCACTGTGTGGTACAGTAGATCTTTCTTTAGCCTGAGGAAATTTCCTGGGAGATAGATTTAATAAATAGCAGCAATCTACTTGTTTCTCGTTACTGAATCTGCTTTCCCTTTTAACAATTTCTCCCATTGTGAAGCTGTCATTTAATGATTTCCAGTACATCTGTCTCATACACTCTTCTTTTGTAACCTACAATATGTGGATGTTTTGTCTGTAGAAAAAATGCTTGATAAAAGGAGAATAAACGAACCCCTTACATTTTAAATCCTTGTGACGTCAGTCAATATTCTGATTTATGTATGCCAATGTTTCTCCCACCAATAGCTCAAGAAGACTAGAAATCTTCATTTGCTTGAAGAGGAAAGAATAAATAGTCAAGGCATATTTGCTTTCATCAGACACTGGATAACTCTAACTCTTCCTATGACCTATGATATTCACTTTGACATCTAATGACTAAGAATAATCTATCAGCTCACTGCACATTGTGCAGAAATATTTTAATCTACACAATGAACAGGGTGATTGTCTCATCTAAAAATATTTAAAAGAAACTGCTTTCACTGCAATATTTCTTCTTGTTGTTGACCTGAAGTGTAAATAGAATGTTTTCCATAATTATGTCTCCTCCCTTCAAAAAAAGAGCACTTCTCCACAAATTACTTTCTAACACTTAAATCTTGAGTGAAACATTAAGTGTATTTTCACTTCAGTTCCAGGAGCCATCATATCATCTAAAGTCATTCTACAAAATACCTATTCTTTATAGTCCAGCAAAATATTTTTTTCCCTTCAAGATATACCTCTAAGGATCTTTAGCATTTCTCTGCTTTCTGTGTCCCAAGAAAATACTGCTACATTTATTCCAGATATAATTTTCTGTTTTTTGCTAGACTTCTTGAAGTTTTTTTTCACTACCAATTAGCCACTGATTCATTGTCTATTGCAAAACCAAGATGCTTACTGAGATGCTTTTTTTTCTTTAAAGCAACTTGAACGTGGGATCAAACAAGAATAATCATATAGAATCTTCAGAGTTAGAAGGGAACCTTTTAAGTTACCTTGCAAGTTGAACCTCATACTCCATACAGAGATTCTCCTAGTAGTATCTCTGACATGTCATCCAGGTTTTCTCTGACCACTTATAATGATGGGTAACTCATTACCTCACAGTATACTTCATTCTCTTTTTCAATTGTTTCAATTGTTCTACTTTTTTATACTCAGCTGAAATCTTTCTCCCCATACCTGTGCCCATTTGTACAAATCCTACCCCTTAGAAACTACATAAATGAAGTCAAACTCCCATCCAAATCAAAGAGAGCATCAAATATTGTGCCGGCTGTTTTTTTCAACTAAGACTCTCTCCTTGAATCTAAATAATCCTGGGTCCTTCAATCATTTGTCATCAGGACACAGTTCCTAGTTCTTTCCTTATTCCATTCCACAACCTCTGGATATGCCTTAATTTATCTATTCCTCCAAATCCGTCATCCAAAGTGTTACATTAAGAATTAAGCATAATATTCAAAATGTTATTTTTTGAGGGGAGGGAGGCAATAAATTTGCCCACCATCTTTAGTGGATCCACTAAAATCCCTCCATTTCACATCAACTCCTATTAAGCAATCCATCTCCCATCCTTGTTTTTATGGTGTTAGTTTTGGGATCCTAAGTGCAAAATTTTACATTTTTATCTCTTATGTTTCATCCTAATAGATTTAATTCATTCTTCTAGCCAGCCTAGAACTTTTAGGACATTTATTGTCATCCATCATATTGAGCATATGTATAAGCCCTTTTGTCATGCACAGATTTGGTAACTGTCTTTCCTGTCTTCATCCAAGTCACGATTAAAAAAAAAATGTTGAAAACAGGACCAAGAACAGGACTCTAAGTCATAACACCAGAGAACAGCCTCTACTCCACATTATCATGCCTATTAACAATGACCTTTATCTTATATCTGATTACATAATCAACTATTAGTACACCTAATGATAATATTCCATATTTCTCACTCTTGGCCAAAAGGTTAAGAGAGATCTCGCCAAATGTTTAAATAAAATCCTAATGCCTTTTGAATACTGCATTTCCTTGTTCTAATAACTGTACAAAAAAGAAATAAGATTATTTTGGCGTTGCTCTTAATGAAATCATGCTTTGTGAAATTCCTAATGATCACTGATTTTTTTCAAATATATATACAATATCCATTGGTTTCATGATCCAGAGATTTCATAATCCATTCTGGAATATTACAAAGGGTCAACACCAACTCTACACTTCTATAGTTTCAGAATGTGTTCCTTATTATTTTTTTTTTTTTTCAGAATCAGGACATTTTCCTGTCTCCTGATATTTTTAGCAAAGACTGGAAGAATGCTATCTTTTCCATTCCTTGGATGTTGTAAAGAATGGTTCAGTGATCACATCTAAATATCACTTGATTATCGTGTACAGCACATTTAGGCTAGAACTCATTTAAAGCAGCTAGTTGGTCCCTTTTTTTTATCATCTAGACACAATTTTCATTTACTATTCTATGTTTAAGGTAAAAATATTCCTACCTTTTCTTAGATGAAGGTCATTCTTTTTGATGAGAAGACAGAAAGACAGATTTTTTCATGTCTTTTACATTTGTACCATTTGGCTATCAAATGCATACATAAGTGTATATGCATGAATTCATACACACATATACATAGTTTAGGCCTTAACTGAATTCAGTTCAGTCAAGATAACAAAAATAAATAAGACAGCTAAGTGACACAATGGATAGGATTGAACTTGGAGTCAGGAAAATGTTGTTAGCTGCTTGGCTTTGAACAAGCCATTTCCCCTCTGTCTGCCTCAGGTGCCTGATCTGTGAGATAGGGATCCTAATAGCACCTACTCATTGGTTGTTGTGAGCATCAAATGAGGTGACACATAAAGAACGTCAGGAGGATTTAGGTACTATAAAATGACAGTTGTTATTATCAGGCACTTAATATATGCCAGGTACTGGAGATACAAAGACAAATGAAGCAGTCCTGGTCTTGCTCAGTTTTCATTCGCGTGAGATAAATTATAACATACGCAAAAATAAGCATGTTATAAAACAAATTGAAAAGGGAGAGAGTGCTGATCAGTGGTAGAAGCAGGGAAAGCTTTATGGAGGATGTGGCACCTGACCTCAACTTTGAAAAAAAACTGAGGGCTCAAAAGGATAGAGGTCATGAGATAGCACATTTTAGACATGAGAAATAGCTTGCTTGAAAACACAGTTGTGTGGGGTGGCTAGGTGGTGCGGTGAATAGAGCACTTGCCCTGGAGTCAGGAGGACCTGAGTTCAAATCTGGCCTCAGACACTTGACACATTTACTAGCTGTGTGACTTTGGGCAAGTCACTTAAACCCAATTGCCCTCCAAAAAAAAAATAAAGCAAAAAAAAATCATAGTTGTGGAAAATGGAGAATCAAGTTTTGTGAAATGTTAATAAATTTATAGCTAGAAAGGAACAACAAAGGTAATCTAGTCTACTTCTTTTAATTTAGAGGTGGGGAAGCTGATGTCTGGAGGAATTAAATGACTGGCCCAAGAGTATTATGAGTGCATAATCGGTGGCATAAACAGGATTCAAACTTATGGCTTCTGATTCCACATTTAGCTTTCTTTTCATTGGACCACACTTCCTTATACAAAACAGATCAATTTTTTAATCCTGTGTTTAGAGCTGAAAATCAATATGTGACCTGCAAGGATTTATTTCTTCTTGGGTGTACGTCATTACTAGTACAACCTCTTTATAATGAAGATGAGCAAACTGAGATAGAGAGCTGTAACAGTAAGCACCCTAGCATGCCTAGGGCAGCTACTAGCACAGGTTCTTAGATCTGCTTTTCTAAAGGAAAGCAACTCAAAATGGGTTAACAATCTTACTTTAATCAAACATATCATTTACCTAGTTCAGGGAGAAAA
>CM053592.1:88383745-88409629 GCA_028646515.1 Pseudochirops corinnae | reverse complement strand
GCCTGGCGCCACAGGCTCCATGTGACCACATTCAGCCTATTAAGGAACAGAGTATACTTTCAAATATCCAAAGGTCCTCAGAGTCACGTAGCCACATTAGCAAAGGGCCTAGGGGCAGGGAAGATCTTCAGATTCCCATAACAAGAGCTTAAGAAAGATGACCTAGGTCAGAGAGAGGGTTAGAAGAAGAGCTGAGATAAAAACACGCACTCTGAAAACAAACCCATCATTTAGTCTAGTTTTGTCCAGAATATAGAATTCATGATGGGGAATTGTGAAAGTAGCATAAAATAAACCTATACATTCCAACAGTAGTCATATTAAAGAAGGCCTTAAAGGACAGGCTAAAGAATTTGACATCTATATTACAAGGAATGAGGAGCCCACTAAAATTTTTTTTAATAGGGGAGAGATTTGGTCCGAGCTGTGCCTTAATAAGATTCCTTCAGCATCTGTGTTTAGGATGGACTTGAAAGAAGAAAGATTGATAGGATGTAAGTGATTAGGTCGCCTAAACTGGAAGAGGTGATAAATCCTTGAACTAGGAAGGTGTCCTCATAAGAGGAGAGAAAGAGACTGGTTTATATCAGATATTGTAGAGATAGAAACAACAAGATTTGGCAACTAATTGGAAATAGGGGCTGAAGGACAGGAAGGAACAAAGGGACAATGTAAGGTTAAGATCCTGGATTTTGGCCGAATCATATATTGGGAAGTTTAGAAAGAGGGATAAGTTGGGACTGTGGAGGAACTGAGGGGTAGAAAAAAAGTTCTGTTTCAAATATGCTAGATTTTAGATGTCTCAGGTACATTCAGGAGATTTTCAATAAAATGTTGGAGAGGTGAAACTGGTTTTCAGGAGAGAGCTTAGGTTTGAATATATACATATGAGAGTTATGTACATAGGAATGGTATTTGAACATGTGCTGATTATCAAGAGAGTACACACAGAGACAGAAAAGGGTCCAACAATTTTTTCCCACAAGTCTCATTTCATTCTGAGTTTTTCTATTTATATTCTAGGACTTTGCACAGTATGCATAAAATTACATAAAATTTAATAAATACTTTTTTTCATAAGTGATTGTATTTATATTAGTTCCATGACATGGTTTGTAATCAAATCAAATAAATTCAAGTCAAATCAAATGAGTTAACATGTAAAATTTCTTCTAAACCATACAGTACAGCAAGAATTCTAGTCATAATAATCATCTTTATAATTATAGCCAGAATTTATGTAACAATTTTAATAATATTATTCCTATCATCTCCTTGTCTTGAAGAGTAAATCTGGTGCTCTTATTTTCACTTTAGCATCGTCACCTTTTGATCACATCACCAAAGTGCTGATAAAATTCTATATTTTGAGGCCTCGTGATGCATAGTTTCTGTCAATGGCTTGACTCTGCATCTGACCACAAGCTTAGGTTCTGGGGCTACTAAATCTATGTGATCTAAGTAGCCTTGCATATGCTCATCCGGAGTCTGTATCATAACTAAGTTACTTGTCAAGGAAGATTGTCATCACAATTAAGTCTGATGGTCCAATTGACACTAGTAGGACATTGTTCCTTACTGGCTACTTCACTAAGTAGAAGTCATTAACCTAGGGCCACATTAACCAGCCCTAAGAAATTCTGTCTTTCTGGTAATCTAATTGTCAAAGGTATTATCTTTACCTGCACCTCCCCTCTCCAAACACAAATTCTACCCCCTGTCAGGTTACTGCAAGGGTAATACCAAATGTACTCTGTAGTTCAACAATGACAAAGTTCATGGAGGACTATGTAACTCATGGAATTTTACCTCTGTAGTATCTGGTATTCTCTCACACAGGACAGCTTAAGTAAATTGTTGTCTGCATCAAGGATAAGACTTCAAGAACACATTGAGGAGAAATGTATTTTGTCTTTAAATACCTTCAAAAGCAGGGATCCCTCATTTAGTGGTGGGAGTGCTGCCAGTCTGTGCCTAAATGTAAGGAGAAGTATATTGTGACTGAGGAAAACTGGCATTAATTCATGGCAGAATATCCAAAGAAGAGATAGCAATCTATCATTGGCAATAGCCAATAACTGATTATTTTTGTACCCTGAGCCAATATTCTGGAAATGTATAATTTTTTTTTAAAGCTGGTTATTTATGTATCCAACATTAATTCAACATGTTTTTTTTTAATATCTACTAAATAAGCATAGCATCAGCAGGTGGGGGAAGGAGAGAAATTATATATATATATATATATATATATATATATATATATATATTTACCTTCAAAGAGTATAGAACAAAATAAGACAGTACACACAGGTGTGCATATACACACATACAATGTGAAATCACAGAAGATAATAATACAAGAGATTAGATAAGTATGTGATCATATAACAAATAAAGATGATAATGACAATTACTTATTTGTATGTAGTGTTTTGAAGTTCACAAAACATTGCCTACATTACAATCTTTTCCATTCACAACACTGAGATAGATACTATTATTACTTTCATTTTCCAGATGAGGAAATGGAGGTTCCCAGACATTAAGTGATATTTACAGAGCTACCAAGGCTAGATACTATCTGAGACAGGAATCAAACATCAGTCTTCCTAATTCTAATACCAGTCCAACTGCATAAACTCTAATTCAAATATGACTCTATAGAAAAATAAATAAATAAGTAAACAAACAAATGAATAAGTAAATAAATAAATAAGAATTGAAAAAGGCTTCAAATAGAAAGTAAGACTTGATATAGAGTCTGACTAACTGAATCCAAACTTCATAGAACAAATCCCCTTACTAAAAGGATTTGTTTTGTAGAACTTGGATTCAATCAAAAGGCCCCACTCAAGGATTTAGAAGGTCATATGTCTTCTCAAGGCAGCAGGTTCCCCAGCCCTGAGCTAAACTGTTAATTATAGGTAGAGTTTAGTTATTTGGAGAATGAGAGAAAAGACTTTTAAGTTGTTTTTTTTTGTTTTTGTTTTTGTTTTTTAATAGCAAAATGCATGTAGTTTGGAATATGTAAGATGTAATTAAGATACAGTGAATAGACCAGTTTGCCTAGAGTAGAGTGTTGAGAAGCAGTGAAGTTTAAAGTTGGTAGGGTAGATTTGGGTCAGATTGTGGCAAACAGTACAAGGCTAGTCAATTTCCATTTTACTATGGGTAATAGGAATACTAAAAAATATCAGTAGAGAAAAAACATAATCCTAGAACAGTACAATTTTCAAGTTGGAAAATTTAAACTTAACTTTTCATTTGACAGTTGAAAAACTTTAATCCTGGAAAAGGATTGGATGGTTTATTGGAAACATTTTTGAATCATAAAACCTCAATTCTAAGGACAAGTTTCTCTCTTGGATTTTATTTTCTTTATCCATAAAATGAAGTGATTGGAGCAACTGATCTCAAAAGTTCCATGTAGTTCTAACATCATTTGATGATTTACTCACAGTCACACAATTAGTTAGTGTAGGTCTCAGACATGCTTACTAGCTGTGTGACCCTAAGCAAATCATTTAACCCTGCTTGACTCAGTTTCTTCATGCATAAAATGAGCTGGAGAAGGAAATGGCAAATCATTCCAGTATCTTTGCCAAGAAAAACAGCAAATGGGTCAAGAAGAGTCTCGCATGCCTGAAAAATGACTCTGCAGGGGTGGCTAGGTGGCTCACTCAATAGAGCACTGACCTTGGAGTCAGGAGGACCTGAGTTCAAATCTGACCTCAGACAGTTAACACTTATTAGTCATCTGAACTTGGGCAAGTCACTTAACCCCAATTGCCCCTCCAAAAACATAAAAAAGCAAAAAAAAATGGCTCTACAATAACAAACACATTAGGATAAAAACTCAATTTTTCTGATTTTTGATCAGAGACATTTAATTCTGCATAGATTAAATTAAATGTCCTGGGACTAGGAAACATAGGTGAAATGGTACAATCCAACTAGCTTTGCTTGAACTGAACTGGACTCATAACAAAGTTACTATGAACAGAAATGTCCATGCCAAGTAAGATGTCATCTTGGTCCAACCTCCTTATTTTACAAAATGAAGAAACCAAGACCTAAGTTTTAATATTTGTTATGATTATAATTTCCATATTTTTCTACCATTAAACTGTGCCTTCATTCATTCAAAGGCTATTCTGAAAATCTACACCTGAATAGTTGAATGGCATTGGATAAGTGTGATAGATGCAATAAAGGAAGAGTAACAAATCATGAAGATGGTGAGGGAAATGGAAAAATAAAAAAAAAATACAGATTTCAAAATCTTATGAGGAGGATGATGCCTCATCATCAGTAATAGGGAAGTCAGTGGAGAATGAAAGGAAGAACAGCTTGGTCAGAAAACAAATTTTAGACAAAATAATTTTTGAACATCCAACTTAAAGTAGACAGCTGGAGATGCACATCTGGAGCTGAAGAGAAACATCAGTGTGGTTCATTTTGTTGTTAGTAACATCAGTTCCAGATATCACCTCTTGCCTGCTTGACTCTTCGTGTACTTTGCTTATACATGACATTATCAATTTTAAGTTACCCATTCAAAAATACCTGAATAGTGATTTTTCTTTTGTTGTAAAATAATCCTGTATGTGGGTCGCTTCCTTGTACATGGGCCACTAAGGGATTCATGGCTATGGCTACACATGTAATATTTGACAACTTTTCATCCCAGGTACTTTTTAAATAAGTTAATAATTTCTTAATAAGTCCTTCTTTTAAGAATGTTATAACTCTATTTGGAAAGCTCTAAATGAAACATAAGTGGGCATACACATCATAGCTACAAATGTGAGGGCTCTGGTTTAGGAGGTCACCTCCTTCAGAGTATATTAGGGAATTGGTGGCATAATTTACTAAATAGACCATAACTTTCTACATCAATACAGTATTATAACTGTAGTATTCCAAATCTTAGCTTTCCTCTCAGTTTATTTCCATGGACCCAGAAATTTCATAACTTGGATGGAAAATCACAAGTTTAGTGGCCTGCTATGTAGGCACTTGACTAGTTTTTTGTTTGTTTGTTTGTTTGTTTTGGAAGATTTTGAGAGATAGTGGACAAATGCCTTTAACTACATCAAGTCAATATGTGAGAAACTTTTAAATATGAGAAATTTATTTTATTTATTTATTATATATTGCATATATATATATATATATATATATATATATATATATATATATATATATATTCCTGCTTATAATCTTAGAGCAGGAAAGGACCTCATAGGTCCATTAATCTATGATTCTTAATTTTAATTTTATAGATAAAATAATGTCCAAAGAAGTTTAGTGACTGTCCTTACGTCACACAGATGCCAAATGACCAAGTAAAGATCAACAATTCATTTTTTCTAAATATAATAATAGCACTAATTCCACTACATCATATTGACAAAGAAATTGTGCTGGTGCACAGAACAAGACTTTATTTTTTCAATACTGCTCTTCTCCAAAGTGTGTTAACATATATGGATATTTCATAGTTTACTGTTTGATTCAAGAGCTGTGATTTATTTCCTTTTTTTGAATTGGCATTAAATTCTGCTTTGATTTTAGTTTTCTATATGTTTTTCCAATACATAAATCCCCTTAAAGAAAAGTTGGAAAGTCTATATCACGTAAGGATCATCTGAGTATGTAGATATATTGATTTAAAATATAAAAGTTTCTTAAGCAAAAAAAAAAAATGGAGAAGCTTTTATGAATAAATCCTTGTTTCCTTCTCCATTGCTTGTTTTCACTCTTTATCTTTTCATAAGACATTTTTTTTTTGCTATTATTGGCAAGGAGATAGGACACTTGTCTGTGGGGACAGAAGGTTGGGGGAGAAAGAAAGGAATGAGCATTTATATAGTACCTACAAAGTTCCAGACATCATGCTAAGTGTTTTTTTAGAAATATGATCTTATTCAATCTTCACAACAACCCTGAGAGGAAGGTGCTACTATTATCCTCATTTTATAGTTGAGGAAACTGAGGCAAACAGAGTTTTTATTCTAGGCCTAGCATTCTTTCAACTGCCAGTACTACCAGCTGCCTCAGTGGAAACTGTTTCCAGTAATCCTAGTGAGGAGACTAAAAGATGAATTCTGAGACAGCCTATGGATAACATGTAAAAGCAATGAGATCATAAACCCCTGAGCTTTTGTTCATTCTGCCTTATTTGTTGGGAGAGGAGATGAAGTTCAGGGGAAAGTTAGTTGGATGGAGAGATGAAGGAGAGCTTGAGAATCTAATGAAAACTCTTTGTTAAATTGATATAGCTCTGGGGTTCAGACTGCCCTGGATGGTAAGCTTACGTTCTTTGAGGAAGTATTGTGTAATAGGCTACTATAGACTTTTATCTATCCTGTCTGCACCTGTGCTGTGAAGACTTGCCAATCCCTTCTCATCCACCTTTGATGTCTACCTGTTACCCATCTCTCACCTGTGTCTCCAAGAAGCTGTAACATATGCAATGGCTACACTCTAAAAAACTTTTCAGATGGACTAAAACAGATTGAGGGTAATGAATAGGCCTCAAACCCATTAGTGAGTTAGGGGAATGTCTACTCCAAGCATATGGTACATCCCTTGTTGGAATGGGCTGATAAGAAAAATTTGTTCCAATGTCCATGAATGTGCCACTGTGAAGTACTTAAAGCTTGATGAGACATCAAAGATGTCCACGTCATCTACTGCATCTGAGGACATCTGAAGTTCCCCTGATTTTTGTTTTATTATTGGACTAATGATTCTGGAAGAGAAAGTGAGGCAGACAACTCTGTACACTCTGCCTCACTTTAATTCACTTACAAGCCATGATTTCACGTAATGATGTCATCGATCCTATTCAGAAAGGAAGGCCAAACAACAACTACAATAACCGCTTGCTTCAGAGGTTGAGAAACACTGTCAATAATCTTCCTTTTCCCCCAACGTATGGATTGTCATGCTTTTTATCCTATGTAATCAATCTAAGGTCCATGTTGAAAGGAATTCAGGACCCTCATATTTTAGTGAATATGTATTCAGCTAGCTCCTCCCAGATCCTCCTTTTAGAAAGGTGCCTGGAACAGTTACTTTAGTATTTCCCACTGGCTACATTCCTCTGAATATCATGCCAGCTACCCTTCCTCTATTTCTACTCTTCAACATTTCAGACACTTTCTATGTGTTTTCTCCCCTAACAAACTAGATTATGAGCTCCTTTAGAGCAGTAACTGTTTCTACCTTTCTTTGTATCCCCAACATCTAGCATGGTGCCCTGCACATGTACTTATTAAATACTTAGTAATTATTAATTACTAGTACTTAGTAAATATTATTGAATGACTTATTTGATCTCTCCTCTCCAAGGCATTAGGAATTCTAGTCTGAGGAGAGAAAAAATCTTTGTAACTGGGCACACACTTTTTTCTCTGCTCATCCCCAAGATGAGTATTGGAGCAGATCTTTAATTCTCTAACTCTCTCAAAGATCTCTAGCTTAGGAGTTTAATTTTTAGGGGTTTAGAACACAATTTTTGGTCACTGTTGATGAATATTCCTACCAAATACTGGTTATAAAAAGACGAAAACAAATAATGAATGAAGACATAAATCTATTTATCGAAACAAGCAACAAACAAATCAGAGAAGTTACAGAAATTAGAATAAATTATATATGTATATGTATATGTATATATATATATATATACATATATATATATATATATACAGTTATATGTATATACAAGTAGTTGAACTCTTTAGAAGACATCTATATAAAATGTCAACTCAATTAAGTTAGAGTCTTTGATCTCACCAAAGGAGAAATTCTCTTTGAAATATCTAGGGAGATAAGTGAAAAATAAGGAGCATGTTGAGCAGTAAGCTTCTCCTATACATCTGTAGTCTCTGAAATCTTTCTTTCCCCTCCTTGCGGTTAATATCAAGCTACAGTTCTGTCTTCCAAGAGTCTGCCATGAACTACTTTCCTTTTGCAGGTACCTCGAATCATGTCATACACAATCATTCTCCCCATCAATTAGGAGTCACAACTTTTTCTAATTATGCAAAATGCTCCAAGTTTGGTTGGAAGCCCTTTAATCAGTGATCAGCAAGTTGGAGGATTATGCTTATGCTGAAAAATTATCCAACCAATTTCTTTTGACTAATTTAACAGATAGTTTCTAGCCTCAGGAACTATAAAAATCAAAGAGTTAAAATACTCAATACAACCTTATATCAGTAATCTGAAACATAAAATTCTACTTTTCCCCAAGATTAGTATTTGCTATCATATGCTAGATTCTAATTGCCCTTCATGGGGACATTGACCTTCAACTGGATAAGCCAACTATTATTCAACAATAACTGTAATGCAAACAAAATATCAAAAAATGACATGATGGTGATGTTGGAAGGGACTTCAGAGTTCATTCATTAAAAGTATCTATAGAAGAAAATGCAACTTTCTTTGATCTGTCTTTGAGAGATGAAGAAATTTAGACCCTGTGAGGTGAAATTAATTGCACGATGGGTCAGAATCAATATTAAAGCCCCAAATGTCAGGCTCCATGTCCAGTAATCTTCTATTATACTGAACTTCCCAGTCCCTTTAGAGGAATTTGACAGGGAGGGAGGGGATGCAGTGTAGATCCAAGAAGCTGAGGAATCTCTGTACTTCCCCAAGGAGCTACAAAAGGAAGAACTGTGTGGCCTCATTCAGAGGAAATGTTCCAGTCATGAGGCAAGGAAGATGACCTCTTTTCAATTTTTCCTTGCCTCAAATGTGAGTTTTTCATAGATTTGGCTATTTTTCTTGCTGATGCATGATTCTGTGGAAGACGGACTAAATTTGTGTATTGGTTGAGAATGATGCTATCCCCTTGCTTCTTTTCTTCTTTAGTTAGGGAGCTGGAGGTAGAAAGATCTATGATTTCATTTGGGCAGATTGTATTCAGTGGTGAAAGTCCTTTCATAAACACACACATATTGCCAACTCCTCTGACACTTACAGTTTTAGAGATTTGCCAGGCATACTAAGAGTTTAGTGACTTAACTATAGTGCATAGACAGGTTTTATCAGGAGCAAGAGGATCATGTCTTCCTAATTTCTAGTCCAGCTCTCTTCTGCTAAACCATGCTATTTTTCACTTAATTTATTTTAATCTAAATTAAATACTTAAGTATTCAATATATGAATTCTGCTGGCATTATGATAGACAATACACTGTATGGATTTATAAGAGAAATATTAATACCAGAATCCTTTAACTATTAGGTTCATTATAGGGAACATCTCCATATTGAACCCAATAGTTATGATATCCTGATGTTATGAGGCTATATTTATGTGAAGACTCCCAGGAATTAAAAAAATATTCCTAGATAATTCCAGATATGAGAAAACAGCATTGTTCTAGTAACTCTCATGAGCTCTTATGGAGGCCAGGTTTATTGTTCCCTTTGGGGAGCATTTTAAAGTGTAGTGACAGTGACTTCCCACAAAGTGTAATTTTATTTGAGGAACTGTTAAACATCCCCGCAGAGAAATTTTTAGGTCAAGATGACTGTACAGTCTGGAATGGGAGATGAGTGGAAAGGCAGAAGTATCCTGAGGAGCTAAATTAGGCAGGGGCTGAGTAAAGAATTTGACTTCAGCTTATATAAGTCATAGAGCATTACTTTGATTGTCCTTATTTTGATGTTTTCTGTCTACATTATAGGAGAAGAAAATTGAAATAAAAAGAAAAATAACAACAGATAGAATGGAAGAGTATAACCGTTCTGTCAGAAAGCTAGCACAATGGCTGTGTGACAGTGGGAAAATCACTTAACCACTCAGTGATCAAAGCCACTCTGAAAGCGTAAATTAGAAAGACACAAAGCTAGCTGTGTTGGTGGAGGGAGCTTCTTATTTGGGATATCCCTAAACATACAAAATAACAAGTCAATCAAAAAAACCATCAGAAAAATGAAAGAAAAAAATAAAAAATGGAAGAAAAAGAAGGTAGCTAAATGTGATAAGATGAGATGAAATCTAAATAAGGCCTTTTATCCAAATTGAAGGAGTCTGATAATTTCTAATAATCTGGGGATAACTACCTCTATTTCACCATCAGGGAGCCAAAATGATAGAGTAAGCAGTAAACTTCTACAACTGTTCCTTCCTTATCTCCAAACAACCATAAAATAGAACCCCAAAACAAGTCCTGGAACAGCAGGACCAGCAAAAAACATGAGGTGAAATAATCTTTTAGCTCAAGAAATTTGGAGGATCAGAAAGAAAGATACTTCTCACTGAGGTGAAAGGGGAGCACAGTCCAGAATGGGAAACATCCTAGCAATACAGAAGCAAGCCGACCCCAGAAAACCAGTGGGAAACCTTGAGCTCCAGGATGGTGGAGCAGGCAAACACCAACACCAGGGCACACCTTGTTCCTTAGCACAGGCAGGGGAACCAGCAGACTCTAGCTCTGAGAACAACTATATACTTCAGTGTAGCCCCAGGCAAAGAGGCATTCTCCAGGGTCTAGGCCTCTATGTTCTTCTGTATAGCCACAGGAAAATGCAGAAACAACCTACCAGTCCTCAGCACACACTAGACCCCACTACTAAGACCCCAGCTTAGCACCAGATAAACTGTCAGACAACAACAGGCCTCCAACAGCACCAATGTAACAGTAATGAGATTTGAAGTTCCTTTTGTATTGTTAAGCTAAGAGGTACTTAGCACCTAGTTCACATTAAGCCTCTGTTAATGAAACAGAAGGTATGAACTCTTTTCTCCTTTTGCTGAGATAACAGGTGAAATGGGAAGCTAATGCTGTGTATATATAAGGAAAGACCCTGGCTGGGAGAGTCAGATCTTCTTGGAGAGAAATACATGGAGGCAGAAGCTATTGCCACTGTGGAGGCTGAAAAGGAAAGCCTCCCCCAGGCTGAAGAGAATGATTTTGATTTTGAAAACCTGGATGGAGTGATCACACATTCAATATCCAAGGAGAGGCCTTTTCTTCATCTTGACTCTCAGGGGTGGTCTCTCAGATTCCCTGGATCCCCTTCCATGGTCCCAGCTCCTATCTGAATCTACCAGTCATCTGGCTTGGGCAGACAGCTCCCAGGTTCTTGTCCAGTCCTCCAGGCCATTCTTGTTACACACTAAAGTTCACAGGGTCCAGCATATCTCAAAACCTTCACAACTTCTGTTGCCAGTAACTCAAGCCACAAACAAACAAAGTCATATCCCAGTTATGCTTCTTCAGTCCTCCAGCAGTTTAGCTGGCCTTAGGACCCAGAAGAAATCTCAGTCTTCCAGGCAGCATCCACTCCAGCCTTCCATGCAACTTCGGCCTTCTAGGCAACTCCAGCCTTCACCAGATCTCTCAGCAGAACAGCTTCTTCCACCAGGAGTAAAAATTCTTGATTCTGAGTGTCTCTTCTCTCAACTCTTCTTAAATACACACATACACATTTGCTTCCTGTCTCAGCCAACCACTACCTGTTATGTCAGCAACAAGAGACAGAGTTCACAACTTCTGTTTCTTTCAAAGAGGTACTTAGCCCTTAGTTACTAGGGGCTAAGTACCTGTTAAATTAATTACCATTACATATGGTGACAGGGACGACCAAGACAAAAGCTCAGAAGAGGACAGCAATATCAAAACAGCTATGTCCAAAACCCCAAGGAAAAATGGGAAGTAGTCTCAAACCCAGAAATATCTCATGGAATAGCTCAAAAATGAGCTTACAAATTACATAGGAGAGATAGAAAAAAAAATTAGGAAAATAAATGAGAGTGAAACAAGAACTATGAAAAAAAAGCTTAGAAAACTGCTGTAAAGCCAAGCACTAGCAGCTCTCCTGAGGACTGCTGCTGTGAATAACTTTAAGGTTCTGAACACATAGTATAGTGAACTCTCTATTTATTCAGCAATAAACTAAGGAAAATTCTCACAGAAACCAAAGTTTAACATTCACAATGACATAACAACATCTTACTAAAGTGATCACATAGTTTTAAACAAAAGAAATTATTCACTGTTACAATCTGAATAAAAAAATATAAAGTAGCTCTCCAGTCTTCTCACGACACTTGCGGCGCTGCTTCCTTTTTTCTTTTGTGGTGGCCTGTAACATGCCTTCCTTACTAATGAAGATGTGGAAGCTCCACAGGCAGGTCAGCCACGGCCATGGGTGCATCGGCAAGCACAGGAAGTACCCCAGAGGCCATGGCAATGCAGAAGGGTTGCACCATCACCGGATCAACTTCAACAAATATCATCCAGGTTACTTTGGTAAAGTGTTTATGAGGCATTACCACTTGAAGAAGAACCAAAGCTACTGCCCAACTGTCAACCTTGACAAGCCATGGATACTTTTCAGTGAGCAGACCAGGATTAATGCTGCGAAAAACAAGGAGGGTCTTGCCCCTATCATTGATGTTGTGTGGTTGGGCTACTACAAAGTCCTAGGAAAAGGGAAACTCCCCAAACAGCCAATTATCATGAAGGCAAAGTTCTTCAACAGATGAGCAGAGGAAAAAATCAAGGGTGTTGATGGAGCCTGCATCCTTGTGGCATAAAAATCCAATGTTATCAAATAAAACGAATGACTTTATTAATATATATATATATATATATATATATATATATATATATATATATATATATAAAGTACCTATTTAAATTCTTATTTCATCTTCATAAAAGATTGGCTTCCAATCATCCCTAAGAAGCAATTATCCTTAAGGAATACAAAGTAGAAAGATCTCCCTCTGGTAGGTCTCACATAGTTTTAATCTTGTCAGTCAGCACTAAGTACCCAAGTAGAGGTCTTTTCATCTTGACTCAAGGCTGACTCCCCAAACTCCATGACTCCACTTCCATGCTCCCAGCTCTTGCTTGAATTCACTGAACTGTCACCTGGATTCACAGGTAGGCAGCTCCCAGCTCCTGGTCCAGCTCTACACATGAAGTTTAGCAGGGTCACAATAATATCCACACACATTGCCGGCAGTTTCATCAATTCACTCTCTGCTTGTGAAATCAACCCAGACTAACAGATAGGGCCTCTGTCTGAGAAATTAACACAAATCATCAGTAAAGTCCCAGGACCTCTGAAAACATCAGTAAAACCCTCCTTCAGGACTACTGTAAACAGTAAAGTTCTCTTTCAGGGCTTCTGAAACAGCTAAAGTCCCAGGACTTCTGTAACAACAGTAATATCCTCTGTCAGTAGACAGTTCTGACAACATAATATCAACACAGACAGAACAGACAGACAGAGTACTGGCACCGCAGCCATCTTTCCCCCCAGTTCTGCTCAGTTTCCACTTGTGCTCAGGCTTTTATATCACCAGCTCCTTTCTGTTCCGCCCCTTCCTTATGTCCTCCCTGTTCCAGTCTTCGGCAAGTTCCTCCTACTGTGGCCTTCACAGGTTCTGTTTCTAACAAAGATCTGATATAATCATGGTGCGGCCCAAAGACACATGAATAGCTGAAACAAGAAGTTAAGTATCATTTTGCTTGCCATTACAACTGCTTAAAAAGTATAATTGGTCAAATGGAAAAGGAGATATAAAAATCTACTAAAGAAAACAGTACAAAGAGTACAGATGGTTTACATTTTTAAGACTACAAATGGTCAAATGGAAAAGAAAGTACAAAAGTTAATTGGAAATCACATTTTAAAAGTTAGAATTAGGCAAGTGGAAGCTAATGCCTGTATAAGACATGATAAATCAATCAAGCAAATTAAAAAAAAAATTTAAAAATGGGAAAAAATGTAAAATATATCATGGCAAAAACAACTGATCTGGAAAATAGATCTGGGAGAGACAATGTCAGAATCATTTGACTACCCAAAAGCCACAATCAAAAGGAAGACCTAGAGAACATCTTTCAAGAAATTATCAAGGAAAACTATCCTGATGTCCTGGAACCAAAAGGCAAAATATTCATTGAAAGAAACCCCCAATCACTTCAGGAAAGGGATCTCAAAATAAAAACCACAAGCAGTATTATAGCAAAATTTCAGGACTATCAGGTCACATGGGAAAAAAAATACTACCAGTGGATGGAAAGAAATTATTTAAATATCAGGAAGTCACAGGCAGGATCACACAGGACATGGCAACTGCAACATTAAAGGCTTAGAGGCCATGGAATATGATATTCTGGAGGACAAAGAAGATAGGGTACAACTAAGAATCACTTACCTGACAAAATTAAGCATAATATGGTTATTCAGGGAAAAAACAAAGAACTTTAAGACTTCATGAGGAGAAAAGCATAACTAAGGCAAAAATTTGACTTCTAATATCAAAACCCAAGAGAAGCATAAACAGGAAATGATGAGCAGGCAGATTCTGCAAGAACCTGGGAAGACTTGTACATTCTGGTGCAAAGTGAAATATGTGGAAAATTTTATGCACAGTATTAGCAACATCATGTGATGATCAACTATGAAAGACTTAGCTTTTCTCAGGAATGCAAGTATCCAAGACAAATACAAATGAGTTACCAAAGAAAATGCTAACCATATTCAGATAAAGAACTGATGGACTCAGAATGCAGATTGAAACATTTTTTTGACTTTATTCTTTCTCATGATTTTATTTCCTTTGAATCTGCTTCTTTTTCCACAACTTCAATGAATATGGAAATGCATTTTTGATGATAGCACATACATAAACTATATCAGAATGCCTACCCTTTTCCGAAGAGGGAGGGGAGGGAGGGAAAAAATTTGGAACTCAAAATTTCATAAAAATGAATGCTAAAAATATCCTTGTTTTGTAATTGGAGAAAAAAATAAAATACTTTTTAAATTTAAAAAGAAAAAAAAGATAGAAAACTTCAAAGAAAATGACCTACAGGAACCAAACTAATAAGTTTGAGATTTCTACCCTGTGGCCATGTTGTCCTGAATGGCGGCATCCCCCTATATATAGGGAGCTTCCTGCTCACCTAGGTTATACCATGACTATCTTCTTACCAGTCAAATGTGCATCATCCATCACTTATCATCTCTTGCTCCCATCGTTGCTTCTGAAAAATGCTTACCCATCAACTTCTCTACTGCTTTGCAGACCAATCTATTTTTTGCCACAATAGAACTCTGCTTCCATAGTGGAGAGTACTCTGTCCCAAATTTCTGGAATTTTGTGCAGCTGTTGTCAGAGTTTCTTCTATGCACCTGCCTCAGAACTCTGAAGAGGACTGCCTCTCCACAGCCTCAACTAGCTCTGCCACACCAGGGCTCCTCCCCACCCTAGGACAGCCACCCAAGACTGGGACCCAGATGCAAGCAGTGCAAAGTGAGATAATCTTACTTCTGTGCTAGTAAAGAGATTCCTGAAATTGCCCTGTGGTCAGCTGCTTGGTCCTCCCACTATCTGCAGATCTAGAGACCAGGAAACAAGGGCTGCTGCTGTTACCACTGTTGCTGCTGCCACCTTTGCTGCCTTGGGGGCAGGAGCTGGCCCACACTCTTCTCTCACCCAGGTCTAACAGTGTTTCCCCACTCATCTTTTACTTTTTCTTTGGCATTTATGGGTTGAGATGTCTGGAAACCACCACAGGTGCCAATGATTTTGTCCACTTCCCTCTACTTCTGCTAATCTGTGCTACTGCTGGTCTGTGTTGGCATGGCCCATGCCTTTTGGGATGCACATTCCTCTTTCAATTTTGCATTGCCTTAAATTTGTATTAAGCAAATGACTTCAAACGAGTAACCTTATACTATAGCTGGGGGAATGGCAGTGACTTCTATTTAAATACTCCATTAAATAAAAAAGGTATTAAATTAATGAAACAATGGTATAATGGTAAATATTTTGAGAGAAGTGCCATCTATTTTGGGGCATTGTAGTATGTCATTTAATACCCCTTAACTAGGTAAGTCTATCTTAAACTGTTTTTCATTTTTAGGTTGAAAACAGAAAGGAAGATTAGCTGTACATTACCATTATATGCCAGATACCTTAATACTTTCTTGAAGTATAATTCGATAATATTCTGTCAGAAGACATAAGGAATACTGAATTTAGTTCTTAGAGAGTCTTTTAGGAGGAACTGGCAAGACGTCATAGGTTCATAGATTGATCACCTCACAATTTATTAGAAGTCATCTAAGCCAATTGGCTCTCATTTTGTAGATAAAGCATCTAAAGCCCAGGAAGGATAGCAACTCCTCCAAGTCAATACAGACCAAAAGAGTGACTAGAACTGTGAAGGACCTCAAGAAAATGGACACAAGGATTATTTTAAGGAAATATAAAAGTGCTTAACCTATAGAAAAAGCAGCAACAACAATAAAGATAAGGGAGATATAATTGTAAGCTTTAATTTTTAAAGTTCTGTTCTGTTGAAGGAAAAAAAAACTTGTATTTGTGCACTGCTCTGAGATTAACAAGGTACTGTTTTTTTTTCAAATTGAAGTTTTTTTTTTTTAAGAATTCCATAAGTTGTAAATGTATCGGTTCTGTTTTACACATGTGTAAATGGATTCTGAGACATTGTATGATACACCCACAAGAGTGGAAGTAGGGAGGGTGAGAGAGAGAGAGAAAAACAGAAAGAGAGAAAGAGAGAGAAGGAGAAAGAGAGAGAGAGAGAGAGAGAGAGAGAGAGAGAGAGAGAGAGAGAGAGAGGGAGGGAGGAAGGGAGGGAAAGGGAGATACAGAGATAACACTTGACTTAGGCTTCAAACCCTAAAACTAAGAAAACAGTCAATGGTGGATTCCATCAATGGCAGAGATGAGAAACAAACTAAAGGGTAACAGGAGGGTTGATGTGCACCATGTCAGCATTTTAGGCTTTATGGGTAAGAATAGTCCCTGCTGCAATAAGTAGCAGGTTCATCCTTTGTGCTAGAAGACTTCAAACATGTTAGAGGGTTAAATGGTAGTGATTTTACACACACATACACACACACACTCACACACAATTCTGGTGTCTAGGTTTGGGGTAGTAGATTAGTTTTTCTTAATCTGAGGTGTTTTCCTTTAAGAAATAAAAATTAACTCTTAGATTGGGCTGCCAGTTATAATAACTAATATTATATTTGGACCATATTTAGAATCAATCTGCTGAAGTTATCCTTCCTCCCTTGATCACATCTATTTCTATGAACCATTCACTTAAAGTCTGAATAATGTTGAATTCCCTGGCCTGACCACAACGCTCCAATTTTATCTAAAATATATCCTAGTTTCAAGCTGGTAATTCTTTCCTCTATTTTATTGTCTGCATTCTACAGATAGCAGATTCTCACAAACATAAAGAATTCTGTTTTTCCTTCCTGATTTTTTTTTTTGGGGGCAGACATAGTCAGCCATAATGACAAGGCAGGAACAGTCCAGGAATATGCTTGGTCCTTTTAACATAATAAAAATAAAACTAGTTTAAGAATAAAGCGGGAACAAGATTGTAGAAATCTCAATTTTCCAGTGTTGGATACTCAGGAAGGGACACCATCTGGGAGTCACAAAATGGGAGGATACTAAAAACAATACTTTTCCTCATAGATTTACCCTTTTATGGAATTGCCTTTGTTTTGTTCATTATTTTGCTTGGGAGCACATTTTCTCCTTTCACCATATGATGAATGAGGAATCAACAAATGTCTTCATCTTTTTCATAGTTGGGCTCTTGTTAAGTCTAATGTAAGTTCTGAAAATACAGAGAAAGGAAATAAGGGAAATCTCCCCCCAACCAATTCAGGATTAAAGATGGAAGCACAGGTATTCTCCCAAGTGTAATTATTAGTAATAATCATAACAATTTTTCCCCCTCCTGCTGAGTTTTATGGCTACTAAGTGAATTATTTAATCTCATTTAAGTCTTGTAATGGCACATGAAACAGAAAGTATATTAATATCATAGTAATTGAGAGCCACAGGAATATAGTAAAAATTAGATAGCTGAGTGCAAGCATGCCAGGAAGTTGACCCTCTGTCAAACAGCCTGTTTTCCAGAAATTTAGGTATTTTTGCTCCAGTCTCCAAATGGTTACAGATACATTGCATGAAAAATTGTTTTGTTGATAAAGAGAGATAATTGTTTCTCCAGGTCTTGAGTTATTTATCCACATGCTCTGGGCAATGATTATATCTCATTTGTGATAATATTAACACGTAAGGATTGTAAGTCTCAGGATGAGAATATCATTGTTGGACTGCTGATTTGAAACAACTCCTACCTCACCCCGACTATATTCCAGGTATTCTACTCTGTAGAAAAAACTACTCTTACATCCAGAGGACAGATGTTTTCATTGTATTATAAATGGTTTGAATTAACATAAAAATGCTTTATAGTGCCCTTTCTTCACAGTAGCACATATTAGTTCCATTTTATAGGTGAGAAAACAGAGCCTCAGAAATATCAAATGATTTTCCCAGGATCATTCAGAAATATGAGTGCAAAGTCAATGCTAAAATCTGGGTCTTTGACCTCAGTTCACTGGTTTGCCCATCATGCTATACCACCTCTTAAAAAATTATAGGGAAAGATCAATTGGTACAAAATTGAAACTTCAAATTCTACTTTCATTAATGTAAACAATATGCAATATTATTTTAATATTCTAATTCACATTGTCTTTATCAGAAAGATTTTTCTAGTCAAATTGACAACAAACATTTCTAATGTTTCCATCATTAAAATGCAACATTCCTAATTTGATTTTTCTGAATGAAACTATTGGTACTAGATGAATTGGTATAAAGGGATCAGGATTTTTGTCGCCATTCTAGTATATTTTAATTCAAAATGGAGAAAAATTGATCTATTGCTTTTCCTCTCTTGCTTTTCTTGTGTTATAATTAAAGAGATCGTATGGTAATGCAAACTACATTTGGCTTCTATTTCACTGAAAGTAGACATATTCTAGTGATGTTCCAATTTTTAGGAAAAATTTCTCTACCTCTTGTAATGCCATGCACAAGCAGCTTTCTTGAAAAATGCTATTGTGAACAACTTTTAAGATTTTGATTACACAGTATAGTGAACACCCTATACCATAATAAATCAAAGCAAAATATTCTCAGAAAATCACAATATAGTTTTCACAACAACTTATCATTAAAATGGCCACATAGTTTTCACCAAAGTAGTCACAATATTTAGAACAAAGAACAAAAGAACAACCATCTAATATCCCTAAGTAGATTTGCCTCTGTCATTCAGTCATCTCACAATATCATAGTCAGTCTTCCCCTCATGGGGCAGCTAGGTTAGCTTAATCAGTCACTTATCCAGTAATCAGTTACTAAGTATCATTAATCACTAAATATAATCAGTAGAAAATACACAAACCCTTCACCAGTTAACTCAGTCGGTCACTTATTCACATTCACAATTGCAAAGTATCATTAATCACTAAGTACAATCATTAGAAAATACACAAACCCTCCACCCCTAGGTCTCTAGCAAACTTCAATTTCCTCACAGCATTCAATACCCAAGGATAAACCTATTCTTCATCTTGACCTGAGGCTAGTTCTCAGGAATTTCTCTTGCTGGGTAGACAAAGCTTAACCAAGCCACAATAAACATTGTCAGTGTCCTCATCAATTCTCTCTCTGCCTGCAGAACAGTCTCAGGTTCCCTGAAAACATCAGCAGGACCCTATTCCAGGATTTCTGCAAACATACAACAAGAAAATCCTTCTTCAGGGCTTCTGAGCCAAGAGCAAAATTCCAGAACCTCTGCAACAACAATACTCTCCTTCACCAGATGATGAGTCTGGTAAAACAACACCAAAACAGACAGGCAGAATACCGGCACCACAGTCATTTTTCTTCAGTCCTCCAGCAGTTCACCTGCCCTAGGAACAAGAAGAAATCTCAGCTGGATCCAGAACCAAAATCATTCCTCCCAGGTTTTCAAAATCAAAATCAATTTCTCCAGGTTAGGTGGGCCTTTCCTCCTCAGCCTTCCAGGCATCCTTCTCGGCACCAACTTCAGCCTTCACCAGATTCTGGTTTCAGGAAAATCCTCTTTCAGTTCTCAGTCCAGCAGTAGCAGCTCAGCTTCCAGAAGCTGCTGAAAGAAACTCTCTCTCTCCCCAGAAGAACAGATTCTGCAACCAGGTTTTCGTGAGGAGAAAATTCTGACTGTTTCTCTCTGGGGATTTTCTTATATACACACACAACATTGGCTTCCTGTTTCACCCAACCCTTTCCTGTTATGTCAGCAATAGGAGACAGAATTCACACCTTCTGTTTCTTTCAGAGAGGTTTGATTAGTTACTAAGGGCTAAGTACCTGCTTACTTCACATTAAAAAAGGGGTCTTCAAATTTAAATTAATTACCATAATATCTCCCCATCTTGCCTAAATCTCTTCAAACTTTTCTTTGAAAATGTCTTTTGTTTTTACATCACCTCATTTTGTAATATATATTTCCCACCACCCCTAGTCAGAGAGCCCACTTTTCTTAAAATATAAATAAATAAATAGATTAATGAATGAATGAACGGAGAGATAGATAGATAAAAGAATGGACCAATGAATGAATAAATAGAATAAGAAGGAATACAAAACAGTTCAATAATACTATCAAGTTTATCAACAGAATCTGGCTGTATGAACAATGTTCCACATCTATAGTTTTCCACTATGTTTTTCAGTTCATCAGTTATCCATTTTTTTAGTTGGATATTCTTTACAACTACAAGAAGGTAGAAAATAAAAATATTTTAGGTCAAAGAACATATAGTAAACATTTGTTTTAAATGGTCTTTACCCAAATATATATAGTATATGCCTATGTATATGTATGTATATGCATATATGTATCAGTATACATGCATATGCATGTATATGTGTATATACATATATGTGTTACATGTGTATATGTGTATGTATGTGTGTGTATCATGTAAAAATATCTCCAATACACGCATATAGGTTTGTGATCCCCTTATTTTTTCCTTCTTCTTCCCTCAGTGCTGAGATACTTCATTTCAATTCAACTAAATAAGTATTGATGACTCAGTATTTGAGAAAGGGAAAAGGACACCTGAAAAGTGAGGAAAGGTAACCTGATAGGTCTAAATGTATTCAATTCATATTTTTTTTAGCCCAGTTTCTACAGGAGTACAGTGACAGGTGATATGCCACAATCAACAAATGGTTTGGGCTGAATAATTTCGAGATTTGGGCCACTTAACTGTTCTAAAATGTCAATTTATTCTCATTAAAATGTTGTAAAGCTTCAGAAAAATAGCCCAGGTTTAATTTTATCTTGTTTTTCTTTGCTTTGTTTCCTAACTAGTTTCTGACTCCAGCTGTAATTAGCATCTATATAAGACTCCAAGATTTCCAGTAAGACATATTATACAAGTAAAATAAAGCCTGGAGATTTCACTGCACCTTAAACTTCTTTGATATAATGTTTCTGAGCCACACATAGCTCTTGGTGACTTACTGAAATGAGAGATTCTTTATGTGATCAGCATCTCCAGATCATCTATTTTCAGACAGCCAGTCAGGTGATTCATTCGCTATGTGTTTAGAGCTGACCCATTAGCAATCCATATTATTGTTTTATTATAAACTAGTATCATATTATCATATTATATTATTATAAACCAGTATTATAAACTACAGAGTACATACAAAGTAACATTTTGAAGAAATATTAAAGGTTGTTTCTTTCCATCAACTCATACCCTAAAGAATAGGGACAAGTAATTTAGTCCCTTGTGAGAAACCTTGATCATTTAATGACTTCACAGAAGCTAGACAAGGTCAAGTTTTGCAAAGCTTAAAAATTAGGTCCCCAAATGTGTTGCTGTCCTCCAGAGACTTTGTAGAGCTACTGTAATCCACAAAACTTAATTTAACAGAATTTTCTGGAAAATTTCATATTTAAAGGAATACTTCAATTTGTTCTGTTGGGTGTTGCTCCCAGGGGATTACCTACATTGCCAATCCAAGGAAATAGGAATTGTTGGTGGACCAGTTCTCTACAGTTGATAAATGAATCAAGGGGTAGGCTGCAGTCATGCCACAAAGAACATTTGTGACTATATTCTCATTTGGGCTTAGCAGGCAGATGAGACACAAGCCAGACATGTGGCAAAACTGCCTCAATATCAAGATCATTTTGCATCTAAAAATATTTTATAGACAAATGATTTTGATTCTTATGCAGCTATTCCCAGTTTTTACAAATTTTACTGTGTCCAAGTTATATGTTCTATATTCTTTTTCAACTTTATTGTTAATTCCTATTTCATGTTCTGTTCCTTACTCCACCTCCTCTCAAACTCATGGAGAAAGCAAGATACATAATACCTGTTATACATATACACACAAAACATCAAGCAAAAATGTATTAATAGAAGGTGATATTATCAAAGTGCTTCTAATATATGCAGTGCAGTGTGTACTCTCTCCCTCTCCCTCTCTTTCCATAAATATTGGTTCTAATTCTTCTTTACAAAATGACTAACATGAAATTATGTTTAATATGAATGTGTGTATAGAGCCTGTAATAGATTGTACACTGTCTTGAGGACAGGGAGGGGAAGAAGGGGGAGAAAATTTAGAAATCAAAATATTGTGGCAGTGGATATTGAAAACTAAAAATAAATTTAAAAGGAAGTAAGGAAAGAAGGAAGGAAGGACAGAAGGAAGGAAAGCAATAAAAAGTAAGGAAGAAAGGAAGAAAAGAAAGGAAGGAAGGAAGAAAGGAAGAAGAGAAAGTTGGACAAAAAGCTCCTTCTGTTAGGTTTTTGGAATTTTGTATTATATAGAGTTCAAACAAGGGTATATGAACAAGCAGTTGATTGGTCTACATGTATGCAGTTAGGCACTTTCTAGGAAAAGGTTTTTTCCAGGTAAAATTTTCAACTTGTGATACATATCCAAAAGTAAGTATAAACAAGCAATAAAATGCAAACTATTGAATTACCCAAAATACAAGCTTCTGGAATAACTCCAAAACCTGGATGGACCCAAAATAAAACTTTAGTATTCTTTTCAGACATTTCCAGTTTTCCTGGAGTGTCTCTGTAACCCACACACCACATACTGGTTTTATGCGATAGCTAGATTAAAACAATATATTTGTTTTCCTAAAAATATAATAAAGTGGCTTTTTTTTAACCACAGAATGAAACATTCACCATTTCAGAGAAGCCATGATTTCGTGTAGGCTGACCCTTTTAAAATCTATAGAGAAGCTGCATGAATGCCTCTAGAGTCAATCCTTTAAACAGTCAAATCTTGAGGATAGCTCACCTACATTTCATGGAAAAACTAGACCAGCCAGACTAGCAGGGATCCTGTCATTAATGGTGCTAATATAGAGTGGTTGGAGGTGTTGGTGTGGTGGTTATTAAAGGATGAGTCAGTTTTTAAAGAAGAGTATCTTTCCCTTCTAACAGGAGTAAGTTTTATTTTCCATAAAGTTACATGATCCATTGGTATTCCTTTTGCCAAGACCATTGCCTGATGAGCTAAATCAGGGATAGACAAAAGATTATGTTCCTCATTCCAAATAGCTGCAAGGTAATGAAATGTCAAGTGATAATTATGATATTGCTAAGGATAGCTAAGCAAGAACTCTCCTGATGCCCCCTTCATGCCTATCAAAATATTACCTATTCTTCAGGTCCCAAAGTAGATTTTATCTTCTCCCTGAAGCTTTATTTGACAGCTCTACTTGAAAAACATCTCTCTGTTATTTGAACTCTCACATTGGCTACCTGGAACATTCCCGTAGCATGTTTTTTTAAAAAGAACAAAAAAACCCAACACTGTGCTGTATCTTTAAAAGAAAATTCTAGAAGCAGACTTGTGGATCATCTTGTACATTTAGCAGATGAAATGAAAACCCAAAGAGTTTGAGTGAATTGTCATGTTCTTGGGTATGGAAAGTGATACAATTTGAACTCGAGCATAGGTCTGCTATCTCCTATCTGATGTCCTTTCCCATTTCTTATTCACTGTCTTAAAAGTAGTGTCTTAGCCATATTTTTAATATATATGTCATGATTTAGAGTACATATAGTTAAAACACTTCATTTTATAGAAAAGGAAACTGAGGACAAGAGAGGTGGTTACTTGTTTTGAGTTGCTTAGTAACAGTAAAATACACACATGTGCTTTTACATATTGTGTGTAATGTATATACACATGAAATGTTATAGGTGTACATATGTATTATACTTGTATATCTATGCATACGTGTGTGTGACTAAGCAGATTGGATTTTAACAATAATAATATTATCTCCAACTTATATAGCACTTGAAGGTTTGCAAAGCCCTTCCCGCGCATCAACCCTTTTTATCCCCTACATTGACTAGCATAGTTTTGAGTACATGCTATGTCATATCTATTTTTTGTGATTTGGTTGATTTATGCTATACCTTATTCAGGAATGCATTACATTAATAATTTTCTCCATTAACCTTTTCTAAATAGATCAAGAAATTCAGACTAAATAATCTTAGTGGACTTAGGACATCCTACTTGTCATAATTGCTTATTTCTTAGGCACGAGAAAGAAAATATTTAGTAGTGAGGGAACCCTGTTACACTCAACAATGTTTCTGAGAAACATTTCCCATATCAGAAGGCTGAAGTAATAATGCTCCTTTCCCACTAGAAGTCAAAGTCACCAAAACTAATGGTTACTAATGTTCTTCCTCTTCCATTTCTCAAAAAAAAAAAAAAATGTGTATCGCTGATTGACCAAAGTATATCGGAAAGAATGATAACAAGTAAAGAAAAAAATAGGACAAAAACACATACCAATGGAAAGAGAACATTTAGAGTTCAAGAGGGTAGAGCTTAAAAGAATTTGAGAGAAATGGAGACGAAATGTCAACAAGCAGGATAAAAGTAGAATGCACGGATAAAAAGATGAAGAAGTCTTGGTGCTACTAGAACACACATAGTCATTTTGCTAAACAAATACTGTTCCCACATAGAAGTTCAATGCTATTTTTAAAGATTGTCAACATGTGAAAGGGAAAAGCTAATACATTTAGGATTAATCTTATTAGGGAGTATGGTGTAGAACATATGGTACTGGACATAGAGTTCTAGGTTCATAGGACATAGGAGATCTAGGTTCAAATGCTTTCTCAAATACTAACTAGCTGTGTGGCCATGGCAAATTCACTCCTAACCTCTCTGGTCCTAGTTTCCTCATTAGTAAAGTGAAGATGTTGAAATAAAAAGTCACTGTTGTACCTTCCAGCTCTGTCTCACCTAATATTGCTGCTCACTTTCAAAGCAGATGTTGATCTCACCTTTCAAATAGTCACAGACAAAAGCTACTAGCAAAAGAAGCCTAAAGCAGCAGGAGCAAGTACAAATCTATTTTCCTTTCTTTTTATTTCCTCCCTGAAATACAATTAATAAGACAGAATGGTACTTGGGAAAACCAACAAATAAGAAAACAAACAAACCAAAAATATTGTTAACCCAGGACTTTGCTGTTGTTTTGTTGAAAGCTTCTGCAGTAACAGAATGCAGGAGGCAGATCTTCCCTGAGGTTCCCAATACCACATCTCATGCCCTGGGGCATCAGATTTGATTGTGTTTTTACATCCTCCATTATATATTACTACCCCATTTCTGTATGTTCTTCCTTCAATCTTGTTAGACAGTCAGCAACCTCCTACTGCCAGTCAGCCTCTGATAACTAAAGATAATGGCTCAGTAGAAGGGCCTTGTGTGACTATTTGCAACTGAAGCAATAGGCTAGGCTCAGAGATAAGGATTTGTAATGATACTAGGATTTGAAGATCTTCCACGCCCCTTGAGCTTGCTGACGTAGCAGGAAGGGGTGGAGCAAGAGAACGCCGGAACCAAGCTAGTCTCCGTGCGGTGCGGACTGGAAGCGGTGTCAGAGGCAGTGGCTGC
>CM053592.1:88355170-88383245 GCA_028646515.1 Pseudochirops corinnae | reverse complement strand
TAAGCACTTGTAACATGTTAAATACTGTGCTAAGCTACTAAGGATACAAATAGGAAAATATTTGCCTTCCAGTAGCTCACATTTTAGTGGGGAAAATCGCATCTATAGAATCTTTTGTCTTCTTGTTAGATGGAAAAATCCTGTGGTCCTTATGGTGTAGTAGAAAAGAGGTTAATACCTAGTCTTTAATGTTAGTATTTAATGTAACTATTCCCAGTTTACACACATGAACACAGACAGAGGTATATTTAATATTTAAACACATAAATATATACACATGCATAATGTGTAAAGTGGCATTGATATAGTGTCTTCCATATATGTCTTTTTTTAGTGTTTTCAGTCTTAAATTCTAATTTCTTCTCCCATCCCCTGTACACCAATTGAAAAGGTAAGAAATATGATGCTCATTTTACATTTACATATATACACTTTACATATTACATATATATTTATCTTATCTGCACCTCATATACCTAGGTATAGCTAGGTGGCACAGAATACTAAACTTAGAATTGAGGAGACTTAAGCTCAAATCTAGTTTTAAATACTTGTTAGCTGTGAGACCCTGGGCATGTCACTTAACATTATTTTGCTTCAGTTTTCTCAACTGTAAAATGGGGATAATAATAGTTATTGCCTCTCAGCGTTGTTTTGAGGATCAAATGATGTAGTATCTATATTGTGTTTAGCACAGTTCCTGGAATGTAGTAGGTGCTATAAAAATGCTGACTACCATTATTTTCAACTCTGTAAAGTAAATTTTACTCTTACTCCCAATTTAAAGATGAGAAATTGGAGACTGAGAGAGATTAAATGACATGCCCACAGTCACACAATTAATAAGCTTTTTAGGAAGAATATAAACTCAGGTTTTGATGATTCCAAGTTGGTCTTCAAGCACCTACGTTAGCTAGAGGCCAATGACAATAGGTATATAATCTAAGAATATACTTAGCTGGTTATGCCAATGTGTATATATTTATCATTTTAGTACCTCTGTACAGTTATTTCCTTCTCTGATATCCTGAGTACCACCACAAATCCTTTTTTTCCCCTCTACATTATAATTATTACTCTCCCTGCTATTCAATTTATCAGTTGAATCTGAGTATTTCTCCCTTTCAACTGCCACTTCAATTTAAAGTCCTCTTGCTCAGATAAGCATATCTCCAGACAATATATTCTTCTCAGGCCTCATTAGATGCCAACCATTATAAGTCAAGAACTTGGTTTTGTTTTTTCTATCTTAAAGTATTATTCAGAGAAGTTAATTGAATTCTGAATTCTGTGACACTGTCATCATAACTAGGCTTTTTACTTCACCCATATTCCTCTGTCTTTAAATATCAATTTTCAATAGGTAGTCTTCATTTAAAAAATGCACTCCTAAGTCTTAAGCTTATTTGCTATGATTTCAGAATTCATGGGAAAGAGGAATTATAATTTTGTTCTTTATACCTCAGAAGTGAGTAATAGTGGACTGATTAAATATGGCTTTAGAAATGGTTACATTGCAGCTAAATGCTCAAGGAAGGCAGTTCGCTACCCAATTAACCAATATTAGAACTTAGTGAATGCACAATATAAAAGCACTGGATGCTCTAAACAACAATCTATACCTACCTTTTGCTGGAAGTAGATTTCTTGGACAATTTTTCTCTTCTTATCTTTTCACTTTTCCATTACCAATTGAAGCTACTCTTTTGCAGTACTACTGCTGCTCTCTTGCCCCAGAAATTTCACATTTGTCTAACTTGTCTATTTTCTTTTATTCAATTAGACACTTTTTAGAAAAGTATGATTCTAGATATGAACATAAGTGTGAGTTTGTAATATTATTTGTAAAAATAATAAAATATATTTATTTATTATTTTATTACTTAATAATAAAACAAATTTTCAAGAATTTATCTTTGTAAAATTGCTACCTATCTTTGAAAGCCACAATTTAAATCTCTGCTTCCCCAATTTCATGCTCAGTGCTTTTTAGCCCATATTAAATGGTTCTTACATTTATTTAAAAAGAAAACTATTTTTTCTATTTTTGTACAGAAAAATCTCCAAATATTTACTTATAAGATGCTTACGGTGTCTAAATTAGTTTTCCTTCCAAGATTTCAAAATCATTGAAACAAAAACCAAAACAAACAAGACTCATGTAGATGAATATTCTTTAAATTACTGTATTGCGTGTTCTTATCCTGACTTTAACACTATAGGATGTTAGGCAAGTCACTTGTCTTCTGTGGGGAATATCTGTAAAAGGAATTTATTTAATTAGAAAATCTATATATTCTTTTTAATGTTTTGAGACTTTCTCATTCTGTAACAAAAAATAATTATATTATTGAGAAATGGATTTAATGATGACACTTAGAATAGCTTTAATTTCTCTGAGAGAGATTTCAGCCAGGCTTTGAGTGTAAAGACAATATATTATCTAGACACCTGGAGCTTTCCCTGTGTATCATACAAGGAGGACACTACATCAGTTAATTCTGCAATGTCTATATCCTATGAATGGAATGTACTCCCTACTTCCTAATTTCCTTTAAGAATCAAATCAAAGACAACCTTCTATACTAAGCCTTTCATGCTACCTTCAGTTGATAGCATCTTTCCTCCCTAATTGCCTTGCATTTACTTTCCGTATATATTTTATATTTGCACATGTTGTGTCCTTCCTTCCTTCCTTTTTTCCTTCCTTCCTTCCCTCCTCTCTCTCTCTCTCTCTCTCTCTCTCTCTCTCTCTCTCTCTTTCTTTCATTCCTTCTTTCTTTTTTGTCCATGTACATGTGTATGGGTGTATGTGCATGTGCCTTCCCAGTGATGAGCAAAAATGTCTTGAATATAGTACGAGGACCAATAAAATTTTGCTGAACTAAAGGGCACTCAGTGAGTTTTGGGTTAAAAGGCCTGGGCTCAAATTCTGATTCTCCTACTTGCTATTTGTCTGGTCCATAATAAGTTATAACCACAATGGAACTCAGTTTGCTAATCCATAAACCCTTAAATTTCTTCTTCCGATATGTGTTATGTTGAAATAATGGAAAGAATTGGATCCGCAGAATGGTAAAGAAAATATCAAAGTGCTGTGGAATAAGAAACAGGAAGAAAAGAGGAAGTAAGAGGGATTTGAGAAATGTATGAGATGCTGAAATGCTATAATGAAAAATTTGAATTTTTAGTAATAAGGTAAAGTAAATTCTCAAGTAAGGGATTAAACATAATAAAACAAGAACATTTTATTTGAGGTTTACTTATTTGTTTTCAAGCGCTACAAATAGAAAATAGGATGAAGTTCATGGAGAAAATGCTATTTCCATTAGCAAAGTGAGAAGCAAAGGAATGATAGGCTATATTCATATAATATATTAACAATGACAGAATGAACTAAAGGCAATGAAGACAAATTATTATGGATATATATCGAAAAGAAAACAGGTTAGAAAGAAAAGAGGTCAATGATTAATGAGACACACATGGAATTAATGTACAGAGATAACAAAAGAAAGAAATACCCTGAGATAGATAATGTGAGAACATGATAATGTTTATCTTTAAGAAGAAAAATGAAGAAAAGACACAAATGGTTGGAAATTAATGAACATGTCACAGAATTACGTATTGACTAAAGGAGAATACATGAAAAAATGTGTACCTATTTATATCAGTAGAACTGGGAGCTATGTATATAAGATGATGTTTAAATTTATTTTAAGCAATTTTGGAAAGTCATAAAAAATATGATCTCATTTAAATGACCAACAAATGATTTTTAATGACTTATCTTTATGAATAGATTTCTCTCTATATTGGTTAAAAACCTGTTGCACAAAGACTATGCTTAAGATTAAAAAAAAAAACTATAATAAATTACCTCTCTTTAATTTAATTGGGAAAAATGTAATGTTTCTGTCCACTCTGACCCTCCAAAGTGACCCCTTTTCATTGAACTGTGCTCACATAATAAGCATTCACTTAAAGTTTTAGTTAATAGAAATTAAGTGAAAGGACAAAAATATATAATTTTTGGATGTCAGAGAAAGGAGGTGAAGGAGACTGTGAAGGATAAGGTGATGGCAAAGGAAGAGTGGTTAAATGGAGCGTAATAGAGGATACTTCATCCCTGAACCTTTCTAGAATTGTCAGCTTCTTCATCTGATTGTGAAGCACTTTCATTGGTTTTGGAAGACAACTTATAATTCTTGAGGTTGACATAAAAGTTACAAGCTTTCCATATTCTCTTCTGGTAATAAGGACACTAATTAGCATAGTACAAAGTTATAAGGTGAGCGTATATTCTATCCATGTTGCATGCCATATTTTTTTCTATTTTATATATATGATATTTATCCATTTATTTGTTCTTTGTGTCTGTCATGCTAGGACTCTGAGTGCTGCAGGGTGAGATCTGGAAACGATCTAAGAGGCCATCAAGAAAAGTGCCTATTTTTTTCTAACATGAGGAAACTAAAGCTTATGAAGGTTAAGTAACTTCCAAGGTAACACAAACAATAACTATCCGAGACAGTATTTAAATTCATGAACTCTGACACCAGAATAGGTGTTCCTTGAGTCATACCATACTCAATTTGTCTCTAATTATAAAAAGTAGTACCTTAAGGCAAAATTCCACAAATTATATGTCCATTTTTCTGGCTATATGGGTTAAACTTTTTTTGTTTGATTTTTGTTGTTGATTTTTTCAGAAATAATATTATCAAAAATATTGCATCAATATAATTTTCCTTTCTTCATGACTCTTGTTGGGTCTGGTTATAAGGTCAACAACAGATTAGGGCTAGATATTTCAGTTATGTGAATTGCATTATATAGTGGGAAGGATAGTCTATTTGAAGTTGGGGGGTGGAGTTGGGGGCTGGATCACAATTGCATCTCTTCTATTCACTTCTTGTCTGATTTTGGGAACTCACATAGTTTTATGGAAAGAAATGTAACTAGGGTGGGACAAATGGAACTTACTCATTGATTTGGTAAAAATTTGAAGGTATTAATTATTTTATGCAGGCCTTGGGGTAGCTGATGCAGAAGAGGTAAGACTACCACCAATCTGGGCCCTTCATATGCCAAAAAGAGATTTCTCCATCAATACCCAACCTACAGGATCTTGGGAAGTTGTAGTCATTTTGTTGTTGTTTTCGACTAATTCAGTTGTGTCTGACACTTCATGACTCCAGAGATTATGCTGTCCTTGGAGGTTTCTAGGCAAAGATACTGGAGTGATTTATCATTTCCTTCTACAATGGATTAAGGCAAACAGAGGTTAAGTGACTTGCCCAGAGTCAAACACTTAGTAAGTATCTCAGAGTCCAAATTTGAACTCAGGTCTTACTGATTCCAGGTCCAGTGTTCTACGCACTGAATCATCTAACTGCTTTGGAGTCAGACATATCCTCCCTTGAAAATGGACTTTAAGATTCCAATACCTTTGGCACTTTCAAGGAAATCTGTTTGTGTGTGTGTGTGTGTGAGTGTGTGTGTGTGAGTGTGTGTGTGTGTGTGTGTGTGTGAGTGTGTGTGTGTGAGTGTGTGTGTGTGTGTGTGTGTGTGTGTGTGTGTAATACTTATTTGGCCTGTTTGCTAAGGAAGATACAAAACCAGTATTCCCCTGTGGACAAATTTTAGAGATAACCTTTTCCAATCCCTGCTTGGTGAATAAATCTCTTCTTCAATATCTTTGGTTCATCCATCCATTGGAAGATACATATATCTAACATTTCAGATAACTGAATTCACTGATTCTTGAGTCCATCTAATCATTTTCTGACAACTGTAGTTATTAGGAAATTCCATTATCAAGGTTGAATTTTCAACGAGGCAATTACGAGGGAAGTGGGAATAAGTTGTAGACAAGGCAGTTTGAACTAGATTAGAGAACATTTCCCTCCCTACTCCATGACTTTAGAGAGAAATATGGCCAAAAGTAGGAAAGGAAAGGACAGTAGAAAATATAAACCCAGGATCACAGTCAATGACAGTAAAACAGTAACTCCCACCCATTTACTAAAAAAGAGATAATTTCAAGCACTGTGGGGTTCTCCTTTGCAACATACACCATACCCAGCATGTTTAAATTTAGGGGCATCTATTGTCTTCTGGAAGAAGACAATAGGGAAGCTCTTAAAGAGAAATGCTGTCAGGAAACTAAGACATAAGGATTGGAAGACATAAGTCACACAGGTGCTGCTATTTGCAATGAGACCATTGCTAATGGGACAGTTAAAAGAATAGAACAGTTGATTGTACTGACATAGCTGTGGTGCTGTTTGTGGATGTGGAAATGTAGGAAAGCTACATGTAAATATAAATGGTTGACAGATACAGAAAAGCTGTCTTCTGCTAGCAATGAGCAGGTGAGTATTAATTAATTTTAGCAAAAATATTATCGGCGGAGTTAGAGAAGTGAATGTGAGGGATGATGATGTCCTTAGGCACAAAGTAACTAGAACCTGTGGTGCTGACCTTGGATCTTTTCCTTTGTGTTGTCACTGTTGGAGTATATGAGAGACAGTATAGTCAAAGTTGCTGGTGACAGTATAGGTCATACTTTGTATTGTGATTAAGCCCATGAGAATAGCACATAGTGGCATGCAGTGTATACAGTGAGTGAAGTATAAGCAAAGATAAATCTCAGTTCTACTAACTATTAGCACCTGGTTCCAGACTCCAAAAAAGATTGTTGCTGCAATTTATGGCATTAATAACACAAACAACCTAACTCTATCATGTAATTTCAAGGGTGCTGCTCTAGAAATCAGGTAAAACTGGATTTCACTTCTCCTTCAGTCCTTTCCTAGCTTTGTGACCTAAGAAACCCATCTCATCTCTCTGAGGCACAGTACTTCATCTATAAAATATGGGGTAAGTATTCAAACTAACAAGAACAGAGATCTAAAATAAAAAAATCTTAGAAAAGCAACTAGAACTAATTCTAAAGAAACTATGAAAGGTGAGGAGTTGATAATTCCTGATCTTTATGGATTTAGAAGAGAGTTCTATACCAAGTTTCAAGAATGATTAATACCAATTTTATAGAAATCATTCTCAAAAACAGTGGGAAAAACACTTATCTTAATCAAAATGCAACATATGCAATGAGAATACATGATGAGTTTTCATTGTTGTTTTTGTTTTTCACGAAATATAAGACAAAACAATGATTCTCTTTCTCTCCCATATTATTTGATGAAGTTTTAGAAATACCAGCAATATCAACAAGACTAGAAAAAGAAATTAGAGGTTTAAAATTAGACAAGGGAATATAAGATTATTGTGATTTGCTGATGACATGATGGTTCATTTAGAAATTCCTAGAGATTCATGAAAGATACTGATTCATACAATATCTTCAGCAAAGTTGTAGAATACAAAGATAAACTCCCAAAGGTCAAAAGCCATCTTCCATATAATGCTATTCCTATACATTTCCATATAATACTATCAGATTTCAGGAGACAATAAGACAAAGTGAAGTCTCATTAAAATTACTATAACATACTTGGGAATCACTTTACTAAAGCATAAAATAATCATATGGATTTAATTACAAAGTATTCCTTAAAGTAATTAAAAAAAATACTTGGAGGAACATTAAATACTCATTGTTAGGGTGTGTCAATATCATAAGGATGATCATATTATGAAAATCAATTTTCAGTTTTAATGCTATTCCAAGGAATACATCAAAGATATATTTTATATAATATACATTTTAATCTGGTTCCTCTGCATCTAAAGCAGAATAAAATTTAATTGAATTGGATTGGGTTGAACCTAAGTCACTTTAAAATATAATTGGAAAATATTTACCAAAGTAAATAAAAATACAAAAAAGAGAAAATATTTATGCTATTTACTAGGTCAATATGTGTTCTGCAGGGATCCTTATACATGCTTTGGTCACCCATTTCTAATTCAGTTTGTATTTGATACCACTGGTCTAGACTATTATCTGTTGTTAACCTAAGTTTGTAGATCTCGTCATTCAATACAGACATCTTAAACTAATATTGCAAATGCATTATCTAATTGGGACAGAATTGAACAGAAGGAGGAATATGAGCTGTATTGCCTTTGATGAATTGTATGATATTTTGTTACTGTCCAAAGCTTCTCATTGAAACAAAACCTCAAGGTTCTTCTGGTGATGCAGCATAACTACAGAGTTTGGTATATAACAGTCTCTGAATTAAGAAGACTATTGGTCCCTCAAAAGACAATGAAGGATAACATCATTAGTGTAATGATATTGTAAAATATGAAGAACTACATAAGAGGTACAAGATATTGTTAAAAAATATATATAACCAGAAAAAGTATTCTGACCTTGTAGCAAAGGTAGGGATGATGCATACATGTTCCATTCATTCCATTATTTCCCAAATAACATCCAGATGAAGGTTCCAGTCTAATAAGCAGATAACCTGTGAATCATTGAAGGGAGGCAAGAGATGCCAAAGCATGGTTATGTTGTGTTCTGCATCCATGGAGAGATAGCCAAAAGCAATGAGATCACCAAGAGTCCTGGCAGAATGTAACAAGCAAAGAAGATCCACTAAAAAGAATAATGGCATGATTAGATCTACATATTAGAAATGGGATCATAGAATTGACTATGTAGCTGGAAAGGGTGTTACAGATCATTTAGTCCAGATCCACTATTTTACAAGTGAAACAACTGTTGTCTCAATATTAAGTGATTTGTTCAAAGTCAGGAAAATCATTAAGTGGAAGAATTTTCATTCAAACTTATGTCCTCTGACATCAAATTCTGAGTTCTTCTCCCTCTAAGATTAACCTGGCAGTAGAATGTGGAATAACTTTAAATTAGCAAAAGTAAGCAGAATGTTGATGGGAAAGAAGACATTCAAATAGTTTTTATAATAGTTCAGAAGAGAGAAAAGGAAAGATGGGTCTAATTATAGCCATTTTGAAAAGCTATTTAGAAAAGTTCTGCATTTCTTCTATTGTTTACCAAGTTAAGTGACTAATCTATAATAGTTGCTGAAATAAAAAAAAAACCTGATTATTAAGTTCAAAAATAGTTGTAAGGCTAAAGGTATTTAATAAGACTAATTTCAGGTTTTGAAAAGAAAACAAGTACTATGAGCTTGATAAGGCAGCATCTATCTGTTGTGGTATATCAAGACCCTAAATGTTTAAATTACCTTTGTTATTTATAGCATTTTTCTCTCAGTGGAAAGAAAAAAATATTTTTTGGGTGGGATTGGTGTTGTTTCAAATGAAAAATCTAAATTCTAAAGAATAAATTTGCTAATTTTTCCATTGTATGTAATTAAGATGAAGTTAAAATTAGTAAGAGCTAAATCTTCTTGCCAAGGTAGAAGTTAAGTTTAGAGTTCATTCCACAAGTTTACTGTAGAAGAAAGAAAGAACATTGGGAAAAAGGTAAAATGTATACATGGATACATATGCTACAGAAATAAGGAACTAGATCAATAGATTCTTTTCATGTCTGACAATGATGAACTTGTGTTTATTGAATGATATCTCTGCATTCAACTAGAGCCCAGGTGCTTTGGGGAATTCAAAAGAAAAATTAGATAATGTTTCTTGCACTAGAAAAGATTTTGGTATGCTTGTGGTAATTAAATTAAAATACATTGAAACAAAAGTTCATATTAAACAAGATGGTATTGTAAAAAAATAAATCAATATTTGTGGTTGGGTAGAAGATCCAGATACTTGTATTGAGAGAAAAACAGAACAAAACAAAACCTTGTCCATGATCTGCTACTTCTTTGCTAAGTGAGATGAGATGATTCACTTGACCAGTCAGTCCTCAAGGAGTTTATATGCCAACTGAAAGGGATTCACAAATAAGATCTTGGTTTCTACGACCTGCTCTAAAATTCCAAAATTCTGCAAGTCACAATGAGTTATAGAAGGAAGAATTAATGAGAATGGAAACAGTCACTTAAAAGATTAATTAATTAAAATGTCTTAGATATGATGAGTTCTTAACCTGGGCCTTGGAAGAAATGTTAGAATTTGCATATGTAAAGAACGAATAATAATCTAGGTGAGAGAATTAAAACTGAGATTTTAATGAAGAGGCCCATTAGTCAGAGTACAGAGTTTATGTTGGATATGTAGCATATTATTCTAGATAGGTAAAATAGGACAAGACCATTTAAAATATCGACATGAAAGTTGAGAAATGTAAGCTTACTTTGGAATAAACAAAAGAATGGATGAACAAATAAACAAAACCTTTATTATTACACATTTACTATGTGCAAGACACTATGCTAAATGCAGGGGTGGGGTGTGGAGGTGGTACAAAAAGGAAGGAAAAACAGTTCCAGATTTCAAGGAGCTCACATTCTAGTGGAAAGGGACACATATGAAAAGATTCAGTTTCACAATTTCAAAGAAGACATGACAGAAAATGCCAGTTGCATCCAGAGAAAGAACTATGGAGTCAAAATTCAGAATGGCACAGACTATTTCCCTTTCTGTTTTATTTTATTTATTTTTTCTTTCTCATATTTTTTCCCATTTGTTATAATTCTTTCCATTCACTATAATTCACATGACCAATATGAAAATGCATTAAGAGGAATGTATGTGTAGAGTCCATATCAGACTGCAAACTGTCTTGGGGAGGGAGGGGGAGAAAATTTAAAATGTGTGGAAGTAATTGTTGAAAAATAAAAATAAATAATTTAATTTTAAAAAAAGTTTCAGTTTCAAATCAGATGGAAAGGTCCCAGAGTCCTTAGAGTACAGCAGAAAAGCATACGGTAAATGCTTCTTTAATGTAATTTGCACTGATGCTGGAAATATATAGGTAATCTTTAAGGATATGTAAGGGGAGTGACCTTATAAATACATCTTTAAGAACCTATTAGATTGGTAAAGTATATTGAAGAGAGGAGAAGAGAGAGTCAGAGACTAGCTGAAGAGTTTTATCTAAAAGTAATTCCAAGAAAATTGTGTATTTTCACTGTCCTCTCCCAACATAACTACATAGACAGCCAATTCATCATCAGACATATGTATTAAGAACAAACAAACAAATAAAAACAAACCTCTTCAGCTCACCTCTTTTGTAAGCTTACGATATGTTCCATCCATCTAAATCTCATTCCCTTCCTTTCTTTTCTTTTCCATTCTTGACTCTTATTTTCCCCTTTTCTGAAATTTTCTTGATGTTCTCACCCAGGTTCTAAGGTTCTGGGTAAAAAAATGTCATCTCTTTTCACCTACAAAGTTGAGCTCATTGTACCCCAGTGAAGATCAGGAAACAATAAGTGATAAGGAGAACAAATTAAAAAAAAAACTGGATGTTCTTCTAAATGAGTTGGTATCATTATTTCATAGTGAGCCATCACACTTTTTAAAAATTTTTGTCTGCTTTTTATTACTATTTAAGTTCTGACTAGTCTCTTTGTACCTCAGCTTACTATCAACATCTGTCTTGTTGATGAATTCGCTGAACAATCTAAAATGAAAGATGGCTTTTACAACTTATTTTGGAGTATACATGTAACAGATGGATGGAAAATTGAAACCTTTTTAGAGTTGCAGTCACATAATAAATAGATGTATATAGTTTTGTAATTTGTTTTTCCTCCTACTTAATTCACATAGTTCAACTTTCTCAACAGTTTTTCACTAAGAAAGATTTAAATACCACCCATTTTGCTGAATAGAGTGTGTTGCTACTTTTATGATTCCACAATGTACCTTCTATAAGGTTTTCCCCCCAGAATTGCAAATGCTGTCATAATAAAACACTTGTCATTTGGATTTGTTGAAACAATAGCTTTTTGCCGGAATCTGTTGTTTCTAAAAATGATTGCCTTTTAGGAATTTTCACAAATAGATTTATAAGCCTTCAAACCGAATAAACAATAGAGAGTCTGCTATGCAGATAGACCCCAGAAGCAAATAGAAAAGAAATATTTCCAATTTTATAGCAACATTCTTTATTTTATGTTCTATTTTCTCTTGAACTGATAAATTAAAGTTTGCTTAAAAATATAAGAAGAAGAGAAAAAGGAAAAGAAAAATAACCAAACTGACCAATTTCTTTCTCTTATTGAAAAATAAACTCACAAATTATGTTTATGAAGTTAAAATAGTTTTATAATACTGGTTGCATAGAATAAATAGAATTATTTCTTATAAATCAATAGAAGCGATAGAGACCTTCTTTGAAATTAATTCTTTATGCCTTTTAACCCAATGCAAAAAAAAAAAACCCTTGGAAAAGATAAAGTATTTAATGTCAAAGTGCTCATTGTTGTGGGATGCTAGATCATAAGCTTAGAGTTTCAAAGCACGAAGGGACATTAGTGGTTTTCCATTTTAACCTCTTCACTTTCAAGTTGGGAAACTGAGACCGAGAGTAGTGAAGTGACTTGTTAGGCTCATACAACTAGTGTTAGAAATAGGATTTGAACTCCAATCCTTGTGTATCCAAATTTAGGAGTCTTTGCACGCTGTGATATTGTCTCTCTGTAAAATGAAATACTTTTGGGAAGAGTGGGTGAAGATGAAATTTGTTGAAACAGAGTGTTTTTTAAATTTGAGGACAGGATTTTTATAAAATATTTTTTTTTTTCTAGTGCAGGATTTGTCCATTTTCATAGCGAAAGAGAAAAGCTATATTAACTGTCAGAAATGATGAGATTTCACAGTAGATAAATTGTGCAGGCACCATGGTCTTAAAAGTATCAGGTCATGAGACTATTTATGTAAGTGGATTTCCACACTTTTACACATACATTAGATATGAAATAATATGGGAGTCAGAGGAGCTAACATGGAATTTTCTACGCCATATACTTTAGTATCCATATACTTTGTATGCAGTCTACTCTATATACTATCTAGTATGCTATTTCAAGAGCTACCCAGAGGAAAATTTTTTTTTTCTAAAGAATCAAACACTGCATAAACACTGGATGAAGTAATAATACTGTAGAACAGAGATTGGGAACCTGCAGCCTCCAGGCCACCTGTGGCCCTCTAGGTCCGCAAGAGTGATCCTTTGACTAAATCCAAAGGACACATAACAAATCCCTTCAATAAAAGGACTTGTTCTGTAAAACTTGTACACAGTTAAAAAGTCACACCCAAGGAGCCAGAAGGCCACAGGTAGCCTCAAGACCACAGGTTCCCCAACCCTGCTATAGACTTCATTTCCCTGGAAAACATTTCCTCTGTATCTTTGAATCTTTAGTTCCCTTCAAGAACCTCCTCAAGCATGAATATACTCAAAATCTTTTTTCAATTCTTCCCAATGTTAAAACTACTCTTCCCTAAATTAGAGAAATTAAGTCAACAAGTAATTATTAAACACTTACTATTTCCTAGGTATCACGTTAAATACTGTGTCAGGTATCATATAAAGAGGCATCAAATAAACAATAAAAACCAATCCTGTCTTCAAACAGTTTTCATTCTAATGAGTGAATACACATAAAAGTAAAGCTCACAGATATGGGGGTATGGGCATCTAGGGATGGAGAAAGAAATTTATAGTCAAAAATGGAGCAGAGAGAGGATTATAGAAATAGGCATGGCTGGACAGGGCATTTCCTTAGAATTGAGGGGCCAAAACCAATTCTACAGAGCTGGAAAAAAATAAAAACAAAATTATCTTGGAAGAATAAATACTCAAGGATTTCAAGGGAATCAATGAAAAGAAAAATGTGAAAGAAGGTGGTCTAGGCACACCAGATCTCAAATTGTCTTATAAACCACTAATTATTAAAATAATCTGGTACTGCCTAAAAAGTAGAGCAGTAAATCAATGGGATAGATTAGGTACAAATTACATTATGCTTAATGATCATAGTAATCTAGTATATGATAAGCCCAAAAATCCAAGCCTTTAGAACAAAAACTCATTATTTGACAAAAAATACTGGGAAAACTGGAAAACTAAGTATAGATCAACATCACACACTGTATGCCAAGATAGCATCAAAATAGGCACATGGCATAATGATAAAGGATGGTACCATAAGCAAATTAAGAGCATGGAATTGTTTATCTGTCAAATTTATGGATAAGGGAAGAAGCTATCTATAGTCATATAAAAATGCTCTAAATCACTATTGATCAGAGAAATGCAAATTAAAACAGCTCTGAGGTACCACCTCACACCTATCTCATTGAATAATATGGCAAAAAAGGAAAATAAAAACTGCTGAATGTTGAAGGGAATATGAGAAAGCTGGGGCACTAATACACTGTTGGAGGAGCTGTGAACTCTCAACCATTATGGAAAGTAACTATGCCCAAAGGGTTATAAAATTGGATATACCTTTTAATCTAGCAATACTATTCCTAGGTTCATATGCTAGAAACATCCAAAAAAGGGGGAAAAAAGGACCTATTAGGACAAAATTTTTTATAATAGCTATTTTTGTGGTGGTTAAAAATTGGAAATGAGAATGCCCGTCAACCGGGGCATGTCTAAACAATCTGTAGCATATGATTTTAAGGTAGTATTATTGTGTTATAAGAAATGACAGGCAGGATTATTAAAAAAAAAAAAACCTGGACTAACATGTATTGATGCATAGTGAAGTGAACAGAACTAGGATGATGTTGTCCACAGTAATAGCAATGTTTCTTAATGAAGAATTGTGAATAACTTAGTTATTGTTAGAAATGCAATGATCTAAGGCAATCCCAAAGACATAATAATCAAGCATGCTGTCCACCTCCCAAGAAAGAACTGATATTGATTGAATACAGACTGAAGAATATTTTCTGTTTTTTCTTTTGCTTATGTCTTCTCATACAAAATGAATAATATGGAAATGTTTTACATAATTGCATATGTCCAATCTATATCTCATTGCTTGCCATCTTCAGGGAGGAAAAGAATTTAAAACTCAAAACTTTAACTAAAACTGTTTAAAAAAAAGAAAAATAAAGAAGTGAGGGTGAGGGACCAGGGAAAATTGGCCAATTAGAGGAGTGGGCTTCAGGGTGTATCAGTCTTCAGGGAGAGAATGATGCTGGGAAATGGTGGGGGTTGAAGAAGTGTGGTCTGGGGGACCAGGAGCAGAGCTACCAGGACAGTGAAAGGGTAATACAATTATTTTTTATTTAGTTAATGTATTTTATGCATAGCCCTCTGTTTACATACTTTTGTCTTTGAAACCCCTATAATCATTCCCAGCACCCAGCAAATACTTAATAAATGCTTTTAAGTTGAACTGATTGGCAAAATTTTATCTCAGAAGGAAATTTTCATGCTTTCAGAACACCAATTTTCATTTTTTTTTAGGACAATTCATATTTTCCTAATACCCTTGTTTGTAGTGACCCATTCCTTTTATCAGATGAATGGGTTTTATTTTTGCCAAATTAATAGAAATGGCAAATCACTGAAAAAAATTCATTATATTCTCCTGTATATTACTTCCTACATATGGTGATTTTGTGATAAAGGCCTGGGAGGAAGAAAGATGCCCTAAATACTAAACTTATACTCTAACCACTAAGTGAAGTTCACTGGGATATGGTAGAATGACTGACTTGCTATGGTGGCATTACTTTCCATTCAAAAATGATCAATTTTAGTACTGTAATTAGATGACCACAATTTTACAGAATTCTCCTTTTTCTACCACATTAGCATGCACAATATAGGTTCATTTGGAGTGACTGTTAAACTGGTAACAGATGACATACCCATGAAAAATTTTCCTATGAAAAATAAATATTTACAATCAGTCCAAGGAATTTCTCGGCTCCTTATCTATAAAAACAGAAAAGAGAGACTGTCATATCCTTTCATGCTTTTACAAAGTCTGGGAAAGTCACATACTCCTACTCCTACTCCAATCCATTTGCCACGCACACAAAGGCAGACTTTCCCCTTTTGACTCAGTCAACAATTTTGCTCGCTTGAAGAGATACATGTCACCTCTAATTCTCAAATGCTCACTCTTCTCTTGCTCCTAACTATTTATGTAAACTTTAAGTAAAAGGCATTAAACAGCTTAGGTTTTGTTTCTGGTCAGCAAGATTACTGTATTTTAAAGATTTAAAAGTGAGTGAACCGTTAAGAAAAACTGAAATTTTCATGATCCCAAATGATTGTACATGATCTTGTTATGGTCAAGAAATAGTTAAGAAATATTTTCTGAAGCTAGTGGTCAACCTGGTGAAACTCTATGATAATTAGCCAAGTGAAACTCTATGGACCTGGGAAGCCTCCCTAGAGTGATTTATCTGTACCTGGGAGGCTGGGAAGCCTCCCTAAACCAATTTCTCTGTACCTGGGAGGCTGGCCTAGGATAATCTATCTTTCCCTTAGCTTACCCCCTCCGTTTTCCTTTGTAGCCACTTATTTGCATCTATATGACAAATTGCTTAGCAACAAATGATGTTAGTTAGATACACAAACCTAATGAAATGTATAAAAGATTCTACATCTCTGAACTCGGGGCTACTCCCCCTTTAATTGGCATGGAGTAGCCCTAGCTGGTAATTTAAAGCTCCTTAAAAACTTTTAATTCCGACTCTGTGGTCACTTTGTTAAGACTCGTCAAGTCATGTCATTTCAATCTAACAAGGACAGATTGAAATATGTGTGTATTTGTATGTGTTAAGAAGTAGGTTAAACTGAATATACATACATACACATATCTAGATGTACATGTATGTAACTGCATGTATGGATGTATGTATCACATAGGACATTTACTTTCCCCATACAGAGAGAAAGAGGAAAGAAGATGTAATTCTCTTATCTACCATTTATGCTTAATCAAAAATGCAGAATTAGCTCATGGTTCATGCTGATTATATCCATGAAGTCTGGGTAAAGACCAACTTTCTACTGAAGTTGGCAGGACCCTCGGATATTGCAAAGACTTCTCTGGTATTTTCCTCCGTGTTCCTACAGACCTCTTAAGATCAAAGTAAGGACAGATCCCAGAACAAGAGAATATAGGTAAACCAATAATCTGGCATATAAACATCTTCTCCACAAAGATTCTTTGTCTCCTATATAAATGGTCAAATGGAGTTTTATTCATCCTACTGAGATTTATTGAAAGACAATCTTTATATTCCTTTCAGGTCTTGAGGCTATAAATGAAATGATACTTTGCCAAATCTGGCTCCATATTTAATAATAATAATATTATTACTATTATTGTTAATAATAATAAATTTTTATATATTATTTTAATATTTGAAAAGTATTTTATATATGTTAACTCATGGATACCAACAATTATCCTGGGAGGTAAGCACTATTATTTCATTTTATTTTATTTTATTTTATTTTATTTTATTTTATTTTATTTTATTTTATTTTATTTTATGTCACACTCAAATGTCAGAACACAGAGAAAAGAAAAAAAAATAAACATATCAAAAAAGTTGGAAGCTAAATACAAAGTTATAAAGACAAAAAGCATGTCATATGCATAGCAGAACATAAGAGGCTTTATTTTTTGGAGGATGGAAGGCAAGGAAATTGGGATTAAGGGACCCACCCAAGGTCACACAACTAGTAAGTGTGTCAGGTGTCTGAGGCTGGATTGGAACTCTGGTCCTCCTGACTCCAGGACCAGTGCTCTATTCACTGCATCACCTTGCTGCCCCAATAAAGAGGATTAAAAATATGTAAGTATAAATTTTCATTTGTAGGAAGACTGTATGATAAATAATGCACATCATGTTGAGAATTGACCATTTTTCCTTTGATTCTTTGTGAGTTTTCTTTTGTTATCTGCTTTGTACTTTTTAATTGTTTTTTCTTTTATCCCCTCCCCTACTTCCCAAGAAGGCTACTATAACGTTTTGATATGTTTTTCTATAGCTATAATTACACACACACACAGACACACACACACAGACACACACACACACATAGATGTATATACATATTCTTTCCTAAACATATTCTACTCTATTTACTTCTACCTTACTGTCCTGTTACTTGCCTGTGCCTCTCCAAGGATACATCCCCTATTCTCCCATTCCTCAAAATCTAAACACCTTTTATACTCTCCTTTTGGTTATTGCTGACCTCTAAAGATCCCCCCTTGTTCTCTCTCCCCTCCCTATGCCCGTATCAATGTATTTCTTCTGAAATTAGGAGACTTTTATACTCTTCTAAATGTATATATATATATATATATATATATATATATATATATATATATATATATACACGCATATATATATACACACATATATATACACACACATATATATATATATATACACACATATAAAATGTATATGTGTGTGTGTGTGTGTGTGTGTGTATGGTTCCCTCTTAAACACTTTCCCAATGAGAGCAAGTTACCAGAACTACCAACCCTCCTCCCCATCTAATTCTTCTATATCAATTCTTCCTCTTGGACCTCATTTGTACAAAGTAATTGCTCCTTTAGCTGTTCAGAATTGGTTTTACTTTTTAAAAATCATATCATACTCAGGTTTGCCTCAATCTTTCTTATAAGCAACCCAATTATTAATATGAAAGACATACATTTCATATTTTACATATATAGAAAATAAACACTCTGGCCTTATGCATCCCTTGTAATCAGTCTTTGGTATTTGCCTTATATTTCTCTTGATTCTTATATGTCAAATCTTCTATTAAGTTCAGGATATTTTTAACATCTTGAAAGTCTGAGAATTTATCAAATGTCCATTTTTTATTTCATTCAGGATAATACTAAACTTTGCAAGGTACAGAGTACCAGTTTTTTTGCTCTTTGATATATTGTATTCCAGGACCTATGAACCTTTAACGTCTCTACTGCTAGGTCTCTTGTAATTCTAATTGTTGCACCATCATATTTAAATTGTTTTAATTTTGATGTTTTTAATATTTTTTCCTTGAACTGGGTGGCTCAGAATTTGACTGTGATATTCCTATGAGTTTTCCTCATATCTTCTAAGTCTTGATCTATGTATTGTTTTTTCTATTTCTACTTTCTGCTCTTGTTCTAACACTTCAGGACAATTTTTATTAATTAATTAATGAATCAATTAATTAATTTGCTGGGGGGAGGGCAGGGTGGTTAGGTTTAAATGACTTGCCCAAGGTCACATGGCTAGAAAGTGTTAAGTGTCTAGCCATATTTGAACTCAGGTCCTCCTGACTCCAGGGCTGGTCCTCTATTTACTGCACCACCTAGCCCCCCTGACAATTCTCTTTAATTATTTCTTGTATGATTTTATCAAGATTCTTTTTTTTGTTCATAACTTTCACTTAGTCCAATTATTTTTACATTTTCTCTTCTTGATCTATTGACAAAATCTGTTGTTTTTCTTATAAGATATTTCACTTTCTCTTCTATTTTTTCATTATTCATATTCTGTTTAATTATATCTTGATCTTACATAATTTTGCTGGCTTGACTTTGCCCAATTCAGATTTTCAGGGCATCATTTTCTTCCTTAGGATTATGGATCTTTTTTTCTAATTGGTTGACTTTCCCTTCATACACCTCTTGTTTTTCTCAGATTATTCTTATTTTATTTTTTAGTTTTTCCGCCATCTCTGTTTTGGATTTTTAAATTCTTTTTTTAAGAATTCTTTTTGGGCATGTGACCATTTGATGTTACTCTTTGGGAGTTTCTCTACCTCAATATACTTCTCTGAAGATAAACCCTGGTCATCTTTATGCTCATAATACCTCTCTATTGTTAGATTCTTTCTTCTTTGCCTGTATATTATTTTTGTGTCAATAATGGGAAATGGTGTCTCTTGTCCCAGATCTTCAGTTCTCACCTCTAGTGTGGAACCAAAGCTAAACCTCCAACCTCTTGTAGGTGCCCACAGCCTGGAGCTTCCTGCCCCACTGCTTCTGCACTCACTGAGCATGTGCTGGTTCCTTCTCACCCCCACCATTCTTCATAGCACAGCTGGGTCTGGTGTTCCTGGTCAGCAGAGGTTCCCTTGAATTTCCTGGGCTCAAATTCCCAACTCCCCTCACTATCTGGGGGTAAAAGTTCCTGTGACTGGTGCTGAAGCATCCTTTCAAACCAACTAATGTTAGGGCTTGCAACTTGTTGGTTAAATGAAACCTAGCTCGGAAGTGTTTACCATTAACAAGGATTAATCCTTCTCTTGGGATTTTTCTTCAGGCCTTCTTGAATTGCCCCAGGAAAACCTTAGTTTTGCCCCTTTTCTTATTTATCTACACCCACACTTTGTTTGCCCTAAGGTGCAATTTAAACTCTTTTTGTGGGGGGAGAATCTTGAGAACTTGGAATTTCTGACCTACTTTACCATCTTCCCAGAATCTTCCCTAGGTGCTATAGTTGACTCAGATCTTACTGTTCCTTGACCTAATGTTCTATCAACTGTTCCACTACCTATCTGGACAATCAATATAAAATACTGTGGTCTCAGATCATCTACAGGAGAAAGTGGACAACAAACCTCATGAAAGCTAGTAGAAGATTGAAACACAACAGTTGTATGGTTGTACTTGGGCAGTACTACTGGTAGTGGAGAGGGGAGGATTGACACTAATGATGACTTTTACCAAGGTGTCCCTTTTTATATAAAAAAAGTACCATTGTTATCCTACCAATGTTGCAAGATTGTTTTGTTCCTAGAGGTCTAAAGCAAAAATTGCCTAGATTAGGGGTGGGGAACCTGAAGTCTTGAGGCCACATCTGGCCCTCTAGGTCCTCAAATGCAATCCTTTGACTGTATTCGAACTTCACAGACCAAATGCCCTAAACAAAAGGATTCTTTCTGTAAGACTGGGAGTGAATCTTGGGCCACACCAAATGATGTAGAAGGTCACATGTGACCTCAAGGAGAGCCTAAATAAATTGGGTAGTATAGGATTAAGAGGCTCATCATTCTTATCTCCCCCTTGGATGCAGAAACCTGTTGTTTATAGGAACTAAGTTCAAAGTATCAGAAGTATCAAAGTATCAAAATAAAATAAAATAAAGAAGAAAAATACTAATTAATTTGAGCTTAAATAGATCCTTACCACAAATTTATAAAACAAGGAACAAAATTACAACCAATTTAGAAACAGGGAGAGTTTGTTGTAGAACAAATAGTGTGAAATCACAAAAAAAATAAATAAATAAAAAGAGAAAGTGGAGGAAAATACAAACGCTCATATCACAAATAGTTGGTGTTTTTTTTTTTTTTGGTCTTCCAGATAGCTGTTACTATTGCCCAGGAAATAGGCTGAAGGCTTGCTCTGTAATAGAAGACAAGATAACTTATTCAAAAGACTTTTCTACCTTTCCCTAAGGACTCTAAAAAAACAAAAAGTTGACTTAGATTGGAGGGAAAAACCTGCAGGATCTTAATGTTTTGGAAAAAATGCATCAATTTATCATTGTAACTTATTATAGAAGAGTATGTATGTACACATATTCTAATAAGCAATATCATGTTGTTTAAATCATTAATTCTTAATGAATTCTAATCTTTGATAATCTCTCATTTGTACTTTCCGTAGCTTGTTCGGAGCAGGGGCTGTCTTTTACCTTTCTTTGTATCATCAACCTTTATTAAGTGCCTCACACATAGTAGGAAATTAATAAAAGTTTATTGTTTGGATGACTAATTAACCTTTAGCAAATCACTTAAACTAGCTTTGTGTTGTTATTGTTGGTGTTTTCTTTTGTAATTGCTAACATCTCAAATTTTACACATAATTTTGAATACATTTTGGATTAGATTACACAAAGTCAATATTATGTGATACATTCAGGCAAAAATTTGCTTAGCAGTATCAAAGTACTAAATATTAACAAGAATAATGTAACATGAAAACTTCAATATATAAATTTTGTGGCTTCATCATTATGCATTTTGTTATAGGAATAAATAAAAATTAAAATAAATACTTAAGAAAGCTAAGTTTAAAAAAAACAGCTAAACTAAACTAACTATACACAGAGGAAGGCAATGTTTGTGGCAGGACAATTTAAGGAGAATGGAAGAATTGATTCTAAAGCTATCTGAAAGAAGGGAAGATACAGGAGGATAGGCAAAATTTATTAATGGTATTAGTGCCCCCCCAAAAGGCAATGGAGAACACATCAATAGCTACCAACTCATATTATTACTTTAACTCTACAAATCTGTATCAGAATGATCTACATTTGTGTCAAGTGCATCTCTCAAAATATAGGAAGGGAGCAAGAAGGCTTTTGCAAACAACATTCAATAAGACATCAGAACTTTACAGTTACACAACTGAATGTAAAAAAAAAATGGATAATAAAAGTGCCACTATAGTTATTGTTAAGTACATGCATATATATGAAGGTAACATGTACATCTATGTGGGCATATCTATATGTGTGTATATATGTATATGTATGTGTATGTATGTGTATATCTATATCTATCTATATAGCTATATATCTACATCTATATCTATCTACATCTATCTATCTATCTATCTATCTATCTATCTATCTATCTTCTAGAGAGAAAGACAGGAAGGGAGGGAAGGAGGAAGAAGAGGAGGAAGAAAGATGGAGAGAAGGAGAGACAGAGACAGAGAGAGGACCTAGATGACTTCTAAAGATCCTTCTGCTCTAACTCTATGGTGCAATGATCCTCTATGCAAAGGAGACATTTTTATGAAGAATAAACTTTATGGCTGCTTTTTTCCTTTAACAGCCCAATATATGTGCATACATATAAAATGCATATATAGGTGTATATATGTGTTTGTATGTATTTATACACATACATGCATAAACATTCATTACATATATTTACATATCTGGTGCTCCAAATATCTTGTTGTAGTTGAAAGCTATTAAAATTTATATATGCAAGCATATGCAAATATGCATATATGTAAATATTGTGCATGTTTGTGTGGTATATAATATAATGTTCAGATATACATATATGTTTGTACATACATTCATGCATGCACATTTATCTGAAAATTATGTGTGATGGCAGTGTCAGAAGAAAGAATGTGGTATATATAGGAAAGTTTTGAAGATGGAATCAATAAGTCTTGGAAACTGATCGTGTATGAGACAGCGAGAGAGAGTGATAAATCAGGTGATAAATCAAGAGAGTGATATACCAATAACTTTGAAGATGGGTAGTACCAAAGCAATGTCCACAGTGCCTGCTGTGGCTATGATTATGCAGACATAATTTTGAATAACAAAATATAGCAGGATCTTCACATGGAAGACAGAACTAAAACACTTTTTTAAAACATGAGAAAGCTGAATCCCAATACCAGAAAGCCAATTCCATCATAACAACAAAGAAATTTATATACAACAATGTAGGGGGCACCACCACTCCCAAATCTTCTCCTTGCTAGGGGCTTCCCACAAACACAGCTTGCTGCCTATTTCCTTTCTTTCCCTCAGCTCTAACTCCACCACTTCCTGCTAAACACATTCAGCAAGGTCCTCACAGCACAGACTCATGTGACTCAGGCTTCCATATGACTCAAGCAGGTCACATGGTCCGATTAACAAATGGGAAAGATCTTCACATTTATATTACATTACAAATGGCACCCTCACAAAGATCCACAAAATAGGTTATGCCATCTTCTGGTGGAACATCTGGGAGTGGCAGTAGTAGACTCAGGTAAAATTGGGAGATGTTGAATAAAAATAAGGGGGTGGTAGAACCATAAGGAACAATGATAAGATAAGAACATTTTGAAAAATCATTTGTACGTGTTTCATCTTTTGTGTAACAGAATTAAAGTCATTCTGATTACATTATTTTTCAAATAAGAACAGAAAATGAAAGCTATAACTGATCAGTGGTCAAGTCTGCCAACAGATCTTAATAATCAAGAGATGGCAGGCAAGTGTGTCATGAATTGTTGGGAAGTCCAGCATGCATTGGCTGCAATATATGCATGTAAAGACTTACATATAATGTGATACTATACAGTTACATGACACAATATTGCATCATCAACATTTCAATGAAAGAAAAAAACATAAATTTTCAGTAAATTATTTAAGATGTGTCATTTAAATACATATATTTAAATAACACAGATGTAAAAAAAATTAACAAGTTAAAAAACAAAGTAGATTTCAAGGGGGGGGAGATGCTGAGTAATTTTTTTTTTAATATGACTGTTGGCCAAATAAGTTTGGGAACTTCTGTTGATAGTAATTAAAAAAAATAGGAATCAGAGAGGGTTTGGAAGGAAAAGTATTAGGATTCATTTTGAACATGTTAAGTTTAAATTGTTTTTAGGACCTACAATTCTCAATAGTTAGTTGGAGACATAAAATGGGTGAGAGAAGAATTAAGACTAGATAAATAGATGTGAGAAACATTAGAATAGGAACAATAATGGAATCCATGGGAGCAGATTAAATAAACATATGAAAACGGATAGAGGAAGAAGAGACGAAAACCCAGAAAGAATCTCGTGGAATAACTCCGGGATAAATTGAGATTCAAACCCATGTCATCTGACTCCATTAAAGCACTCATTCCACTTCACTGTACAATTTCTGCCATAATATTCCTGGATGGAAATGTACATAGCATGACCAGGTAGAGTCTTATCAAGTATATTGAAATTAAAGGGTAAACTTTTGCTTTATTATTGATTATATATGTCAATAGGAGGTAGAGCTATTCCCAGTCAGATTTTATTTGAGACTTTGTTCTTCCATTGCTAATGTCCCCTTGAAGGACTGCTGGGCATACATTGCAATTTTGAAACAATGGTGAAGTTACATCTTCTACAAATACAACACCAGAGTATAATTACAACAGAAATCTGTTTGTTGTCTTAGAGGAGGGCTTCTTAAACTTTTTCCACTGGAGATCCTTTTCCTGTTTTTCACAGTATTCATTAATATTGTGTGTTCTAAAGGTATGCACAGTGCAAAGTGAGCATGCTTTGTATTCAGAAACAAGACTGCAGTGAAGTCACATGATAAAGCACAGGTAAACACTGCCAGAAGCATCTGACATATATTATGTGTTTGATTTTTAATTAATTTTTCATCACAACCTCACATGGGATCATGACACACAATTTAAGAAACTGTGGGAGAACAACCATTCTAAAATACAAATGGAATAAATATGTCTACTTCACCAAGTTGGAAGGAAAAAATCAATGAAATGAAGGAAGGAAGGAAGAAAAAGAGATAGATAAAAGGATGAAAGAAGTAAAATCTATTTAAAAAAAACTCAATATATTTTCTTTAGTGCTGTATTCATGGGAATTGTAGAAGCTCATTACATAAAAAATCAATAATTCTGATCATCAAAATAGCAATGGAGAGATAAGTATGGGTATAAATTGGCTGTACAAATATTACCAATGATAACCTGTGCATAGGATATAGCATAAAATATAACATCAAATGGCTAAAGGACTGGAAAAGACAGTGAGCCAGTCATATTTCAAGAGTGAGCAATAACAGATAGACATCTCATATTCATACTCAAATACTAAAGAGACCTAGAAGAATGTCATCTGTATGTTGAGAAGACTCTTTAGGGGATATTAAAAGGAGAATAAGAATAATAGAATGAGAAATGATGAATAGATTTTGACCTTCAACATGGGAAAGAGTACCACCACATTGATGAGATCATAGATTCTTGGAAGTTCTTAGGTAACGTTCAATAAACTAAGGGGCTCAAAATTATAACCCTATGAGCATAGAAATCATTTTTAGGTCCATTGTGAAGTCAATTCTGTGCTAGAATATAAAAAATAATTCTTACTAAATTATTTTAAATTGGCTTAAGAAATGGGAACAAATTAGTCCACCTTTTTGATTGGAGTTCAGCTTTAGAAGAATGAGTAAGACGGGTTCTATTCTGCTTTATAATCATCGTTGTCTACTGCTTACATACTGTGGTACATTCCAAATTTGCATAAGTGTCATATCTATTTCCTGTTACATTGTTTCATGAGGCCAGTGATCATTATAATTATTTAATTTAATTTAGTGCCACTTGATGTAATGCCTAACACAGTTCTTTGGGCCTAGTAGGTGTTAATTGTAGTGTAGTTAGTTAATGTAATAGGATCCTGTACCTATGGTCAGTAAAATTCCCTCGTAGTCTCTTTCTATCCTGTTGTCCAACCCCCTTACGGTTTCTGAACTGAGAGGTTCTGAAACTAGCTCTGGCACTATCGCAGCTGCTTCCAATTCCCATTGCTGCTATGTGCCATGTTTTGGGCCAGGCTCCACCCTGGTTTTATAAATCTTTTCTGGGGATCTTCTAAATTGTCTTGGGTAGAAAAAACATCTCACCTTGTCTCTACCAATTAGTAATTTGATTTGTGCTATTATTTTGTCATTGTTTGGACGGGAATGTTGGGAGAGTTCAATTGTGTTGCTGCATGTACTCCTCCATCTTTGTTTCTCCATCCCCCACCCTCAGGTTATATTTTCTAGGAATCAGCAAATAATAAAACAGTAGAGTTAAGTCTGGAATAATTAACTTCAGTTTGATCAGGAAACAAGAAAAAATGAGTTTGTGTTTTCTAGTTTCTGTTCCTGATATACTTAATTCTTTTTTTTTTTAATTCTGTTTGATCAAGATGGTTCTCATTATAATAAATATACTTACTACACTCTTAGTATATTTAGGGAATCCAAATTTTTCCTCAGTTCTCTTTGAAACTGCAGGATATTTTTCATTTAACTGTGAGGTAAAGTTAGCACTTCATCAGCTTACAAATTGTTTAATTCTTTTCTATTATATTTAAGATCTGAGGAAAAAATCTACAGTGATTGTTGAAAACCTGTGCATTTGGATTTCAGCTCAGTCCAGTAAAGGTAATTCATTCAACTATTTCTTGCATGTGTATGTCTTAACTTGGTTTTTATTGGCATTTGGAAAGAACATGACATTCAAAATTAAAGTCATAAATGTAAACCCTATAGAGAGATCATGTAGCTGTGCCAAAAAACACAGTGTATCCTGACTGTCCTAGGGTAGGGCAATGTAACTTTTCCTCTGAGAATCTTAAAATTAAGGAAAACAAAATAATGGAGAATCAAGAAGTGTATGACTCAAACACATTAACATTTAATTAAAGGGACCTTATTGAGCTAAGATATTTTAGATAAGATACATGGTCCAGTCCTATTTGGATTCAGTGATAAGATGAAATTATGGAGTTATCTAGTAGCAGTCTACACTGTACTTTTCTTCTTGCCTTTAAAAAAAATACTTGGAACGGCTTTACGATTCAGAAATCTGAAGTAATTGTTCCAATTTTCCCAGTCTAGGCAAGAAACTCCTGTTGACATCAAAAGTACTTCAATTAATCCTTCCTGTGATTTTAGTGTTCTACTGTAAATCATATTTTCTGCTGTTTGTAGGCCTACGGACTTTTAGAAGCCAAATACAGCCAGCATTTTGTGCCACTTGGCTTTATTCATAGCAATATATTGGTTCCTTTCATACTAGAAAGCTCTATTGATGACAGTGTTTATTTCATGAAGTAAAACTCCTTAGTAGTATTCTTCTTTGGTTTGTAGAGGTCAAGGCAATAAATAATTTTTTAACTCACCTCAGTAACCTATGTCTACGAAGTGAATGATTCAGTCAATTTTGTGTTAAGACTGATAGTTTACCTGGTTTTTCATGAATTATCCTAAATAAGGTATTAGGAGACCCAGCAATATAGGCTTTTAGAATTTAGGAAGGATGTGACCCAGGACTAACACGTTAAGGAAAACTATAGTGTCTAAAGGGATTTCTTAAGATTCTACTAAGCTTTGCTTTCAAGGTAATGAATTTGTGTTTTATTTTTTTCATTGTAATTCTTGTTGCATGTTTCTTTTTTTTTTTCCTGTTGTCCCCTAGACTAGAGAAATAGTCTATGTAGTAAAGGGAATAGAAGTCTGTAATAGTAATCAGTTTAGCAGGATACTTAACACTTGTATTAAGTGCTAAGTGTGGAAGGTGCAAATGCTGTCCCACTGTTAAGAAGGCATGAACTCCCTTGTTGATGTGGAAGAAGGGGATTGGCTGAGCCCCCGTTGATGTGGAAGAAGGGGATTGGCTGAAGTGTGTACATAAGCAAGAATTCCAGAGACA
>CM053592.1:88338638-88354670 GCA_028646515.1 Pseudochirops corinnae | reverse complement strand
ATAGAATAAGATAAGCATTTCCATAACACAGTACAATAAAAAGACTATGTGAAAATGTAAATCTACTACACACAACTTGCTATTCACTTTAGATAAACAACATGATTATAATATAAATTTCATTTTTTCTTCTCTCCCTCCCAACCTAGAGATTGCTACCATTTGACACAAGTGGGTATGTATATATGTGCATATGTATATGTATATATACATGTAAATGTATATGTATATGTGTGTGAAATTATTCTTGGTGAATTCCTATTTATCAGATTTCTCTCTGGAGTCAGACAGCATCCTCCTTCATATGTCTCTTTATAGTCAATTACAGTTTTTATAATAGACAAAATAGCTTATTCACTCAGTCATGCTCAAAACAATATTACTATTACTGTATATGATGTTCTCTTGGTTTTGCTCATTGTGTACTTCATTATTTCATGCAAGCCTTTTCGTGTTTTTTTTTCCCTAAAATCAATGAGCATATTTCTTATAGCACAATAGTATTCCATCACAATCATATACTACAACTTGTTCAGTCATTCCCTAACTGATGGACATCCCTGCAATTTCTTATACTTTGCCATCACAAAGAGAGCTGCTTGAAACAGGTTAGGACATACAGGTTCTTTTCCTTTTTACTAATCATCTTTGAAAATAGATCTACTGGTGGTATTGCTGGGTCGAAGGGTATAGATAGCTAAAAAACTCTTTTTTAACATAATTCCAGATTGCTCTACAAAAAGATTGGATCATCTTAAAATTCCACCAACAATGAATTAGTTTTCCAATTTTTCCACATTATCTCCAACAGTTGTCACTTTCCCCTTCTATGATTTTAGTCAATCTTGCTTGGACAAAATGATATCTCCAGACTGTTTTAATCTGAATTTCTCCAATGAATAATGATTTAGAGCATTTTTATATGGTTATAAATAGTTTTGATTTCTTCACTGGAAAACTGCCTGTTCTTATCCTTTTACCATTTATCAATTGGGAAATGACTCATAATCTTTTTATAATTACATTTATTTATTTTTGTTCACAACATTCATTTCCACCAAATTTTGAGTCCCAAATTATCTCACCCATATCTCCATAACTCCCATCCCAGGATGTCAAACATACTTATTTCCCCTTTCCCCAGTCTTCCCTCTCTTCTATTCCCACCCCCTCCCTTACTCCCTTTCCCCTTACTTTCTTGTAGGGCAATATGGATTTCTATACCATACTGCCTGTATATCTTATTTCTCAGTTGTGTGTAATTTTTAAAAATTTGTTTTCAAAACTTTGAGTTCCAGATTCTCTCCCTTCTTCCCTGCTCACCCACCCCCACTGAGAAGACAAGCAATTCAATATAGGTTATATACATGAAGTCACAGAAAACATTTCCATAGTAGTCATATTGTGAAAGACTATTTCCCTCCATCCTATCCTTCACACCATTTATTCTGATTTCTCCTTTGACCCTGTCCCTTCTCTTTTTTTCTTTTTAAAATTTTATGTTTATTTTTAGTTTACAACATTCATTTCCACAAGATATTGAGTGACAAATTTCTCCCCATTTCTGCCCATCCTCCACCACAAAACAGAAATCTCACTGAATACTCCCTCCTCCAATTTTCTCTCTCCTATATCTTCTCCCATCCTCCCTCCAACTTTTTAGTAGGACAAGGTGCATCTTCATACCCAGTGCCTGTATAACTTATTTCACAATTGCACATGAAAATGATAATAATAATAATACTTTTTAAAAATTTGATTTTAAAATTTTAAATTCCAGATTCTTTCCCTACTTCCCTCATCACCCACCCTTACTGGGAAGATAAGCAATTCAATATAGGTTGTAGATGTGTAGTTACACAAAACATTTCCATAGTGTATATATTGTGGAAAACTGACTATATTTCACTTCATCCTATCCTGCCCCCCACTTGTTCTATTTTTTACTTTGATCCTATCCCTTTCCAAAAATGTGTGCTTCAAACTACCCTCTACCCTAATATGCCCTCTCTTCTATTCCCCCCCCCCCACTTATACCCTTCTACTCTACTTTCCTGTAGGGTAAGATAGCCAATCTAGGGTTTATGTTATTCCCTCCTTAAGGCAATTTCAATGAGAGTAAGCATACTGATTGCCTCATTACCTTTTGCCTTCCTGTTCTTCCCCTCCATTGTAACAGTTTTCCCTTGCCACTTTTATACAGGATAATTTACCCTATTTGGTCTCTCTTTATCTATTCTCATTATATTCCTCTCTCACCTCTTAAGTTTATTTTTAAAAAATATCATTTCTTCCTATTTAATTGATCCTGTGCCCTATGTCTATGTATACCTGCATGCATATATACAAACACTCACACATATATTCTTATGGACATATACACTCCTATATAGACATATACATGTATATATATATATATATGCATACATATGTATAAATTGATATTCCCTTCAATTATCTTCATACTGATAAAAGTTTCATGTTACAATTATCATTTTTCCATGTAGGCATGTAAATAGTTCAACTTTGATAAGTTTCTTATGATTTCTTTTCCCTGTTTACCTTCTCATGCTTCTTTTGCTTCTTGTATTTGAATGTCAAATCTTCTATTCAACTCCGGTATTTTGATCAAGAATGTTTAAAAGGCCTCTATTGCATTGAGTGACCATAATTTCCCCTGAAACATCATATTCAGTTTTGCATAATAGGTAGTTCTTAGTTTTAATCCTAGTTCCTTTGACCTCTGGAATATAATATTCCAAGCCCTTCAATCCCTTAAGCTGCTAGATCTTGTGTTATCCTGATTATGTTTCCACAATATTCATATTGTTTCTTCTTGGCTGCTTGTAATATTTTCTCTTTAATCTAGGAACACCAGAACCTGGCTATCATATTCCTCGAAATTTTCTTCTGGATATCTTTTTCAAGAGGTGATTAGGAAATTCTTTCAATTTCTATTTTGCCCTCTAATTCTAAAAAATCAGGGCAATGTTCCTTGAGAATTTCTTGAGTGATGGTTTCTAGGTTCTTTTTTTGTATTGTGGCTTTCAAGTAGTCCAATAATTTTTAAATGTTCTCTCCTGGATCTATTTTCCAGGTCAGTGGTTTTTCCAGTGAAATATTTCACATTGCCTTCTATTTTTTTTTTCATTTGTTTGGATCTGTTCAATAGTATCTTGATTTCTCATAAAGTCATTTGCATCCATTTGCTCCACTCTAATTCTGAAGGAATGATTCTCTTCAGTGAGCTTTTGAAATTATTTTTTCCATCTGGCAAATTTGGTTTTATAAGGCATTTTTCTCCTCACTGGATTTTTGGACCTCTTTTGCCAATGGAGTTAATGTATTGTTTAAGATATTATTTTCTTCAGTGATTTTTGGGTCTCCTTTATCAAGGTGTTGACTCATTTTCATGACTTTCTTGCATCATTCTCATTTCTCTTCCCATTTTTTCCTCTACTTTTCTTACTTGATTTTCAAAATCCTTCTGGAGTTCTTCCATAGCCTGCAACCAATTCATATTTTTCTTGGAGGCTTTTAATGCAGGAATTTTGCCTTTCCTGTCTTCTCCTTTTATATTTTGATCTTTGTCACCAAAGAATGGTTCTATAGTCTGATTTCTCTTCCTTTGTTTGCTCATCTTGCCAGCCAGTTACTCGTCAGAGCTTCTTCTAGGAACCTGCCTCAGAACTGTAAGGAGAATTCCTTCTCCACAGCCACTACGAGCTCTGCCACACCAGAACTCCTCCTCACCCTTGAAGTGCCACCAAGTCTATGACCGAGATTCAAACAGGGCAAAGCAAAATAATCTTACCTCAGTACCAGCAAGGGGATTTCGGCAATTATCCTCTGATCACCTGTTTGGTTGTCCCACTATCTGTGAGCCTGGAGCTCCAAAAAATGTGTCCCACTGCCACAGCTGTCAAGGCTGCTCTTGCTCCTGGGCAACACTCTTCTCTCACTCAGGTCCAACAGAGTTTCATCATTGATATTTTAGTTTCTCTTTGGTGTTTGTGGGTTGAGAAGTCTGGAAACTGCCACAGCTGCCAGGGATTCAGTCCCCTGAGTTCTCTTCTGGCTAGTCTGTGCTGCAGATCAGTGTTGGAACAGCCTATGCAAGACCGTGCTCCACTCCCATTCAGGTGCAATAGACCCTTTTGGGCTTGCCAGACTGACTTCAACTGGAGATGTATTTCACTCCATCATTTTGTGGTTTCAGTATCACTATAATTTTTTAGAGTCTTTTTTTTTTTACAAGTATTAGAGGTAGTCGGGGAGCAAGCTCAAGCAAGTTCCTGCTTTTACTCTGCCATCTTCGCTCTACCACCAATGATGCATATTCTTATAGATTTGACAATGATTTTTATACCTTTAAATATGAGACCATTATCTGATAAACTCTCTATGGATTTTTTTTCTCTAATCTTCTGCTTTCCTTTTAATCTTGGATATATTTGTATAAAATCTTTTTAATTTAATGTAATTAAAATCATTCATTTTACAGCTAGTTTTACTGTCTCTTGTTTATCCATAAATTGTTCACCTCTCTGTAACTCTGAGACACAATATGTTCTTATGTGGTAATTACTATTATGCTCCTAATTTTGATAGTTTCTTCCATAGGAGAATGTCAAAGTATAACTTTTAGATTAAAAAAGCTTCCTAAAACTGGGTCTGTGATCTTATTTTCAATTTTTTATTACTATTTCCATAGAATTGACTTCCTTTGGGATTCTGTATAAGTTATTTTGTTCATTTAAGAACATTATTCTTACAATGGACCTATAGACTTTACCAGACTTTCTGAAGGTTCATGATATAGCCCCAAAAGTTAAGAACATCTGTAGATGTCCAAAAGGAAGAACCTAAGAGTGAAACCTGAAGTGTCACTTTCTTGCCCATATTTACAAACAGATTATTCTGGGTTTTTGCAAATTCTACTTCATACCTGCATTGATTTGGGAAGATAAAGAGTATTCTCAGAATCTGAGAAGATCCTCAAGCTCTTATTTCATTTGTTGCTGCATTTAGATTCAGAATTTATTAAAGTCAGTGATACCCAGGACCAAATTTGACAATTAAAGATTATATCTGAGAAGCAACTTAGTGTACTGTATACAAGGCTAATTTTGGGTATGGGAAGACAGGTTTCAAATACTTCCTATGCCACACACTGGATGTACAACACTGATCAAGTTTGTTCATTTCTCAGTAGCCCAGGAACAAAGATTCTAAGATGAAAGTTGTTTTTGTTGTTGTCCATCTTTCATTCTTTTTTAAAAATTTCACTTCTTTTTTTTAGAGGGGGAAAGCAAGGCAATCAAGGTTAATTGACTTGCCCAAGGTCATACAAATAGTAAGTGTTAAGTGTCTGAGGCCAGATTTAAACTCAGGTCCTTCTGACTCCAAACTGGTGCTCTAATAACTGCACCACTTAGCTGCCCCTCCATCTTTCATCCTTGAAGAGGACCAATGACATTGGAAGGTGATGTCTTGACTTGCAAGTGAAAGGGTTTGATTAAATGAGGCTGAGGTATGCAGTCATTAGCCTCACTCTCTCCTCCAATGATACCTTGGCAAATAGTAAAGATTACCTAAAAGCAAATTATTATTATTATATTGTTATTGGTAATAAAAATGTAATTATATAGTTATATAATAACAATAATATATAATTACATAAAATATATGAATAATAGGAATAATATTATGATTACTATCATATACTAACAGTATAATGATAACAAACTATAATTGTTATAATAATTTCTTTTCAGGTGATAAAAGCCCAAGGATTACTAGGTATATGAGACATAAGGATAGGATAGGTAGCAGACATGTGATTTCATTGATATTGGAAACTCTCAGGTGAGAAAACTCCCTGTACCAATATAAGTTTGTACCCTTTCTGAAACTCAAAATCTCAAATTGTTTCCTACAATGCTAACACATAGTGACTCACCCAAGGGGTACATACCCACTACATCTGAGAAAGACTTATACCCAGTTAGTCTTCCCAGCATCAAAGCCAACTCTTTATCTTTATCTTTATCCATTAGGCCAGAAATGCCTTATTGTGGAACTAATTAATATTATCCAAACCTATCAGCAGCCAATGGCTATTGCAGATGGGCATACTTTGTCTGCTTTGCTAATACAAGGGTCTTGATTTTCTAGCAAGCCAAACTGAACCATATTTTAGACTAGCTCCTGATGACTTGGGTGTGGGGCAGGGGCAGTGTTTGAAAAGTATACCTATCAGGTAAATATTAATGACTTGATAAAGATAACTACAAATGAATTAGAAAGATTCCTTTGGAATCAGGGGATATATTCATTTATTCTTGAGTCTCTCTGGATGTTTCTGCATGCCTGTTCAAATTCCTCTCTCTAATGGGAAGGTACTTGTCCAACCACATAGAACTAGAGAAGTGTTTATAGCCTTGAAGGTAAAAGTTAAAAGGCCATCCCTAAGTCACACAGTTAGTAAGTGATAGGCATGAGGATCATGCCCAATATTTCCAATTACAGAGCTTTTTTTTTTTGCTGGATTGTACAAACTAATTATTTTTGCCTGCATAGCATCATAGATTTAGAGCTAGAAGGGCTTCAGAGGCCATCTAATCTGGTATGAAGTCTGAAAATTGAGTTCAAATCCAGCCTAAGATATTTGCTAATTTTGTTGTCTTAGGCAACTCAATTTACTTCTTTCTGTCTCATTTTTCTCATTTGTAAAACTTATAAGGACAATGATATCACCTACTTCTCCAAGATTGTTGTCCCAATAAAAGTTAGATATTATTTCTAAAACACATTGAATATGTTATGGTGCTATATAAATTTCGCTATTTTTAGTATGCATGAGGAAAGTGTGGCATAGGAAGGCTAAATATCTTATAGGAGGTTACAAAGATGGTAAATATCAGAGGGAATATTTGAATACTTCTTATGTTATTGCAGAATCTTTGTTCTTCCCACTATACGAGTTGTATAGATATAGTTGTTGGGATGCTTTTGCCTACAGTGTGCTACCCCATGGAACTTCCAACCATCTTTCTTAAGTAGAAAGTGTAAGATGTAGATAGCTAAATGTACATCTGTAATCTATTAGAGGGAACTCAATAAATATAGTTAGTAATAAATAAAAATGAAAAGAACCCTGGAATAACAAATAATTCCACATTTAAAGCCCAGATAGCAATAAAGATTCTTAGTAATCAAATCAATCTTTTACTTCTATTGAAGGTCCAATTCATTAAGATGCTAATCAATATCTAGCCACTGGACCCAAATGGCTCTGGAGGAGAAAGTAAGCATGGTGACTTTGCATAACTCTCTCTCATTCAAATCAAAGTCATTTTCAAGTCATGGCATCATTTCCTTGATGTCATGGTGCTCTCTGAATATGAAGGACAGACTACAACCTGTGAGCAGTACAAGATGCCTGAATGGGAACACAGCTGGCCAGTTCCAGGTGGGCAACTAAACTAGTCTTCCCCTCCCCTCTCTTCTCTTCCCTACAGTCTTCTTCTCTCCCCTTACTTGAAGGTATTCCACCCAAAGGAAATTAAATTTTGATGGTCAAAAGATACTGAGTTGACTTGGGGTATACTGGCTAGATTTCTTCTCAAAGATTAAGCATTCAACCCAATTCACTCATGATCTCATAGATTGTACAATAATTGTTTCCTGCCCAAGTACCATTTAATAGCTATTTTTTGGGCCCTCCTGGCTCCGAGAGAATTAAATAGTAACTTTTTCTCTTTTGGCCAACAGCCCTGAGAGTATTCCAGTCCCAGTTTGATTTTTTTAATTTTTTAAAGGTGCCATCCCTTAACTTACTTGTTAAAGAGGACTATTCACTGAATGGGTGTTGCCTCACTCAAAGTGAGAACCTAAAAAGAGCTTAAAAGAGCCAAGGTCTCCTACAGAATCCTGAGTCACCTCCAATTGTCCTGATATTTGACTCCTGGTCCTAGATTTCTCTGAAGGAAAAAGTGAGGCAGTTGACTTTTTATAACCCTCCCTCATTCAAATCAAAGTCAATTAAAGTCATGTCATCATCTTCCTGATGTCATGGTCCTCTTTGAGAAAGAAGGACAAACTGCAACTACAATCAGTAGAAATTTCCATGGCAAGGGAGACTTTCAAGAACACAAATGTGATTAAATAAATCCTTATGACTTCCAGAACTGAATATTTCAACTTTACACACTCAGACAGAAAGTGGTTGAAACCATTAGTCTGTCTGATTTCTCTAAGAGACTATGGGATAAAAATAGAACTTCAAGCAAATCTGGGAAAACGTTAAGCCAAATATTGTTTCCTCACCCAGGGAGGAGGGGAAAGAAACAAATGGTAGAGCTTACCTTACTGAAATGATGTAATGCAGATTTCCTGGGAGGTCTCTTTTTTTTCTCAAGATAAAATCAATTGCATATTTCTTGGCTTGCCAGAGGTACCATTGATATGAAAGCAGGTTGTGAATTTCAAAATATATTTGCTAATTCTTAACTTTTGTAGTTGAGAAAACTCCCTGTTACCATACCTTAAAGTTGTTTTGTTTTGTTTTTTAAAGAGCTTCCATTAGTCCAGTGTGGAATCATGGGATCATATATTTAGACCGGCAAAAGCTCTTTAGGGGTTATCTAGTCCAAGAAAATCGTAATAATGAGCTGCCATTCTAGTAGAATTAAATCCTCAACTGATATTTTATTGTATATTATCCATGGAAGTAAAGTGCATATTAATATTCACCTTTCAAATTTTGGGGTAGTTCCACATCATTATTATTTTAGCTTTTCTTTTTTTTTTTAATTATTATTTATAGAGGATGTTGACAATACTGGATTGTGCATTGGGCTTGAAATCAGAAAGACATGGATTCAAATCAAGATTTTAATACCTATTAAATGTCAATCAATTTCTATATACCTCAGGCAACTACTTAGGAATTAGCTACCAAGTCAGGTTGGGAAGTGTTCCATTATTGGAGACAATAAGAAATAGCACTTGTTCTGTGTGTTCAATATAGAAAGTAACAGAGTTGACATGGGACTCAGTACTCTTAAGCTTTCAAAATACATTAACCTTTGCAAAGAATGTATTTTAAATTTAGGGGGAGTATGGAACATTTCCAATTACTTAAAAGGATCAATATTTTTCCCTTATTTGTGAAGGTCAAAACTATCTTTTACAGAATACTGTTCAAGTCTTAAAATGTCAAAGAAATGTAAACTAATTCTAGAACAATTGATACATGACTGTTAAGGGCTTTTTCCATATCTAAATCTAAGTTTCTATGATCCTATGATCTCAATCTTACTTGTACAAACTGAAGAATGTTCAAAATAATTTATTTTCTTCAAGTTATTTGAAAACAATCTTGGGTGTGGTTGTTTATTTTTAGGAGTTAGATGGAAGAAATGGGTCAAGAATTTATCAAAGAACTAAGTCATAAACTTTAATGAGAAGTTAGTATTTTTTTAAAGTTGTGTATTATACTATCTCTTTTTTCATTTGAAACAGAAGTGTGAACACACAGACATAATATTTGCCATGCCTGGTTTTCATGGATGAGATGTGTCCAATATACATACATAAGTCTAACAACATTATTGATACTATTAATTTAATCAATTTTATTCCTTTAGGAAGATTGGAATTTTTTTTGTTTACTTATTTTTGTTTTTTGTTGCTGTATTTAACTTTTATTGTTTTATTCTGTGAATTTCCTAAAGTCAAAGAATTACTTTAGCTGAATTATAGATATACAACTAAATCCTAATTAGTGAAAATAAATGAAAATAATGAATTGCCTGATATGGTCTCAATTATTTGAATTTGTTCTATGTAGGTTCTAGCCCTTAGGGTAGAACCTTTGGCATATTTTATGTAAGTATAACTTTGAATATGGGAAATTTAAATCTTTATGGAACTTATCAAGGGATTAATTGCTTGCACTCATCAGCTCCTAGCTGTATCCCATTACAATTTGGGGTCCAGGCTTGTGAGTTGAGTATTGTTACTCAGGGTTGTCAAACTGAAATAGAAATAGGGATCACTAAATTGTACATGAGGACCATGTGGGCCACATGTTGACTTAGTTTTAATATGTAATGTCTTCTATGTTTGATTGTGTTTTTATTTATTTTGTTAATTAGATTTGATCTGAGAGTGTTTCTGGCAGCAGCTGGAGATTTGACCCTTCTTTTGTAGAGCTACTTATTTAGGAAACTTCTTTGAACAATGCAGATCAACAATTGATCTGCAACTATTAGTCTTAAGAATTCCCTGGTGCACTGAGCAGCGAGGGGATAAGAGGGCCTCATGCACATAGCTAGGAGGTGCCAGAAGAAACACTCTAACACAGATGCATATACCTAGTAAGTGTCAGAGATAGGATTTGAACCCAAAGCCCCCTGATTCTAAATTTAAGCTTCCCGTTGGTACTTGCTGTTACAACTGAGAATGTAATAGTTTATTATGTTTGCCCAAATGGTCTAGGCATTTCAGTGTGTACACATCCCTATCCCCAGTATGATGATAGAAACAGAACCTCAGTTAGGAAAGAAAATGCAAATATAAACACATCATCTCACCCACATGCTGGCACCAGATAATTCTTTCCACAGCAATTGCTGAAGGGAAAAATCTCTGTTTTTATAATCTATGGAAGCAGCCACCATTTCTAAAAGCCTTATAATAAAACAAAGAAAGTTCCATCTGTCATGAATTTGTTGTCTTAAAAAGGAGTACTAGGATGAAATAAAGTCAAGCAGCTCACTCTTTTGACTAGTTAAGTATGTCTATCATAACACTGATAAGAGTTAAGCAAGAGTATAGGAAGAAAATCTTTTAGGCAATTTTGAGAACAAACAAGAAACAAGTCTCTCAAACTGTCAGGCTGGGGGGGGTGGTGTTTTCCCCCAAAGGAGTCATTATTGTTTTTTTTCATTTTTGTCCCTGTTTGCAAGCATGATAGCATATCAAATTACCTTTTCCTCTTGTTATCTAAAGAGATCCTAAGAATTTTAGTGGGAAAAATGGGTAGTACTTTGGGAATATTTGTAATTCCTAAGAGCAAAACTGGAAGCACCCCTTTTGTCACTCATATGCAAACAAATGCTAATGTATCTATCTATGGTAATAATACCCAGAATTTGTTTTGTCTGTTGTACCAATCTGAAAGAACTTGTTTTAGTGGTTAGAATGTTGAACCTGGAGTCAGGGAGAACTGGGATCAAATCTAGTTTCATGTTTTCTAGCTATACAATCTTGGGGAAGTCACTTTACTTCAACTCTCTGGGCCTCAGTTTAGCCATTTGTAAAATCTAGGGGTGTGAGAGAATGACATCTAAGCCCGTTTCCAGCTCTGAATCTATGACTCTATGAATTCTGGCCATATGCACAACCAGAAAAGTATTTTTCCCCTCTAAGGAAAGGATATAGGTGTAAATGTTTCTTCATTTTGTGAATTTGCTTGTTTATATTATCTTAGGCCTATGTGTGTTGGTCAAGTCTCATCAATAAAATCCAGGCTCAAGAAAAAAATATGTGTGAATGAAAGCAATTCAACAACAGTGAATGTATAAGATTTATATCAGTTCAACAACAGGGAATGTATAGACACATAGATATCTGTCTGTACACTCCTTGTTCCATTTTTGAGTTGATTTTATTCACATACCCTACATTTCCATAGATTGTTTTTTTCTTCCAACAAATGAATTGATTACCTGCTCAATTTCTGAGGACACAACACTAATGATTTCTCTTTTCTTCCATCAGTGAGCGTTAATGCTTCACTAACCCTTATGATTTCTGAGCGGCAATACTGAGCTGAGCTGAGTTCATAATGGAGCCTTCCCAGTGAAAGAAAATTCCCATCTTTTCTGTCTTTCTCCCTTAAATTCTCACTTAACTCTTTGATTTTGTTAGCTTTTGAAAAATTATTTTAAATACTATTTGCTCCAGATGGAATTTGAACTCACAATTTCTGGCTCAGGAGGTCAATGCCATATTTATTGGGTTACTGAGACTTCTACTCCTTTTGTAAACATGTCCTCCAAGTCTGGAGAGTAATAATGAGTGAACACTGAAAGGAAAAAAAAAGACACTGGCCCTCTTGTATCCCTCCAGCCCTCCATTTAAAGCCTAAACAAGAATGGATGCTGATAGCTGATCTCTTTAGGTATTGAATGTTTGACCCATGAGCACACAGATTCTTAAATAGTCAGGTACAAGGAGTTTATGTGTGAAGTTCAGATTACAGAGAAAAAGGAGAAGAAAGTCAGTCTTTTACAAAAAAAATATGTCTTAGGTTTTATGAAGTAACAATGTTAAGTACCATGTAATTGAGATTTAGTAAAAATTTACCTTGATGTGTCAGTTGGTTACAACAGCTTAAACTTAACAGAATTAAGAATCAACACTAATTTACATCTCAAAACCATGTACTACAAGCTTTGCAGCCACTGAACCTCACTAGAAATAAAGACTTTAAATGTTTGACAATTAAGCCTAGGATATATTCACTTGAAGAAACTGGTTGGTACCTAGTCACTTGGTGGTGTGCTGGACAGAGTGCTGAACCTGGACCAGAATGGCCTGAGTTCAAATATGGATTCAGAGAGTGGTATAACCCTGTGCAACTCACTAAACTTCTATTTACCTCACTTTCTTCATCCATAAAATGAGAACAATAATAGTAGCTATTTCCAGGGTTGTCATGATGCTCTAATAAAACAATAATTGCAGAGCACATAGCACAGTACCTCAAACATAGCAAGGATAACACACTTTTGCTATGAGTAGTAGTGGTAGAATTCAGTTGGAGTGTCTAAAAATAATCTGGGGTATTTCTAGAGGAAGTGATGGTACAGTGGTACAGTGTAGGAAGGTATATTTAGAAAGCCCAATAGGAAGGGGGCAGGCAATGTTCCATACATGGTTCTTGCATCTAAAGTCCCAAAAAGACTGCTTTCTGCAAAAATAGCATTACCCACTCAGAAAAATCATGGAATGGTACTGTTCCCACCATTTTGGTAACCTGGGGCAGAGTCCCATTTGTGATTATGGCCCTGGTAAGGGCTAGTAGAGTAATAATCAAATTCCTCTAATTCCTTATTTGGATAAATATTCAAGGAAAAAGAAACATTTCATGTAGAAATCATCTCCATATTATTTAACAGCAAGCACCCTAGCATACCCAGGGTGGCTTCTAGAATAGGTTCTTTGATCTGCTTTTCTAAAGGAAAGCAAGTCAAAATACCATTCAGCAAACTCTTCCCACCACGGGTTCCACGTGACCACCATCAGTCTATTAGAAGGCAGAGTATACTTTCAAATCAGGGAAGATCCTCAAATTCACTCAGGTTTATTAAGGTACAGGGAAGATCTTCAAATTCCCATTATCATTTCACTTATGTACCTTTATAAAATTGCCAGTGACAATTTAAATTTGTTTTTATTTAAGCTTTCACAGCTATTGGCATAAATGGGGATAGTGCTTCTTAATAGTGTAATGGAATCAAATGGATTTTGTTTTGTTTTGTTTGTGTTTGAGGATTTATTTTTGTTTTGTTTTTGTTTTATTTTTTAGTGCAGCAATTCTTACCTTTTAACACTGTTCTTAACTTGACAATAAAAGCCCAAGGCATGTGAACTGAAGAACTCAAGTTTGATACATCCCTCAACAATTCTCTCTTCCAACTTACTTCTTCTTGCTCAGTGTACTACCATTTCATGGTTACCAAAGTTTGCAAACATAGTGCTCCCCTCAACTCCTCATTTGTACTCATCCCATAAATTCATTCTATTTTCATGATTTGTTGTTTCTACCATCCCCAGATCTCTCCTCTCCTCTCCATTCCCTTCTCTACACTCAAATAACCCTGGAACACAGGGCTTCATCACCTCATCACCCCACTGTCACATTAGGTGCCTCTTTGGTCTCATTGCCTCAATTCTCTCTCCATGCCAATCCATGCTCTATACTTTTTCCAAAGTAATTTTCTTCAAGTAAAGTTTGGATCATTTCATTCTCCTTATTCTAGTAGTTCCCTTTTACCATATAGGATAAAATGTAAAATCCTCTGTGTAACTGTACAATGTTTGCCCTTCATAACCTTGTCCTTCCCTAGCTTTCCAATCCTCTTACATTTTATTCCTTTCCATATAGTCTATAATCATTGAACACTGACCTACTTGTTGCTTGTACATGACAATCCATCTCCTGCCTTTCGCTGGCCATCCTTCATGTTTGAAATACTGTATCTCATCACTTCTGCTTATTAGTTCCCTGGCTTCCTTCCAGAGTATTGTTAGTGCCTTCACTCTGTGTCTATCTCTCTTCTACACTCTATATATCATTTACTTACATAGTAATATATCTGTCATCTCTTTATAAGAATTAGAATGTCAGCTTCTTTAATATATGTATGTGTGAATATATATGTATAAAATAGAGATATGTATCTATGTGTATACATATATGTATATACATATGCATACATACACATACACACATGCATGTGCATGTGCAGGCATACATACATAAAATCCATACCTAATTGTTTGCATATCTCCCCATTAAACAATGATCTCCTTGAGAGCAAGGACTGTTGCTTGTTTGTTTGTTTTGTTTTGCTTTTGCCTTTCTTTGTGCCCCAGAGCTCAACACAATGCCTGGCAAATAGTAGACACTTAATGAATGCTTATTGACTTGAGGGCAATGACTGTGTCTTGTTTGTTTGTTTGTTTTGGTTTGGTTTGATTTTGTCTTTCTCTATACACCCAGCACTTAGCCTGGTACATAGTACATGGTTAGCTAATTCTTTCTAACTTACCAGATATACCACTATGGCAGCGACAAAGGTAGGGAAAATGCTGTTCTGAATTAATTTTCCATCCTTGCTGAATATCCTTTTCTTGATATAATCGGATAAAACTCCATTTGTTAAATGTTTGGTTGGTCTATATGTGTGTCATTACACTCTAAGCCTGACCATGAAGAATGACTCAGAGCAAGTCTCGTATTTGATAAACTCAAGATCACAAAGTATCGTGGGAGGGACTCTTTTTTTTTTAAATCTCCTGTGAAAACTTTAGAATTCTTTAACATAAAATCAATTTGGACCAACACTTTGATTCCATATACCACACTAAGTTCAAAATGGCTCTATGAGAGGAAAAAAGAAAACACTTTTATTTGTGGTTTTAATATTTATACAATCCTTTGCAAATAGTATCTCATTTTAAATACATGACAATCATCTCTGGGAGGTATGTACTATACATATTATTATTGCCATTTTATAGCAAGAATTCTAAGCCTCATAGAAATTAGGATTTTTTCACTGTCACACAAATGCTGGGTCAAGATTCTAAGTCAGTTCTTCTTAGTCCAGGATTTTGTAACACCATGTACCAGCAGATTCCCAAAGGAATGCTACTGTAAACAGCTTTTAGAGTTCAGATTACAAAATATAGTGAACACTCTGTTTATTCCATTACAAATCAAGACAAACATTCAAAACATTATAATATTCACAACATTATATCTTATCACAGAAAATGGCAACACAGTTTTCGCTACAGTGGCCACAATATTTAGAACAAGGCTTATCACAGAAAATGGCCACACAGTTTTCACTATAGTGGCCACAGTATTCAGAACAAGAAACAATAGAATAATCAAACTTCCACTCATGGGGCAACTCAATCATTAGTCATTCAATCAATTCACAATAGAATAATCAAACTTCCATTCATGGGGCAACTCAATCATTAGTCATTCACAATAGAATAATCAAACTTCCACTCATGGGGCAACCATTAACTTAATCAGTCAGTAATCTGGATTTATAATTACTAAATATCTTGATCACAAATACAGTCATTAGAAAACCACACAAACCCTCCACCCCTTGATGTCCAAAAAACCTCAGTTTCATCCAAGGGGAGACTTTTTCTTCATCTTGACTCTGGGTGATCTCTCTGATTCCCTGGATCCCCTTCCAAGGTCCCAGC